>CP032575.1:8596458-9204415 GCA_008044935.1 Gossypium turneri
TTTGATTGCTTAATATTATTAGTTTGTTTTCTTGAATTGTTCTAACAATCAAGCACAATTTTCAGGTTTCTTTGCGGGGAAGGAGTTTTCCTACCTTCAATTGATTTTTTCTTATGTCGAACAACTTGAATTTGATCTTGGTCTACTACCCACATCATAGAAAGTGATGATGAGACTCTTTGCGTGAGCCAGAATGGCGCAAGAGTCAATCACCTCTCTCTCTCTCTCTTTTTTTTTTATTTTTGATGATAGGTTGGTATTCAGTTGCAACAAGAGGGGAGAGGTCAAGACCATTAAAGCAATCCTTGATGCATTCAAGATCAGTTCGGAGCAAAAATTTAATCTGGATAAGTATATACTTTACATCAACACCAACACCAAAGAGGAGGCTAAAGGGTCACTGAGGGACATCTTAGGGGTTTGAGTTGTGGAGGAGCCTAATTTATATCTATGGCTTCCCTTGGTTGTACGTAAAAATAAAAATAATGATTTTAGAGAATTATCAAGAGGCTCCAACATCGGATTTAGGAGTCTAAGAGGCTTCTCTCTAACGGCCGGAAAGAGATTTTTATTAAATCCAATTTTCAAGCTTTGCCCACTTACATGTGGTTGGTCGAGAGTGATCCAACAACTAAAAGGGATGGGTGGACTTGGTTTTAGGGATATTGAGCTTTTCAACATTTCACTGTAGGGGAAACAAGTTTGGAGACAAGTACACCGGAAGGAAACTCTTTGCTTTAAAGTGCTTTCGACCAAATATTTTTTCTCTGGTGGATATCTTTCAATATAAGAATGTTGTAAAGCCTGTTATATTTGGAACGATTTCATCACTGCACTTAATTTTTTGCACCCATGTTTTCGTTGGCGAATTAGCAATGGACAACGAGCTCGTGTGTGGATGAATGCTTGGGGGGCTAAAAGGCCTTCATGGAAAGGAGGTTGCCTACAATGGTTGTCTCCCTCGGAATGATACTATGAGTAATCTAATAAAAGGGAATGTGGTTGCTTTTTTTCGAGTATCAATGCTCTATAAACTAGCTTTAGGCATGAATTTGAGTCCATTAATCATATGGGACATGCTTGATTCACATTTTTAGCCACTCCAACTTTATTAGTCCGTTGCTTCTTCAAATTACCTCTTTAGATACTCACATAATTGAAAGATTGATTGCTACCCTATTGAAAATGTTCATGACTTAAAATAATTAACGAAATTTCCCAAACTCCTCCCTACATAATTAATGTCCCTTCAATAACACAAATCAGTAACCATTCAAAGTTATATAAATGTAAAGTACATTACTTAAGAAATTATTGCTCGTGCCTTAGTAGTCTTAGATAAAATAAATAATTTCCAACCTCTCGAGCTTATTCATAGCTTTCTTTAAAAAAAAAGAAAGTTGTGCAATGTTAACACTTTCCAAGACAGAAGTCATGTTCTATATATTATTTAAAGGTAACTTATTTCAAATTGTCAGGCAAATTGATTGTACCTGTACACCATTTTTCTAATTTTTTCTATTTTAATTTTGATTGATAAAATAAGGAAATTTTACTAAGAAAAGTTCTAAAAATACTTTTAAATAATATTTTCATTTTAAACATTGTAACTGACGAATAAAATTGTTAATTACTGTATTTAATACAGTATTAATACCTCATTACCAAAACCCTAAAAGAAAGATAAATATCAAAAAGCTAAAAAAATCATTTTTTTTCTATAAAAATAATATTATTTAATTATTTAATCATGAAATGAGAAAACAAAAAGAAATTAAATAAAGAACATAATATTAAAGAATGTGAGAAAGAATTGTATAAAACTGTGATTCCATGTCATCTCCATCCCTTTCCAATCTATGGATAGCATTGTTGTGGTAAATGTCGTAATACCAGAGGAATCATTATCACAAGTCATAGAGGGGGAGGTCATAAGCGTCTATACCGTAAGATTGATTTTTGACGAAATGAAAAAGACATATATGGTAGAATCGTAACCATAGAATACGACCCTAGTCGAAATGCATACATTTGTCTCATACACCATGGGGATGGTAAGAAGAGATATATTTTACATCCTAGAGGGGATATAATTGGAGATACCATTGTTTCTGGTACAGAAGTTGCTATAAAAATGAGAAATGCCTTACCTTTGAGTGTGGTTTTAACTATTGATTTATGTAATTGGAAGGAACCAATTAGGTTTACAACGAAATCTAAAAATTGATCACTGATCCAATTTAAATACTTCTACAGGATAGATCTCAACAAAAAACTACTAAATAGTAACGGTAGCAAGTGACTATTGGAAAGGGATAGGAATAACGTGAAATTACAGTTTCATACAATCCCTTATCAAATAATGTAAGCTCTATATCGTTATACAAGTCATTTACTTAATTCATGATTCATGAATTAAGTATAGATAAATTCTATCAAAAATTAATCTCCCAAAAATTATAATTCAATTTTAATTTTTCAATTACATTTATAGATAATGAAAATTTGCTCAAACTTTGATCTCCTATTAAGTAATTAAACCCAACAATTAACCAATATTTTTTATTTTTACTTTTTACTTTCACTCGACTACTATATAATTGCATGATTCACGAGAGTCACAGATTATCACTAATTTAATTATAGTTTTTGGATGACCTTTTTAGTACTTATTTTTGCTTTAAAAATCATGTTCCTAGTACAATTTTGCCCAGGAAAAACATATAGAATTATGCACTAAAAGTCGATAGTGACTAGATAAATCAATTTATAATATATAGAAGTTTGAGTTTTGATATATATATATAGATAGATATGGTCTATGGAGATTGCTGTCGACTGCTGGTAGTCACAAGAGTCACTTTCGAAAGCCACACCCAACCAAAAAAGGGAAATTTTTTTATTATAGTACAATGTTTTGTATATATTGGAAGTTAATTAACTAATAAATTCTAGCTCTCGTTGGCTTTTTTTTAAAAAAAAAAGATACACAAGACCCCTTAAGAAAATAATAAAACAAAGATTAGTGGCCCAAAACCATGTTTAAGCGTCGCATCCTTTTTAAGCTAATTGCAATCACTTTGGAATCATTAAGGTTTCATTTGATTGGTGTTAAATCCTTTCAATTAATTTAATATTCATTACTTCCGTCGTGTGTTTTTAAATTGTATTAATAAATAAATAGATAAGACAACTTTACTTGTGAAGTTAAAAATTTTCACCTTTTTTACAATAAATAAGAGAATATTTATTATGGAGAATATTTAATGCGTCAGTGCATGAGTCTCATGCAGTATTGGTCAATAATAATATAATACTTCATCATTAAATAAAAAAATAGTGGATAACAGGGTAAAGTTCGAACAACAACACAACTAATGTGACTCGAATTCAAGTTACACCTAAGATGATGAACACTATTGACCATCAAACCATCAAACCATCACATGAATTTCGGGATAATTTTTAAAATGTGAGATAACTAGAGAGGGTAACGGAAACAACTAAAAGGAATCTAAATCTAACAATAAATATATATATAAGAATGAAAGTGGTGATAACATGCTAAAGCACTAATTAATTAAATTTAATAAGGTCAAATCCATATATTAAAGTATTTGAAAATATAGATTAAGGTTTGTGGTAGTCAACTGAATGAATATATATCCACATCATCAGTCACATGACGACAACGTATCGGCGTCGGGTACCGATCAAACTCTGCGACGTACCTGACTTGTCTGTCCAGTGATTGGCCGGTGGTGCCTGCGATCATATTCTCCACCTCCTATACACTATATTGTGCATGTATACTTACTTTTTCTTTTTGTCCACCTCTTTTAAAGGGATCAACTAAAATGTCTAAATATTAGAGGTATAAATTTATTATTAGGACAATAAAAAAAATTCACATTAGATTTTTATTTTTTAGTATACATAAATTAACGAGAGAGTGATTGAAATATTTACTTTCGAAAAGTTAAGTGATTAAATTTAAAAAATTGAATACTTGAGTGACAAAAATAAAAAAATAAAACTAAAAGCATAGTTAAGTGACTATTCTTGTAGTTTAACCTTTTAATAACAAGTGCCAAATTATGTCATTAGCCATTGTATAATTTTAAATTTCAAAAAATATAAAAATTAAAATATAATGATTAAATATAGGGATTAATAGTAAGATTTGATCATAAAACCAATTTTCAAGCTGATTATATATCCCAATAAAAACTGTTTTAACTTTTAACATTGTCCGTACACAATTTTACAAATTCAAGTGGATTGGATTTGAAGCTTTACTTTATAATATATACATATATATTTTAATATAATATTATTTTGTAAATAGTAAATTGGGATCTCGAGCCTGTTGAATTTTGGTTAAGAAAACTAAAAAAAAAAATTACAGTTGGTCCGATGAATATGAATCTATTTATTTTGAAAAATATACTATAATTAATAAGAATCATGAATAATAATGTAAAAAAATATGACATATGGTACAACCCGTAAAAAAGAGAATACAAATTAAATGGCAAATGTTATATCTGTGGAATAATATTAAAAGAGGAGAAAGGTAAAATGGCAGTACTTGCAATACTAGAAGAAGTTAGAAATAAACTAAATATGCATCAATGATGTACAAAAGATCAAGTCTCAGATAGTTTATTCCCATCATTATCTCAAATTTCAATTTTACAAGTACCATCACTGTGCTCTATCATAATAAAACTCTCTAAGAACAATTTTCAATAAATCTAATAGCCTTACCTTGAGAAATTTCATATATACGTCAAGATATGACTAGAAACTAAAAACTAAAAATTAAAATGATCGCTGCTACTAATTTTAGAGAGAACAAAGTTGACAAGAATGATGATAGCTTTTAGGGAAAACAAAGCGGACAAAATAAAAACCATAACCATGAAATCATGGACTAAAATTATACATTATCAATATACATTCTTCTGTGAATATTGGGGCATCCATTTGCATGAAAGCTAAATGGAAGAAGGTGTTAAGTAAATAAAAGATTTAGGTTAGGCACTTATGAACGATGATAATATAAAATTTTTGGCCATAAATTATGAGAATTTGTTTGTTTCGGTAGAGCCAAGACTTCACCCATCTGGCAGCATTAATTAGCTTAACTATATCGAATAAGTTAAATGGTAGAACATAAATTATAAAATTAAACCTCTTGTTCGCATGCAGCTTTTTCCACTTTGTTAAACCCATAAGGTAAGTTGGATGATCACTTTAGGTGGTATCCACCATAAATATATTTACCATTTCATATTCTTAAGCTTATCTTATATATTTTTTATTTTCCTTCAAATTATCAATAATTAACATTTACATGTTATTTTCCACAAATATGTTACAAATTTCATCTATTTCTACTATATTAGAGTAAGGGACATATGGTAGGTTACGCGTATTTGTCTCGTTATTCTATCAATCATTACAGTTTTTAACAGTATAAATAAATAAAATTTTAAACAGAAGAAATTGATTTATTTTTTAATCTAATATACAATGATACTTTAACCATCAGTGAAAGTGAAGTAATTAATTAAATATTTGCAAACTTCCTATCTATAAGCATCCCAAACAAATGTTGAGGTTCATTTCTATTTATGGTATTAACCCATATTAATTATTTTTTTATTATTTTAATTAAAGTGCCCCATGAAGCCTCTAAAGATGCACAAGTTTTTGTTTTGGTTAAGATAAAATAATAAAGGGGTCTCAAGTGAATATTGTATATAGTTGAACAGTTAAGTGGAGGAAAGAAGTTGTTTAAAGCCAAAATAATCTGAATAAAAATTCAAATGGAAAGATGCATGAATTCGGTGGCTAAATGTGCAGCCTTTTACCATGTGTCTCCTTCTCCATTTTCTAATGTTCCAAAAACATTTTTTTTATTGGAATCATGTTACTACAAATTGAATTTGTATTTATCAAAATTAGATAAATCAGTTGAATCAAATTAAATTTTTTTTAATGATTGAATCAAGAGTCGACGATTTGATGGGTTCGATAGTGATCCGGTTCGAACAATGTTGATTTATTTTTTTATATATATTGAACCAGATAATCTAGAGAGAGAAAGCGCTTTTGTTTTGACAAGAAAGATTCAGTGAGAAAATGGGAATCCAAATTACACTGCTTTCCAACAAATGCTGATGCAAAACCTCAGGGCCCCTGACTAGGACCTTGTGACAAAAACTTCTTTTCCTTGCTTTTAAAATATAAATAAAGGGTAAATGTCACCATCAGTCACTTAATTTTCGAGAGTTATTTAATTCTTACATTTTGATCATTCTTCCGTTAACTTCTATTAATAAGATGACATGCCACGCTAATTCAATGGGTAATAACAATTTTGGCTCTTGAACTATAATTAAAATACCGTTTTGATAAAAGAATCTTAATAATGATTCTATAATATTTTTAGAACTATCAAAAATGATATTTTAGCGATAGTTTAAAGACTAAATTTGATATAAACTCTTTGAATTAAAATGCTATGTAACCCACATAATGGAAGTTAAGGGACAAGTCATAAAAATGTAAATGTTAATGAACAATACGAAATTTTTAAAAGTTAAGTGACCTAAACATAATTTTAAACAAATCTTAAAGACTGTTGTTGGAATTTACCCATAAATAAATAAAAAGTCGGTCTCCTTGGAGTCATTCTTTACTTTATCTTTAGGCTACACAATTTGAACATTCGGATTCTTTTAATCTTCGAAGTCGGCTAAAAACATTATCCAAAGGAAAACTCTTTTATCTGCATTTATTTATGTATTACTCTTCTTCTAATATTTTGCTAATAATTTCAAACATATATATTTAGTAAGAAGGAGAATTTCGGATTTTTTATGTGCAATTATATAGGTAAATTTTCAAGTTTTATTAGATTAGTCGATTTTAATTTGGATTTTTTTTTCAATTTTTATTGTATTCGCAATATGTATCTGTGACTGTAATGTAACCATAAACTTCATATTTCATGCTCTATTCGTGTAAATTATACATGTTAAATTTAGTATAAATTAAAAATTTATAACTATTTATTAATACAGATAATGTTTTAGATCAATATGATAGAAATATTAGGTTGTTTCAAAATTTTATATGCTTAATAAGTACAATATCTTAATTAATTTAATAATTAAATTATTAAAATATTAATCTGAAAGTGTAGCTGCCTTAAAAAAATATAATTTTTTTTTTGGCAAAAAAGGAAAAAAAATGAAAAAGAGGTTATCCATCCAATAAAACGGTATGACCAAACTTTTAAATATTATAAGGGGGAAAAAAAAAAACATGGCAATGGGGTCTATATATACCTATCCATGCATTTCCAAGCTCTACAATAAACTCTCTCATTTTCAACATTCCTAATGGCAACCTTCAAGCTTTTCTTCACCCTTTGCCTTCATGCTTTCTTCTTGATTCCCAGTTCCGGAATCCGACTGTTCCCATCTCATCCATTTTCAATCTCCGATCAAACATCGAAAGATCGAAAACTAGAGCTAAACATCGAATTCAAGAAATTTTCGGTCACCACACAGTTATCACCATTGGCGGTCAGAGGTAACGAAGGAGCCGAATCCGAGCAGTTTCGAAGCAATAGCAGGCATACATTAATGAAAGAAGCAAGAGAAGCCATTAAAGCAAGCATTGAAAGAAATGCTGGGAATCCATTGGAGCCTCAAAGATTAAGTCCAGGGGGACCTGACCCACATCATCACTAATCAATGATAATCATATCATTTTTTTTTTTGGTAGGTGCCGGTGATTTACACCATAAAAAGAGAAACTGTATTTTTGCATACGTTTCCTGGATTATAGAGTGTAGATCATTTGGTATTTTTCTTCCATCATCACCATTAAAGTTCAGAGATGAACTTTTCCTTCTCTTATGTAATCTTTATATCCATCATTTTCAAAGTACCATCAACTTTCTGCGGTTCTTTTTCTTTTTAATGTTATAACTTAGTGGGCTCCATTAATCAGATAAAGTGTTTTTTTTTTTCCCTAAATTTTTCTTCCTTAACCATTTTTAAGATGGTGGGTCCTTAGGCCATCTCCATTGCACTTGAATATCAACAAAATATTGACATGATCCATATCTGACATTCACCTACAAACTTGAGTGATATAGCTATGAAATGCATGCATATGTTGGTGTTAATTAGCTACATTGCTCTGTTTCATTCCTCACCACCAGCAAAGATAGTACTATCCTAATGTCACCTGATTCCGGCGAATAACAAATACAAATATGTGTATGATATGATTTTTTTTTTTCATATATTTAAGTTAGTAAGGACGAAGTTAAAAAATTACGTTAGAGATAATTTTTTGAGAGTTAAATGCAACTTTATCTTAATGTTATTATACAATTTTATGAAATCGTAAAGGGCTAAAAGATGACTTACCATTCTGGGGTGAAGGCCTTTGCCACGTCTTCGCCCCTCAATACTAGGACACTCAGTCTCGAAATTCAAACCATAGTATGTGCGAAGAATGTACATGATTATGAAAATAACCACACACCAAAATTTCTCATAAATGAGTACTTTTTTAAGTTATAATATCAAGAGTAAGTTGTATCTGATGTTAAGTTTATGTTTTGTTTATTCAACTTTAAAAAGCTATAAAATAGTTATTGAATTATTTGAAAATTTTTATTTAAGTTATTGGATTGTTAAAATCATTGTTTTATGGTCTTCTCATCTATTTGCAATGTCTGCGCGCACCGATCGAAAGCTCTTATCCCCTTCTCTTTTACAGTTTAATTTTTTTCATGAAACAAACAACCGAAATCCAAATAGTTTTTTTCTCCAATCTTTACATCAACCGTCATATCGACTTTGATCTATGATATCTTTTTCATTAAAAGGGATATTGGAATTGGAATAAAACAACATCAACATTTTAATATTGATGTGATGGGATTTAAAATGTGGAAACGTTGCTATGTGCATTGTACTATTTCAGCAATAGGAACCACCATTAAGTGCAGACCCCATATGTATATATGAATTTATACATATCAAAACAAAGAACTAAATAAAGAAGTTTCACTTTTTTTTCTTTTTTTGAGGATTTTAGATTCAATAAGGTCATCATGAATCCAAATTAAGAATAACTTTTGACTTTATGAGAAAAATAAAGCAATTATAAATTGAACTTACCTAGTAGACCTAGTAAGTTTAGGTAAGATGCGTCATGTGCTATCAACACATAAAGAAGTAAGTGAAATATGATGTTGAATATAATATGATTTTCTTTTTCAAACGAAAAGAAGAAAAACACGCTTCAACGTGTTTGAATTTACTTGTCCTCCTACATTAATAATAATACTGATTCCAATCGAACTAATATTCATTCCATAATAACATTACTTTGTTAATATTTCCATGCTATGTTAATTTATATCTATCATGGATTACCATGAATCCAACAAATTAATTAAAACTTTAAAAAATAAATAAAAAGAAGAAAGTGGGGTTTAAGTGTGGGATAATGCTAAAGAAATGATCAAGATAGAAATTAACATGCAAGTCGGCTGAATTGAACTGACCAGATGCATGGAAGCGGCAAAACAATTCTTTTCTTATGAGATTTCATCATTTGATTGAAGGTGACAAATGTACATATAAAAATGTGTGTATTTTCCTTTATGTTGGTATATTTTGTATTATATTCCTGCATTTATCCTTATCCTTATCATATCATATAATATTTTATTTACGTTTTTGTATAATATTTCGCTTTAAGCATGTTCTTCAAATTTAAAACTAGAAATGGCTAAACACTGGTATGGAAGAACACAAACTATCGAATCCAATTAGGTAACTTCCACATGACCTTGTCTTTGTCAGCACTACTAAAGTCACAATTATCAACACTTACTTTATTCTCTTTTTGATGGGAAATTATATTTTCAGTAATATTGACTGCTTCCAAACGTAGGCCTAAATTAAGGGCCAGTTCTTCATTACTTTTGAAAAGTGTTTTTGAAAAGTACTGTAGAAAAGTGCTTTTGAGAAGTTTGGTTTAAAATTTGAGTGTTTAGCATTGCTGTCAAAAAGTGCTTTTGAAAAATAAAATATTTATTTTAGACATGTTATTATCAAGTAACAAATATGCATTTAAATAATATTTAAATTAGTTAATATTATTATATTTTAGTAAGAATATAAAAAAATTATTATAACTTGTTGTTAATATTTTAATATATGAAATATAAATTTTAAATATTTTTAAGCATTAAATATTAATTATTTATAAAATTTAATTAGAATATATAAACTATATTTTAAATATTTAAATATAACCATTAAATATTTGTAATTAGTATTTTAAAAAATATTTTTTATTTTAATTAATGATTTTAACACAATTGTAATTAAGCACCAAGAAAAAAAATAAAAATACCATGTTATTGGAGGGGTGAAAAAGTAATTAAGCACCAAAAGTGCTTTTGGGGGAGGAAAAGCTAAAATTTTTAGCTTCTCATTTTCAGCTTCTTTTCAGAAGTGCTTTTGAAAGGCAATTCTGAAAAGCTAAAAATTTCAGCCAAAAGCAGCTTGTTCTTCACAGCTTTTCCTTCAAAAGTACTTTTGGAGTCAGAAGTGCTTTTTTTAAGCAATGAAGAACTGGCCCTAAGACTACTTTGGTAAATACACAAGCGATGCAATTAGTTTCGATACGATTTTAAAAAAATAGTACTATAAAATTAGTTATTATAGTAATAATGAGATATATTTTTAGTTTCGATAAGAATTATATAACTAGTGAATTCAAATATTTTGAATATGAATCCGCATCTATTTTTCTAATAAGCAATTTGGATTTTGATAATGGATATCTAAAGTATTTATATGTATACGTTCCGAATCTACGGTAGATGACAAATTTAAAATCTGAAATTGAATATTATTTGAATCCACACTAATTAAATCCGCAAAAAATAAATTTGTTGTCTACAAATATCTAAATTCGTATTTTGAATTGTTATGCCTAGTATAAAAGAGTCGAGAGTTGTAGGTTAGAAGATTCGAACCATCACTTTACTTTTAAATTTTGAATTTCAATTGAAATAAAAAAAATATTTGAATTTATGTGATTAAATTAATTTATATTATACATAATCACCTCACTCGAGTATTTCACAAGGTCAATTACTTTAATTAAGTAGAGATGGCAAAACCTCGATTGTTCTGTGGGTTATCTACTTTGAATTGAGCAATTTTTTCTAAAGGGTGTATGTGAGGCAAGGCAAATTGTTTTTTTTTTGGACAATGTGTATAAAGCATTTATGTAATTGCTTGTTTCACTATGTTTTTTTTTTTATATAAAATTATTATTTTAGTTTTGTATATGTATAACTATTAAAAGGGTAAAAATATGAAAAAAAAATTATAGAAAAAAAAACCCTTATGTTTTATGTTTAATTTTTTTTGAAGATTTATTTGGAAATATTTGTTTGCCTTTAAAAAAAATGAAAATGTTAAAAATAACTAGCAAAAATCAAATTGTGGTCGGATGAGATGGGGATGGATGTAACAACTTAAAAGTCAGTGGTGTCAGAAAATGTGGTTTTGAGACCCCATTTTCGTAAATCGAGCTCATAAATATTAAATAAAGATATTTGCAGAGTTATTATATAAGTGAATTATATTTTGGATATTCAATTTAGTCGAATTATGGTTAATTAGGGCTTAGGGATTAAATTGTAAAGTCCAATCAGTATAGATTTTTAATTAGAAAATAGCTTGAGGACTCCTCACAAGACCAAACGCCCGTGTCACTGCCCATGTGGACGAAAATAGATCATTTTAAGACCACATTTCTCACCCCTTTTTGATACCAACCTATACACAACAGTTTGATACATCAATACACCTCAAACAAGTATTCCAAAGCAAGGCAAAATCATGTTTTTAACAAAACATATCATCACATATACTCAAATACCCAACTTACCTATTTAATCCATCTAACTAGACTACTAAAGTTCCCTACCAATTAATTACATAAAAACATACATTATTTAGACCAACATCACAAATTTACTTCATATCCAAAATAATATATATGTATATGTTTAAGATGATTATATAGACAAAATATCATCCCTAACATTTACACAAGCCAAACTTTAGTCAAAATCATACCATTCCTATACATGCCATATAAATCATATTAAATGTACAAAAACTACCGAAAGAAGTTGGATAGTGTGACTTGATTGTGTTGATCCGATCTCTCGACCTCACGTTAATCTACAAGAACATTAAACAATACAAGTAAGCTTAATGAAGCTTAGTAAATTCGGTGGCTTTAAATATAAATCTTACGAATCTACTATAACACATCAATTTAAATAAACTCATTCAATCACAACTTACGGATTCCAGTAATTACAATAAGTCTTTCAATATTAATTTCATAATTTCACTTACCAATCCTTACCGAATTTGAGAACGACTTACAGATATGACTACATCATATTTAGAAGCCCAAAGGCTGCACAGAAGCACATAAGTGCTAACAGAAACCCATAAGGGTTGAACGAAAGCTCAAAAGAGTTGAACGAAAACCCATTAGGGTTAAACAGAAGCTTAAAAGAGCTTAACGGAAACCTATTAGGGTTAAACGGAAACTCATATGAGTTAAACAGAAGCTCATGAGAGCTAAATGGAAAGTAAACATGAAAGTTAGCAACAAACGCTGAACTTCAGTTTACTTGGGTAATTTGCCGTCAATTCTTCCTTTACTGTCTTTCGCCACATAACGATTGTACTCAATCCCGCGTTCTGCTCGTTTTGAATATTCAATTCGATTTCATAATTTTAACAATAATTTTTTATTTTCAGCAATAAATATGAATAAATACATAATACCATTCATCAATTTAATATATAAACATTAAGTTTAACCATACGAACTTACCTGGGTTAAATTGTAAAATTTGTAGTAATTCAGGGACTATTCTACTAATTTTCCTTTTTTCATTATTGTCTACTAGCTCTTCATATGGAGATGGAGCTAAAATATAAAAACCAGCTTTAAGAGCTCTCTTATGGTTGTTTTTAGCTAAGAATTGAAGAAGAATTGTCTAGAATTCTTTAGATTTCAATTTATTTAAGTTTAATTTCACAAAGTCTATAATTTTGCCATTAGTTCACATTGTTTTATTATTTTTTTAACTCTTATGCTACCTCAACCATTTCTTTATGGCTTATTTACTCTTTAAGTCCTCCTTGTTTACCATTTAAGTCATTTAATCACTATTTCTTTTAATTAGCAAGTTTTGCACCTTTTTCAATTTAGTCATTTTTAATTAATTAACTATCAAAACGTTAAAATTTTCTAACAAAACTTTAATACTACCTTAATGACACTTCGTAAATATTTATAAAAATATTTACGACTCAGTTTATAAAATCGAGGTCTCGATACCTTGTTTTCTAAACCACTTAACCAATTAAATCCTTATTAAACACAAATTACTAATTCAAAAATCTTCCTAAAACCACATTTGACTCGTAAATACTAAATAATAAAATTTATGAGCTTACTCATCAAATTTGGTGGTCCCGCACCACTGTTTCTAACGCCACTGAAAATTAGCCTGTTACTGAGATGTTATTGTTGCAGCTTGGAATCGACATCTCCGGAAGGGATCCTATCAACAACGTCATTCGTCGCTTTTCAGTTTTGAAAGGTATATTTTTAAGCTTTGTTTCAACCCGATTCGTTCCATGTACATGGATCATTGGTTGACGATCGTCGGAATAATATTTTTGCTACGCCATGGAGCATACCGGCGATCCAACGGTTCTAATCAATGCCCTTTAGCCCCTAAACACTTCTTTTGAGCCACTCAAAACAATTCCTAGATCCACCGTCGTGAGTGATGTTTGTTGCCCCTAGGAACTCTTTTTGTTGGTCGCCGATTTGAGCCATTATTTGCTTATTTGTGTTGTGGTTCCAGCCCTCTTTTTCTTAGTTTTACGGGCCTAAAAATAATCCCTAATCTGCCCCTAAATCTTCCTTTTGGTGCTATACAAAAATAGCCCTTGTTGTGGTCGATTGTGGTGGTGTGTCATCCCTAGAACCACCATTATGGGGTGTTGGTTTTTCTTCTTTTTGCCGCCTTCTCCAACAAGGTTAAGATTTGTATTTCTTCACTCTAATCAGCCTCTGATCTTGTTCTTTTATAAGAGTATTCGGTTCCAATCGTTTGGCAACTCGGATTTGATTAATCTGGAAGCGTAAGTGCAATTGGTTGCAAGGAAGTGTGTAGTTTTGTTTTCATTTAGAAGGGGATGTGTTGGGTGGTTGTTTTAGGGTTTATATTCATTTTAAGTTACTAACTTTTAGTATTATTTGAAAGGTACATGTTGATCTAAATGTCCTAGACTAATAGTGAGGTCAGTTATCATTCGCGCCTTCGTTTCGCATCAAATCAATATAAGTCATAGTAGAGACAAATAACACTCGATGATCCGCAACAAATGCTAGATCTTGATATAACCTATCATAATCTCCGTATCATCACATATCCCATACAAGTGTGCATATGACCCTATTGGCATGTTAACCGTATCCTAACATTTTACTATGTTTGTATGGGCAGCTATCATATATATTAACATTTTCATACCTTGTATCATTCACATTTGCATATCATACCCTATAATCGGTAGGCTTAAATGAATATATAAAATTTTAAAAAATGAAAAATATATAAAATTATTAAATATTATATTACAATAATATAAATATTTTTCAAAAAAAAAAATTAGTAGACCTAAATGCGCTTGGATTAGCCATTGAAAAATATGGACGAGCTTAAGTAAAATTTTGGACTCATATTCTGAGTCGGATTTAGCTTGGGCAAGCATAAAGTGTATTAGTATCATGCTTAAACCCGACCCGACCCATGTAACGATATGAAGAAAGCCATCAGATGGATTTCTAAAAACATTAATTATAAGAAACATTCCCTACTCACTAGGTTCGGGTATCTTTACGTATCTATCAATGAAGTTAAATTCTAATCTAATAAACCCCACCGCAAGAATATTCTCGGAAACCAAATTTATAAGCAGCCAGACTTTGTCGATAAAACCACACTTTTAAGAGTTTAACAATTGGAGCGAGTGGGAACTAACCCAAGTCAAAAAGTTATGTTCTTTCTTCTAAAAGAATAATTATATTTTTGTACATTTATTTTTAATTAAATTTATTATTAATTAAAAAAAAGTTAAATCACCTATTTTAATAACATTAATTTTCTAATGATGTTAATATGATAATCCACATAGCGGTTTGCGTGTACTTTATATAATTATAGTAATAATGAGATATATTTTTAGTTTCGATAAGAATTATATAATTAGTGGATTCAAATATTTTGAATATGAATCCGCATCTATTTTTCGAATAAGCAATTTGGATTTTGATAATGGATATCTAAAATATTTATATGTATATGTTCCGAATCTACGGTAGATAACAAATTTAAAATCTGAAATTGAATATTATTTGAATCCACACTAATCAAATCTGCAAAAAGTAAATTTGTTGTCCAAATATCTAAATTCGTATTTTGAATTGTTATGGCTAGTATAAACGAGTCGAGAGTTGTGGGTTAGAAGATTCGAACCATCACTTTACTTTTAAAATTTGAATTTCAATTGAAATAAAAAAAAATATTTGAATTTATGTGATTAAATTAATGTATATTATACATAAACACCTCACTCGAGTATTTCACAAGGTCAATTACTTTAATTAAGTAGAGATGGCAAAACCTCGATTGTTCTGTGGGTTATCTACTTTGAATTGAGCAATTTTTTCTAAAGGGTGTATGTGAGGCAAGGCAAATGGGTTTTTTTTGGACAAGGTGTATAAAGCATTTATGGTAATTGCTTGTTCTACTATGCTCTGTTTGCTATATAAAATTATTGTTTTAGTTTTGTGTATGTATAACTATTAAAAGGGTAAAAATATGAAAAAGAAAATATTATAGAAAAAAAACCTTATGTTTTATGTTTTTTTTTTTTTGAAGATTTATTTGGAAATATTTGTTTGCCTTTAAAAAAATGAAAATGTTAAAAATAACTAGCAAAAATCAAATTGAGGTCGGATGAGATGGGATGAGATGGGGATGGATGTAACAACCTGAAAGTCAGTGGTGTCCAAAAAAATGTGGTTTTGAGACCCTATTTTCGTAAATCGAGCTCGTAAATATTAAATAGAGATATTTGCAGAGTTATTATATAAGTGAATTATATTTTAGATATTCAATTTAGCCAAATTATGGTTAATTAGGGCTTAGGGATCAATTTGTAAAGTCCAATCGGTGTAGATTTTTAATTAGAAAATAGCTTGAGGACTCCTCACAAGACCAAACGCCATTGAAGGGAGTTCAAGTTTTTCAAGCTTTTAACTTCATAATTAGGTATGGAAATTAAGTCATTTTCTTGTCATTTTTATATTTTTGATGTCATGGGAGTTTAATTTAGCTAGCCCATGTATCAATTTGTAAATCTATTAAGTTTTGAAAGATGCAATTGTTGAGAATTGGAGGTTTTAGGTGTTAAATTAATAGATTTTAAGCTTGGATTTGAAAAGGGATTAAATTGCAAATTTTAATTGATAGTTTCCTACATTATGGACCAAATTGAATAAAATGTAAAATTAGCTATAGAAATAAGAAATAGGAGGTCCCTAATGAGTAATAGTGAAATTGGAATTCAACTTGAACCTTTAAATTGAAAGTTATGTTAGTTCTGATTTTAGGAACTAAATTGAATAAATTGTAAAAATTTAATCAATTGATAATTTATTGTGAATTGGCTGATTATTGATAGTGTCATATGTCCTATGTTAATCTGTAACTATCATTGACCCAAATTCATTTAGAGGGAAAAGAAAATCCAAAGCCATCGACGAGTAGCTCGAAATTTCCAGTTGTATTTCTATAATTCAAGACTCATTTAATTACTGTATATTCATTTTATTTTACATCATATATTAATACCAATAATTACACTTACCAATAATTACAATAAGTCTTTCAATATTAATTTCATAATTTCACTTACCAATCCTTACCGAATTTGAGAACGACTTACGGATATGAGTACATCATATTCAGAAGCCCAAAGGCTACACAGAAGCACATAAGTGCTAAGAGAAACCCATAAGGATTGAACGGGAGCTCAAAAGTGCTGAACGAAAACCCATTAGGGTTAAACAAAAGCTCAAAAGAGATGAACGGAAACCCATTAAGGTTAATCGGAAACTCATATGTGTTAAACAGAAGCTCGTGAGAGCTAAACGGAAAGTAAACACGAAAGTTAGCAACAAATGCTGAACTTCGGTTTACTTGGGTAATTTGCCATCAATTCTTCCTTTACTATCTTTCGCCACAGAACGATTGTACTCAATCCCGCGTTCCACTCGTTTTGAATATTCAATTCAATTTCATAATTTTAACAATAATTTTTTTTATTTTCAACAATAGATATGAATAAATACATAATATCATTCATCAATTTAATATATAAACATTAAAGTTTAACCATACGAACTTACCTGAGTTAAATTATAAAATTTGTAGTAGTTCAAGGACTATTTTTCCAGTTTTCCTTTTTCACGATTGTCCACGGGCTCTTGATATGGAGATAGAGCTAAAATATAAAAACTAGCTTTAAGAGCTCTTATGACTGTTTTTAGCTGAGAATTGAAGAAGAATATTCTTTAGATTTCAATTTATTTAAGTTTAATTTCATAAAATTTAAAATTAGTTCACATTGTTTTATTATTTTTTAACTCTTATGCCGCCTCAGCCATTTCTTTGTGGCTTATTTACTCTTTAAGTCCTTCCTATTTACCATTTAAGTCATTTAATCACTATTTCTTTTAATTAGCAAGTTTTGCACATTTTTTAATTTAGACCTTTTTAATTAATTAACTATCAAAACGTTAAAATTTTCTAACGAAACTTTAATACTACCTTAATGACACTTCGTAAATATTTATAAAAATATTTACGGCTCGGTTTATAAAGTCGAGGTCTCGATACCTCGTTTTCTAAACCACTTAACCAATTAAATCCTTATTAAACACAAATTGCTAATTCAAAAATCTTCCTAAAACTACATTTGACTCGTAAATACTAAATAATAAAATTTATGAGCTTACTCGTCGGATTTGGTGGTCCCGTACCACTGTTTCTGACGCCACTGAAAATCAGGTTGTTACAGAGATGTTATTGTTGCAGCTTGTAATCGACATCTCTAGAAGGGATCCTATCAACAACGTCATTCATTGCTTTTCAATTTTGAAAGGTATATTTTCAACCTTTGTTTCAACCCGATTTGTTCCATGTACATGGATCCTTGGTTGACGATCGTCGGAATAATATTTTTGTTGTGCCATGGAATGTACCGGCGATCCAACAGTTCTAATCAATCCCCTTTAGCCCCTAAACAGTTCTTTTAAGCCACTCAAAACTATTCCTAGATCCACCGTCGTGAGTGATGTTTGTCGCCCCTAGGAACTCCTTTTGTTGGTTGCCAATTTGAGCCATTATTTGCTTTTTTGTGTTGTGGTTCCAGCCCTCTTTTTCTTAGTTTTACATGCCTAAAAATAATCCCTAATCTGCCCCTAAATCTTCCTTTTGGTGCCATACAAAAATAACCCTTGTTGTGGTCGATTATGGTGGTGTGTCATCCTTAGAACCACCATTATGGGGTGTTGGTTTTTCTTCTTTTTGCCGCTTCTCCAACAAGGTTAAGATTTATATTTCTTCACTCTAATCAGCCTCTGATCTTATTTTTTATAGGAGTATTCGATTCCAATAGTTTGGAAACTCGAATTTGATTAATTAAGAAGCGTAAGTGCAGTTGGTTGCAAGGAAGTGTGTAGTTTTGTTTTCATTTAGAAGGCGATGTGTTGGGCGGTTGTTTTACGGTTTATATTCATTTTAAGTGACTAAATTTTAGTATTATTTTAAAGGTTGGTGTTGATCTGAATGTCTTGGACCAATATTGAGGTCAGTTATCGTTCGCGCCCTCGTTTCGCATCAAATCAATGTAAGTCATCGTAGAGATCTTGATATAACCTATCATAATCTTCGTATCATCACATATCCCATACAAACGTGCATATGACCCTATTGGCATGTTAACCGTATCCTAACATTTTACTAAATTTGTATGGGCAACTATCATATATATTAACATTTTCATACCTTGTATCATTCACATTTGCATATCATACCCTATAATCGGTAGGCTTAAATGAATATATAAAATTTTAAAAAATGAAAAATATATAAAATTACTAAATATTATATTAAAGTAATATAAATATTTTTCAAAAAAATTAGTAGACCTAAATGGGCTTGGATTAGTCATTGAAAAATATGGACGAGCTTAGATAAAATTTTAGGCTCATATTCTGAGTCAGATTTGACTTGGGCAAGCATAAAGTGTATTAGTATCATGCTTAAACCCGACTCGACCCATGAACCGCCTAAGGTAACGATATGAAGAAAGCCATCAGATTGATTGAACCTCGAACCAGTACAAATCCGTTGCATCGACTGAAAAACTGATTGAATCGACGGTTGAATCAATTTTTTTTGTTATTTTTTAGATATTTTAATATGTTTGAAATTTTATTAATTCTTAATCAAACAAATTAAACTGATGAACAGATAATCTAATTAATTCAACTACAAATGGAATTCTTAAAACATTAATTATAAGAAACATTCCCTACTCACTAGGTTCCAGTATCTTTACGTATCTATCAATGAAGTTAAATTCTAATCTAATAAGCCTCACCGCAAGAATATTCTAGGAAACCAAATTTATAAGCAGCCAGACTTTGTCGATGAAGTCAAAAAGTTATGTTCTTTCTTCTAAAAGAATAATTATATTTTTGTAAATTTATTTTTTTAATTAAATTTATTATTAATTTAAAAAAAAGTTAAATCACCTATTTTAATAACATTAATTTTTTAATGATGTTAATATGATAATCCACATAGTGGTTTGTGTGTACTTTATATTGATATGACACAATTTATCTTATATGTTACATCAACAAATAATTTAAAATTTATAAAAATATTCATAAAATTAAAAATTCAAATATAAATATAAAAAAATCATAAAAAAAAATCAAGTACACATGGATTGTCATGTGTGCTGTCATGTTTAAAATAAAGAACATGGTCTTTAGCGGCGTTTTTGTTTGTAAACGCTGCAAATGTTTGCGACGTTTTCGTTAGCGGCCTTTTTTGCGGCGCACCGTTAAAGACCTGTTTTGGTGTAGTGTCTTTTATAAGAGTATTCGGTTCCAATCGTTTGGCAACTCGGATTTGATTAATCAGGAAGCGTAAGTGCGATTGGTTGCAAGGAAGTGTGTAGTTTTGTTTTCATTTAGAAGGGGATGTGTTGGGTGGTTGTTTTAGGGTTTATATTCATTTTAAGTTACTAACTTTTAGTATTATTTGAAAGGTACATGCTGATCTGAATGTCTTGGACCAATAGTGAGGTCAGTTATCATTCGCGCCCTCGTTTCGCATCAAATCAATATAAGTCATCGTAGAGACAAATAACACTCGATGATCCGCAACAAATGCTAGATCTTGATATAACCTATCATAATCTCCGTATCATCACATATCCCATACAAGTGTGCATATGACCCTATTGGCATGTTAACCGTATCCTAACATTTTACTATGTTTGTATGGGCAGCTATCATATATATTAACATTTTCATACCTTGTATCATTCACATTTGCATATCATACCCTATAATCGGTAGGCTTAAATGAATATATAAAATTTTAAAAATGAAAAATATATAAAAATATTAAATATTATATTAAAGTAATATACATATTTTTCAAAAAAAAAAATTAGTAGACCTAAATGCGCTTGGATTAGCCATTGAAAAATATGGACGAGCTTAGGTAAAATTTTGGGCTCATATTCTGAGTCGAATTTAGCTTGGGCAAGCATAAAGTGTATTAGTATCATATTTAAACCTGACCCGACCCATGTAACGATATGAAGAAAGCCATCAGATGGATTTCTAAAAACATTAATTATAAGAAACATTCCCTACTCACCAGGTTCGAGTATCTTTACGTATCTATCAATGAAGTTAAATTCTAATCTAATAAACCCCACCGCAAGAATATTCTCGGAAACCAAATTTATAAGCAGCCAGACTTTGTCGATAAAACCACACTTTTAAGAGTTTAACAATTAGAGCGAGTGGGAACTAACCCAAGTCAAAAAGTTATGTTCTTTCTTCTAAAAGAATAATTATATTTTTTGTAAATTTATTTTTTAATTAAATTTATTATTAATTTAAAAAAGTTAAATCACCTATTTTATTAACATTAATTTTCTAGTGATGTTAATATGATAATCCACATAGCGGTTTGCGTGTACTTTATATTGATATGACACAATTTATTTTATATGTTACATCAACAAATAATTTAAAATTTATAAAAATATTCATAAAATTAAAAATTCAAATATAAACATAAAAAAATCATAAAAAAAAATCAAGTACACATGGGTTGTCATGTGTGCTGTCATGTTTAAAAAATTTAACATTTTAGTCAGTATTTCAACTAAAACAATAATTCGACTCTGTTTGAAAGGTTGATTAAATTCAACTCTTTTTAAAATGTTAGTTCATGCATTATCAATTTTTCAAAGAAGTGAAAGTGGACTTCTTTCTTAGATATTTGGATCAAATTTAAATTCTGAAGTCAATATTATTAGGAGTGCTTTACATGAATATCATTCCTAATCTGAACAAAATTAATCTTAGACCGTAAAACGGATGTGAAAAATTGTGATTATAAAAAAATTTGAAAAAATAAAATGCTTTGGTAAAATGGGATTAATTTGCTTTAAAAATTTCCAACTCCAAACTAAATGATGAAATTGTTTGGAGGTATTGTTGTAGTTTTCAGTACTTGTGAAATCTACCTAGCAATTAAACAAAGAATCTTTCAAGCTTCTACATTTTGGCAACTATGAGATTTTGAAGGCAAAATATGATTTAATTTCCTGTCGACAACAAAAATTCTGGGTTTGGGATTTCCAAAGGATTAGATTTTGAGAATCTTATGGAAACAAAGGTTGGCTATTGAATCTTCCTTCTCTATTATCCAAATATTCAGGTGTTTGTCACTTTTTCCTTCTTTCATCAATATTCTACATAATTGTGTACCTTTTGCCTTTTGAAGTTTCAACAAAAACAACCCAAAGGATTTCACTATTTTACGTAACTGTAACTTTTTCGATTTTGTCAAAGAAGAAAACGACCCAAAGGCATGATTTAGGGCCAATTCTTTATTGCTTAAAAAAAGTACTTCTGGTTCCAAAAGCACTTTTGAAAGAAAAATTGTGAAGAACAAGCTGTTTTTTTTGTTGAAATTTTTAGCTTTTCAGAAGTGTTTTTGAAAAGCACTTCTAAAAAGGAGCTAAAAAGGAGAAGCTAAAAATTTTAACTTTTACTCTCTCAAAAGCACTTTTGGTGCTTAATTATTTTTTCACCCCTCTAATAACATAGTATTTTTTCTTTTTTTTTCTTGGTGCTTAATTACAATTGTGTTAAAATCATTAATTAAAAATAAAAAAATATTTTTTAAAATACTAATTACAAATATTTAATGGTTATATTTGAATATTTAAAATATAGTTTATATATTCTAATTAAATTTTATAAATAATTAATATTTATTGCTTAAAAATATTTAAAATTTATATTTCATATATTAAAATATTAACAACAAGTTATAATACTTTTTTATATTCTTACTAAAATATAATAATATTAACTAATTTAAATATTATTTAAATGCAAATTTGTTATTTGATAATAACATGTCTAAAATGGACATTTTATTTCTCAAAAGTACTTTTTGACAGCAATGCTAAATACTCAAATTTTAAACCAAACTTTTCAAAAGCACTTCTCAAAAGCATTTTTCCACAGCCCTTTTCAAAAGCACTTTTCAAAAACAATGAAGAACTGGCCCTTAAACATGAATGCCAATTCCCTACCCTCCCATCTTTTTGGTGTTGGAAAGTTTTTTGTTTAATAGACTCACATATTATTATAATGGGTTAATGTGTAAATATGTTAGCTAAAAATTGAAATTTGTCATAATATTTTAGTTTTATTGATATTTGTTTTTATACTTTTGAATTTGTCACTCTATTTTTAACTTCATGTTGAATTTTATCACTTCACTTTTGCTTGTGTGAATTTTGAAATTAAAGTTTGATTATTTTATTATATTTTACTATTCATTTTTTATTTTAAATAATTTGAAGAAAAATTTAATAAAAAATAATTTTTTTAATATTCTACTTAAATAATTAACGATAATAATTTTATTAATAAAATGTTAAAGAATAATAAAAACTCTTATTTATAAAAATAAAATAAAATATCTTTTTTTTAAGTCTTTCATCAAATGAAAACTTGAAGTTGATTTATTAATTTTTAGTTCTTCTATAAATTAATTTATTGTTAACTATTAAAATAAAATATTAAATAATATTTTTCCCTTAAACCATCAATATCAATATCAAATGGTAAATTTTAATAAAAAAATAAAAGTTGGTGGCAAATTTTAATAAAATTCAAAGTTTAATGACAATTTTCAATCATATAAAAGTTTAGTGGTAAATTTACCAATATTTTTAAGTATAATGACAAATATCAATCATAATAAAATGTAGTGGCAAATTTAAATGTTCATTTATAGTAAGGTGGCAATTTTATACCATAACCCTAATATAATTATATATAAGTTCGATGTCAAATTACAGGAGTCTAGTTATCCAACTTAATAAAGTATTAATAATATTGGATTATGTGATATCCACGATGTGAGTGAAAGAAAAAAATAAACATATATGTGTATCTTTAAAATTAAAATTGTTAACATTCTTTTGGATAGTGGTTGAGACTTCTTTATTGTCACCTTAACTTCCAAAGGTTAAAACTTTAGTACAAACATTAGTATAAATGAACATGTAAATATACTTCTTGGTTTGGTATGTGTGCAAATCCAATAATACTTTAGCTATGGGCTTATCATAGAAGTGTTAACCTAGACAAAATCAAGATTATGGTACCTTAGTCAATTAAATATTGTAGTACCCTTACCCGATTCGATTGCCATCATGAATAAGTGATGTCATATTGACTCATTCTTTGCATTTACAAAGTTTTTTTTTTTTAATAAAGTCATCATTTGAACTAGTTGATAAAATCCTTTAAATCAATTCTCAACATCTATAAAGCTTTAAACACATTTTAAAATCATATTAAACCATATTCTAGGTATTTCGACATGGAAAATGCATAAAATGAAGGTTTGGTGACCCAAAATGTCAAAAAATACAAGTTGTATATGAACAATGGAGCATGTCTTGAGACATGCCTGACATGTCTCAAAGACTCAAAGACTTTGAGCTATATGTCTTGAGACAGTGATCACGATTGTTTACTTCAAACTTTTCTGTCTCAAGATAAAGGTCTATGCTCGAGGCTTTGGACCCTTGAAGAAAAAAAGTGAGTTTTTGAACTTATTTGTCCCTCAAGACTTAAGTGTCATATCTCGAGACTAAGGTGTTAGTTCAAAAACACTTTAGAACATCCCCTATCATCCTCATATCAATTCCAATCATAACAAGACCTTTTTAAACCTTAAAGAACATCACATTATTATTTGAAACATCATATGATCAATAAAGACACATTTATAAATAACTTAATAAACACTCAATACATTACTCACTATAAATACATACAATCCATGTACGTGCCACTCTAGAGTCCTTAGATTATACCAAGGAATTGACCTTGAACTTTTGAGAGGGTGCGATGTGATCCAATTGATATAGCCAAGTCCGAATGCTTTCTCAAAATAAACCTTTCACCTACACGTTTAAACAATTAACATGTTAAGCTCGATGAGTTTAGTAAGTACACAAGAATTCTCTACTTAACCTTTTCTTAAGCTTATGACAGATCTTTTATAAATAAGGAATTATGGTTTGAAATTATATCATTTACTTAATCATTTATCTTATAACTTCTTATTTGAATTATATACTTATTCAAT
Organism: Gossypium turneri; assembly: GCA_008044935.1. Classification (NCBI taxonomy): domain Eukaryota; kingdom Viridiplantae; phylum Streptophyta; class Magnoliopsida; order Malvales; family Malvaceae; genus Gossypium; species Gossypium turneri. The sequence goes on from CP032575.1 coordinate 8,621,690, forward strand.
CAATTTAACTAAATCTTACACCATTTTACAATTTCTTCTTATCAATTTACTTTCCTCATTAAACACTTGTTAAGTATCAAACTAAGTTATTCTATCTAGGCATAATAAAAAATATAGCCCATAATGATTACTCACTTTGTCATTTATTCTTTTTTTAGATCATTTTAACCCTCAAGCTTTAAATTTTAGTCAATTTGCTTACTTTTAGATGGAAAATTTGACTGAACTATTAAAATTTTAATGGTATTGATGTGACCACTAGCGTGACAGTCCACATATAATTCATGAAAATTAAAAAAAATTAATAAAAAGTATTTAAAAAATTAACAAATTTAAAAAAAAAGTTCATAAAAACTTTTAACAAACTTATCCATATTAGCAGTGATATATACGTAAAATGCCACGTGAGTTGCCATGCCAATGTCATTAAAATTTTAATAGTTCAATCAGTTTTTCCGTTAAAAAGCAAGCAATTTAACTAAATTTCAAAGGTTGAGGGCCTAAATGAAACCGAAAAAAAAAGAGACCAAAATGACAAAATGAGTAAAAGTTATATGCTAAATTTATGTTTATGCATTCTATCTATTAGCTCCATCATTTTATGATGATCAAATTTAAACCTTCCATCAATTCGATTTCATAAATCCAAATGCTTTTACTTATTTACAATTCATCACAAATCACTTTTGCTTCATAAAGCAAATTAGAAATTAAAGCTTTATATTCTCATTAAATGTTTATTCATTCATTTATTGTTAAAGTTTAATTTCTTTAACCCTTAGTAACCTCAGTGAAATAAGACTCCAATATTTAGGATTACCTAATCAAACTTAACATATAGCAAAAGTAAAGATTGTAGGATAGTTGGCTACTATGATGCTAACTACGTATGTAATTTGAGACAAAATTAAGGACGACGAGTGTAGTTTACCTCAAATATTTAAAATTAAATTACAAAAGTTATCAGATAGGGATATGTATGTGCCGTGGAGCATCTATCCAAGAAGTATTTAAGTAATACTTCTTCTATTTTGAAATGAACTCTTATACGAAGGTGTAGCTGTCTTTGTTGGTGTTATGTATTCTATGATGATATATATTTCATTTCCTTTAAATAAAATATGGATTTTGTGAAGAATATATAAGTGGAAGATGGTGTCATGGATGTGGTAGCTATAGTTAGATTGTATCTGCTTTTCAAAGTAGACATCCAATATGTTATACAAAGTCCTTAATTTGCAGTAACTTATAGAAACTTCCAATGCTTCATGTGTTACTCACATAGACATTATCCATATAGGATAACACTTTCCTTCGATTCCACCAACAAATCTCAAACAGTTACATCCGTGAAACCTTTGTGTCACACTTGAATTTTGTCTACTATTTTCGACTGTTGAAATTTTATCTATTTTTACTATTAAAAACTAGCGTGGTTGGCACATATTGATGTACAGGAACCAGAATTTGCTCTTTAATCTTACATATGGAGATTAATTTTCCTAAATTTTTAATAGAGAAAACAAAATATAATCTGATTTTTCATACAAGACTTTTATAATACTATTAATCTTAGGACTCGTGATCTTAACATATCAAAATTCAATGATGAATGATGAAACTTGGACCATTAAATGTGAGTGTAGTTGAGTAATCTTTGGACTATATCTATATATATTTGCACATATACATGCATGTAATAAGATTCATATGTTGTCTTAGTCACTAATTTGTTCCCATGTAGACGAGATAAGCTGATGTGATGCATGACTCTATCTTCACTAATTAGTAGAATTCAAAATTTATTTGATACTTTGTTAACAATTCTTACTCAAACCCTAAACTTTAAATATTATAAAATTCAATACAAAAATCATTACCCTCTCTTTCTGCCCATATTGTTGACCAGCATTAACATACCTAATATTGTTGTGTGTTTTCGTGAGTTATCTTTTCATGAACACCAATTTTTCTATTTATAATGCATGATTTCTCGATTTCATGTACTAAGATTAACTAAATCTCATATAAATCAACACATATCATATTATAGGACCAACATGAATCTCCTTAATATAGATTCACCTGCATGATGATATGAACCATATAAATAAACTATACGGGTCGGACCAACACCATAACAACCCTCAATTCCAAGTAACATAAGTTTCAGATCCCATCTATAAACTAATAAATTGTGCATGCTTGACCACAGTCCACAAACAGATTAAAGAAGGTATATTTTCGATATAGGTACAGGTTTTCCTTCCAGTGATAGAAAAAGCTTAGAAGCAGACAAATGGAGTATGAGTCAATCACTGTGACTCTGTCATATCGTTCATAGTTTGAGATAGGCACTACAGGACAAGAACGACTAGATTTTCAAGTCGCCACAACCGAAATGTAATTCAGAAAAATCATTATAATATCGTATATTTGTATTAAAATATATTGGTGTTGATGTATTTTGATGTATAATTTTTAATATAGTATTTAAAATATATATAATATATATGAATAATATTTATAAATATTTAATAAATTTTAACTATAAAATATTTAACAATGAAGTTTGCATATATAACCCATCCCTCAACAAATCTAAAATAAATCATCACATAAATTAGTAAATTTATTTCTAGAAAAAATTTCAAATTCAGACTAATGATTGCTAATCACCGATTTCCTTGATCCACCCAGTTTAATTAAATAAATTATTAAAATTTTAAAAAATAAAAAATCCGATTCAACAAGCAATATATAAATACAAACACATTAAAATAATAAAGCCTTGTTAAAGTAGTCGTTTAAGTTTATAGAATGGAGGCAGCCCAAATTTAATCATACTGAATTGAACTTTGCAGTGCAACTAAGGGTTGGAAATGAATAAAGGTAATGGGGATTGATGCAGAACCATTCAAGCAAAATGGGCTCAAAAATAATGGTTCTTGCTTGATTCTTGAAACCCAAATCTATTTATCCAACTCATGTAACGATATGCTCCTATCAGAGATTACCTCTGTTTTATAGAGAATTACAGTTTTCTGCCACATTCAAGCTCATTGATCACTTGTTGAAACAGCCATTAATTGATCTGCAGCTCATGGTAAAGAATCTAGGTTGTCTCACAACAATGCTTGATTGGTTGGTGATTGCACCAGTTTAATGTGACAAAGCCGGCCCCTATACTAGTAGTATTCAGATTGCATTTTGCTCCTACCTACAAAGCAAATAAGGCTCTCATGGTACTTCTACCGTTCTTACAGGTTTTCAGATGTTTATGTAATAACTTGGGACATGGCATTGCCTGAGGTAGAGAAATGGAAGCTTTTGATGATGATAAGATGAAATTTATCTGTGGATTAACACATTTTATTTCTGAAATGATTCAAGAAAAGATACAGTATTGAAGTATAAGAATAACAACTAAGTACATAATCAAATAATATATTAAATCTTCATATACCTACATGAATTTCAGAAAAGAAAAAAAAAAAGGTTAAGAAAATGAATGTTTTTTTAACAATCTGTGGGAAGAGGGTAGTGACAGAATCTATCATTCTTCATACATAGAAAGAACCTTTCATAAGCATCCGCCATTTTAGTAGCAGTAAACATTGATAATGCATGTTGTCTACAAGCAATCCCTTTGTTCTTCAACACTTTTGCCCCATCTTTTATCACTGATTTCAATGCTTCAACAAAGGACTCTACATTCGGTGAAAATGTGTATCCATAACTTTGGTTCACAACTACTGACCCAACTATGCTAGGATAATTTGGTGTCAAAACTGGTTTCCCACAATGCATTGCTTCCATTAACGTAAGATCGAGCCCTTGAGGTCTTAACGTCGGGTTTACAAACACGTCGATCGCGTTGTAGAACTCGGAAAGCTCCGAAGGCTCCAATGCACCTAAAACTTTCACATTTGAGCCTAACTCTGCATATCTTTTCCCCCATGGACCAGATCCTGCAACAAGTAGGTAAACACCAGTGTATGTTTTGGTAATCTTTGAGAAAGCTTCATGTAGAAGTGGATGGCCTTTGTCTCTAACTAAACGTCCGGCAACCCCCATTACGATGCTTGCATTTATGGGGATACCGTGCTTTTTCCGGAACCTTGTGCCGGATTCAGGATCATGAACAAATTTGGTATCATCGACACCATTAAGTATCACATGGACATTCCTTTGCGGGAGTTGATAGATGTTAACTAGTACTTCACCAGCACTCTTGCTGATACATATATGTTGTGTATAGCTCGGGAAAAACCGGATTTCATCGACTAATCTCGGCATTGTTTCGTTAAGTTCACTTACTGGTTTTGGTATTGTCTCCTGTGTGTTAAAAACAAGTTCTTCAAATAACTTTGAGTGCATAATTTCATACCAGATTCCATGCCAAGTTACAGCTACATGAGGCACCATTTTCGCACGCCAATGAGGCAACGAAACGCTCTCGGTATGCACGTAATCAAACTGTCCATTAGCGTTTATTGTGTTGAATATCTCGAATGCTAATGAACAATTGACAGAACCATGATCATTGGCTGCAAAATATACATGGAGATTACCTTGATGGATGTCAATGTGAGGCTTTCGATCGGACGGCACGGTGAAGACGTGGATTTCATGGCCTTTAGCAGCTAAAGCATGGTATAATGTTGCAGCATGACGCTCCATGCCACCAGGGGCAGCACCAATAGGCCATGTTTTGGAGAATACAGCAAGCTTAAGCTTCTCAAAATTGTTACCAAAACAAAGGCTATTCCATGGGAAGTTAGCATCTCTAAGATCACCATTGAATCCTGTCTCCATTATTGTCCTAGCCAATGGTTCAGAGCCATGCTTGATGGGTGAAATGAAAAGATAAAGTGAAGTAAAGAGGATGGTTACAGTTAAAATGGTGGAAAATCTATTAGAGAAACAAATTAAAGGAGAAGACGATGAAGAAGAGAATCTGGAGCATTGGTGTTTAGAACCCATGGCTGCCTGCAGTTTTCAAGAAGAAAAGATGACTTATGAGATTGAAAAATGTGGAATTGTGCATGATATTAATGCAAGGTACCATTAATGGTGGATCTATTCCGAGCTTTTGCAAGTTTTTATGCGGATGCACATGGGTGATACATGAGATTTTGTCAACGCCTGCTACACTGATTTCAAAGCTTGCAAGTGATGAAGTGAAGGATACTTCTGAATTTGTTTGTATATTTTAATATCAAAAAAGCCTAATTTATTGCAATTTTAGATTCTCTATTATTTCTGTTTGTATTCCAAATTCGTCCCTATCAGTCTATCACTCCAAACATTGAATTGAGTATGGATTGCATTTCACTTTTTTGCTATCTATAATATTTACAACAAGTGCTTAATTACAAAGGGCCTAAATTACACAAATTGTTGTTAAAGTATGCTTAGTAGCATGTTTACCTAAATTGTTAATATTTAATTTTATTTAGATAAAATATTAATTTTGGGAGTTGACTTCTTTTCCTGTCATTTGAATTAAGTTCGAATTTTGGAGTCAATATTATTGGGAGGGCTTTAGTTAAATATCACCCCAACCCAAATAAGATTACATTCAAACTGATATCGTTGAGAAGGCTTTACTTAAATATCACCTTTGGTTTGAATATGATTATACTCAAGCCATAAAACGAATGAAGATACATGTGGTTTATAAAAAAATAAAAAAAATTTAAACAAGTCTTTTATGGAAACTGTGCATCCACTTGAACCCTCAATGATGAAAATAAAATTAATTAAACTCTTCTCTTTTGACAAATGAACATCCAAGTTCATTTGAATCTAGACAATATCAATCTAAGTTCATTCTATGCTTGATTATTTAAAAATCATAAAAATATAAACATATTGATAAAAATAATAAAAAAACTATAAAAATTTATGAAAACCATAAAAATAAAATTATAAAATTATAAAAATTGAAGAATTGGGTGTTGATGAAAAAATCTCAAGAAAAATCCTTTAAAGAAATCTTCATATGAAATATTGGTATAAGGAGAATAATAGAATGACAACTCCGATGACACATTTGTAGTAATCAATGCAGTTTATGCATTTGCTTTTCTCTTACAACTTCTTTGATGTAATAAATTTTCAGACTAAATCCTTGATAAAGTCTAATTATAAATATTTAGATCTTGCAACGATATCACCTCAATAATCATTACTAGGATCAAGAAAATTTGATGCAAAAGTAATGAATGAAGATGAATAGGAAATATTTTCTGGCATGAACAGTAAAAATCTCTAACCGAAACAGTAAGATTCTCTGGCATGAATAGTGAATATTCTCTGTAGTTTGTATTTTTGTAACCAGAGAATATATTATCTGAAAAGTTTCAATTATGAAATGATGTAAGGGATTAAATTTCCCGTTTCAAATGATGTAAAGAGATAATAGCCCTTTATAGAAGGCTAACAAATTTAGAATGAAAGGCACGACTTGAAATACTGAATACAGAGATCAAAACTCGTTTCTCTAATTTTGAAAGTCTTCAAAATTTAAAATTTAAAATTATTTTCTTTTTCAAAAATTTAATCAAACATACTTTCAAATTTCAATTTCAAAAATCAATCTTTTTAAGAATATCACATTGCCGTTATATGTTAGAATATATATATATATATATATATATATATATATATATATATATTGGTTAATTAACACATTTTTGATAAGCTTTTATTTGAATAATTTTGAAGAGGGTAAACTATTTAATTAGTCCCTTAATTTTTATTATATTTTTATTTTCATCATCTAACTATTAAAATTTTTAATTTAATTACTAAATTTTTCAAATTAGGTTTTTTGGTCACTTGACAAGGCATTTTTCCCAAAAAGCCTTAAGCTTTCCTCCACTACCGTTCTGTCGATGCTGGTCACCAGTCATTGTTCGCGACATAACTAGCACCAAAACAGTCCCCTTTCTCCCCTCTTTCTTCTTCTCAGTTTGGTTTCCCTTGAAACCCACTCAAAAATAATAAAAATCAAGCCAAAGCTTCGTCCGTATCTTGGTCCAATCTCTGTCGGCGACCCTCGATGGGGTTGGTTTCGTCATATGTTCTTCTTCTTCTTGAACAAGTGCTTCTCACTGTTGGGATTCTCTGACGGACACCTCGAACCCCTAAAATCCGACAAACCCCCAAAACAAAAAATAGAGGAGGCTACTCGTTTTCGAACTCCCTTAATTCTTCAGCGCTATAGCATCTTCCTCTAAATGCCAACGGCAGGAGGAGAAGAGAATTATAACTCGATTCCATGTTGATCAGACGATTGAGCTTGCATATCGAAATCATTTTCCTTTGGATTTTGGGTTGAAGCTCTGTAAGTTTTAAACAGGGTTTCGAAAAATCTAAACCAATAGACTGGTAGAGAACGATGAGACGAGTTCGTCAATACCTAAAGTGACCATAGAAGATTCCAAAGAACAACGATTCCGACGACGGCGGCGGCAGCAAGATATGGGGAAGAAACCAAAATGTTTTTTTTAAGGAAAGAAAAAGAAAAAAAAATGCCACATCATCACGGTGTTAAAATTTAACACAGTGACTAAAAAAACCAATTTAAAAGGTTTAGTGATGAAATTGAAATTTTTGATAATTGAGGGACCAAATTACATTCAACATTTTAAGAGTTTTTATTTTTTTCAATTGAGTTTTAGCTCGATTGGTATTGATATTGACATTATTGTTGGTGCAGAAGGTTGTGGGTTCGAGCGCGTTGAAATGCATTATTCTTATTTCTATTTAAAGGTTAGGAAGGAATTATAAGTAGTTTTAGGCATTGTATAAAAAAATATTTTAATTTTTTAAATAAAAACCCTTTTAATTTTCACTAACTTAATTTTTTAAACATATCGAGAACCCAAAAAAAAATAAAAGCTATTAGATAATTTTTTCTTGAAAAAATATAAAAAGTGTAAAAGTAAATAACAACCTTCTTTTTTTTTTTTATTATATTTCATTTAAGATTATATTATCATTTATCAAACAATTTAATTGTATTTAGTATTTAATTTTAATTAAAATACCAGATAGAATTTATAACTTAAATTCAGCACTTAATTTTTAGTTTATCAAACATAGCATACTAAATATTCTAAATTTTGCAAAAATAAAATAAAATAGAATTATGATTAAATTCTACTATTAGTCCTTGTGCTTTGTGAAATTAGTGGATTTAGTCATTGTACTTTAATTTGATTAATTTTAGTCTATGTATTTTTCAAATTGGCCAATTTTAATCCCTACACATTTCATATTTTGAAATTGAAGTCCTAATACAAACAGTCGTGGTTAAATTATTAGTCTTGTCTTATGCGTATGGTTATAGACCTAGTCTATTTTCTCTAATTAGATCATTTTAAGTCCCTATATTTTGTGAATTTTAAAATATCAATTTTGACAAAAATATTAGTCGTTCATCGATTAATTAGATTTTTAGTGAATAATATGGGAAAATAATAAGCTAACATAGTATTGCACATAGGATAAAATGTTTACCATATCGAATTTTGGAAATAACCAAACTTAACGTAGTGAATTTAACAAATATAGTTTAGTAAGGACTGAAATTTTAAAATTTTAAAAGTTTAGGGACTATATAATATGAAATTAAATCCACGATTTTCGACCTAAAATTAAATTCAGGATAAGCCTGTTATTATTAGCCAAATTGCATTATAGGTCCCATCTGACGTGGCAATACCCCCCGAACATTCTTTCCCTTTTCTCCCACTCGCTCTGTTCAGCGCGTGCAGACTCATCTTCCAGTCTCAGACTCTCACTCTCTCTAGTCTTCTCCACTCTGAAAACAAACAAAAAGAACCCCAAAAATCGTACGGATCCAATGCCCCTCCAAAATTCCCTCTTTTCAACATTGTTAGGAAAAACCCTAAACCCTAATTATCAATTTACCTTTTATCACTCTCATAAACCCTAATATTTCCATACGATCCCAACATAAACCCCCCTTTGTTAAGCCTTTAACCTATCTCAATTAGGGTTTTACCAATTTTTTAATCTTATATGAATGGCTACGGGGCAAATTGAAGGTGAAGAAGCAAAGAACAATAAGGTTTATACCAGGAAAAACCACAATAAACCCAAAAATTCCACTTTCATCCCTCAGCAAACTCTTGCTACCACTACTACAACAGATGATAACAACTCTCAGCAGTTGCCACTCCAACCCTTCGATGCTGTGGCGTCTGATGATTCTTCTAGTCATAATAGGTTGCAGCAGGGTGTACGGAATGTTACCGATGGGGTTTCAACATCTGGGTATGTAAAATATGATAATCTTGTTAAGATTAGCTTGAATGTTTTGTCAAAGAATGAGGTGAGAGGTTTGAAGAGGAAGCTAGCTAGTGAACTTAAACAAGTTCGGGATTTAGTTAAGAAATTTGAAGGTAAAGAAAGTAGGCTTAGTGGGGGGTATGCGAATTCTCGGGTTTCGGGGAATGAGAATGTTGATAGAGGTGGTGGGTGTTTAGTTAGAGTGAACTCGGATGTCGGTTCTGTAGGATTGCCTAGTTCCAGGTCTTTTCATGGGTTACCTATGTCAATGGCAGAGCATGATCTTTGTAACGATGATGATGGTGGTGGAAGCGAGTTTGTGGAGATACAGAAGAGAAACCCGAAGGCAAATCCGTATTATAAGAATCCAGAGTTTGCTTTAGGGATGGAGAAGTTGAAGCCTAGGGAGAGTGATAAGAAGATGAAGCCGACCGTTGGGAAGAGTAACGGTGATCAAATGGGAGGTGGGATTGCATCGGAGAAGTTCTCAAATCCGTTGTTGAAGAGATGTAGTAATTTGTTGGGGAAGTTAATGAAACATAAATTTGGTTGGGTTTTTAATAAACCGGTGGATGTGAAGGGACTTGGGTTGCATGATTATTGTTCAATTGTTAAGCATCCAATGGATTTGGGTACGGTGAAGACTAGGTTGAACAAGAATTGGTACAAGTCACCTAGGGAGTTTGCAGAGGATGTGAGACTAACTTTCAATAATGCAATGCTTTATAACCCAAAAGGACAGGATGTACATTTTATGGCAGAAAAATTGTTGGAGATATTTGAAGAAAACTGGGCAGCTATAGAGTCCGAGTATAATCTTAATAGGAGGTTTGAAAGGACTCACGACTATAGTTTGCCAACTCCCCCTTCAAGGAAAATTCTTGCTCTGGCTCCAGCTTCAGCTCCGATTCAAGCTCCTTCTACTTCATCGCTATCATTAGAAGCTAGGACTTTGGAGGGACCAGGATCCATGGCAATGCCCGATGATCCCAAGTCAAGAGATGTTGACTTGACTCCTACTGGTAGGATTGCAGTACCAAAGGAACCCAAGGCAAAGGATCCTGATAAGAGGGACATGACTTATGATGAGAAACAGAGACTCAGTGTAAACCTCCAGAACTTGCCTTCGGAGAAACTTGATAGCATTGTCCAGATTATTAAGAAGAGGAACCCAACACTTTTCCAGCAAGAAGATGAGATCGAGGTGGATATTGACAGTTTTGATCCAGAAACACTTTGGGAACTTGATAGATTTATGACCAACTATAAGAAGAGTTTGAGCAAATACAAGAGAAAAGCTGAAGTTGCACATCAAGCAAATGCTGAAAATGATCATGATATTCAGGAGATTGTAAGATGATGAACAAGTGATTTTGAAACACCTAACTGTTTTCCCTGTTTTGAATTGTTGCTCACTGGAACATTTTGTTGTTATTCTTTTTGCAGAATCCGGAACCACCTACTAAAGAGGTACCAAAATTAGCTGAAACAGGTAATTACCATGACCTACAAGAATTTGCTTGCTTTGGTCTATTCTTCACTTGTTTGGTTCTGAAGAAGATGAAATGTTCTTGCATTCATTATCGAACTGGTTTGATTGTTAAGCAGTGGAGAGGATTGTTCCCACATCACCTTCAGTTCATGGAGAAAGGCTACAAAATAATCAGAGTGGATCAAGTAGTTCAAGCAGTTCTAGTAGTGGCTCTGGATCCTCATCAAGTGGTAAATACTTAAGTTTTTCCTTTTGTTTTGCTCTTACGACTTATGAGTGTATACTGTATATATGGTAGATTTTTCACGCTAATACTTTCTTGTTAGGATCTAACGCTAAAACTTTGTGCAGACTCTGACAGTGATAATTTATCCGGATAAGGTGACCCTGTCTTTGATGGACTTAACTGAGGTAGGGGATATTTTCTTGGCTAATGAGCTAACTGAAAACTTTTCAGTTCTTATTTCCCACAAAAAGTTGTGCAATTTCTTGATGTGCTAAGTTGGGTTGCATTTGAAATATATACCAAGACACCAGAACACTTGGTTTCTGAAAATTTCTTTGCTTCTGTGTAGAGCCTTCAATTGCTTTCCCTTGTTATAAGAGATGAAAAGGAACTCTAAGATACGATGAATCATTTGTTTTTAACCATTGTGTGCATGCTCCTCAGAGTTTGACATGCGTCGGAGTTAACCTATTTGCTCCTAGTTCCCCGTGTTGCTTTTGTAGATCATTTTAAGAAGGGAAGCTGACTCAAGATCATTACCAAGTAGAAACCAATAACTTCTAAAACTGCGACAAGAGTACCCTATCGAAATGCGTGAACAAATCCTGTTTGTTCTAACATATTGAAAGGGATGGATGTCAAGCAATGCATTTGTTTTCCATCACTGAACTCACCAAAGCTGGATCATACAAACATTATCCAATGGTAATCCTCTTTTCAAACAAAGTGTAGTATTAGTTATGGCTACTTATGTTTATCTTTTTGGCTAGCCTTCATTCCTTCAGGATATAACACAAGTTTTTAAAGATAAAGCATCAATTTCTCTTATTAAAGACGTTATAAGCCAATATGAGGTTAAGGTGTTTTCAAATCCGGGTGATTTGACTGCAAAAAAGGATTGGCTGCAGAAAAAATAAAAACACAAGCCAAAAAGCAGTTTCCCCAGAGCAAATGTGATTTCACAATTTATATAGTTAAATGAATGGAACACCCCAACTAAACTGGAAAAATAGATTTTTTTTAAAACCAAACCCTCCTGTAACAGGTCACTGGGAATTATTACTTGAAAACTTGATGGTATGTAGGGCCTATCCTATTCAGTAAAGCCGATGCTGCTTGCAGCATGAAATACAACAGTAACACAAAAAAACTTTTTAAGAATTTCGGATTGGGCTAATGGAAGAAATCATAAGTAGTTCAGGTTTAACTCTGGTTGGCGAACTTGATCCCCTTCTCAATAGATGATTTAAGTTCTGGTTTGAGGCTCTCCAACCCTTCTTTCTCGTACTCAGAGAGAGGGCCTAACCCCAAAACTTCCTCCACACCGTTCTTTCCAAGCCTCACCTGCGAGCCAGACAGTGTAAGTGATCAAAATAAAGTGGAACCCTTTAAAAGCCTAATAGGATGGCTAATATATCCTCGCAGTGGCTGTATGGTGGGAGCAAGTTTCAGTAGAGATCATGAATTCAAAACTCGGAGCTTTCCTTTCCATGAAGGTTAACAAAGTAGAGCACAGGTACCATTGAACAAATCAATTATATGAGCCGGGGAAAATTACCTTGGAAGCAAAGAAGGGGAGTTCAGTGACAGTTGACTGCACAAATGAGCACTCCACTACGTCAGGAACGCCATTCAGTCCCTTAAGGCAAGCATCAGCGAAAATGGCTCCAGCATAGCTGTGGAAAGAAACAACACAAATTCATCAGGCTAAAAGTAAACTAAAATTATACGCTTCCATCTTTTGATTAGGAGAAAACATTCAGTGAAGCAATAACCGATACTTACGCCATTGATAATGTTGCTGAACCCTTTCCGGCCTTGGCTTCCACAACTTCAGTGCCTCCATCTTGTGTCCTCTTTGTGAGAGCCTTGATATCCTCTTCAGGTAAATTGGCCTTTGGTGTGGCCTAAAAAGTTTAAAATGCCACCAAAAATCAGCAAATGTGACTGATCAACAAGAAACTGAAATGAAAAAAATAATTGATATGAAATAAAATCGATGATTAAAGGCATAAAGGAACAAGGAAATACTTGAGAAAATAGAGGGAGAATGGTAATTCCAGCATGACCACCAACAACAGGGACATTAACATCTGCAAGCAAGTGAAGAAACTTAATCAACCAGCAAATCCCTCATATAATCAAAATACTCTTATGCTATGACTATTTTGCATGAGAGCGCGACAATATCTACTTCTAAAACATAAATCCTGAACCCCAGAAATCATTGATAAGCCTCAGAATTTGTTCTCTTTTTTAAAGAAAATAAGAGAGGTGAGGTGAGGAAAGGAAACGAGACGTAGTAAACAAACCTGCAACATTTACTTTAGCCTTCCCAGCATAGAAAGTCCTAGCCCGAACCACATCAAGGGTGGTTACACCAAACAACTTTCTTTCATCATATGTCCCTGCCTTCTTGAAAACCTCAGCTGCGATAGGAACAGTAGAATTGACAGGGTTGCTGATCATATTGACAAGTGCCTGTGCCACAAATTTGTTTCATTAAAATATTCTAGCCTTATAGAAGCTCACAACAGAAAGCAAAATATATATACATGTATATCTTTGAAAGTAAGCAATATCTTTCAATTATCAAAGTTGTTTATTACATTTTACAAATCAAAGAGAAATGAGTGATGTTGGTAGATCAAACATAACTCATTACTAAATCAGATTCTAAAGTTCAGTTTTAGCTTCTCCGATCATTTCTATGGTTACCCCACCTTGGTAAGACGAGACTTCTAATAGTCATTATACAAGAACTACAACCAACACTAGTTAAATTCTTAGAAGCATCAAGGACCCTTGATAAAATAAGTTTTCAAGTTAAAAGAAAAGGACAAACACTCACATTGGGGCAATATTTAGCAATTGCAGAACATAGACCCTTGACGATTCCGGCATTAATGTTGAAAAGATCATCACGAGTCATACCGGGCTTCCTAGGCACCCCAGCTGGAATGATGACAACATCACATCCCTCCAAAGCTTTCCCCAATTGCTCTTCACCTACATATCCGGCAACCTAAAGCAAATACAAGAAAGAATTAAATTGACAAAAGTGCAAAGAAATATACAAATTAAGGCCCATAATATTATCAATTAGAATGCAGATCATAATCCTGAAGGAAGAATGACCATGTACAAAAACAGAGTAGTTTATTTGAATCAAATTAAAGATAGGGTGCATGATCAGGTATCAAAGACAAATGGGTAAATTGATGAAGTCGTAAATAGATTAGCATATACACTTTTGACACAAGAAAAACGTATAGCAAAGTCAGATTGAAAGGAATCAAAGAACTAAATCGTTATACTTAAACCACGCATACAAAATATTAGATCTATTCAAAACTTCACCATAGATACACATCCATACAGAATATCACATTTTAAAAGAAAAAAATAAGTTCTATTATCAGGTAAATACATAAAATAAAAATGAAAACCCAACATAAAACACCAAAATCAAGACAAAACCCATATCGTAAATAGCTTAAACTAACGTTGTGAACTAAAAACAAGGAAATTTGAATCTCATAAGCATACATTTTTAAATCAAGAAAAGAAATGAAGAGTTTTTTTTTTTTATATGGACCTCAGATCTAGAGTTGATGTGGCTGACATCAGCGGCAACACCGGGAGTGTTAGCGATATCATAGAGAGCCAGTTGAGAAACAAGAGGGTTAAGCTTCATGAGGAGAGCCAAGGGTTGGCCGATCCCTCCAGCCGCGCCCAAGACAGCGACTTTCCGTTCAGGTACGGCGGTTGCATATCCTCGTCGGAGGAGGTTCTTACCGGCGGCCGATCTGGCAACGGATCGAAACATTTTTGCAGGAGAGTGGGGAAAAATAGAAAAGAGATTTCTTTTGTCGTGAGGGTTTTGGGGGAGTCTGGTTTGATGGCTTCGAGGAGTAGTATTGGGGTTTTATTGTGTATTTATTAGTCAAGTTGAAAATAAAATAATATAAAAAATATTAATAAAAAATAAGAGCCTCTTTTTATTATTTCAAAAAAATCTTAAAACATGAACGTTATAATAGGTTAAGATGTAGACACGTAGCATTTAAAATGTTCCACAAAAAAGGCAATCGTGATTCTAGAATAGATCTGTTCATGAGTTAATTTATTCGAAGGTTAATCCGTAAAAAATAAATTTGTTTAAAATATGAATTGAATTTGAGTTTGAATATTTAAATTTTAAATTGAGCTCGGCTAGCTTCATTTCTAAATTTCTAATATATTATGTTATGTTTATTTTTTATATTATATTATTTATTACACAAAAATCAAATTTATAGTAATGTACAATGTTTTGAGGTAAAGATTGAGAAAATGCTAATATGTATATATATAAAATTTTAATAAATAGAAATATATTAATTGCTAAATAGTAAATAAAAAATAATATAAATATATTTATAAATAATAAAGAATAATATGTTTGGGCTTTAAAATAGAATTTAAATTAGTCATTTACAAATATAAGCGGATTTGTTTAAAATTTTAAACTGATATTTCAGGTCTAATCGGGTTTAGGCAAACATAAAATGTATTAATATCATGCTTAATCCTAGTTCGGTCTTGCCCGTGAATATTTTTAGTTAAAAAAGTATATAATTTAGGGTAAACTATAGAAATAGTCAACTATAAAATATTATGTTTTAGTCAAACGCTATCAAATTATAACATTATGATCATCCACTTATTAATAATCGTTACTATCTTAACAGTGGAGTGACGAGATATAATATAATGGCAACCTAAATTTAATGGATACGTGACTTGTCACATTAAATTTTTATACCAATTTATCACCTTAAATGGAAAAGTGACTTGTCACAATAAATTTTTATACCAAATTATCACCTTAAAGTTGAGATAATAAAATTATGATGTCTCCACCATAATGTGTATGCATTTTTTAGATTTTATATAAAAAATTTATTTTGTAAAATTGATATATTTTTTAAAACCGACTAATGAGTAACATTAGCTCAGTTAACCCTTTAAATATAGATAATATCAATAAATTAAATGATAAAATTAATTAAAATAAAATTTTAAAAGCCATCCATGATGTATATAAACACTGCATCAAATATAAATTAATATTTTTATGATTTTTTTTTTAATTTATGAAACATGTTGCATTTATACTGTGTTTTCTTAAACTATTTACAGATAACCTTTTGCATAAAAAATTGTAAAATTCGGTTTTAAACTTTATTTTTAATTTTTTTTTTCTGTATGTAACAAAATTGAAACATTGAACCTCCTGAATTTGTGTAAACATTGAACCTTTTGCATATATATATGTACATATATTTATGATCATTGTTCTAAACATTGGATTGGGAAATAGATGTCTGGCTGGCAAAGGTCATTGTTTTTTTTTTTTTTTTTAAATCAAAACAATCATGGGGAATAATTTTGATGATGGGTCTTTGTCATCATCGAAAAGCTGTCTCTCGTTTCATCAGATAGAACACAACCAAGCATTGACAACAGTGTTTTTTTTTTTTGGTTTGTCAAAAGAACTTGTAACACTAGAGCCAGCTCCCTCCTATGATAATATCAATGTCTTAACCAACAAAATTTTACATTACCAGTAAAACACAATTAAAAACAATTGTTTTTAAGCTTTATGAACAACATCAATCACTTAATGTACTTGATCTCATATTACAACAAGTAATCAGTTCCTGAACTTACCAAAAAAAGATTAGGCAAAGAAGAAAAAACAAAGCGACCGGTTCGGTAACACTATATTCGGATAAATACATACAATTCCTTCCATCTCCGGGGGGCAGAATATATCTCCGGGGGCAGAATATATCGGTATTCTTCCAATCCGAAGATGACTTTTTAAACAACATTTAGCTGACGGGATCGGTGCATGAAAATATCAGTAAGCCTTGAAGTGAATAGTGAAAGAAAGATTCAAGAGATTTTTGGAAAGCAAATAGTCCAAAAAAACCACACCTTATAGCAAAAAAGTTGGATGATAAGGATGTCTGATGTCCAGTTCTATAAGAACAAAATGGAATCACATCAAATTGAAAGAATGAATTTAGCTCTTCACCTCTTGAGTACTCCTTATCCAGTCTAGAATATCTGAACAATCTTCGCGGTGGACAAAATGCCTTCATATTTATTAAAAAAAGAAGGAAATGGAAACAATTATAGCCGATTCGTAAATCACGGATATGTTATATAATATAAAAAATGCAAGTGCGTGTTTACATGTCACTTGTGTACGAATACAAACATGCAAACTGTGAGATACATACACAGCTTAATGTTCTTGAACGGTACCTGTTTTTAGCACGATAAGCCTTTAGTTCAGCAGCTTCTCGTTTGTTTGACAAATCTTTCTTCATTTGAAGTGATTCGGGCACATGTAGAGTTCCACTTTGGCCATTGTATGCATTGTAAATGAAGTTAAGCACCTTATCCTGAAAATTGACCTCTAAGAATTTAGTATTGTAGGGCTCAAAAGGATTTCAACTAAACCATTTAAGCATAATGTTCAGTGCTTGGAAGCTGCAATCTAGAGTCACATAAATACTGGACCAAAAATTTGATTCCAAAAGGCATTCTGGAAAGGAAAAATAGAACATCTTTGTGAATCACTTAGCATGATGATGCCGCTCAATGGCATGAATGCTGGAGTGGCTCCTAGAGGTTATAGGCATGTCATGAGCTTTTTAGGTGAGTTAAGTAGACAAGCACCGGGAGGTAAAGGGTAGATTAGGAATTTCAAAGAAATCACTCAGCGTAATTGTTTAACCATCTACGATAATCATTACAAAGTAAGACTTCATTAAACAACATAAAGAAAGAAAGGTAGAAGTGAGATACCAGTGGTCTAGAAGCATTCAGCCAGTGATAAATATGCTCGTTTCGAAACCAAGTTACTTGTCTTTTCGCAAAATTCCTGCAAAACAGATTAAGGGCAGCTGGATTCAAATCTGCAGGATACATTTTTTAAAGTAAGTAATATATGATGGCCGTTTGATGTATGAATAGATGAAGCAAACTAGTTTCAATCCATGAAAAGATAAATCTAATTAGTTTTACCTAATTTAAAGCCGCAACAACTTAAACATTGGAAAACCAAAAAGTAGAATATGGCACTCGGAAACAAATTCAAATTTGCAAGGCAAAGTAAATAAATATAGCTCCAGAAGTTAAAAATATGATACCTAGACGCTTTCTGAAATTCAGATAAAAAATAATAGAAGTCTCTAGTGGAACTCATGCCCCCTTGTTCCCTACAGTGCAGTAGGTATTCCATTGCCTGAAATCATTTTATCAAACAAAAAACGAAAAAAACTTCAGCAAAACAAGTAAAGAACTGAATAAGGGCATAATCATTTTTAAAAACCAGCATTCATATATGGAGACTTAACCAGAAATCTATTAAGATGTTAAAGTTGCAAGGCTGCAGCTATATTACAAGCAAATACATTCATGACTTGAAGACATAAATGCGAAACAGAGTTAATTGTTGGAAGTTGGAACACTAGGAAGGATGTATACGCAACCATTGAGTTGGTATCTACAAGCATTTCCCTTGTCCGGACTGCTAGTTTCAAAAAATTTGGCTTCAACTTTGATTGTCTTTTCCTTTTTCACTAATTTTAATTTAATTTCACTTGAAATCAATTGGAAGAAAACTGATAGATTTTGTCTTGTTAAATTATAAGGAATGGTGTAGGACACCGGATAAATTCACAAAACTTATTCTATGGCAAAAGAAATGAAAAGGTACAATTTGTTTGCACATCGTAAAATAAATTATTATGTAAAAGGAGGGGGTATAAAATTATACCTGTCTATAACCTATTGCTCGAGTTGCAGAGTTTGAATTTGGAAGAAGACCCGTCTCCAGAAGCCATCTAGCCTCGGACAAAATACCATCTGTTATATCATTGAAGCCAAGCAACTAGAATGAATACCACTAAAGAATTTTTGTTTTTCGCAAAGGAAGAAAAATACTACAAACTAATAATCCGGCCAATTGTTGAAAATTTGATCAAATACAACATTCTATTCAGACAACAAAACCCAAATCTGTTGGAAATCTATGACATATGTCAGACGAAGATAATCTTATACGTCACTCAAAGTTAAATGAATACAATATTTGAGAATTGTATAAAATATAGACCAGAGCAATATGACCTACCCGAAAGCATATGTTCACACCGCAGATCAATAAGCCTATAGAGATCAAGTCTGGGACTTGAGAGGAAAAAACAAATGAACTCATAGTCCAAATCCTTTACTTTATGTTGCTCGAGTTCATCAGCAGAAGGCTTTAAGTCACAAGTGTCACTTGTTTCACTTGGGTCATTTTGATTTCGAAAAGAATAATATGGTACTTGAAAAGCAGATGGAGGTGATCCACTAGACTGTCAACCCAAAAGAGAGACCAAATAAAGATGAATACCAATTCTCAAGTCTGGTAATAGACACGGACACAGAACAGAAAGTCCAATTATTTATGTAGGTTAAAAAAACTCAGTATTCATACCCTGATTATCTCAAGGCTACGTCTTAAGCGATACCAATCATTGGCAGCCAAAGAGTGGGCCTTCGGATCACCTGCATCAACCACCAACTGCACGGCAGCCTCCCAGTCTCCATCTCTCTCAAAATCGGCAAGCTCAGAATATACTTGAGCTGCAACTTCTCGAGAGGCCTTTGGAACATCTGGCTTTCCATATATATACCTAACATATATTAAAAAAATGAAAATAGTAATTATCTCCATTGATGTTGTTTTTGAGCACCTTTTGAGCAAGGAAAGCCAACTACTAATGAAGTACCAATAAAAATTCTGCAACTAAACCATATCGTGAACCAACGCTACCCTAGGTGTTTTAATAAGAGACATATATAAAGCTGGAAGAAGAAAATCAAGACAAAAAATCCAGATTGCTTTTCAGGATAAATCACAGCTCACCTATACAAAAGGATATGTGGTAACATACCATCGCAAATACAATCCAGTCCCACCAGTAACGATGGGAACACGACCACTACGAAGAATATCTTTTGTCGCTTGCCTAGCATCCTCAAAAAATTGTCCTACAGAATAGTCTGCATTCGAACATATATATTTATTCAGTGAAGTAAATCAGAAACGCAGAACTAAAAGTCGCCTAAAAACAAAGAGAATGACTTAATATGCCTTATTGAAAATAGTGGGATCACTGGAAAGTCACCTTCAGATGGGTGTAAAATATCAATCAGATGATGTGGCACTTCCTGCAAAAAGATTTGAAGTCATAAAGCCTTCCCTTTAAATGCATCAAAGTTTTGAGGAACTTTCAAAGAAGTTCATCCTAGACAAAACAATACATGATGTGAATGGCAACTAACTTGTAAACAATACATAGTATTCTTTTTCTGGATAACTTTAAAAGAGAGAAAAAAACTAATGCCGCCCTAAGACAAGGTACATATTTCGCCAAAAAAATACATATATCTTTTAATAAACTCTGAACTGATGAGAAAATTATGGTTGAAAAATCTTAACGTATGTCCATATATAGAATGGCATTAAAGCACTGAAATGTCAAAGAACAACAATATAGAAAACTGCAAAAGATTCAAAGAACATGTTGATTGAACCGCGGGTAGAATGGCAAAAAACTTGTGTTCAAATCTCCAATTGACACCACTCATGGATTCCATCTCTGGACAACCCCTACCCCTTTATATATATATATATAAAGCTTCAAAGAACATTACAAACATACTCAATTGTATCAGCCAGAAATGGAAATCTTAGACAAAAAAAAAATGCAAAATATGTAGCAATCTACTACAATTAGGCACCTGTCTATCAGATGGAGAAGGCTTTGCAGATCCCACATCAAGACCTCGATAAACCTGCAATTAATAACATCCGATAATCCACTTAAACAGAAAACAAGCAATGCTTAAGAAACAACTAAAACCCAGAAATTTTATCAGCAACCAAATGGAGCACAACAAAAAACCAAACTCAAACCTCACCAAAACAAAAACCCAATTTTCCTTTTTCATTTTATTTCCGAAAACACAACAACAGTATTGTTCAATGAAGGAAGTAACCTGAACAGAATCAGCACTGATGATTTCACCATTGAGACGCTTAGCAAGTTCCAACGCAAGCCTAGTTTTGCCTGCCCCAGTTGGCCCTGATATTACAATCACCTTCTCTTTCTTCTGGTTGACAGAAACAGAAGTTGAACTTGTAACTAAGGTTTTTCTACCATTACGAAGTGAAGGAAAAATGGGTCTTTGAGGCAATCGGATGCTTCGAAGGCTGTAAATTCCACTCAATATCATCTCTTCAAAATGAATGTGTTATGACTACTTTTCTTTCTTTCTTTTTTGGGTGTTCAAAGGATTTGATTTGGTGTGGGTTGTCTTAGGGACTAAACTGGTGGAGTGGGTAAGGTTTTATCAAGGGTTTTAGATTAGATTTTCTATGGGAACTCAGAAGTAGAGGTGCTCATGGGCCGGGCGGCCCGGCCCGACCCCATAGTCTGCCCGAAATATGGGAGGGTTTGGATAAAAATATAGGCTCGAAATATGGGTTTGAGCAAAAAAACGATACCCGTTTAGAAAATAGGCCGGGCCTTGGGCACACTTTTTGGCCCTGGGCTTGGCTCGGCCCGGCCCGAATATAATAAATATATTTATTTTTTATTTTTTTAATTTTAAAATACTTTTAAAATACTTTTTTTAAATTTTTTTAATTTTAAAATATTTTTAAAATACTTTTTTTAATTTTTTTAATTTTTAAAATAAATTTTTGGTATTTATTAAAAAATGGGCCGGGCCGGGCTCGGGCTTATAAATTTTTTCCCTGGCCGGGCCTGGGCAAAATTTCAGGCCCATATTTCTTGTCGGGCCGGGCCCGGGCCTAGGACCCGGACTAAATTTTTTTTTGATCCCGGCCTGAACCCGGCCCAGCTCATGAACACCTCTACTCAGAAGATATCCTTTCTTTTTCTTCTTTTGCCCCTTTGTTACAATTTGGTTAATAAAAATTTGGTCAAAATTGCATAAAGTCTTTGTACTTTTACAAAATCTAAAATTTAATCACTATATTTAAATAATTAAAAATTAAGTCACTAAAATTTGTCAACTTGATATGTTGATTAGACTGTTCTCATATAATATTGTAAATGATTGATAGAAAATAAATATATTTAAATAGACAATTTTTTTTATGAAAATTATCAATGGCAATAATATCGGACTAGAATTTTTAATTAAAAGTAGAAGGATTAAATTTTCAACTTTTAAAATATACAATTAGATCTCAAATTTTAAAGAAGTAGAAGAACTAATAACATATATCAACCTAAAAAATTACACCTTTTGAAAGTTTTATCTCACTAGTCAGTAACTTTTTTTTTTTTTTTGTGAATAAAAACAATTACTTAAAAAAATTACATAGAATTAAACTGAAAGGAGAAAACACCCTTTGCTTGATCTGCTTCGAGAGAAACCAGAGTTTCCTTTGAAGGGAGATCAAATGTCTGCAAGTCTTCTTTATTAGCCAAAAGTCAATTTTGCTAAACAATTTACAACCTAGTTGTATTCCAGAGGGATATATCGCAAAAGTCATCGGCCTTCTTGAGACAAAATAAATTGTATCTTTCTGATCAAAGCTAAGTTTAATGTGTTGGAAACTCTTTATTGTATAGCTTTAACAACTTCCAAGCTAGTTAATAGTTTTATTTGTAGGATTATGATACTAATTTCAGTTATTTAACTTTTAAAAGGATAAAGTACAAGAACAATCACTCAATTATTCATTTCGGTATTTAAATATTAATTTTATTTTAATTTTAATCACTCAATTTTTTAAAATTAAATATTTTATTAGAGAATGGATTGTATGAAATAGGAATATTATTCATTTCCAATAGTATAATGTCACATCAGTAATTTCATCCTGAATTTTAAGATTTTCATTTGGATTTGATTTTTTTCAGGATGAAAATGTTGAAATTTAAGATAAAAATGTTTATATTGTTACGTGTCAATTGTGGGGTTTGATTAAGTCAAAAATAGGTGGTTCGCAAATCTTAAATTTAGGAGTTGAGTTGTCAGTGATTTAGTTAATATTTTTACTGATTTGTTCCACTATTTTCGAATATGTGCTAGTAGTGAGTAGTGACTCATATTTTCTAGTTCATAGTTTTTTCTTTTGCCTATTTAAATATGCGAATAATAAATTAGATTAGTTTTACAAGAACTTTGAGTTCATTTTTCCTCTGTCTCTATTGGTATCTGAGCTGGGTTTTTGCAGCAGCAGCAACAAACAAAGTGATGGTCACCGACAACTTTGTTTAACCATCTATCTCTCATTTTGATGGTCACTATGGGATATTTTATTCATTATGGCTTTATGAGGGATATGGAAAGCTCGTAATAAGAGTGCTTTAAGGGGAGCTTACATTGCCAATACAGGTCATTGGTTATGCGCAACAATTTACGTGGGAGATTGGCAAAGAGTATCAGTTAGCGGTTCCATGAATACAACATACTCTCGCTGGGTACAATGACAACCACCTCCGTTTGGGTTGCTGCATTCTGAACACAAATGGCGCCTTTAGCGCAACGATACAAGTGGCTTCAACTAACGGTCTGGTGCGTGATAAGAGAGGAGCGTGGATCTGTGGCTTCATGTTGAAAATCAGATGTACTGACAGTCTTCAAGTGGAATTGTGGGGGGTACGCGAAGGGTTGTGTTTAGCTCGGGAACTTGGTGCCACTCAGTTAATAATCGAATTAGATGCGATTCTTATTGTTCAGATGCTTTCACGGTCGTTTGACGCGAGCCCCCCGATGGGGACCTTTGTTGCAGATAGTTTGGCTCTCAGGAGTGAGGGTTGGGTCGTCGAGGTGCACCATATCTTGCTAGAGGGTAATTGTTGTGCGAATCATTTTGTTGTTTTGGCTCTGGAAAGGGCAGAGGCATTTGCCAGATTGAAGGATCCTCTGGTTAGCGGCCTTTTTAGGAATAGGACCCTATAAATTTTAAAAATTATGAAAATGACCTAACTTCAAGATTAATTATGAGAATGTCTTGATTTCTATAGTAGAGTTGGGTGCCGCCACTTTCACAGGCAGCACAACCCTAAAAATCCCCCCAATCATGCTTTAATTATTATAAAAAATAAAAAAAGAATTTTTTTATGTCGCCTAATAAAGTGGCAGTGCCGAACTGAAGCATGTAAGGGCAAAACGTCCAGGGACATGATGGATTAATTATCCTTTTTAGATTGGTTGAATAGGTGCCACTTGTGAGTACGAGGGCACAAAATTATGCTTTTGGTCTATTTGCATGTTAGATCTGTACCTTTTAAAATTAAATTTAAATACCTCTTAAAAGATATAATAATAACAAAAATAAACCTTTTTTATTTTTTATTTTTTAAAAACAACAAAATTAAAATATATATATAATTCTTATTTAAATTACCCAAATATATCCCTAAAAAAATTTCCTCAAGTTTATCTAAATTTAAACATTTTCAATTTATTTCCTAGAATATTTGAATTTAGATAAACTTGAGAAAAAAAATTTTAGGGACATATTGGATAATTTAAATAAGAATTTTATATACTTTTTTAAGTTTATTGTTTTAAAAAAATAAAAAAAAATGAGAAGAGTTTTATTTTTGTTATTATTATATCTTTTAAGGGTTATTTAAAATTAATTTCAAAAGGGGACAGACTTAACTTGCAAATAAATCAAAAGTTTAATTTGTTGTCGCCATACTATTAGGTAGGGGTGAGTAAAACTCGTTTCGATTAAAAAAAAATCAAAATTCTTTTTTCGAATTTTGAGTTAAATTGAATCAAGTTATTCGATTTATACGAGTCAACTCGAATAAATCGGTTCTAGTTTCAAGTTTGAGTTGTCCTGACGCGTACCCTGACATCGCGCTGACGTGGACGCAATTTCCCGGAAAAAGGACCATTCCGGTAAATAATTAAAAATGGGCCCATTTCGGTAATTTTTGAAAAAAAAGGCTTTTATTGGTAAATTGCCCTTTATTTTTGTTATTATTATATCTTTTAAGGGTTATTTAAAATTAATTTCAAAAGGGGACAAACTTAATTTGCAAATAAATTAAAAGTTTAATTTGGTGTCGCCATACTATTAGGTAGGGGTGAGTAAAACTCGTTTCGATTCAAAAAAATCAAAATTCTTTTTTCAAATTTTGAGTTGAATTGAATCAAGTTATTCGATTTATACGAGTCAACTCGAATAAATCGGTTCTAGTTTCAAGTTTGAGTTGAGTTGAGCTAAAAATTTTTTTGGGCCCGGCCCATGGACATCTCTAATATCAACCCATGACCTTATTTGTGAAATCTAAAAATTTCACCGACCGCTAACTTTAATAGTAGTTATAGATTAGATATATAAGATTATATATATACATTTAAAAAATAAAAAATAAAATAAAAATTTTAAAACTCCAAAAATTCTGTTTTTATAATATATAAATTCTATAAAATAAATAAATATATTATGGATTAATACATATTTTAACCCTTAAACTTGACAATTTATATTTAGTTGGTACTTAATTATATAACATACAACAAAAATTTAAGTACGAAGATGTTCATGTGCCAATTTCTCATTTAATTCTTAAAACAAAAATAGTTGTTATATATTTATTGACAAATAAAAAAAAAATCAAACATGTCACCAAACTGACCAAAAAGAAACTAAGTTCAAGTCCATGGATTCTAAATGAAGACCAACAACAATTATTAGCCGTAATCTATGATTCAAGTTTCCACATGGATCAGTTTTTTAAACCCCCCAAGTGTCACAATCTAAAGCATATATGAAGTTCAAAAGAAGTAAAAGATGAACCAACAACAGCAAATTCAAAGCTACCAACCATTGATGTTCATTGTTTAGTTCTGGGAATTTGATGTTGCACCTTTTCTCAATCTCTTTTTTTTCTTTGGGGTACTTTTAAGATACCAATCTGGTTACTATGACCGAGCCCCATATTCTACCAACAGATTAAATGATTTTCGATTCAATTTCCGCATGTTGGTTCACTTTCATTCATGATGACAAACTTGTTACAGGTTGCATTGAACATCTTTAACTTGCTATCTAAACTTGATCCTAACAGCAGGTAGGTGCTATTTTTTTTTTTTTTTTGAGAGCTTAAGTTTGAAGATAAGTCTTCAAATACATTGAAAAAAAAAACTGTAACAACAAATGAACTAAAAGAAAAACCCTTTGTACCCCTAATCCTCTTGAGCTCAATGAAGGGGCAATCTGCAGAGAGGATCCAATCATTGTTTCCTGTTTTATTAGCTTCCCTTCTTGTTTTAGGAACAGCACAATTAGTGTTTGATAGCTTGAAGAGTGGCAAAAGCTATGTATTTCAGTACTATGGCAAACCGGAGAAGCTGAGGAAATCGGTTTTTGTTTTACCGGAAGATCGGATCGATGAAAGCTGCAACCTGTTTGAAGGGAAATGGGTTTGGGACAATGTCTCATATCCTCTTTATGAAGAAAATAGCTGCCCTTACTTGGTTAAACAAACAACTTGTCTAAAAAATGGCAGGCCTGACTCTTTTTACCAAAACTGGAGATGGCAGCCTCAAGCATGCAACCTACCAAGGTATACATACATACATATATATGTATATGCATGTATATACATGAAAGTAAATAGGGAATTACTTAAAAGTATGCAGTGACTTGCAGGTTTGATCCATTGAAGCTATTGGACATTTTGAGGGACAAAAGATTGATGTTCATAGGGGATTCAGTTCAAAGAGCCCAATTTGAATCAATGGTCTGCCTGGTACAATCTGTGATTCCCAAAGGGAAGAAATCTTTTAAAAGAGATCCTCCTAGGAAGATCTTCAAAGCCAAGGTACTTAAGCCTGCATCTTCATTAGCCATAATACTTACAATTGCAGTGTACTTTTTCAAGATTTATGTGATATGATTTGCTTGTTGGTGATTATAATACAGGAGTACAATGCAACTATTGAGTACTATTGGGCTCCATTCATTGTGGAATCTATCTCAGACCATGCGACAAATCATACTGTATTAAAACGTCTGGTCAACCTTGACTCCATATCTAAACATGGCAAGAGCTGGGAAGGAGTGGATGTGTTAGTATTTGAGAGCTATGTATGGTGGATGTATAGACCTCAGATCAATGCTACGTAAGTACGACGTACAATCTAAATCGGAACCCACAAATCTGCTACAAAATCTTAAATTGAATATATCCATCTGAATCGGAATCACAAATCTAAATTGAACATATCCATCTAAATCAGAATCCACAAATCTGCTATAAAATCATATCCATATTTGACACTCATTTTGGCCATTGGTTTCAGCTACGGATCCATGGAGGATGTTCAAGAATATAATGTCACAACTGCCTATAGAATTGCAATGGAAACTTGGGGGAATTGGTTAGAATCCACCATTAATCCTCATCTTCAAAAGGTTTTTTTCATGAGTATGTCCCCAACACACTTGTGGTGAGTTCTACTGGTTATTTAAGTAGAAAATCTTTCATTTACAATGGGAAGAAAAGCTTATAATTGTTGTGAAATTTTCCATTCTAGGAGCTGGGAATGGAAGCCAGGCAGCCGTGGAAACTGCTTCAATGAGTCTTACCCCATCCAAGGTTCATATTGGGGCACGGGGTCTAACCTAGCTATCATGGAGATACTTCATGAAGTTTTACAAGACCTTAAAATCAATGTCACATTTTTGAACATTACCCAGTTATCAGAATATAGGAAAGATGCTCATACGACAGTTTTCGGAGAACGAAGAGGCAAGCTCTTGACAAAGGAACAAAGAGCTGACCCACTAAATTTTGCTGATTGCATTCATTGGTGCTTACCAGGAGTACCTGATACATGGAATGAGATTTTGTATGCATATTTGTTGCAGAGTTATCAAAATTTTTTGTAAATTCAACAGTATTGCTTGTCAAAAAATTGGAGATGAACGTCAAAATGATGATGCAAAAAGCTATCTCAGCTATTAAGCTTGAGTGTGAAGAAATGGTTCATGTCCACTGAATATGTATAAGAAAAATATATAAAAGAAATAGGTATATACTGTTGAAATTTGAAATGTGTGCCATTTATGATAGAAATTTGATTTACAAGACAGACTGATTACCTGCATATTCACGAATATTCACAGTGTATCTCATTCTTATGGCACAAGGAAAAGGCTTGAGAATGAACCCGGTTGAAGCTAATCTGATCAACATAATTTGTTTAAGTGGTTAAAGGAGTTCCCAGTCAGAATCACATACAAGTTCCGTTTGCGTATTTTTGGACTTTGAGGTAGCAGTGGAGGATGAAGGCTGTGGAGTTTGGAAATGATTGTGGTCTGACCCCATGTCCGCATCTCCAAACCATATTGCTAGCTGCTCATACTCTTTCACCAGCCTCTTTTTCGAAGTTAAAGCATCCTTGATTCTTTTCTATTGAAAGCAAATGACAAATCAGCAAATTAGCTAAGGATTATATTGGAAGTAAAAGAAGCTGCTATCAGATAAGGCATACATTCCAATTCAGTCCCAGTTGTCTAAAGCATCACACTGAAAGTAGCTTAAAGTTCGTTTTCATTTGTATAGTAATGCATGTCTCAAGATGAATAAAGCAAAACTGACTATTAAATTGCCAGTACTTTGCATGATAAATGACTTGTGTGCAGAGATATTCATAATATCAACTGTATTTGCATTGCGAACATACAATTTTCTCATAAGAATTTACTGAAAACAGAAAATTGTATTGGAGAATGCTATTTCTCATGTTGCAAAGAAGATCTCCAATGCACCTGACTGTCTCTGTGTGTGTGTGTGTGTGTGAGAGAGAGAGAGAGAGAGAGAGAGAGACCGACCTTGTATGATTTGTGTTTATTCATTATATGAGAGACGGCATTAAGTGCAGTAACATCGGGAATATGACAGCTATCCTCGAGCTTCACCTCATCATACAATTCAATGGTCTCCATGGAAGAAATATTGATATCATCAGTGGAATCATCTATAGGTCCTGTTTATGGTTTTCAGAATTAGAGAAAGTAAAATTACAGTTATTAAGCTTCTGCATTCAACAGTTCTACCAAAAGGTAATGTAAAACAAAGTTTCTATGATATGGTGCAAACCAATAACCAAAAATGCATAACATAAAGAACCATTCATCACTCACAAAGACTAGTAACTTCATACTTTAGAAATACACACAAACACACATATTGATTAATTTGAAAGTCATTCTGATCATGTTGCTGACTGACCTAACCATTTAAAGATATAACCATCATATCTTTTGAAGAAACCTCCTTTTTAACGTTACTATTATTTCATTATTGAACAATAGTGGCTTGTATCCCATTTGGCAGAAAAAAAAAAAAAAAAAACTTGACACAATTAAAACAAGCTTGGTTTCTGAAGGTTCTAACATTTTTTTGGTACAAAGTTCTTGTCATTATTATTATGTCAAGCAAAGTCGGAATGTACAGTTTGCATTATCATCATCCTCATTATTGATATCACAATTACAACTACTGCTATTGATATTTGACATTAACAAAAATGAGGATGGAGAAACACACTTAAAAGGAAGGCAGAGAAGAAAGCAATCAAGCTATATATTTTGCTTGCTTACCAATATTAGAAGAGGATAAAGCCTGAATTTGAGCTGGTTCACCACCAAAGTAAACTTTTTTGTTTCCTGATATTTCAGTCAGGGACTCGGGACTATTAGCAGTTCTGTAGGCATCATTTTCTGCAACATCAGAAGATGAAAATCAATTCCACAAGAGAGAAAATATATGCTTATCATAACGTAAGAACAAGTTGTTAACCAGGAGATGCCATGGACAAGTCATTGCCAGACGAAATGGGTACTGTCAATTCAGCCACGTTAATGGGGTCATGAGAAATTAATGCTTTTGCAGGTGAATGTTCAAGAGAATTCTTCTCCGGTAAATAAAATTCCTTTAATACTGAACCACAAGAAGAAACGACTCCAACCTCTGCCATAACTTCCTGAGAGCGAATGCCTGAAGAGGTCATTTTATAAGAAGTAACATCACCTGAAGCATCTGAGACACAGTCAGAGACACCTGCGCGGTCATTTTTATCTTTTCTTTCGTTTTGGTCACCCTGAACTAAAGTTGCAGAAGAAACATCAGATTGAACAACAGATGGAATTTCATCATCACAATTAACAATCTCATTCACCATTGAAGCTCCAAATGATTCTTCCTCACCAGGAAAGATCGACTCTGAAACATCAGATACAGATGGCTTTCTCACATCCTGAACTGAAGTTGAAGGAGGAACCTCAGCTTCGAAAGGCATTTCTTTCTCATTACAACCAATGAACTTGCTCAACATTGAAGATCCAGAGGATTCCTTCTCAAAAGGAGATAGTAAACCTGACACCATGGATGCTGAATGCTTTTCCATTGTGGCATTTTCCTCTGGGTTCACTTCAGGTTTTGTATCATTCAAAAAACCAGCAACTTGTTCTGAAGTTACATATTGTTTCCCCAAAAGGGAATCCACAGAATTAAGGTTACCTGGTTGGTCTACATGGCAAATCTCACCGAACTCACACTCAAGCTGCTTGTTTACCTCATCAACTGTAGTATTATCACTAACTCTTGTCTCCCTTTTAGGGGATTGGAACTCCATATCAATGAATTTATCCTCACTCTGAGATATCAGCTCTGGTACATCAGACCTGGATGCCATTTTCCTTATGGCAGTTTCTTCTCTGCTAACATCAGAGCTTGTAATTTTCATAACATCACTAACTAGTGGGGACATTTTGTCCGACTCTGCCCCATCAAAGGCATCAACAGAAGCCGGAATACTTAATTGAACTGAATGGAAAAGTTCATTAGAAGCATGATCAGGCCGTTTTTCAATGGGATCAACTTCAGCAACCTTTGATTCAAAAGAGGTACCAATTGTAGTGCTTCTTTTTAAAGCCACTCCTTTGGCATCATGTTTTAGAGGAAGCATAACATCAGAATAAAATCGCTTCATGCTTTTACCCACACTTTGTGCCTGATTCTCAACATATTTGACAGTGTCCTGCAGATAAAGCCATTTACAACATTATGAAAGAAAGCCAAACCATATATATTCTCGGGTGCATCAAACACTACTAATCACCATAAGTTCATTCAGCCAACTGATACCACATCATGGCTGATGATGGGAGGAAGCAATTCCCTCATAATGGGATCAAAGAATTAATACCTGATTCACGATATTATCCATCTCATGGCACAACGTTTCAAACTTCTGGTAAATGCCCCCCACCCAGCCAATACCTTTAAATCTAGAATCCATCACAGAGTGTCAGATTGTTAAAGCCAATGCCACATACCTCAGTTTTAACAACAGGTATATGGCCTTATTCCTGCCCCCAGAGTCTTTAATTTAGCCTGAAAAAAATTGCAGAATTGTAGTGAACACTTACAAAACTTGATGAAAATAAAAACACCCAGATGAGTAATACCGCCAACATCTAAGTCAGGAAAGCGTCAATTCAAAGGTGCAAATAGATTGAGACATACATTTAATTGTCTTCCCAATTACAATCATATCAATCAAAGTACAGTTATGTCATAATATGCAACTAAAACGCATTTTAATTCATCCACTTCACAAATTAACAGCTTGTAGCACTCGAAACCGACAATATCCTCCATGGCTAACCATCTCAAAAAACCAAATTTCAAGGAAACTAAGAATTAACATTGCGTTATGCCCTCAGTTTTCATCAGTTTTTACATCGCAATAACTGTTTTCACCAATTTAACCACCCATAAGTATCATCACTCTAAAAAGAAGAAAAAACAAAAATCTTCTTTTCCCATTATTGCTTTGAAACATTCCATAAAAGAAGTATTTTTCGCTTTAGTATTTTCTCTGACAATGTATGGCATATCACTTCATCACCATCATACATACATACATACATGCATGCAGCATGCACAAATATAGAAAGCACGAAAATCATCTAAAAATTGTATTTTGCACAATCATCAGCTGTTTTCCATAAATAAGATTCGCTTTACATCAACATATACGAAGGGACATAGATCTTTACATAACAAAGAGTCCAAATTCATTAAAAGTTAAAACAATTTTAGAAAAAACTTATGAGAATTACGAAGACTGAGGAAAATAAGAAAAAACCCAGAACAATAAAAAGAAGAACGAGAAGATGGGTTGGCTTACGGGTGGCCGTGGCCGGTGGTGGACGGCGGATACCGTTGATGTTTCATCAACAGAGTTTTATTGAGGGAGGAGAAAGGGGTTTTATGTGGAGAAAGCGGAGGGGTTTTGAGTAGTCTTTAATGGGTAAAGCACCCCGGATTTATCATTAAATGGAAGATTATAACTAATTTTATATTTATTAATGATTTAATGTGAGAAAACGTGTAATGGATAACCTAAGAAGTACAATTTGTATAAAGATAATGCTTTGAAACAAAGGAATGAGGGAAGGAAACAGTTTTGCATTTATAATTTCACCATCATCACTATCATTTTAATCATACTTATAAATCAAATAATAATTAATTAATAGTGGGATTATGATTTTTCTTTCCATTCAAAATACTTCATCACCTTTCAACTCTAATTTTCAAATTAAAAAAAAAAATTCATAGTTTTTAGGACACTTCGATTTAAAATTTTATAATCACAGTTACTGATTTTCTATTAAACCTACAATAGGACAAAAAATCAAAATGAGAAGATATATTTATGTAAAAATATTCTCGTTCAATTTTCTATTAAACTCAAACCATGTCAGAGACTTAAGGTCAGTTCTCCATTACTTTTGAAAAGTATTGTGCAAAAATGCTTTTGAGAAGGAAAAATTTAATTTAAAATTTGAGTGTTTAACATGACTGTCAAAAAGTACTTTTGAGAAATAAAATATCTATTTTAGACATGTTATTATCAAATAACAAATATATATTTAAATAATAATTAAATTAGTTAATATTATTATATTTTAATAAAAATATAAAAAATTATTGTAACTTGTTAATATTTTAATATATGAAATATAAATTTTAAATATTTTTAAGCAATAAATATTAATTATTTATAAAATTTAATTAGAATATATAAACTATATTTTAAATATTTAAATATAACCATTAAATATTTGTAATTAGTATTTTAAAAAATATTTTTTTATTTTTAATTAATGATTTTAACACAATTGTAATTAAGTACCAAAAAAAAATACTATATTATTAAAATGTTAAAAAAATAATTAAACACCAAAAGTACTTTTAGGAAAAGAAAAACTAAAATTTTTAGCTTCTTCTTTTCAACTCCTTTTCAAAAGTGCTTTTCAAAAATACTTCTGAAAAACTAAAAATTTCAGCTAAAAACAATTTATTCTCCACAACTTTTCTTTTAAGAGTGCTTTTAAAATCAAAAATACTTTTTTTAAGCAATAAAAAACTGACCCTTAAAAAAATAGAATAGGAAAATCCACTGCACCCACCAAAAAACTGATTATACTAGTACTTGAATAACTTGAACTAATTTCTTTTTTATATTTAATGTTTATTAATTTTATTTTATCAAAATTGAAATCCTGAGATATTTCTTAAACCAGTCGCTCTTTGAACTTGTTGGTCACACTTTGAATAAAAGCTACGTCACATCTTTCTAATGAAAAGATGAGACCATTTGTTGGATACTCTTCCTTTTATTTCCAACTCAAAGTCCTCATTCCTAGAAACTTCAAATTAAGGACAAAGATATACAAAGAGTGGAGTTCAGGAAATTTCATGACAACTTCCTCCGGTTAGGGATATAAAACTGTACATTCTAATACATCACCAATGAGCCCATCACTTCAATCACTTTCTCTCCAGCAATCACAAGGTTAGGTTGCAATATCATCTGGTCTTGGATTAGCTCCTGGGGACTGATGGTTGCTGATGTTCTCTTTTTGTATTGAGAGAGCGCACATTACTTGCTTCATTTGAGTGCTTTGGGGTGCAGCCTTGTCCGGCCTTCCATCTTTATCTTTGAGGTTGGTTTTATGCTCAGTGTTTGTTCCACAGGAAACGGCCAAAAAAGGGCAGAGAACAAAGAAGATACCAATGCCGGTTAGCATAAAAACAGAGCATCAATTCTCCACTCAACACCATAAAAAGATGTTAGACAATTCAACTCCCCTAGCCAATAGTCAAACAAAGTGCAAATATATGCTCCTGTTTCTTCAACATGGGGAAAAATTATTCTTGAAAGCAACCTAGATAGATAAATGAGAATATCGAAAGAGGAGGACAACATAACTAGATAAATGGTCAGTTCAAATTGCCTAATTTTTCATCAGATAATGACACCATGGAAAAGAATCCTAATTTCCAATAAAAGCCAAATTTAGCATCTAGGATAAGATATTTAAAGTCAACAGGGTATCCAAATATCATGGTTAAAAGACTTAACGCAATTCTGTCTGCAAATTTGGCAAGCAAAAACAAATCACGATCAAATGGTTTCTAACCCCTTAAAACGATACGCATCATTCATAACATGAACCCCTCTTTAGAGAAACAAGCCAAGATAACTTAAGAGGTGCAAGTATCAAAATCGGCTACCACAAGCATATCACACAGGGAAATTCTTTCAAAAATTCATCTAGAGAGATATCTTGCATGTTGTGCATCCAAGAATATCATCATACATTAATGTGAAAGGTTGCCAACTGAAGCTCGATGGAAAGACTAGGGAAAAGCCTTCTTAGTCTCACTCCATTAACCAAAAAGAGCCCTAAGAAGCGTATATTTTCGTCTTGGAGAGAGCCATATTTAGATCCATGGAATGAACAACTCCATTCCAACAGGATATTGACCTTGGTTTCAGCAAGTAGACTAAAAAATATTCATAATGCATAGAATATCATTATTAGCTGCAGGAACTGCCACCACCAGGAAAGATAAAGGGAAATTAAACACTAGCCTTTCAAATGGTTTCCTGCAAAACCTACAAGACACTTAACCGCACAGACAACAGTCCATTACTCCACTGTGCACAAAACAGTACTCAACCAACAAAGATGACTGCCAGAGACAGTTGCAGCACATGGGAGAAAAAGATACATTGTCACCAATAAATTGGTACACAGCACGTGCTCAGTTACAAATCCAACAGAACCCAACGACGGCCACACAGATTATACAAGCACCACAACATCAAAAACTGGCAGCAGCACATACACTTATAAGTACTTGCTACATTCACATTATTAGATTCTTCAGTGAAACAAGAACCCACTCAAAAGGTCCATGTTATGAGGGTACACTACAAATTTGAACACATTCAGGAAACCAGAATTACCTCTCCTCAATAAAAGGAATATAGGCAAGTATCACAAGCAGGCAACCAAAACTCTAGCAACTAAATAATAAAATGCAAAAACACAAAAGTCTTGAAGACATCTTAGGGTGGAAACTTTGTCATTTAGATATGCTGGGTACATCAAAGTAGTTAAGGAACACAATAAATTACATTAGAAAATGGCTTTGTTTAGCTAAGTGCTAAAAGAAATCATTTATTTAACAACATAGTAACAACTTCCCAGTGTAGGTTCATTACACCCCAAATATTTTATATGGAAAAATAAAGAACTACATTCAACTTGAATATGCGTACAAGATAGAAAAGACAAAATTATAGCAACATCAACCAACAAAGAAACAAACTTCCAAGTAAGGGAGATGCGGTAGCAACTGTAGATACTAGCAAGAATAGGGGAAAAAACATTAACTCACTACTTTTATTATTAAAAACTATACTAATGATTAAAAGAGCCACTGGAACAGAAGTTCCTAACATAGAAAAGCTAGTCTATGTCACATGTTTTGCCAACCAGCAATCAGAAATAAACATCTTATAGGTGCAGATCAAGAGAAGTGGCTGTAAGAGCCAAGCAAATACATTCATCAAGCCAGAGTATATATAGTCTTGCATTCACGCAATCACCAGAACCACAAAAAGCATCTGCGCCCAACAAGCTGTCATAAACCTGAATCAAACCCATTGACAA
Source organism: Gossypium turneri (assembly GCA_008044935.1). Lineage (NCBI taxonomy): Eukaryota > Viridiplantae > Streptophyta > Magnoliopsida > Malvales > Malvaceae > Gossypium > Gossypium turneri. The sequence goes on from CP032575.1 coordinate 8,657,897, forward strand.
CTCAATTCATCATTCCACATCACCAAGCAAAACAAATGTCAAAGCTAATCGAAAAGCAGTGTATAAAGCAAAATTAATGGAATAGAAACAAACACTGCACTTACTTGAATGGATCACCTCAAACTTTCAAACAAAAAAAAGATCAAACAGAAGCAAAGCACTTGCAGCAATCATATCCAATCAAATAAATAGAAATTTTTAAACAGCAGCACAGACAATCACGCAATACAACAGGAAAAAAAAGTCATACAACTCCACAGTGATCAAAAAACATTTTGAAACATGAAATAATGCAAAGCTAGATTCCATTTGAGGATAATATTCCCTCAGAGTAGTTAATAGAAATTAGGTAATCAACTAAAAAATATACACTAGATTATAAGAAGCAAACAAAGATTTTTCTTTTTGTTACATAGCAAATGGGAATCAACAATTAGAAAGATTAAGGCTGCATAAAGGATATCTTGGCTTCTGCACACAGTCTGACCACCTCACTAGATTATAAGAAGCAAAGAAAGAAGAATATCAAAATTATAATATGCCATGCAAAGCTGGCATGTCATGGCAAGTTGAACAGGAAATATCAGCTAAGTAGGAAGAAGCATTTTAGAATGAAATTAGCTATTCTATTTTTGCCCCTTGCTACGAATCAAATGAAGTGTGCATTCTGGAGTACAAATTTAGAATGTTAAATAATACTACCAAGAGAGAGATTCACAAAACTCCATAAACATAAAAGGAGACAGAAAACTCAAACACAAGAAAACTGCTATTATATTTGGAAAACTTACTACAGATGGACATATCATTTTATCCCAACATCATTTAAATAATGGACATTGGTAAAATAAAATCAACGCAGATAGTTAAAAATGTGTACACAAAGGACTTGTATGCATCTTAGTTAAAAATGTTTGCCAAAAAGAACTGTATGCGTGCTCACTGTTAGAAACATTTCAATCTCACAGAATTTAGAAGAGAGCTTGTTCTCATCAAGACAATATCCATTCACTAAAACCCAAAATCTGCAGAAGACAGTTCTCTACACATGATTAAACCTAAGATCATAACATGCCTTTCAACACCTGAAGTTAAAAGGTATATAAAGCATTTCTTATATTTACTAAGATTTAACATGCTTTTTTAAAAAAAAATTCACTAACAAGTGGAGTCAGTCACTTGATTCATGACAAGAACAATAAGAGGCTTTACTAATATTAATGATATAAACCATCAGCCACACATACATAAGTTTATTTATACTTATGTCTCAATATATGGGCATAAAATTTCGAAATTTTGGGTATATAATAGAAGATTTAAAAGCTAATCTGCAACAGAAAAAATCCATTTGAAAATGCAACAAAATGCAGCAATATATGGTATCTTCAACAAAGGAAAAACCACTACATACAGACAATCAAGCAAGTATATAGCACAGAAGTAACACAACTCAGAAAAAAGCTGGAAAAGAACCAAAAAGTTTCAAGCAATCGCACACAAGGAACAAATATGTACAGCAAAACAAGCAAGCAACCAAGCACAAAGACAGAAATCAAGTCACTAATCAGCAGAGAGTAAAAAACGAATAACACCTAGTGTAGCATAAATGAATTTACAGAATACCAAAACAAGGAGAACTACCTCAGTAGAAAGGTGGTCCGCTGGGATACATTCCACCAGGTGGAACTCTCGGCACAGGGGATGTCCCAGCTCCTTGGTGATGCTGACTGGGGAAAGCAGCTGCGGAAGACAAGCTGTAATGAGCAGTCTCCGCATATCCCCCAGATGGCATCCCAACAGAGTTTGGTGGCATTCTATATAAAGAAGACCCTAAAGCTGCACCACTCAAACCAACCCCTGCACCAGCACCAGTCAACCCACCATAGCCAGTTGAACCTGGTCCACCATAACCACCATACGGCCCACTAAGACCAGAACCATAACCACCACCAGCGGCGCCTCCACTCCCACTCAATGCTCCAACCCCAACTCCTGAAGAATTCAAGTGATGAGGATGACCCATTGGGCCGGGCGGCCCTTGCAACCCACCAGGAAACCCACCATAACCACCCATGCCACCTGGTCCACCAGGCCCCACATGGCCACCGTAGCCACCACCATGTCCTCCAACCCCCATCTCTGTATTTCCTGCAGCCCCAACTCCACTTTGCATCATCCCATCTTGTCCCGGCTTCCCTTTTTTCCCTTCAATAGCAAGCTTACAATTCAATTGTCTCCCATCAATATTCTTCACCGGCTCCACCAACGCCGACTGAGCCCCTTCTGCCGTCTTATAAACAAAAAGAGCAAATCCCTTTGATTTTCCGGTCTGCTTATCGAAGCCCAAAGGACCCTCTTCAATTTCCCCATACTGTGCAAAATGACCCAATAACTTATCCGCTGGCATGTCGTACGGCACATTGGCTACATAAATCTTCCTCATATGAACATCCACAGGGTTAGTATTCGTCCCCGAGTTCCCCGCTGCCGCCAGCTGAGTCACCGTGACTCTACCGTCGATTTTCTTACTGGGTTCTTTAAGAGCAAGCAAAGCACCATCGACGTGCTTAAAGGTAACGAATCCATACCCTTTGGATTTCCCAGTAGCCTTATCGAGGATAACGACCGCTTCTTCGAGTTCCCCATAGACCGAAAAAAGCGAACGAAGGCCGTCGGTTGTAGTATCCCAGCCCAACCCACGGATGAAGAGCTTCCTTTGAGATGGATCTTGATCGGCAATAGAGCGTACGGCGGAAAGAACATCAAAGTGACGACAAACGGCGTCTTGGAGGATGTCAAGGAGCTGATCGACAGTGAATCGCTCGATTAGCTTGCGGCCATCTTGAGGGGTTAGCTTGGTGATTGGGTCAGGTTCCGATACCGCTGAAATAATACCATTTTCATCAAGCTTGCGTTTCTTAGTGGGATCCATGAATTGCATCTCTGACGATTCTTAAAACCCAAACCCTAGAAAGCACTAAAGAGAGAAAGAGTACCTTCCAAATTGAGGTTAAAGAAAAGGAGGAGAAGAAAATTGGTAAAGGGCGTTTTTGTACGTATAGGATTCGGGGAGTGGCGTATGGCGGTGTTTATCTTTGATAGTTCGGGTGCCAACCTTTTAAGCCTTTTTCGTTTTAGGCCGATGGCTCAATTAAATTTTTGTTACCAGATTTTGGGCTCAACCATGATTCTGGGCTGACCCTGAGAAATAGTTTTACATGCTAATAGAGTTTGTGATATCTAGCCACTTGAATTCGAGAACCTTAATGTTTAACTTGAGTAGCTTGCGAGTTAATTTGATAATTTCATTATGAATTTTAAATTCAATCTCAAATACAAATAGTCGAATTTGAAATTGTGTATAGGATTTGTACTCAGGCTCTTCTTATAAAATATAAGCTGATTGAATGAGCTTGACAACTTAGGTTTTTATTTTTGTTACAAACTTGGTTAATAGGGTAAAAAAAAATTCTAACTATGATTCATTGTGTTATGACTTTATATATTGAAATGTTGATGATTATGGTACTTGGAAATTGACTATGCAATGAATCAAGAACAAGGGTTAAGGGCGTGCTCAACACATTACTTTGATTTGAAATGTGTTGAAGGAAATTGGTTAAATGAGGTTAATTGATAATTCGTTGATTATACGAAGTATGTTGAATTGATAAGATCATAAAGTAATCATTTTTTATAATCAAAATCTAGTGTCTTGTGAAAGCCTGTATTACAAGTCAATTCTATATATTATGATTTGTATTGTTTCGCTATTATGCTAATATATACTCCACTTGGCTTTACACTTGTCGGATGTTTGGACTTCATGTCCGAGACACATTTCATAAGTTATAATAGAAACGTCTATTTATTTTGATGAGTTGTTCCCATCTCAATGCTTTCAAGTATATTTTCATTGAAAATACTCATTTTTCCATAATATTGAAATGTTCTACGTAGATTATCGTTGTTAACAACAATTTCCTTTAATCAACTCCATCATCTCTAGTTATGACATAACTAATTGAGATATCTTATTATATTCAAAATTTCATGTATTGAACCTCTTTTGGGGTTTTATTAAAAGTTATGCCTTGGGTCTCTTCATGAGTACTCGTCTCCTTTAACGTGTGGCCATCTTCATTTCTTACTCTTTTCTTTCAAGAATTTTTTGATTTATAGAATCAACTAGTTTTTCATCCTTCTAGCGTGCCCAAAAATTATTTTTATCACTTTGTCCTTCTAGGACTCATAATTATTTGGAACATTTTAGCTGGTATATGTATCATCTAGTATATACAATCTCTAAATGTCATCACTAAACATGTCTAGCAAATACTTTTTTCCTTCAAACTTTATGCACATAATATTACTGAGGGATCACAAAAAGTGATGACATAATTATACTTATTTCTCCAACTTGTCTCCCCCTAATAATGAGAAAATTTGCAACATGACTATTTTTTTCAAAATTATAAATATATATCTCTTTTCAACTTTTACCATCAAATAAAAATTCTAAATTTTCTCAACTTCATACTTGATGGTCCATCTTAGTGCATTATGGTGGAATATAAAATACATCCAAATAGTCATAAATGAAACCTATTGGCTTATAAATGAAAGCCAATTCTCATGGGACAAATGTTTCTTATTGGCTTATAAATGAAAGCCAATTCTCATGGGACAAATGTTTCTTACATGTTGGCTCAATGCAAATAAAATTACATGCTTATTTTAAAGGTATTCTTTTATTAATGGTTAAGCAATTAAATGGAGGCATAATTTTGCTAACCATTAAGTATAAATATATAGGCATAGACAACTTAATATTATCTCAGCTAAAACTACGAAAATCAAGCTTCGGATATAATGCACCAGCATTGTTAGCACAAATTGCATACTATAGAGATTGTATAGAATCAAATTATTTCAAGAAATAATACTATAAACTTTGGGTTGCATACATGTGATACATGAGCTCATATATTATTTGGATATCATCAAAAATGCAACCAACCTCTAACTTTAGTTGATGTTAGTTCAATATTTTTTTCAAAGAACTAGTATTGTTGACAATTATCAAAATGAAAATAACTTCTCATTCTTCAATAAAATCATATAAATTCTCTTCAAATTATTTTGCATCATTATTGACTTGAGATGGTCTAGCCGGCCATACCAACACTATGAACTTCTTGCCACTATCTCATATGTCAATCATACAAGTGAAGTGTATTCCTTCAAAGAATATTTATAATACAAATACACGAGTATCTAATGTCATTTCTATCCATGGTTTTAACGTAAAACACATAAAGATTTCCTTCAACAATATCTTCTCGATTTGAAAAATAATATTATATTTTATAAGATTTTGCATCACAAGGAGGTAAAATGTTCACTCTTCAAGAGCTTTTTACAGTTTGATGCAATATTAGTTCTTCAGAACATGTAATGATTTTATCATATAACATTAATGAATGCGTAATTTATTTTAAATAATATACACTTTTGCACTTATTTTCAACATGGATGATAAAAATTTCGAATCTTCAAACACTTCATTTACTCATATAAAAATAAAATGAATAAATAAAAATAAAATATATATTAAACATAACAAATAACAAATTTATATTACTAATCAATCACTATGGTTAAATATTTTTTTATATACCATAACACAAAAAATTACAAAATATTATAAGGTCACAATAAGAGGTTAAAATAACTTTGAAGCTATAAATGTTTAAACATAAAGATTTTCTAACCTCCACTTTTTATGGCATAATTTCAATTCAAATTTTACAATAATTAAACTATGTAGACAGGGTGAATATTTCAAAGTTCATGAGAAATAAATACTTTTACTCCCATTCCACAATAATCATATGTATTAATCAAAATTAAAATTATATAAATCAATACAATTAAAAATAAACCAATAAAAAATAAAAGCATCTATCTTCATATAAAGATCCCAACAACTAAATGAGAGAATGATTTTATAAATTCATAGAGATACGAATAGAGAATTATATAAATTGAATTAGACGTGTTTGATGAATTGAAAATTTAATGCTAAAAAATTAAGTACTGAATTTTTAATACTGAATTTGATAAGTGTTGAATTCATATTAGAAAATTGTTTGGTAAATTAGTAAATATAAGTACTGAATATAATTGTATTGTTTGATAAAAGTAAATAATAATCTTTAAAAAATATTTATTTCATAGTTTTAATTTTATTAATATAATATTTTATATTATTTTGGATAGTTTTGGATAAAAATAAATATGTTATTTTGGTTAACTCATTTAAAAAAAAGATAATTTATTTTAACTTTTTAATAAAGTAAAATCAACTTAATATTTTCTACATTACGTGTCATGCCCCGATTTTATTGATATCTTTTGTACAGTTGAACATAAATGAGTTACTGGTCTAATGGTTAAGTGTTAGTGAATTTGTCCTTGAAACTTGTGTTTGATTCTCTTCCCTCATATAATTTTTATTTTCAGTATTTTTGCATAGAAACTTAGTTGTGTCGTCCCATGTTGTAACCCTAGGTATAAATTGTATTTTATTTTCTGTTCAACCTCTTTTGATCATTTTTCCCCTCTCTTGTTGTCGCCTCTCTTCACTTTTCTCTCATTTTCCCCATTTTCTTTTCCTTTATTTTTTTTTTCATTGTGCCGCCCCCTAAGTCCTAATTTTCTCCCATACTCTTCTTCTTTCTTACATTGTTGTCGTCGTCCATTAGAAACCTCCCACCCTCTCTTTGTTTTCTTTCTTTTTCCTATGATGGCTGAATACTACAAGGCCTATGGTCGAATTTCTCATGTGCTAATTTCATGAATTTTTCTTTGTCAAAGGTCCAGACCTTGAATTTCCTCAGGTCTTCAGTGAAGTTTGAGGTCGTACGCATCTTTCGTTTGCTCAGTAGAAGTGTAAGTGATCTTGGAAACTCTGATATGAAATTTTAGTTTGTTTCCCTGATTTGGCTAAACCCTATAGGGGTGTTTTATGGTTGATTCTGACGTGTAATTTCTTCATGTTAGGTACAAATCTAAATGAGATTTAGTCAGATCTAAGACATAGGAGTTGTGGATTAGTTTTAGTGCTTCAAATTGTGTTTTCAGGTGTGGTTCTTAACTTTGGGTATATTGATGATTATTGAAAGTATGTGTTATGCATGTTGGCCAATTGTGCATGCTATTTTTGTGCATGGCCGAGTGGCCTTGTGTTAGATAAGGGACTGTCGAACATAGTAAGTGTTAAGAAGCGATGGTTGAATGTTTAAGGGCCTTTAATTGTGGTTAATTGGGTGTGTAAGTGTCATATGTATTATTTGATTGTATGTCTATTGGGATGTATGATGTGTTATTGTTTATTGTTTACATGTAAAAGCATGCCATTGATTTTTACTGTACATATCGATTGCATGTAAAACATATCACTGATACTGATAAACTGAAAGCATGTTAAGCATACCATTGTTATTGATATTGTCAACGACTAGCATGATATGTTATATTATTGGAATGATATATTGCATTGCAAGGGGTTTGGGGACTGATTAGTGACGAAGGAGTTCTGTGGAGTTTGACAGTTTATCGGCATTATTGCACTAGCAGTTAATTTGTAACCTTTGGAGTACTGGCGGTTTATCCGCAACTTACTGGCAGCTTGTCTGCGAATTATTGACAGTTTAACTGCTTATTGTTACTGGTGGTTCATCCACATTGAGCTACGACTCCTACTGTTTTGGTGTGTCAGATGACGAGTACTAGAAACTCATAGTTTGTAGCAGATGGATGGGTAGGACCTTTGCACTGTTTCATATGAGCATGTCATGTAAAAAAATTGTAATACTGAGGGTTGTGATACTGTGATTTACTGTATGTTCCGTTATAATGATGGTTGTATGCTTCACTAATTGTTTGTATGTCTATACATTGTTTACATATGTTTAGACTCACACTGAGCTTTTCAAGCTCACCCATTTAGTTTACTTATTACAGATAACCCTTAAGGTTAGGATCAGACACGACATTTGGAGGTCTTGTCTCAGATTTATTTAATAAGTACTTTTAATTTTACTTTATTTTATTATAGTTTTTGTGGTTGTAATTTTGTTAATTATGGACTGTGGCATAAGTTTGTTTTTATTTGGGTTTTTGCATGCATGAAATTTTGCTAAAAATCGAAAAATCCTAATGATTACTTAATATGACATAACAATTTTTTGTATAAATTAAAGGTATCACCTTTTTTGCTACATAATAATGAAATTCGAGTTTTAAAAAGGCAAAGTGACGAAATCAATTAAGTTTTGTAAAATGACACGACTTTTAATAAATTATTTGGCTTAATAAAATGGTGTTTTGGCTTTCCTAAGACTACTACTTTAAGTTTCCTAAAAATTGGACAAAAAAATGTTACGAAAATTGGACAATTTTACTGGCCCATTTCAATGGCCAATGTAGCCTTTAGAATTCGGTCATAACATCTGGGTCGAGTTAGGGAGGTTACATTACGTGATAAATAGCTACCTATCTACTTATCTTATTTAACACTTTTTTGTTGAAAATTTTATATTAAGTAAAAAATTAAAAGGATTATCAAACATATTTAAAATATTAAATGTTGGAAATTTTCAAAATAGTTTATTAAACACACCCTTACTTAGGTTACTGTAGATGAGTAGTAACTACAAGCATCCTTTGTGATGAAGAGAATGAGATCATCCCCAAGCATATCTCAAGTAGCCATTGATTCTAATGATTCTTAACCTAAACAATTAAATTCCAATACTTGGAGTCCAACAAAATTTTGACACAATCTAATAACATATTACTCTCGATTAAATTCGTATCGATAATATATTATGAAATAATGAAAGAAAAGAACAAATTAAATAAAAAAATATCAATATAATAGAAAGGTAAATAACTTTTTATTTGATTCCTTGTGTATATATCTCTATATGCCTTGTACATGCCTCTATTTAAGTTACAAATAATAAATAGAGGCTTGATTACAATATAAAAGCCTCATAATGAAAGGTTACTACATTAGAGGTTACAACTTTGAGAATTATGGGCATCCACAATAAAATATTATTCCTAACACATATAGTATTATAATAAAATATAATTTTTTATAAAATTTATGATAAAGAATAAATGGAACTCTTTCTGGTATGATAATGATTCGAACTCAAGTTATTATTAAAATAGATGAACACTCGATAAGCCAGAATTTGATAAAATAAAATCTTATATTATAATTTAAAAAACTTGATAGAAAAAAGAGATTAAATAATGTAATAAAACTATAAATAAACAACAACTCTTATATTATAATTAAAAAATATTAATAAAATTATATATTTAAAAAACAAATAGATTGATCATTTTATTAATGAAATAAAGAGGAAAAATCGAAAAACAGCTACGTTTGAAATTGGCCGAAAAAGGAAAGTGGGAAAGAGATAGGGTGCACCTTCCACATAAGTCTCAATCGGGATTGGTTTACAACTTACAAAATAGTGTCTGAAGGTGTTGTTTTGATGGGAAATAATGCTTCATGTAGAAATACAGGTGTTGGAACAATTAAAGTTAAGATGTTTCATGGAGTTGTCAGAACAGTTAGTGACATACGACATGCTCTATAATTGAAGAGAAATTTAATTTCATTAAGTACTTTTGATTCAAAAGGGTACAAATACATAGCTAAAAGTGGGGTTTTGAAGATTTCTAAAGGTTCCCTCGTTGTGATGAAAGAGCAGAGAAAGACTGCTAAATTATATATTTTGTAGGATTCTACTGTTACTGGTGATGCAGCTGTCGCATCCTCTTCCTTGTCAGATGATAATATTACTAAACTTTGGCATATGCGCCTAGGGCATATGAGTGAGAATGACATGACAAAATTGAGTAAAATAAGACTTTTTGATGGGCAAGGAATTTGCAAACTGAAGTTCTGTGAGCACTGCGTTTTTGGGAGACAAAAGAGAGTTTGATTAACCAGAGGAATCCATAACACGAAGAGAACGTTAGAGTGTATTGATTCCGATCTGTAGGGGCCATCCAGAGTGCCTTCAGGAGGTGGAGCTAATTATATACTAACTTTTATTGATGGATTTTTCTAGAAAAGTTTGGGCATTCTTCCTGAAGCAGAAAAGTGACGTGTTTTTTGCATTTAAGTCTTGGAAAACAATGATTGGAAAATAAACAGGAAAACAAATAAAATACCTCCGCACAGACAATGACTTAGAGTTCTATTCTGATGAGTTTAATAAGCTGTACAAGTCAAAAGGGATCGTAAGACACTTGACAGTTTGTCATACTCCACAGCAAAACGGCGTTACAGAATGAATAAACAGAATGATCATGGAGAATGTTCGATGTATGCTGCCAAATGCCAACTTACAAAAGTCATTTTGGGCCGAAGTAGCCTCTACTACATTTTTTTGATCAACCGATCTCCATCCATTACCATGGAGAAAAAGACTCTACAAGAGGTATGGTTTGGCAATCCTGCTGACTATTTTGATTTAAAGATCTTTGGGTGTCCTGCGTATGCTCATGTTGATAATAGAAAATTGGAACCGAGATCCATTAAATGTGTTTTTCTTGGTTATAAAGCTGGTGTAAAAGGGTATAAGTTATGGTCTCCTAAAAATAGAAAAGTTGTGAGTAGCAGAAATGTTGTTTTTGATGAAACTGCTATGCTACCTAACTTATATCTTAAAGGCTCTTCCAATAAAGAAAATCAAAAGCAGGTGGAACATCACATTAATCCAGAATCTATAACAGAGACGACTTCTCAAGCGAGTACAAAAATTTAGAATAGAGTTTCTTCTTCACCACAATACTCTGTCGCCAAAAATAGAACTAGAAGAGAAATTAAACCTCTAAAGAAGTATGCCTAGGCTGATCTAGTTGCTTATGCTTTAAATGTGGCTAAAGATTTAGATGCAAACCAAGAGCCATCTAATTATTCTGAGGCGGTTAGCTGTGAAGACTCAAAAAAGTGGATGTTTTCTATGCAAGAGGAGATGGAATCACTCCACAAAAAAAAAAAAGGATATTGTGAAACTTTTTAAAGGTAAAAAGGTTGTTCGTTGTAAATGAGTGTTTAAAAAGAAAGAGGGGACTCCAGGAGTTGAAGAACCCAGATATAAAATAAGGCTTGTTGCAAAGGGTTACAGTCAAATCCTAGGAGTGGACTTCACAAATGTGTTCTTTCTAGTTGTGAAGCATAATTCGATTCGAGCTTTGCTTGGTATTGTGGCCACACATGATTTGGAGCTTGAGCAGTTAGATGTAAAAACTACATTTTTGCATGGAGAACTTGAGGAGGATATTTACATGCAACAACCAGAGGGTTTTACAGTATCAAAAAAAGAGGACTATGTTTGCTTGTTGAAAAAGTCCCTTTACACTTTGAAACTATCACCAAGACAATGGTACAAGAGGTTTGATTCCTTTATGACTTCTCATGATTTTAAAAAAAAGTAGTTTTGATAGTTGTGTCTACTTTAAGAAAAACAGTGATGGTTCTTTTGTGTATCTACTCCTTTATGTTGATGACATGTTGATAGCAACGAAAAATAAATGAGAGATAAGAAAAGTCATAACCCAACTAAGTGAAAATTTTAAGATGAAAGATTTGGGACCAGCAAAGAAGATACTTGGTATGGAGATTCTCAAAGATAGAAAAACAAGTAAATTGTACCTAATTCAGAAAATGTACATTGAGAAAGTTCTTTGCAGACTCAATGTGTAGAATGCTAAACCTGTTACTCCTTTAGCAGCCCATTTCAGACTTTCATCGGCTTTGTCTCCACAATCAGATGATGAGATTGAGTACATGTTACATGTTCCATACTCTAGTGCAGTTGGATCTCTCATGTATGCTATGGTTTGTTCATGTCCAGATTTATCATATGCAGTTAGTACAGTTAGCAGATACATGGCGAATCCCGGTAAAGAACATTTGAAAGTAGTTTAGTGGATTTTAAGATACTTACGAGGTACTATTGATGTTTGCTTACAATTTGGAAGAACTAGAGATGGAGTCATTGGGTATGTTGATGCTGATTTTGCTGGAGACCTTGATAGAAGAAGATCTCTCACAGGTTACATCTTTACAATCGAAGGTTGTGCAATCAGTTGGAAAGCCACTTTGCAAACTACAGTTGCTTTGTCTACCACTGAAGCTAAGTACATGGCGATTACTGAGGCTTGTAAAGAAGCTATTTGGTTGAAGGGACTCTTTAGTGAACTCAATGAAGACCTTCAAATCAATATAGTATTTTGTGATAGTCAGAGTGCCATCTTCCTTACAAAAGATAAAATGTTTCATGAGAGAACAAAACACATTGATGTTCGGTATCATTTTACTCGTGAAATTATTGCTCGTGGTGATATTGTTGTGAGCAAAATTAGTACTCATGAAAATCCTGCAGATATGATGATTAAGTCACTTCCTATAACCAAGTTTGAGCATTGCTTAGACTTGATTGGTGTTCATTGTTGAAGTTAAACCCTTAAGGGGTTTTATGGAAGAGGTGGAGAATTTGTTCGTTGAGAGTTCGCGATGAAGAACTTGTTCATTGAGAATTCATGTCAAGGTGGAGATTGTTAGAATTAAGTGACCCGAATCCTTATTTAAATAAAATACAGTGGTAAAATAAAATAAAAGTAAAATCCCTATAGAACTATACTTCTTTTATTTTATTTTAGAATAAGAAACCTTATTAAACTCCATCTAGTTAATATTTATTAGAATAAGGTGTTTCAATCTTACTACACTCCTATTAGAATACGGTTTTACAAGCCTATAAATAGATATAGTCTACTCCTCTTGTAATCATTTGAATTCGCCATAGTGAATTATCTTCTCTTCTACCTGTGATTTTTTCCCGAAAGGTTTTCCACGTAAAATCTGTGTGTTCTTTATTTTTCTCTCTCTTTTTCTTTGCGATAAATTGTCATTACCGATATTTTATTTTTACAGCATGCTTCACTAATTTTTTGCATGTCTATACATTGTTTACATATGTTTAGACTCACACTAAACTTTTCAAACTCACCCGTTTAGTTTACTTATTATAGATAACCCTCAAGGTCAGGATCAAACACAACATTTGGAGGTCTTGTTTCAAATTTATTTAATAAGTACTTTTAATTTTACTTTATTTTATTATGGTTTTTGTGATTGTAATTTTGTTAATTATGGACTGTGGCATAAATTTGTTTTTATTTGGGTTTTTGAATGCATGAAATTTTACTAAAAATCGAAAAATCCTAATAATTAGCTTAATATGACACAACACTATTTTTTGTATAAAATTAAAGGTATCACCTTTTTTGCTACATAATAATGAAATTCGAGTTTTAAAAAGGGAAAGTGGCGAAATCAATTAAGTTTTATAAAATGACACGACTTTTAATAAATTGGACTCTAGGTTTATTTGGCTTAATAAAATGGTGTTTTGGCTTTCCTAAGACTACTACTTTAAGTTTCCTAAAAATTGGACAAAAAAATGTTACGAAAATTGGACAATTTTACTAGCCCATTTCAGTGGTCACGGTAGCCTTTAGAATTCGGTCATAACGTCTGGGTCGAGTTAAGGAGGTTACATCACGTGATAAATAGCTACCTATCTACTTATCTTATTTAACACTTTTTTGTTGAAAATTTTATATTAAGTAAAAAATTAAACGGATTATCAAACATATTTAAAATATTAAATGTTGAAAATTTTCAAAATAGTTTATACTTAGTTTACTATAGATGAGTAGTAACTACAAGCATCCTTTGTGATGAAGAGAATGAGATCATCCCCAAGCATATCTCAAGTAGCCATTGATTCTAATGATTCTTAACCTAAACAATTAAATTCCAATACTTAGGAGTCCAACAAAATTTTGACACAATCTAATAACATCTTACTCTTAACTAAAATCGTACTGAAAATATATTATGGAATAGTGAAAGAAAAGAACAAATCAAATAGAAAATATCAATATAATAGAAAGGTAAATAACTTTTTATTTGATTCCTTGTGTATATATCTCTATAGAAAATATCAATATAATAGAAAATATGCCTCTGTTTAAGTTACAAAGAATAAATACAGGCTTGATTACAATATGACAATATAAAAGCCTCATAATTTCATTGAGGTTACTACATTAGAGGTTACAACTTTGAAAATTATGGGCATCCAAAATAAAATATTATTCCTAACACATATAGTATTATAATAAAATATATATTTTTTATCAAATTTACGAGAAAGAATAAATGGAACTCTTTCTGGTATGATAATGATTGGAACTCAAGTTATTATTAAAATAGATGAATACTCGATAAGCTACAATTTGATAAAATAAATCTTATATTATAATTTAAAAAACTTGATAGAAAAAAGAGAGTAAATAATGTAATAAAACTATAAATAAACAACAACTCTTATATTATAATTAAAAATATTAATAAAATCATATATTTAAAAAACAATTAGATTGATCATTTTATTAATGAAATCAAGAGGAAAAATCGAAAAACAGCTACGTTTGAAATTGGCTGAAAAAGGAAAGTGGGAAAGAGATTGGGTGTTAGTTGAAATAGCGACGAAAATGTGAATATGCTCTTTTCTTATTGTCGGCAAAGAAATTCTGTAATAAATTTGAAACTGAAAATTTGGGAGGAATATATTACAAATTGTTGGAAGTTCTTTTTTTCTTCAATCTTTTGAGGACAATTTTTTATTTCCACTATTATAAATATTCTCTCTTTGTTTTTTCTAACTCTATATTTTTAGGGTTTAATATGATTCTATAATTTATGAATTCTTAAGAAATAATATTTAAATGTTTCTTATGTAATTCTAGTGTATCTGAAAATATCAAAATATCATCTATGTAAACTACATAGAATTTTTTTTATATTTATTAAATATAAAATCCATTCGTCTTTGGAAGATTTGTGGTGCATCACATAATTGAAATGACATCACTTTCTATTGGTAATGTCCATTGGGTGCACTAAAAGCCGTTAAAAGTTTGAACTTTTCTGTTAGCATGATTTGCTGAATCTTGATTTATAGTCAAATTTACTAAAATATTTTGTTTATTTAGCCTCATTAATTCAAGTAACTATAAAAAATAATATTTTGATTCAATCTTTATAATTAATAACCATACTAGTTTTTTTCTTTTTTCCGCATGATTTCTACCCTTAATTTGTATATCAAATTCTTCTATATCTTGTTTAGATAGATCATAGGTTTTACTCTAATAATATTATTGGGATTTTCCAATTTTGTCATAAGTTCTCATTTTTCTAAAGGAATAACTGTAATACCCATTTTTGCCCGGGTCCCCTTAGCAAATAAATCCAATCTTATATATAAAAATAAACCCAAATTTTAAAATGTCCACAGTCCATTACAGCAGGCCTAATAGGGCCCAAATCAAACCTAAACCTGAATGGCCCAATTACACCTAGCCCAAATCAGCCCAAAATTACAACCAAACTTAAATTTAACACAGCCCACTAAAGACCTAGCCCGAATGCCCAAACAACCCGAAAAAGCTAATACCCTAACCCAATTTACACGGCCCGATTCAAGTTGAAATCCTAGCCTTCAACAGCTTTCAGCTTCAGCTGCCGCTTTCCCTCAGCCTCACGTGCCCCGCGAGCCACGCCTCTGCACTCATGTGAACCTCCGTACGCACGGGCCCATGTCTTCGTACGACACCTACAAGAGAAGAACAAACGAGCAGCAAAAAGCAGATAACAACGGCAAAAAGGAGCAGAAATCGACAGCAAATCAGAAAAAAAAACTAGCAGAAAATAAGAAAAATGTAAAAAAGGATTTGGGGGGATTTCATTTTCTCATTTTTGATTTCGGCTATAAAATAGAGAGCCTTTTGTATTTTACACACACACGGATTGAATAAAAAAATTATTCAGAGAAAAGAAAACAGATTCAAAAGGTGATTTGCCATTTGTATTTTTTCGGCATTTCTTACTGTTTCCTTTTGTTCTTTTGATATGAAGAGGAGAAATAACAAAAAAAAGAGGGTTTAGAGAGAGTGAGCATACCTGGTGACCGGCCCTGTGCTCTCTCCGTCGCAATCGGAGTCGTGCATGGGGTTCGGAAGGCCACTGTATTTCGGTGTTGCGGCGGCGCAGAGAGGAGAGCATTCGGGTTCTCTCTCTTTTTTTTTCCTTTATTTATCTCTTTTTTCTTTCTTCTTTTCGTTTTGAAAAAAATGGAATGGTGGCTACCAGATTAGGGTTTTATTTTTGGTCCTTATGTGATGTATGAAACGACGCCGTTTGAAGTCTGATCAGTGGCTCCAAAACGGCGCCGTTTAGGCCGCGACCCGATGACCCGACCCAGACGCGGCTAGATCCGCGTGTTCTGGCGTAGGGATGGATATTTGCGCGACTGGCCCTTCCCTTTTTTGGCATTTTTGAATCAAGGACCTTTTTCTTTTTGATTTGGCCCCGGTATTTTGCTTTGGTTGCATTTCAGTCCAGCTCGCAACGCCGCATTTTGGAGGTGGGGAATATTCCCCTTTAGGTCCCCCATGTTATTCGCGCTTTGCGATTTGGACCCGTTCTTCTATTTGTTTTAGATTTTTTCCCCTGCATTATTGTTTTATTGCCAATTTTGTCCTCTGTTTTATTATTATTGCTAAAATCATTTAATTTATTATCCTACTATTGTTATTATTGCTATTATTATTATCTTAGCATACATAGTTACTTATTTTCACATATATATGCGCATACATTATTTTATTTCATTACACATCGTTATTTTTTATATATTAGCATATATTTTATGTTAATTATTATTTATATATTTCATAATACATTTTTAAACGTTTATTCATATACTTTTGTGCTTTAAAAAAATTATTAATAATACTCTTATAATACTATTTTATACACATAGGTATATATAATTTATATCAAATACGTTTATTTTACATATAAATGTATATTATTAATTTTATTATTGCATTTTCTACTTATATTTAAAACATACGTAATTTATTCCATTTGACAAATTGTTCTTTAACTATAATTGTGATTTATTTCATATTTCCAATTTATTTGAATTATAATTTCTTTTTTCATACATCTTAAATTATTTTAAAAATTTGTACATTTTCATGTGCATTAATTTATTTGGTGTTTGGATGGACTTCAAATTCATTAGCTTTTAAATGTTAACATAATATATGATGTGAGAATTGCTCTTGGGTGTATCATATTGCTTGTTTGTATTTGTTAATTATTCGTAGATCCTTAGATTGCATTTTGTTTACAAATGACTGCTTAATATTGAACATTATTCCATCGAATTCCTTTCATTAAAATTTTGTGTTTAATATGGTTTAAGTTTCGAAATCCCTTTAGATGTTATAATACTCGACATTCATAATTCACAAGAGAATTGTGCCCTAACTACTGGGCTTCAATTTTTTCTGATGAATTCGGGTAATTAAGCATCTCTTCGGTAAAAAAAAATCCTCATGGTTTCTGAAATAAATTCTTAAGATTTCAAAATGTTGGATCCTAACTTACTGGATACGACATTTTGTTATCTCAATTTTAAAATAAAGGCAATGTTTGATGTTTAAGAATTTCGAGAAGATTGATCCCTAACTTATTGGGATTCGGGTTTCCCGATCGACTTAAATAATCGAATATCCTTCTTCGAATACATGATTTTCTTTTAAAAAAAGGGTACACATTTAATTTCGAGGATAGAATTGTAACGCCCTAACTCACTGGGTGTGATAACTTATTTCTTCGAGATAAGTGCGTCTCATTATTCAATCTAGTTTGTTCAGAGTCTTTCATCAAGGAACGTATTTAAAATATTTCCAAGGTTACGACATTAAGACATTAAACAATTAATTCAGTACCAATTTTGGGCGTCACAAGGGTGCTAACCCTTCCTCGTGCGTAACCGACTCCCGAACCTATTTTCTCAAAATTCGCAGACCTAAAATTATTTTCAAGGTGATTCGATCACACCTCATTAAAAGATCGGTGGCGACTCCCAATTTTTGTTTTCTTTTAAGTCGACTACTAAACTTTTTTTGTTTTTTCAAAAAAGTGGTTTCGACAATGACATTTTTTCTACAACTACTAGTAGTAGGTTAAAATTTTATTAATTAAAATAATAGTAAATTATGATTAAAAAAATTTTCACTCTTGATTCAATTTAGCTAGGCAAATACAAATGACTCGTTTTATTGTTTAAAAATTAAAATTAAAATTAAAATTAAAATTATAAAATTTAATATAACATTACTTTTATATTTCTAAATAGTAAAATGAGTTGGATAGAATTAAAATTACAATCCTGCCCCCAAAGTGTGCTGCCTAACCACGGACTTACCCGGGAGATAGACGTGGCAATAAAAAAAATTTCAGACTGGAATTTTTGGATTTCTCAAAAAATAGTATGAAAAGTAACAAAAATTAAATTAAAAAGAGAAGTAGCAAGTTAAAATGTCTAGATTCTCCAGACGTTGTTATGATAAAAAGCATACATAGTCCTTATATTACAAAATTCAAGAATTTACGATATTTATTTTTTTTCGATACAAGGGATAAGATAATACGATTTAAATCCGTATCAAATAAAAATTTTAATATTTGATTTAGATATAAACAAATAAAATTAATAAAAAATCATTTAAATACATTGTAAAAATATAAGCCGAAAGACTCGTGTATATCGTTTTGATTACAGTGAATTGATGGGATAGGAGTTTGAAACCAAGGTTGGAGAAGTCGGTGAACAGCTCTAAAGTGATTTGTCTCCTTACTGAACACTTGTTAGGGAAAAGTTAGTCAAATAAAGTATGGAAAGGTATGAATGGAGATATGAGTTTCCTTGTTGTAATGGCAGTGAACTTCATGTATGAGAAGTGTGCAAGGATTGAAGCCTATTTAAGCATGTTGGCTGGCTATTTCTTCATCAATTCAACTTTCCTTTTCCTACTTTTTCTTTTCCTGGCTTATTTCGTCTTGCAATCATGAACTACAACACTTGCTTTCATCTTCTTTCACTTTTATTCATACAAGGTTCTATTGTTTCTTTGGCTATGACAGTTCGGAATCTCAACTCCGATCAGTTTGCACTCTTTGAGTTTAAAGATCGCATTGTCGATCCTCAAAATGTGTTGGCAAACAATTGGACGAACTCTACCTCTGTTTGTAAGTGGGTTGGTGTTTCTTGTGGCATCATCCATGAAAGAGTTGTAGCTTTGAATCTTACAAACATGAATCTTAGGGGTACTATCCCTCCACACCTTGGAAATCTTTCATTTCTATTTTCTCTCGATTTGAGCAACAACAATTTCTATGGCCATCTGCCTAAAGAACTGGGCCAATTGCATCGTTTGAGGATCATTCGATTAAGCTACAACCGTCTTAATGGGGAAATTCCATCATGGCTTGAGAACTTGCACAGAGTTCAAAGGTTGGAAATGAGTAATAATAACTTCACAGGCACAATCCCTCAAACACTTGTCAATATGTCCAATCTAGAGATCTTGACCTTGGGATTCAATCAATTATCTGGCCAGGTTCCATCTTCCATCTTTAACATTTCTTCTTTGGAAAGGATTCATTTTCGTGATAATAGTCTTTCTGGTGGCTTGCCCGATGATCTGTGTGTCCATCTTCCCAAGCTTAAAGAGCTTTACTTGAGTAGAAACGAATTATCAAGTTCTATTCCATCAAGTATAGACAAATGCTGCAACCTTCAAATTTTGGAATTGTATATTAATCAATTTAGTGGGATCATTCCAAAAAGCATTGGGAATTTGACACAACTTAAACAATTAGACTTGGGGTTAAATAACCTAGAAGGTATGCCTTTTCCTTGATGACTTTAGTTTAAACACATTTGCCCCCCCCATTTTATTTTAAATTAAAAAAAAAAATATTTGCAATATAAATACTAAGAACTCTTTCTTTCAAGAACTAATATATACTTAAATATGATTAGAATCTAACATATCCATATTATTTCATAACGAAAAAAATAAAAAGCCTCTTTGATTTACACTAACAAAATAGGTAATTTAACACCTTGATGTTTCGACTATGTCTGCAGGTCAAATTCCTGAAGAAATCAGTAATCTTTTTAGTTTGGAAATACTTAGTATTCAAGCAATTAAAGGCCTTACAGGTCAGATTCCGACTTCGATCTTCAACGTTTCTTCTCTCAAGACTATTGCTCTCTGTAGGAATAGCCTATCAGGTAGTTTGCCTAATGATATGTGTCAACATCTTCCCAAGCTTGAAGGGCTTTACCTGGGTCAGAATGAATTATCTGGTAACATTCCGTCAAATATGGGCAAATGCAACAACCTTAAAAATTTGTGGTTGTCCCATAATCAATTTATGGGGATCATTCCAAGAAGTATTGGAAATCTAACACGACTCCAGGAATTACGTTTGGGGTTTAATAATTTAGAAGGTAATCAATTTAAAGTATTTTTTTATAAAAGAGCTTGATTTGTAATAGATAACAAAAGGAAAAACTTTTTATTTCATTTGATGAAAAACATATGCTGAAATATATTAAAATCTAACATCTCCATATTCCTGTAGAAAAGAAAAGAAAACCTCTTTGACTTATGCTAACAAAATAGGTAGTTTGACACCTTGATTTTTCGACTATGTGTGTAGGTCAAATTCCGAAGGAATTCGGTAACCTTCTTGGTTTGGAGCTGCTTAGTATTAAAGCAATTAAAGGCCTTACAGGTCAGATTCCAACTTTGATCTTCAACATTTCTTCTCTAAAGACCATTGATCTCTCCAACAATAGCCTCTCAGGTAATTTGCCTAATGATATGTGTCAATATCTTCCCAAGCTTGAAAGGCTTTACCTGGGTTGGAATGAATTATCTGGTATTATTTTTTTCACAAAAGAGTTTGATTTGTAATAGATAACAAAAGTAACAGCATTTTATTTCATTCAAGGCAAAATAGTTAATTTGATGGGAAAAAAAATGCTTAAAGTATTTTTAGTTGAACAGTTTAGAAGGTATGTTTTTCACTTCAATTTTCGACTATGTGTGCAGGTCAGATTCCATCAAGTATTTTTAATTTAACTACACTCGAAGAAATAGTTCTATTTAACAACAGTTTAGAAGGTATGTTTTTCACTTTAATAATTTCCATACTCCAAAAACATTGTGTTGAATTTGTTTCTTCTATTTATGTCATATACTTTTACCATTTTAATCTGATAATAAACAATAAGATTTATATGAATTGATTTATTTTTAATTTTTAATTTCCATTAAACTTTAAAAAATAAATTATTCTAATTAGTTTTTTTATTTTGTTATTAAAATGGTTGAATATAATTAAAATATATTAATTTATATAATAAATTTTGAAGTTATAATTAAAGTATAAGTATCATATTTAGTATACAATATAATTTTACTTCATATAATTAAAAAAAATTATTAAAACTAATAAATAATAAATATAATTAAAATATATCACTAATATTTTGTTAATTCAGAAATAGTGCTAATAGTTTTTTTATCGTCCTTAAATCATCTGTACAAAATCTAAAAATTGATTTAGAAGATATTGAATTTTCTTTAGTTCTTTAATTTAAAATATTTTTTTCATAAATGAGTTTGGTTTGTAATAGATAACAAAAGTAAGAGCATTTTATTTCATTCAAGGCAAAATAGTTAATTTCATGGAAAAAAAAATGCTTAAAGTATTTTTAGTTCAACAGTTTAGAAGGTATGATTTTCACTTCAATTTTCGACTATGTGTGCAGGTCAGATTCCATCAAGTATTTTTAATTCCATGCCAAAATTTTATTCTTAATTGATTTAAAGTTTTACAGTTTTTATTTTAATGTATACTAAAAGATGCTATTTTACAGGTAATTTACCACCCATCACCAATGCTCCAAAGCTTGAGATTCTTTTATTGTGGAGAAATAAACTTAGCGGAAACATTCCCAACTCTATCTCCAATGCTTCCATGCTTCAGATTATAGACTTGGCACGTAACTCATTCTCTGGCCCAATCCCTAAAATGCTTGGCAGCTTAAAACACCTTGAAGTGCTCAGAATCTTTGACAATAATTTGATCACAGGATCTGCTACTGATCATGAGTGGAGCTTTCTTTCTTCTTTAGCAAATTGCAGGCATTTGAGAAAAATAGAGATTTCAGGAAATCCATTGAGTGGTGTTCTTCCTACTTATATCGGGAACCTTTCAAAATCCCTTCAATACTTTTATGCCTCTAATTGTGAGCTTCAAGGCATTATTCCTATGGAAATAGGTAACTTAACCAACCTATTGCTTTTACAACTTCGCCATAATAAATTAAGTGGATTCATTCCAGCATCAATAGGAGGACTGCGAAATCTCCAAGCTCTAGATCTTTCCTCTAATAAATTAGGAGGGCCCATCTTAGAAAGCCTTTGTGATTTGGAGAGACTATACGAGATGTATTTAGGGTTGAATAAGCTGCATGGATCCATACCCTCTTGTTTGGGTAATATTACTTCTTTGGGATATCTTTACTTAGATTCCAACAAATCAACTTTGTGGAATCTTAAAGATATCTTAGAAATAGATTTATCATCAAACCATCTTCACAATTCACATGCTATTGATGTTGGCAATTTGAGGAGTCTACTGAAGCTAAATTTATCAAGGAATCTTTTCACGGGCGATATCCTATCCTCATTTGGGGGTCTTCAAACTTTGGTTTCATTAGATTTATCAAATAATATACTACATGGTTATATCCCTGAATCATTTGATGGGTTGATTAGTTTGGAATTCTTGGATTTATGCAATAACAATCTCTCTGGAATCATTCCCAAATCTTTGGAAAAGCTTTTATATCTAAAGCATTTTAATGTGTCTTTCAATAGACTTGAAGGGGAAATTCCCAGCGAAGGATGTTTTTCAAATTTTTCTAGCACATCATTCATGAACAATTATGCACTTTGTGGTCCACCTAGATTGCTAGTCCCACTTTGAAAAATGACATCCACAAAAACTCCCAAATGATTATATTGCATGCTTTTAGGTATGGTTTACCAACAATTGGTATTGTCGTAGTACTAATAGTCTTAACTATTATGTATAGAAGATGCCAAAGGAGTACAGCTTTACCAATTAAAGATGATTTGTTGTCTTTGAAGAGACCGAGAAGAATTTCACATGCTGAACTTTCACGTGCAACTAATGGATTTGAGGAAAGCAATATGCTTGGTTCAGGGAGTTTTGGATATGTATATAAAGGGAGGCTTTCAGATGGAATGGAAGTTGCGGTAAAAGTTTTCAATTTGCAAACAGAGGGAGCATTTAGGAGTTTTGACATTGAATGTGATGCTATGCGTAATATAGTTCATCGTAATATTGTGAAGGTCATTACTTGCTGCTCAAGTGTTGACTTCAAAGCCTTGGTGCTTGATTACATGTCTAATGGAAACCTTGAGAAATGGTTACATTTTGAAAATTGTTTCCTTGATATCATACAAAGGGTCGACATAATGATAGATGTTGCGGTAGCTATAGAACACCTCCACAATGGACATCCAACACCTATAATTCATTGTGACATAAAATCAAGCAATATTTTACTAGATGAAGACATGGTTGCACATGTTGGAGATTTTGGCGTTGCCAAATTGTTGGGAGAAGGTGAAGTAATGAAGCAAACCATGACTCTTGCAACTATCGGGTATATGGCACCAGGTGAATTCTTTTTTATTTTTGTATGATTATTTTCCTAATATGCATTTTATATTTTTGTTTCATGTGGATGTGGATATATATTTGAATAAGCATTTTAGAAATAATTGAGGATGAATGATGTTCTAATTATACTTGAAATGCAGAATTTGGATCAGCAGGAATTGTTTCTATAAAATCTGACGTCTATAGTTATGGGATCGTCCTTATAGAAACTTTCACAAAGAAAAAGCCAACTGATAATGTTTTTGTTGAAGAAGAGAGTATAAGGCATTGGATGGAAAGTTCACTGCCTAAAGGAGCGATAGAAATTGCAGATGTTGATTTACTAAGAAGAGAGGATGAGTACTTTGTTGTTAAAGCAAATTGTATTTCATCTATCATGGAGTTGGCTTTGAATTGTTCAGCTGAGTTACCAGAAGAAAGAAAAGATATGAAAGATGTTGTGGTTGAGCTGAAGAAAATCAAACAAAGGTTGCTAAACAACATCCAACATTTTTAACAGAGATGGTGAGTAATGAGTACACTTGTGGTTATTAATTCACACTTAATTTTATCTTTAATTCAACATTTTTAATCTATTCTGGAATTTAATCATATGAACTATTTTTTTTTCTTTTGCTCTTCAAAATTCAAACTTCTTTTGCAAAATCAAAATGGAAACCAATAAAATAAGCAACAAGCCTTCCCATGAATTACGGTTTATGGTAGCTTTTGGACAACAAGTTATTTTCTTTGTTAGATTGGATTTTCTTAGTTTCTTTTTCCATTCACGGTATAATTTTATTTTAATCTTTGCCAAAGATTTTATTAGGGGCGAAGCCAGAAAATCCTTTTAGGGGTGAAATTAAATTGTAATTTTTTACTATAGTAAAAATATAATTTCACCATTTTAATAGCCTATATTTTTATAATTTCTAAAGAGTTAAATCAAAGTTTTATCATTTTTGGGGTGCCAAAGTACAATTTTACCTTTATCATTTTAAAATTTTAAAAATCTTAAAAATTTTAAATGGCTTAAATAGAAATTTTTTTATTTTAAATGACATATAAGTTTTATCTGTTTTCAAGTATTTTCTAAGTCTCTCTCTTTATTTCCTTCTAAATTTTTCAATTCAGAGACAAGTATAACACAATGGTCTTAATTGAGCTAGATTGTCTCCTCAGGTAATTTGCTGCTTTCCATTTATTTAGAGTTATTTAGAGTGTTTTATATTTAATATTGTCATAGTTGAAAGTATCATTCATAATCTAATCTAATTGTGTTTTTGGCTAGTTGTTGTTGATCCAGGAAAACTAAAGGAGGCCAATAAGAAGAACGAAACTCCACATCTTTACTATCATGTTCTACAAAACAAAGAGACTTTTTTCTCGATGAAATTTGTATTGAGCTATCAATGTTTCATGGATTATGTTGTTTTTCTAATGTAAGAGGGGGATTTTGCCAATATTGCATGCAAAATCAAACTAATATTTGCCAATGCTCATCTTAATCAACTCTAATGCTACTGTGGATTTGATTTGTCCTTACAGTATTTAGAGATTATTTTGTAAATGTTAAATTGCCTTTGGGCATTTCAAAGAAATTCAGCAAGCCTACAAGTCATTTAATTACCTTTGGACCTCTCATGAAATTTTTATGTATGAAACATACAATATATGGCTTGAATTTCATAATTATATTATATATAATGAATCATTTGTTTCTTTTTTACCCTCTCCACCAAAATAACCATTAACATCTCAAAATCACCCGTATGATCCAAAGGTCTCTTGGCTTGGCTAAACATGTTTTTTTTTTTTCTTTTATATTTTGTTAATAAAAAAATACAAATTTATTTTAATCTTTCAAAATTTTATAATTTAAACCTCTAAAAAAGAAATTTTTATTCGTCAAACTCCCACAAATACTAACCTATATATTGTTGTTAATCCAAATCGAATATTGAGTTTAGGGTTGGAGCAAATTTAAAGACGCAGGCAGGGGTATTGACCCAACCAAAATGGGAAAAAAATTATATTAGGACCCTTTAAAAAATAATAAATTAATACATGATAAAATTATATTTTAACTTCTCAAAATTTTATAATTTATTTCTAATTCTTCTAAATTTTTTTTAGATTCGCCCCTATTCAAAACTTCAAGCGTTTTTTTGTTTGGTAGTATAGCATGGTTGTTGGAAATTTGAGTGGATTAATTTATTTAATATTTTTCAATCCCACACGCCTGTGTGTGATAGCTCTAGTCTCCACACGCCCTTGTCACTTACCCACATGCCCGTGTGAGTTTTGGGGTTTTGAATTTTTGTCTCTTTAAATTGGTATTTTAATTTGTTTTAAGTTACAATTTAGTCCTTAATAATAAAACTTGAATTAGACATAGTAAACGGACTCAAATTAAGCTGAAAATTTTAGGCTTGTATAAATTGACTAAAAGAAGGTTGGTAAACACTTAGATCTAAAATCGGGTTAGTTTTACATTAGGTGGTAAAATGACAAAATTGCCCTTGGGTTAAATTACCTAGGAAAAGTTTAAAATTGGCTCATAATTCACTTATGCATTAATAAATAACTAGTAATTAGATAAGATTGAGGTGTTATAAGGTTGAGGTGTGTCTTGGGTGGTCGTTAGCTGGAGAGTCACTTAGGTGGCTAATGTAATGCTTCAAATTCGGGCTGGTCTATCCTGGTTGGGTTTGGGGTGTCACAATCTATCATAAGGTTCATCTCTCTTAGGTATTTAGAAAATTAGTTTATGCTTAAAAATACAAACATCCAAAGGGCAGTATAATCGAAAGAAATAAAGAAACTCATGACAATCTCTTAAGAAATCAACTGGGAATCTTCAATCTTGATGAAAATTTGCTTCAGAGTCGACTTCAGTAGTGTCTTTGGAGTTGTTTTCTTAAATATTCTAGGAAGGTTCTCTCCTATCTTCTTACTTTTTTCATATATACGTATTAAAATGCTCGAAAAAAATCTAAAATTTGCATTTTTTTACAGTTCAGAGTGCAAATATACGAAATCGACACAACCTGCCATCATGTAGAATAGGTCAGCCCGTGTCCTATACTTTGCCCCCATTTTCAGGTTTTCGTTCATTTTTTCTCTCATTTTACTCCCAAATGTTCTATTAAGCATAAAAACATGAATTGTAAGGATTAGGAGCATAATTAACATCGAATAATCAACCAAAAACACATTAAGAATGATGTTAAAACATATCAGTTTTAGCACTTATCAAATATCCCCAAGCATTTGTTTGTCCTTAAGCAAAATTCTCAACCCTTATTCAAGTTAATCTCCCTCAATTTATTGTTTTCACCGACGATGCCTTATGAATAATCTACAGATATTCATGCACTGGAAATTGAAACTAGCATGACACTAAAGAATAAAAGTAATCTAATCAGAAATTAGTAAAGCACAAAAAACATAGGCGTCTCCTCTATCTCAATAATCACCTAAAATTCAAACTCAACAATAATCAATACCCTAACTAAGATTCACTCAAAGCACTCAAGGTGTTTGAGGTTCAAGTACTGTGTGCTCAACAGTTGAAAGAAAAATATGATTATCATAGGCTTGCTTGAAAACCAAATCTCCACCGCTATAAAAACAAATCGAGATGATACACCAATCAAGAGGTCTTTAGAAAGTTGTAACGGGACTTAGGTTAAGGGTACGAAAAAAGTCAGAAAAGTTGGTTACAATTAAGAGTTGAGTTGACAGGTTACCAAACCACAAAAAAAAACTATAAATGTTATTAAAAATACAAAAAAAATTATTTTTTAAATATTTTTGCAATTTTTATGTAATTTTAAAGAGCAAGGACCAAATTAACAAAAACTATAAATGTTTAAGGCTAAAAAAACTATAAATGTTATTAAATTAGGTGTAGTTTGAGGACTATAACCCTAATATCTAGTTTTTATATATTAATCTTAATTTCGAATTAGCCTATCATCAGTTACAAATGGTTTCTAGAATATTTATACATATTTAGCTTATACTTCATGTAATAGTTAAAGTTCAATACACATATTAGATTACTTTAAATTTAAACTAACCATTTATAATAATAAATAATCGTACGTAAGTTTTCTTATTATATATGGGATGTTCATATTATCTAACATGTAAAAGCCGAATTCCTTAATTTTAATAAAGGGCAATCAGTTTTCAGCTTATCCCATTTTCTTTTAGTTTCTAACAAAATCAATTGATTTGATTATGTATTTCATTACTCGATAATTAGTTACCTTAATCCATTATAACTGATTTTAAAATTGATTTTATCCATCTAATGGACTTGACCGAGTCAACTAAACCAATATCATCGGTTTTAATTGGGTTTTGCTTGACCCTACCCAAAAACATGTCGATGTTATTAAATTGGTATAAAAGATTAATTCTAAAAAAGTTAATCAATGCTAAAGTCACATATAACTCCAACGACCCCTCAAAAAATCAAATTGAATGCATCAACAACAAGTTTAATGTCGATGTTTTATTATTTCCCAAAAGGTTGATAAGACTCAAATTATAGAATAAAATCATGAGGTCTTAAATGCAATTGAATTAATTGTGATCCTAAAATGCTAGAGTTATTATCCCACAAATGTGAAAGTGCTTGTCAAGCACTGAAGTATAACCTAAATATTGGTTTGTGTTAAAATTGAAATGTTTGTGTCATCCAAAAAGATCTTAAATTCAATTAATTGTGATTGAGAAATCATGTCAGATTGCTTGAAAATTGGTGAGAAAATTCTAAGTCTATGGCAAGTAATTTCATGATGATTGGGAAATAAATAGGCAACATTTTTCTATGTTCTTCTTTCATTGGATTTGACATGAAACATAGAAAATAACAAAGAAAATGAAAATGAAATAAAGTTGTCAGATCTCAAGACTCTTTGTTCTTCCTTCGTGCCTTATGATGTAGGTTGATATTTTGTTCCTTTGAATTTTCAACACACAAAAAGCAAGAACCTGGAAGGAGCATAAGAGAAGAGGTGGGACTGGAGGCAGGGAGATGGTGGAGGGAACTTGTCAAGGCTAAGAATCTCTAAAATATTTCTCAACATTTTTTTTTTAATTTCTTGATTCATGAAAACAAATTTAGGTATTTCTCAACTTGCTAAATTAGTGCTCAATCTTTTAAAGGTTGCTCACATAAGGATCAAACCTTTCAAAATTGTCAAATAAGAGTTTAACGTATACAAAAGTGCTAAAATAAAGATTTTTCATGCACTTAAACCCAAATTATAGAAAAAATAGGTAAATGATGATATGTTTAGAGTAAAACACATAACCTGATATACAACATTTGAGAAGCCCTTATTTGAACACTTTTTAAAAAGTTAGTGCCTTATTTGTCTATTTTAAAAAGTTTAGCCTTCATTTAAGCACTTTTATAAAGGTTTGATCCTTTTGTGAGCAACCTCTAAAAGGTTTAACTTCAATCTTAACATTTCACTTAGTTGAAATGAAACATAACCTGAATTTTAAATTATGAGTTATTGGTAGAGTATTCATCTTCATTTGAAACATCTTCACTTCAAACCATTGTTGTAACCCAATCATCTCTCTAAAAATTAAGAATTGAATTAAATGTGATACAGAAATGTTGGAGTTATTATCCCCGAATCACCCGCAAATAACGATGGCAATTGTGGAAAAGGCCCTCAATTAATAACCCTAAAGACCCGTTTATCTTAAAATTGAGAGCTTCGTTTCATCCAAAATAAGGCGTTGGATTGACTATTCTAGTATTTTAATTTGGGTTATTTTCACGTTTCTTCAACTCAAGCAGCGGCTTTAGTAATTAACTAATAACAGCGTGTCACAGGTACTTTGTTTTCTAATGTTTTGACAATCACGCTTTGTAACAAGAGAAGGTTAAGATCGGAGTCGATTGTGGTAAAACTGCTCTTAACAACAAAGAGATCCGTCACTCTAAACATTAGAAAACACTTAAAAACTCACACTCTTGAGTTACATTTGAAAGGAAAACGGTGGTATAGTTTAATTAGGGTTGACTCCAACTGAAGATAAATGCTTCATCTCCATAATTTTTGAAAACTGCATTAACAAAAACAAAGTAATACCAAATTATAAACTTTTAAAATAAGAAGAAAGAAAAAGAAAGGTTGTGGAGGAAAATGACGAGGCACAATCTTCCAAGTTTGGAATGTGAAGATTTTGGTAAGGGTTTTCAGAGATAAATTAGGCGACGATGTGCGAGTGCCACATTATCACTTTTTAATATTCAAATGTGAGACTGAAATTCAAATTTGAGGATTAATGTAAAAAAATAGTTTAAGTATCAAATTAGAAAAAAATTATCAAATCCATCAATTAACATACGTAAAAACAACAACAAAAATCATTACAATATAATGAAAGAAAATCTCTAGTTTTATTGAAAAGTTGCAAGTATTTTACATCCAATATAAAATAGCATATTAACAATTTTTCAAAAGCATCATGCAATAACTAATCAATCATCGAGCTGAAATGATTGAAATCGTAACCTCATTAACAGAAAATATTCTATCAGTGAAACTGAGTTGAATTGGTTCTGCAACAAAATGTCCAACGTAAAATGTAGGTTCTACTGGTAGAGGAAGCGTTATGGTCTCACTTCCCAACATGGCAACGACAGTTGACATAGTTGGTCTATTAGCTGGATCTACTTGCACACACAATAAACCAACCTGAATGCATTTAAGCACTTCTGTTGGCACACTTGAACCAGCAAGATGCTGCTCTATTAGTTCCATTCCTTCACCTTTTGACCATAATTTCCATGCCTACAATTATTACATACAATTAGCCAAATATATATAATATAGTGTTAATCTATTCATTGAAGATAGAATAGGACACATACAAATGTCAAAAGGCTTTCACCATGTTCTGAGAGATGAAACCCGTTATTTTTTTTACTGCTTATAATCTCCAACAAAATGACTCCAAAACTAAACACATCTGATTTGACAGAAAAGAGTCCTTCCATAGCATATTCGGGCGTCATGTATCCACTATTTTAGCTCATAAAAAACAAAGAAAGATTAAAACAAGATTAGATAATCATAAACAACTTTACAAAGCAGCAAACCTATTCTTCAATGTGTATCAATCAAATAAAAGATACCTTCAATAACAACCCATCTTAGTTTTGTTAACTACTAACCATGGAACATACAATAAATCATTAATTGCACGGGATCCTTCTAACTTGCATGACTTTGAAGTAGAGGATAAATCTTTTTTTCCTTTTAACAAGTTAAATGGAAGATTCTTATATATCTCATTAAGTTGAAACTGGAAACAATAAATAATAAAATGTCAAATTACAAAAAACACATTTTGAGAGAACAAGTTGGGAAGAATCCATAGGACTTACTATGTTCCGACTACTCTATTTGTATTTGCTTCATATTGATCTCCACAAAAAATTTTGCCATGCCAAAGTCTGAAATTTTTGGATTCATCTCATGATCAAGTAAAACATTACTTGTTTTAAGGTCTCTGTGGATAACCCTAATATGAGAATCCTCATGCAGATACATGATACCCCGGGTAATTCCTTTCATAATATTGAATCGCTTTTGCCAGGACAATTGTGTAGCCAAACTTGAATCTAATAAACGTTCCAAAAAAAAAAAAAAAAAGTTAAATATTCAAATTCATTTTGTTTATGTATAAAGAAAAATGTCGTTATTTAAAGGTTTAAGGCTCAAACCAAATAGGAACAGGTCAAGACTTCTATTGGGCAGGAATTCATATACAACTAACTTTTCATTTTTCTCTAAGCAACATCCTAAGAGCCTCACAAGATTTCTATATTGTAGTTTGGCAATTAACATGACTTCATTTTTGAACTCAAGCTGCCCTTGACTAGAAGCTCTTGAAAGCCTTTTAACTGCAATTTCGTTTCCATCTGCTAGTGTGCCCTGGAAATTAACATATTAACATATATACTTTGTAGGCTTCATCATAAAGAAAATTCTAATCATAATTACCTTGTACACAGGGCCAAATCCACCTTGACCGAGCTTATTTTCATCACAAAAATTAGTGGTCGCTGCTTGTAAAATATCCAATTTAATTGAAGGAAACTCTTGAGATGTTTCAACATTTTCGCTCGAGTTCTCATGATTCCCGCTTCCGATTACTAAGTCAAGTAATTGAACTTCTTGGCTATCTTCTTTATCCCCTGTAATAAGATATAATGTGATTGGCGTAAGATTATAGCCAAAATTGGAAAAATGTCAACATGATCTAATAGTGCATACCTTGAATGTTTGTCCTTTTCCATAGGAAGATACCGCAAGCAGAAACCAAAGCTAGTCCAAGAATCGCCGATAAACTTTCACCAAGTGGAACCCAGATTGATTTGTCCTGGTTCTTCTCTGGTTTTTGGTCTTTCCAAGATAAACAGATCTTATCAAAATCTTGGAAACTACATGTAATTAACAAGAAACAGAACTACTCAACTACCCTTACGAAACAACAAATCACAACTTGCAACTCATTTCCTAGGACATTGTATAGACTAGATGCTAAGTGTGCTGACAACCCATCTCCACATTGGATGAATACAAGAGAAATTGATTGGCTAACCCACTTAATCAGTCAACTGTGGAATTGTCATTTCTTTTGTTCTAACAAATGAAAAGGAGAAGGAAAGCCTGCAGTTTTTTTGTTTGATCCAAATGCAATCAGAGATAATGAGGGTACGAAGGAATAGAAAATAAGGCTCTCAAACCATATTAAAGATTGGAGGAATACTTGGTTTCTATATTTCAAATTTTTAATTTTGCAGTCTATAAGTATAATATTTGACAACTAGAAGATGTTAAAAAGAGATAAGAGTAGTAGTAGATTTTTCATTTACTTTAATTAGATGCGTACTAACCTTGTGTAATTGTGGGAATCAAGTCGAATGTAAACATACAGTTAGGCTTCTGAACATAACCTCCTTGCTTCCCATGGCAACATTCTTTAAAGGAACTCTTGGCTGCCCGTAGGCAGGAATCACATTCCTCCTGTGATATGTCTGGAGTGCACTGCATTTGTGCATCTATGTTTTGAGATACTGTAAAATATGCTTCGCCAGTTGCATATTTACGACTAGAAGAGCCGTTGGAAGCGTTTCTCACCAAACCGTCCGTTAAACTCTCCCAAATCGTATCAAATCATCGTAAGTTGGAGCCGATGTCGTGCGTGATAGTGCCAGCAGTAGTAGGCTCTAGCTCCAGGATTCCAAAAAAGGGGCGATTTGCATAGCGTACAATACATGCGGGATCACCTGACCATGAAATGGCTTCTTTCTGATCGGGACATTTATCTCTGAGATCAGGAACCGCGGATTTCACAAGGTCATAACAATCGTGTGGATTTAAGTCTCCACTGCACAGCCCAAGAGCGTAAGCTTTGTTGGAGTCTTGGCCAGCGGTGGCAGTAAAGAAACCACCACTTTTAGAGACATTATCTGGGAGAGAACTGAGAATATGGTCAAGGTTTTTACCATATGTACTGTTGGTTGTGAAACTACCAGACTCTGTTATGCACACATAGTCTTGGTTAAAGATTATACTCATGCCTGTGAGTAAATGGGTGAGAAGAAAAACCAGAACATTAACCCACATCACACGAACTCTACGTTAATTTCCCAATACAAATTGTTAATCTTCATCTGTCTTCTTCATTTTATGCAGGGGAAAAAAGCGATCTTCCTCCAGGTTTCCACGTTCTGGAATTGCCTTTTTGGCATGTTTAAGTCAAAAGTTTTATAATCAAATCAAGGGAAATATTAAATGAATAATTTCGTTCTTATGGGTCCAAACTACGTGATCCGTCACTCATCCTATTTCTACGTTAGTTTATCTTTCTTCGGTTGGTTATACTGATACTGTTGAAGGAGCAAATAATAACAAATAATGGTGCACCAAACTGAAACAATAAAAACTTATATGAAATGGAATATAATAGGGTCCATAAAAGAAATTGCAATTAAATAGGGGTGCCCAAAAATAATATTACCCAAAACTTAATAAAAAAATGATACGACTCAAAGCTAAGAATCTCTAAAAAGATATTTCTCAACAATTTTTTTAATTTCTTAATTGATGAAAACAAATTTAGGTATTTCCCAATTTGTAAAAACATGATTTTTTTTTTTTTTTGAATTTCTAGGTTTTTCTTAGCTTTTTTATATTATTTTGGAATTTTTGTAATCTTCTTATAATTTCATAAAAAATAATATATTTGTAAAATTTTCTAAACCATAAATACCAATGAAGGAGAATGTGATAAAATTAGGGGTAAATGTGTATTTAAGCCAAAGAAAATAAAAGAATAATAATGAAATTCACCTAAAAACAATTACAAGGACTAGATGAACAATTTGACCTAAAACTTTGTTTGAAATCATGTCATTAATGTGTTACATCAGCTTTCTTAGAGAGATAAAGATTAAATGAATTTGAGATACCATGAAACTTGTATCTCTTTCCAATAATTTAACATTATTTTAATATTTTCATCTTGAAAAAGATCAAATTCAAAATGATATGTCAATTTTTTTAGATAAAAAAGTTGAAATGGCATTAGATGAATAAAAAAAAGATGCAAGTTTGATGGTATCCCAATGTCATTTAATCCTTTCTTGCGTAGGGGTATAACTTTAAGGTGAGTTATTACAAAGTAACAATGGATAATATTGGTGACCATATATTTACTTCAAAAGATTGGTGACCAAAACTATAATTTTAAGCAAACATAAGTGACAGAATTTGTGATTTTCCATTTTTTTCATTTTTAAAAAATTTTGGTTTTACATTTTAGGCATAATGACAAATTTAGCTCTAACATTGTTTTCATTTTATCTCAATTTTTTTTAGTTTATTGCTATAGCCCTCAACAGTAACAAATTAAAAAATTAATTTAACTTTTATGAAAAAAGTGCACCAATTGAGTACTCAATGATTCCAAAAAAAAAATCAATTGACCTCTTCATGTAATAAAACTTGTGAGTTGAACGATTTAATCATTGATTTGACTAATGTTACAAACAGAAATTACCAGAAGTTGTCACATGATAATATGATAATGTGGCATGCCACATAAAAAAAATAAAAAAATATTTTTTAACAAAAAAATAATTTAAAAAAATTAAATTTACTTGCAACAACCTTGAGTAACATCATCCACAAAAGCTTGAAGGTTCATATCCATAGAACCACCTTTCATGGCGGCTTCCCTCTATTACAATTTGGATATATTTAATTAGAGTAACTAAAATAAAACAGTTAATAATAAAAGGAGGAATTTGATGCACTCGAGATCCCAATTACTTTTAATTTTTAAATTGTAGGGACTAGTAGCATATTTTAAACAATTTATTATTCTAAAAATAAAAGAATATATAGTAATTAATAAAATATATTTTTTAAGTTTTTTAATGGATTATGTGGAGTAATGTGAAGAAAATTTCATATAATTTTAAAATATAAAAATGAAAAATCTAATGTTTAATTATGAACCTTTAAAATAAAACACTAATTAATTCCTTAGTGAAATAATTTTTGATATCCACAAAAATATAATACCAACTTTTCGAGTGAACTAAAATTTCTTAGTGAAATAATTTTTGGTATCTCTTGATATCCACAAAAATATTAAAAATATTTTAAAAAGAAAACAAAACTCGTAAATTCACTTCATTTAGAAAAAAGATATCTCACATTATAAGTTATAACTAAATGTAAAAATAAATTACTAAATGTAATTAAATATATTATAAGATAGAATATTATTGTTTGATAAATCACTTTCACATTTTCTTTTTAAGGTTTCATTAATTGACACTTTAGATGCTAATTAATTTTCTTTTTCTACGTAGAAAAAGGATGATCGAAGGAGATCTCAAAGTTATAACTATGTTGTTAGTCTCTTTTATTTCTATAAAATTTTAGATTCATTCTAATCACTCATATTATTTTATGGTTAAAATATGTTGTTAGTCCCTTTATTCCTATAAATATTTGATATCCATTCCTTATACGTTAAAGGTTATAAATTCAATTTAAAAATTTTAATCCAATTATTATCATCTTTGATATTTTTTGTCAGAATTTATCAACTTTCTTATTTTGTGTTAGTCATATACCACGACATATAAAGGAAACCTAATTAATATGTAAAGTTGGCAAATTTTGACAAAAAAAAAAAACAATATTAACGATAGGACTAAGATTTTTAAATAAAAACAAGAAGACTTAATTTTTAACCTTTTAAATATAAAGACTAAATCTCAAATTTTATCAAAGTACAAGGACAAATAGATTATTTCAACCTTATTTTGTTTAAAAAGTTTTTTACATTTATTAGATCAAAATATTTTGTTAGCGCTTGTACTTTGACAACATTTAAAATTTAATCTTTGTACTTAAAAAGTTAAAAATTAAGTCTTCTTACTTTTCTAGTTTAAAAAACTTAGTCCTACCATTAGGATTGTTAATTATTTTCTATTAAAATCTGTAAACTTGGATATATGCTGAGTAGATAGCCTTCATATAATGTTGCATATGATTGATAATAAAAATTTAAGGGTCAAATTAAAAATTTGGTCCTAGAATGATTTAAATCGAATAATTAAAATTTTAGAAGGGCAAAAGATAAAAATTTTCATACAAGTGTTAAAATGAACTAAATTAAAGTAATGTATTTTAATAGCGCATAAATAGAATTAGACCATTTAAGCAAGGGGACAAGGTCCTAGATTAAGGACCAAATAGTTAAAATTAAAACTTTATTTTCAGGCCTTAGATATAATTAAGGACCACATATCATATAGCTAAAGAGTAAAGAACCACAACCCTTGCTTGAAACAAAGGCAAATACGGAGAGGCAAAAAAATATAATCAAGCATCAGACCAGTATATCTCCATTTCGCCACGTTTATCTCCATACACTCCCAAGGCATCCCAAACTGCATCTGAGGCATCGACGATGTTGTTGGCACACGGAGGCTGGTAATCGTGTTCATCATCACACCCCACTGTGGAGTCACATTCATCGACTACCTTAGCTTTAACAGTTTTTCCATTACCGTGAATGTTAATATAACTCATACACCGTTTTTTCTTGTTGAACCATCCCGTCGAAAGTGCCACGATCAATTCTGAATCTTTATGATAGTTGTTGTCGCATTCACATGGACCGCCACCGTCCTCCTTCGGACCGAATCCGTTTAGAGTTAGGGTTGCCTTGGTATGACTTGAAACCGGCGGCGAACATGTATACGTGTCATAAAACGTGCCTTCTTGGCAACAATCAGAATCATGGCCTTTGTTACATTTACCTGGAGGAGGCTTTTTCCCTCTAAGCTTACCGCTAGGTTGGCATGTATCTGCTTCCACCATGAAACAATTTGTAATAACTAAAACGAAGCAAATAAAAAGAAAAATAGTGGGAAAACCCTTCATATTCATATACTTTTGTTAACTAATCCTTGTAATTATACTATTTCTTAGTGCAAAGAACATGAAAATGGTGGGTTTATATAGCCATAATTTTATCAAAAGTATCATAAGAAGATGCCCAACGTGTCACAAAAGGTTAAATTTTGCCGCATTTTACAAGGCTGGAACCAAGTTAAAATATATGTTGGGAAATCAGGCATCTCAGTTGAGAGCCGTAAGCATCTTTAAACAAATAGAAATTCATTACGCTAAAATATACATTGAGATTTACTATATGTGTCTAAAATATTAAAAGTTAAATTTACAAATTCTAATTGTGAATTGAGTATTAACTCAATTAACATGGACATTGTTTTCAATACTGGAATACATGGTTTTCAATAATTTATAAATTATTTTGATTTTTTTTTTTGTAATTTTTGTTGAGAGAGATCAATTTACTCAATTTCAAAATTGACAGGGACCGAAAGGATATTTACACCAATCTATTATTTGAATCGTAAAATTCTACTTAACTTGAACTCAAAACTCCAATTACTTATTCGAGTTGAATCAAATAACTAAATCAATTAACTCGAATTTTGAATTTACATCAATATGTTAAATTAAGAATATTAAAAAATAAATTATTTATCATATTATTATCATTAATCTTGAGTTGGTGTTGAGTTAATTTTTGACACCAACTCAATCAACAATCTAAAGATTGAACACGTATTTACTAGTATTAAAATATAAGTACATTACCACCCAACCTATACTCAATTTAAAAGAAAATATTTTTAACATAAAATGGGTGTGACAAAATCTGGTTGTATATATATGTTTTTCATATATTATAATATATGTTTTCAAATAAAAAAATGCAAACAACAGATGTAGTTGTAAGACACATTATACTCATAAATAAAAAATATAAATTCGAAGCTTAAAAAAATATTGCCTTTAGAGATGAAGGATACCATAAAAGTAAATATATATTTATTATAATTTGATTACATCAATTGGTTGAATTATGTATTTCATTACTGAATAATCAATTCGCTTAAACTATTATAACTAATTTTAAAATTGATTTTACGAGGGGCGTATAGCTAAGGGCATGGGCATGACCAAACCAACTCAACCTATATTATCTGTTTCTATTGAGTTTTGCTCGACCCTACCCCAAAGACTTGCCATGTTGTTAAAATTGAAATATTTATCTTGTTGGGGTAGACTACCGGTAGAAAAGTAAGTCAACGCTGAATTGTTATATAACACCAAAAACCAAATTTAATGTCGAGGATTTTTTTTTTTTTTTTTGGTGTAAGACGTTTTGTTGTTTTCGAAGTAGTTGATAAGCCTGAAATTATAAAAGATAATAATGAGGTCTTAAATGCAATTATGATGTAGGTTGGTATTTTGTTCATTTGATTTTTCAACACACAAAAAGCAAGATCCTGGAAGGAGCGTAAGAGAAGTGGTGGAGAGAACTTGTCAAAGCTAAGAATCTCTAAAAAGATATTTCTCAACAATTTTTTTAATTTCTTAATTGATGAAGACAAATTTAGGTATTTCCCTTTTTTTTATATATTTTGGAATTTTTGTAATCTTCTTATAAGAAATGTGAAATAGCAAATTCAATGATATAAGAAATTCATAAATGCATTTGGATTAAACGAGATGAAGAAATGTTGAAATTGTTTTGCTCAAATAGAGACCCACAATTGTGGAAAACTGACTCAATACTCAAAAAGTATAATCACAATTCTATAAGACATCCAGAAGTGTTAAACTTCTTACCCCCAAATCACTCACAAATAGTAACGACAAATTTGAAATGTTTGTCTCATTTAGAAAGATTAATTGTACCTGTACAATTATTCTTGGACTAGTTGGAAGAGTCCACCTAAAGTAAAGCAAGGACTAATTATAGAAAAGTCAGTCTATGAATGTGTCAAAACCGTTTTTTGAAAACAAAATTTTTGGTTTCGACTTCAAAATAAAAACTGGAGTCGCCACCGATCCTTTATTAGGGTGTGATCGGCCCACCTAAAAAATAATTTTGGTCTGCGAAATTTGAGAAAACAGGTTCGGGAGTCAGTTACGCACGAGGAAGGATTAGCGCCCTCGTAACGCCCAAAATTGGTACCAAATTAATTTTTTAAATGCCTTGGTGTCGAAAATTTGAAAAGATTTTAAAAGGAAACTTTTTATTTCATGAATGAATTAAAATAATAAGGCATTCTTATTTCAAAGAAATAAAACACCACACCCAGTAAGTTAGGGCACAATGTTTTTAAATCTTCAAAATACCCGAATATTGCCTTTTGCTTTTGAAAATTCTTATTTCGAGAAGAAAATGTCATGACCAGTAAGTTAGGACCCAACATTTTGAATTCCCGAGAATAAGCTTTTATTTGAAATTTGTGGATTTATTGCAAAACAAATACTTGGCTTTCTAAATTCATCGAAAAATAATAGCAATCCAGTAAGTTAGGACACGATCTTTCTCGAGAATCATGAATGCCAAATATTTTGAAAATTCATAAAATATGATGATTTTAATGCTTTAATGAAAACATATATTTTCTTTAAAAGCAAGATAAAATGTTAATATACAACATGAAACACATACTTTAATTTAAATTATAAATGTGTATGTATTTACAAAATATAAATGTATGGGTATATCATGAAAAAATGTGTGTATGTAAATCTATGTATATATGTACAATACGTATATAAAATAATAGAATATATATACAATAATAAAAAACGTTTTAAAAAAATGTAAATATATATACTATAAAAATGAATGTATATTTTAAATTATAATATATAGAAAATATATGTATATTCTAAAATGAACATGTATACTTATATATATATATTGGTAAAAAATGTGAATAATATATAAAATATATATGGAAATATGCGTGAATACGTATTTACAAAAGTAGGAAAAAAATATAAAAGCATATCTATATAATAAAAAATATGTTTGTATATACAATAATAATAATAATAATAATAATAATAATAATAATAATAATAATAATAATAATGATAATAATAATAATAATGTAAAAAATAATTAAAACAAAAAGGATTAGATTGAACAAAAGACGAAAAAAACGGGGGAAATTGGAAATAAATAAAAAAGAACCATCTTGAACGCGCGAACGACCATGGGGGACTAAAAGGGAAATTAATCCCACCCTCCAAAACGCAGCGCAGCGGGGGACTAAATTGAAACAAAAATAAAATATTTTGCTTAATTTAAAAGAAATAAAAAAATAGTTTTAAAGCACTGTAAAACAAAAGGGACCAATTGCGCAAATTATCCATTTGAGAAAAATGCGCGGATCCTCCCCGGGTCGGATTAGGTCGCACACGGGCATGGGCAATACGGCGCCGTTTTGGGGCCACTGAAACAGGCCCCAAACGACGTCGTTTAATGACATATATAAGCCCAAATTTGGAACCCTAAAACACCACTCCTCTGCCATTTCAAGTGTTTGCGCCGCAGCCTCCCTCTCTCTGCCGTTCTCCCAACTCCGATCAGATAACGACGAAAGAGGGCGCCCGACGACGGTAAGTCCTCCTTTCCTTCTTCTCTTTATTTATCTTTGTTTTAGGATAACAAAAGAAAAACAAAAGAAAGTAAAAACAGTAAAATGAACAGAGGAAAAGAAAAAATAAAATCTGTCACCTTCAAAATCCTTGCCTCTTTCTTTTCTTTCTTTTTTATTTTCTTAAATGGTTTTCAATACAAAATTTTCCTCCCTTTTTCTTTTTTATAGATTTCATCTCGGCCTTTTATAACCGTAAAAAGATAATAAAATAAGCAAAAAAAATCCTCTCTTCAATATTCGTTGCGCTTTTTACTATTACTCTATTATTACTGCGTTGTACGTCCCCTTTTTTCGCAGGTTCGGTGGCCGTGGAGTGCGCCCGTACGTGGAGGCAAGATTCTCGCGGAGGTACGTGTGCAGACGGAGGCGTACAAAGGGGCAGCAGTTGCGGCACCAGTTTGCTGCCACTGCTTAGGGTTTCCTATTTTCTTTTTTTTTGGGCTGAGTTTTGGGTTAATGTTTGGGCTAGGTTAATTTGGGTTTTGGGCCTGTTTATTGGTTTGGGCCCGGGCATATTTATTTGCTTGGGCCCGGGCATTATTGGGCTTGTACAGCTGCCCCTCTTTGCTCATTGTCGTGTAACGGGAATAGAGCAAAGACTAAAAGCCCAATTATGCCCGGTCTTACTGAGCCTCACCTTTTTCAGTATTTTTCTTCTTCAAGTAGCATCATTCCAACCTACTGCATCTTCAGAGGTATAGGAACTAGTGCTTTGATCCACTCCACTGCATCGTCAGAGAGATATGATTTGTACC
The DNA here is from genome assembly GCA_008044935.1 of Gossypium turneri. Classification (NCBI taxonomy): domain Eukaryota; kingdom Viridiplantae; phylum Streptophyta; class Magnoliopsida; order Malvales; family Malvaceae; genus Gossypium; species Gossypium turneri. Next base: position 8,699,586 of record CP032575.1, read on the forward strand.
TTGTAACTTCTCAAAAGAACAAAATTTGCTATCTTTAGTCTGCTCCACTGCAACTTCAGAGAGATAAGACTTGCAGCTTCAACTTATTCTGCTGCAACTTTAAAAATAAATCTGATGCGATCTGCTCTCTTTGATCTACTTCATGCCAATACATGAAGACAAGATCTGTTTTCTTCGATCGATTCCACTGCCGACTAGGGAGTTAAAATTACTGGCTTCAATATACTCCACTGTAACCACGAGGAGGTAAAATCCGCCATCTTCGATCTGCTCCGCTGTCTATACAGGAAGGCAAGATCTGTTATCTTCAATCTATTCCACTGTTGCCCAGGGAAGTAGAATTACTGGCTTCAATGTACTCCACTGTAACCACGAGGAGGTAAAATCCGCCATCTTTGATCTGCTTCGCTGTCTATGCAAGAAGGCAAGATCTGCTATCTTTGATCTATTCCACTGCTGCTCAGGGAAGTAAAATTACTGGCTTCAATGTACTCTACTGTAGCCACGAGGAGGTAAAATGCGCCATCTTCGATCTGTTCCGCTGTCTATGCAGGAAGGCAAGATCTGTTATCTTCAATCTATTCCACTGTTGCCCAGGGAACTAGAATTACTAGCTTCAATGTACTCCACTGTAACCACGAGGAGGTAAATTCTGCCATCTTTGATCTGCTTCGCTGTTTATGCAAGAAGGCAAGATCTGCTATCTTTGATCTATTCCACTGCTACTCAGGGAAGTAGAATTACTGGCTTCAATGTACTCCACTGTAACCATGAGGAGGTAAAATCCACCATCTTCGATCTGCTCTGCTGTCTATGCAGGAAGGCAAGATCTGTTATCTTCAATCTATTCCACTGTTGCCCAGGGAAGTAGAATTACTGGCTTCAATGTACTCTACTGTAACCACGGGGAGGTAAAATCTGCCATATTTGATCTGCTCCACTACTGCTTAGGGAGGCAAGATCTGAAATCTCCAATCTATTCCACTACTACCCAGGGAAGTAGAATTACCGGCTTCAATGTACTCCACTGTAACCACGAGGAGGTAAAATCTGCCATCTTTGATCTGCTTCGCTGTCTATGCAGGAAGGCAAGATCTGAAATCTTCAATCTATTCCACTGCTGCCTAGGGAAGTAGAATTACTGGCTTCAATGAACTCCACTGTAACCACGAGTAGGTAAAATCTGCCATCTTCGATCTGCTTCGCTGTCTATGCAGGAAGGCAAGATCTGAAATCTTCAATCTATTCCACTGCTGCCCAGAGAAGTAGAATTACCGGCTTCAATGTACTCCACTGTAACCACGAGGAGGTAAAATCCGCCATCTTTGATCTACTTCGCTGTCTATACAGGAAGGCAAGATCTGAAATCTTCAATATATTCCACTGCTGCCCAGGGAAGTAGAAATACTGGCTTCAATGTACTCCACTGTAACCATAAGGAGGTAAAATCTGCCATCTTCGATCTGCTTCGCTGTCTATGTAGGAAGGCAAGATCTGAAATCTTCAATCTATTCCACTGCTTCCCAGGGAAGTAGAATTACCGGCTTCAATGTACTCCACTGTAACCACGAGGAGGTAAAATCTGCCATCTTTGATCTGCTTCGCTGTCTATGCAGGAAGGCAAGATCTGAAATCTTCAATCTATTCCACTGCTGCCTAGGGAAGTAGAATTACTGGCTTCAATGTACTCCACTGTAACCACGAGGAGGTAAAATCTGCCATCTTTGATCAGCTTCGCTGTCTACGCAGGAAGGCAAGATCTGCTATCTTCAACCTGCTCTACTACAACTGAGGGAGGCAAGGCTGGTGTTTTCGATCTGCTTCACTGTCGATGCGGGAAGGCAAGATCTGTTATCATCACTGATCTGTTCTCTGGGGAACATGACCTGTATAATGAACCTAATTATGCCTAATGATTAGGATGGCATGATCAAAATGAATCAAATGCTCCTAACTAGACAGGTGTGAATGGTGTTTGCATGAATGCAGAATTTTATTTTATATTTTCAAGAATGATCCTTCTTAGGTTATCATTGCTCAAAGTTTATTAAGGTCTTATCGCTTAATGTACTATTGCGCCTTTATGCTCGGCTGGTGAACCCAATAAGCACTTGACCAGTATTGCCCCCCACTGTAAACCTCCAATTTTGATCCGTTGGGATGCAAAATTTGTACCATCTTTTCCCGTTGTAACCCAAGAGTAAAAGATTTGGCCTTTTCTTAATCCTCTGTTACCACAATACAGGGCGTAAAGCTCTTTGGTCTCTTACACCATTCCCAGGGTGTCATACCAAATACTCATGCATAAGTGAAGAATTTTCTTATCCAAGAACAACTTCTTCTCATTATTCGGTGATCACTGCTTGCTTGTTCATTGAAGTTTTGTCACCAACTCGACATCTTGCCGTATTGTTCAATCCATGTTTTAGACAGTAAAACTCAAAGGGATCGTCTGAATTTAGACTTTTCCTGATGCGTTCTAAATAATAGTCCTGTTTCAGGTTCCTGTATTATTTAGAAACTTCTAGAGTAATATGCATAGCCTCCCTTGTGAAAGTTTTATTAGTCCGTTAATTATTATTCTAATGCAACATGCTTGCAAAAAGATCATGGATAAGAATAGAGTTGGCTCTGAGCATAGCTCAAAACGAATAAATTGTCAAGGATAATAGAGATGGATAACAAAGAAACTGATTTAGGAATGCGTATCTTGGAAATGAATGAAGTGTTCCAAGAATAACAAAAATAGTATAAGGATTAGGTGCCCCAGATATTGCAGCTTGAACTTTGCTGTACAGACTTTCTGAAGACCATTTTGAGTTTAACATGTGCTTAAGAGATCTACAGTACTTTGTTGATGCCCCAAGATGTCGCTTACCCTTTCCTGTTGATTCATGTATAGCAAGACCACTGTATGCCCCATTTTAATCAGTATTTGAGCCGCCCTTTTCGGGTTTTCAACTCAAATCCCCTTTGGTCTCAAGGCGCCCTTTGTGGGTTTTCACCTTGGCCTCTCCATTTCCTTTTTTTTGACTCAAAGTGCCCTTTGTAGGCTTTCACATTGGTTCTCCCTTTTTAGGAAAAGTACTTCTTAGCTGAATCTGAGTTTACAAGGCTTGAAAAATCTTTACGATCCATCTTACTCAAGATTAAAGCTTCTCCAGAAAAGGCTTTCTTTATGACATATGGACCCTCCTAATTTGGTATCCATCTTCCTCTAAAATCCTTTTGTATAGGAAAGATTTTTCCCAACACTAGCTCCCCCTTTTGAAATTCTTTGGGATGAACCTCCGGGTCTTCCTCTTAGGATAAGAATGCAGAGAAATGGCAATTCGACTTTAATGAGCAGAGCTATAATATGCCAAACAGAAGGACATTGCCCCAGCAAAGAAATTTTACTACATCGTTCATAACATTAATGTTGAACCTACCAAAAAATTTCAAATATCGTGCTGTTATTCAGACTATAAAGTCAGTGCTTATCCCGAGCATATTTGGGTATGACCATGTGAAGACATCATTGAATGCTTGAAGTAACCCAACAACGTCTTGCTTTGTTTTTTCGGTCATGTATGTTCTCTCAAGGTCACAGTCTCTATTGTCTCTTATTGCTTTACCATCCTCAACAAGTCAGGAGATAAGCTACAATTTATGACATCTTTAAAGTCATGATATCTCTCCAAACACATGTCTCACTCAAAAGGAGATTCTGGGTCTGTAACAGCGTCATTCATGTCATTGATATTTGGAGACCCATAGTGGGTACCAAAGAATATACAAAAGAATGTATGAATAATATGAATGAACGAATGAATGGTTTGGCAGAAAAAATCAAAAAGAACGACGAAAACGTAAAGACTGAAAGAACATTTGCTCAAAGATAATTGCAATAATGTATTCATTGAAATAATAATATTCAGACGTGAGCCTATTTCACAAAGAAATTCTTATTGCTTCTAGGCTGAAAGCAGCAAGTGTGTTCTGAACATTACTCTAACAGACTCTAAATACTTTAGGGGTTTCCTCTACAGTCCCATTATTTAGAACACCTCTAAGGCTAATATCTAACAAGGATCCTTTTAAATGTGTCTGCAAATATGGCATCGATGTGCAAATTTCTCACCAATCCTTCATACATTGCAGTCCCTCAATCCTCAATCATGATTGGTAACAGATTTTCTGCACCTAATGAGTCACCCAACTTAACAACACCCATGTTGATGAGTTTTTTCAACTAGCTTTTTGAAGGTAATGCAATTCTCGATTGAGTGCCCCGTAATTCCCGCATGATAGTCACATTGTGCGTTCACATCATACCACTTGGGATATGGAAGTTGTGGGGGCTTTATGTAGGAAGGGGAAACAACATGCTCATCGAATAAGCTTTGGTATAGCTCCTTATACGACATCGGAATTGGCGTGAACTGGAGCTTCTCAGTACCTGGTTTCACTCCAGATTCCTGTCTCAATGAACTTTGTTGACTAGCAACCCCCTTTCCTGGATGACTTACAGCAACTGATCTAGAGTAACCTGTGTTGTTCACCTCATTTTCTCTTCTCCTTGAGGCTGACCGCTTGTTACTCTCTTCCGCCTCGATTTTTTCGCTTCTTATAGCATTTTCGATCATTTCACCATTCATAACTATATCAGGAAGCTTTTTGTGGCACTTCCTAACATATGTGTAATGAACGGTGCCTTCAGGGTGTTAATGAACAACATGGTCATTTCTTTTTCTAAGAGCGGTGGTTGAACTTGGACTGCGACTTCCCTCCATCTCTGTGCGTACTGCCTAAAGCTTTCACTCGGCTTCTTCTCCATATTTTGAAGGGTGATTCTATCAGGAGTCATGTCCGTCACATGACTATACTGTTTCATGAATGCTTGGGCCAAATCCCTCCATGAACCAATCGTGGTGCGACTCAGTTGATTGTACCACTTAGATGCTGCCCCTGCAAGGCTATCCTGGAAACAATGTATCAAGAGCTGGTCATTGTTAACATATCCCGCCATTCGCCTGCAGAACATGGTGATATGAGCCTCTGGGCAACTTGTCCCATTGTACTTTTCGAACTCAGGCATCTTAAACTTATGAGGGAGTACTAAATTTGGAACTAAACTCAGCTCTTTAGCGTCCATGTCTCGATAACTTTCAGTGGCCTCCATCGTCTTAAATTTCTCCTCGAGCCATTGGCACCTTTCCTCTAGCTACTTTGGTAACTCCTCATTTATTCTTTCCTTTTCAGCCACTTCATCGAATCAGGAATGGCAGAGTTAACAGGGTAGTTTTCAGGGTTAGAGCCCAATCTAGCTTGGAAGTTCGAAGCACTGGCTTGGGACTGCTGAGGCCTGATTGTAGCAGTGGGTTTGTGCGGCTATTCAATTTGAGTTCGAACATGTGGAGGAGTAAAACCTGGAGGATAGAGTAATTCATTACCCTCTTCGACATCAGTCATGGGACCCTTTCCTTTATCACTTCCCTTAGTTATCAGTTGGGTTAACTTTGTCACTATATCTTCTTGGGATTCCCGCATCTTCTCAGACATCTCTTGTTTCATCTTGTCTAACCGCTCCTGCACCTGTAGCTGAAGTCGGTCTTACATCTCCTTCTGACACTGTTCGAGTTTTTCCAACCTCTGATCCATGTCCTTAATCTTTGCTCGAGTGCCGTAACGGTGCTTGGTTGGTTGGTTGGTTGGTTTCCAGGTTAACTGAGTAATGATTTTAATTAATCAGGATCCCTTAACAGTGCTTAGTGCATGTGATGTAATGTGATGCAAGTGCATGAAGTGAATGCAAAAAGAGACGTTGATTCTTGGTTCAATTCTATTAGAACAACTTTACTAGAAAACAAATCTCTTTACATAAAGCAGATATGTCATCATTGAATTTTGCCCAGTTAGGGTTTTGGGCCGGGTTGATCTCGTATGGGCCCAATGATTGGGCCCATTAGGATTTAATTTTGAGCTTGTTTTAGCACTTTTTTTAATTTCTATTTTAAATATTAATAAAATAGTAGTAAAAAAAATATTTAAAAAAACGAAAAATACAAAAATAAAAAAAATTACATTTTGACCCCTTAACTTTTTAAAATTATGTTTTGACCCCTTAACTTTTGTAAAATTACATTTTGACCCATAAACTTCTCGAAATTATATTTTGACCCCTAAATTTTCTCAAAATTACACTTTTACCCCCAGAAACTTTGCACCCCCTACAATTTAGTCCTCCTGGACATGTCAGACCCCTCAATCGGAGTTCTTGCGTGCTCCCCCCACCTCCAGCTACTCTGGCAGCCTCCCTAGGCCATGATGCCCTCCACTGCCACCTGAAGACAAGAAGAAAGAAGACAAAAACAAAGAGATTAAAGAAAAAAATGAAAGGAAAGAAGGGGGATCTAAAAACTTTGAGCAAAAAAAAAAACAAAAAAAAACAACCAAAAAAATCTGAGAGAAAAATAAAAAAACAGCAAGCAAAAGCCTCCGTTATCAGCGCGCCACCACCACCGTAGCACCGTCGTCACCACCCCGCCTAGAAGACGACCAAAGAGTAACCTACAAGAATCTAAGAAAACCCAAAAATCAAAGAAGCAGCAGCAGCCAAGAACCAAATTTAGAGGAGGAGAAAACATTTACCTTTGAGCCGTCGGCCACCGAGTGAGAAGAGAAGTCGAGGACAAACACAGCGGCGGTGCTTTCGACTTTGTGGGGGGGCGGCCGAATCGCAAAAGAAAGAGGAAAGAAAAGCCAAGGGAAGAAAAGAAGAGAAAAAGGAGAAGAGAAGAGAAAAAGGGGAAGAGAAAGGAGAAGGGGAGAACGCCGTGACCAGTGCCGTCGAACGGAGAAGTCGACGGCGGCAACGGACGACGGGAGAAACAAGCGGCGGCTAGGGTTCGGCCCTGAAGAAGGAGAAGAAAAAAAAAGAAGAAAAAAGAGGGAAGAAAAAGAGAGAAAAAGAAAGAAAGAAAAAAAAAAAAAAAAGACAAAAGAAAAAAAATAAAAACAATAAAACAGCCGGGTCGACCCGATCCGACCTTTGTCCGACCCGGATCCGTCCCGTACCCGACCCAGCCAGCAGCCAGGCAGCAGGCCTAACCCAGCAGGCCCAGCACACCCAGGCCTAAGCAGCAGAAAAAAAAAGAAAAAAGGCCTGTCCAGCAGCAGGCCCAGATTCGGCAGCAGCCCAGCAGGCCCAGTCCACCCGGCAACTCAGCAGTGCAGCAGGCCAGTCAGCAGACCCGACCCGACTGACCGACCCGGATCCGGCCCAGCAGCAGTGAACCGGGCCCAATTCGCAGCAGGCCCAAAAGAAAAAGGGAAAGGGCCCAAAATTCAAGCCCATAACTTTGGGCTTTTGGTAATTTTTTTAAACCCATTTTAATTTTGTTCATGTATTTAAATGGTCATTTAATTTAAATTAGCATTTAAAAAAAAATATTATTATGATTTTATTTGCATGTTTAAAATAAATAAATAAATAAATCGTTTTAACGCATAAGGTAACGAACCGGTTTAGCATCGAGGCATTGATTTCATCGCTATGTTGGGTGAATATTGATGGCTCGTGTTAAATACGGGACGCCCTTCTAAAATCGAAAATATTCAAAATTCCTCGTGTTTTATTAGAATCCCGATTAAATATTAATTTGATTTGTTTTGACACTAATTCGACGATTTCATCGCCATATCGGGGTGAATATCATCGATTCGTGTTAAATATGGTATTAAAAAAATCGTGTTTCAAAAATTTTCATGTTTTCAAAATTTCTCGTGTTTCAAAAAATAATAAAATTTCCCGTGTTTTATATTCGTTTCAAAAAAATCGTGTTTCGTAATTTACCAAAATTTTTGTGTTTTCAAAATAAAATTTTGTGTTTAAAAAATTTTCGTGTTTCAAAAATCTTTGTGTTTTCAAAAGTCTCGGTGTTTCAAAAATTTCCGCGTTTCCAAAATTTCGGTGATTTAAAAAATTTTCGCGTTTTCAAAAACTCCAGTGTTTTAAATTTTCATGTTTTCAAAAAAAAATTCCCGTCTTTCAAAAATTTTCGTGTTTTCAAAAAATTGACCGTGTTTCATAAATTTTTCGTGTTTCAAAAAAATCCTCGTGTTTCGTATTTTATCAAAAATTTTATGTTTTCAAAAAAATTTTGTTTTAAAAATTTTCGTGTTTCAAAAAGAAAATTCGTGTTTTCGAAAAAAGTCTCGTGTTTCAAAATTTTCGTTTTTTTTTAAAAAAAAGGAGTTTCGTGTTTCTAAAATTCTTGTATTTTAAAAAAAAAATTGTGTTTTCAAAAAAAAAAGTTGTTGTGCCTTAAAATTCTCGTGTTTTAATCGGATCATGACTAATATTAAATTGAACTCGTATTTTTGAAAATGAAGACAACGCGCGTTTAACGAGATACCAATTTTGGGCGTCGCGAGGGTACTAATACCTTCCTCGCGCGTAACCGACTCCCGAACCCTAATTTTCTCTGGATTTTGACGTGGACCTAAAATTACCTCTTTTTTAGAAAAGTTTAAAAATAAATTTTTCTTCTAAAAAGAGAATTTTAAAGGTGTCCGATCACACCTAGAAAAAAGATCGGTGGCGACTCCCTTTTTAAATAAAATCGGAACTCCGTTTTTAAATTTTCAATAATCACTTCGACTAGCGCCCGTGCGCAAATTTTTAGGTCGCTACAGCTGGCGACTCCGCTGGGGACTTTTTTCGAGAGTCGAGTCTGATGTTAAACGCGTGTTGTCATAAATTTTCAAAATTTCTTGTCCAAATTAATTTTTAATCGTGATCCTTGAATTTTATTTTTTTAAAAAGTCATGCATTTGCATTTGGTTTTTAAATTAATAATTTTCTAACTTGTTTTATTTTTTTTTTCTGTTGTTTTTCAGCTTTAAGTTTTACGGTTTTTCTTAGTTTGTGTTTTTTTTAGAAAATAAAAAGGTTTGTGAGTTTCTCCCCACACACTGTGCACTTGCATTCTTGCATAACATGAGCTCTCTACCCGGGCTCCGTCCATTTAAGTGGAGGTAAAAGCTACGCCTTCGTGAGTTAACTCGTCCCTCCGCACAGGCTAGTGAATTGCTTCCGGGTTACATATGACTTATGCTTTCGTGAGTTAACTTGTCCCTCCGCATAGGCATAAGTAAATGTAATCCCTCGAATTGAGCTCGCGAGCCCTGACGGGCGATAACCGAGGCTCCGTACTAGCCTTAGTAGGTGACAGTATGGACAATTCGAGTACCTTTCTAGAACCAAAACCACATATAGTGAACCGTACGAGCCACCCAATTAGAGCCATATCGAACCTCTGTCCGTTTGATAGTTACCAAAATAAGTACACGGGAGAAACGCCCCTTACCTTTTATTTCTTTTACATTTACACTTATTTGCAAATGAATTGAGTCTATTTAATAAATTGGGGCGGATAGATTGTCTAATGGTATATGGGGTAGGTTTCTTGTAAAGCATGTTGGGGCAAAAAAAAAAAAATGTGGGTCTTTCCACCAAATTGCATGATTGAATAGCTTAATTTGTTAAGTTTTCCATAGTCTTTATTTTTCTTTTCCTTCTGTTTATATCTGTTGTGATCTCTAACCAGGGTTATTTGTTCCTCATTTTATTTTTCATCATGCATCGTAGACATATCATTAGGAAGGTGTTGATTAAAGATTGGTTGCCAAAAACGGGTTTCTGATGGAGGAGTAAATTACACAAGTAACCGAGAAGAATGTCGTAGTCCGAGACTGGTCTTCGAGGGCTCAGAAAGTAAAAGGGGATAGTTTAAAAGAAGGATACACCTCTGATCTTCCCGAGCGTGTGACCTTGAATGTGCGTCAGAATGATCTTGAAGACTTGACAAGGATTTGGAAACAGTGGGACTCAGATACTAGAGGCATCTTCACTGAAAAGTATGGGGATATAGCTCACTTGATAGCAATCAATGTGAACGAGCAGTTGATCCAAGCCATGGTTCGATTCTGGGACCCAGCCTGTCTATGTTTCACTTTCAATCAGGAAGATATGACTCCGACCATAGAAGAGTATGCTGCCTTGCTTCGCATCGACAATGTGCAACTCAACAAGATATATGTGAAGGAGCCTAAACCAATGACCTTCAAGAAAAAGCTAATGAAGTTGACGGGGATGACTGATACATGGGCTGAAAAATAGATAAAGAAGAAGAATGAAGTCAGTTGTGTTCCGTGGTTTTCTCTTCGGGAGTTAGTTCAGAATCATCCAGATGTTTTGAAAAGAGTAGACTTGTTTGCCTTGGCCATTTACGGACTGGTCGTCTTCCCGAAGGTTCTTGGGCATATTGAAGTTGCAGTTGTGGATTTCTTCGAAAAGTTGAAGCAAAGAATCAACCCGGTCCCAACCATATTGGCGGAGACTTTTAGATCTCTAAATGCTTGTAGGAGAAAAGGGGAAGGACGTTTTATCGGATGCGCTCAGTTACTGAATGTTTGGATCCTTAGCCACTTTTGGAAGGTGGAGCGCACGCCTTTCCACATGTTTTCAAAGACATTCGCTCCGTTAGAAGCACACCTTGAAAAAGATTGGCCAAAGGATGTCACTGAACAACACTGGGTCTCAGTTTTTCAGAACCTCCGTGCCGAAGATATAACTTGGAGAGCACCTTGGATTCGTCCATCTGTCTTATTATACAAGTGTGGAAACCAAGACTGGGTGCCTTTATTAGGATTATGGGGAGGAGTTGGATATGCTCCATTGTTGGTTCAAAGATAGTTCGCTTCGCGACAGTTTGTACCAGTTACTGATGGATTGGCACAATCGGAGTTTGCCTTTATAGGTGAGGGTTACATGAGAAAGGTTCGAGATACTGCGAATTCTTGGAGGCAAATCTACCTAATGGAATTGGCTCTCTATGCTGATACTATCACTGTAGACTATGACATATGGAGGCAACGATGAGTGAAGAGTCAAATAACCCCACCGATTGATGAAGCTTGCCAGAATCCGTTCTCAGAGGAAATCCCATCCGAGCTAGAAATTGCAAGACATGAATTTGAACGTGAAAAAGCCAAACTGTTGCGAGATATTAGTTCTCTCCAGGAGGAAAACTATCAGCTGAAGATTGATGTCCAAATTGAAAAATCCAGAACCGAGAAAGTCCAAAAAGAAGTTGAGATCACGAGAAAAGATTTAAGGGACCTTCATTTGGAAAACAAGAAATTAAGAGGCACTATAAGGAATAGTGGATTGGGCAAATCATCAGTAGAATGGAAGGAGGAACTAAGTAATGTCAAAGGTGGGATGGAGTTCTGGAAAGCCAAAGCAAAGAAAGAGGAGGAAAGAGCTGCACGTGCTATGATAGATTTGAGGAAGAAGAATGTTGAATATGAAACTGTGTCTGCAGAATTAACGGCTAGTCAGTCTGAGCGTCAAGAGCTAAAAGGAAGAATCCGAAGTCTAGAAAGTACACTGCAAACTCATCAGCAACATTTGGATAACCTCTTGAGAGTTCTAGAAGAGAAGAATGGTCAGCACGACAGAGACATTCGCGCCTATGAAAGAGCCCTCCAAGAAAAGGATATGCATCTCGGCAGTTTGATCAATGAAATTCGTAAGGCGGCTGCGCATGTAGTGCAATTATCTAATGAAGTTGAAGTTCTCAGTTGCCAATACCCTCCAAACCAAAGGTCAAGCATATCGGAGTTCCTAGAACGTATAAAGAAGCAAGGCGATGTGGCTAGGAAATTCGTGTAGTTGTTGAACTAGGATGGCAAAACTTTTTGTAACGGACTCTTTTGATAAATGAAACGCCTAAGTATGGGGCCATTTTGGAATCAACACCTATTTTTGCATATTTACGCACGATTAACATTCATTAGTTACTCATTCATTTATTCATTGCATGCTCATATCACCCTAATCATTCGCTAAGGTTAAAACCATCTAATCCACAGTTACTACACTACGAGTCTGGAATCACGTCACTCTTATAGGACGTGCTTAAGAGCTAGAGCAATGGATGCCGAACTCAATGAAAGGATGGAAAGGATGGAAAGAACCCAAAGAGAGTTGCAGGAGCAACTGGCCAAGTCGCAGCAAGAAGCAAGAGATTTAATGGTGAGGTCTCGAGAGGAATCGCTCGAGCAAAGGGATCAAATAAATAAAATGATGGAAATGATGACGGCCTTGGTCAAAGGAAAGGGACCTATGTCGAACCCTAATATCGTAGAGCCACATCAGGCAAGAGCTAATCAAGACCCACTTTATCCTCCGGGATTCACTCCACCTTATGTCCACGCAATGCAAAGAGGATACCCCCAAAGAGAACCTACAGGTCTGGAACAACATCCTGCTCCATCTACTCATTTAGGACAAGGAATGTTTGTATTAAACCCTGGGGCTAATCCTTCAGATCCAATTGTCCCAGACCTTGATGATCCTGTAGAAGCAGCAAGGCTGAGAATTGATGACAACAACGCTCAGGATAAGTATAGGATCCTGGAAGAGAGGATCAAAGCAGTAGAGGGTGCCGAAGTTTTCTCTGCTTTGAGTGCCAAAGAACTCAGTTTGGTACCTGATCTGGTCCTACCCCCAAAATTTAAGGTACCTGATTTTGAGAAGTATGACGGAACAAGATGTCCAAAGGCACATCTGATCATGTTTTGCCGAAAAATGACTGGTTATGTAAACGATGACAAATTGTTGGTACATTGCTTTCAAGATAGTTTGGTTGGCTCGGCGCTTAGATGGTATAATCAGCTCAGTAGAGAGAGAATCCGATCATGGAAGGATTTGGCTTCAGCATTCTGTGAGCAATATAGGCATGTATCAGATATGGTGCCTGATCGACTAACTTTACAAATGATGGAAAAGAAACCGACAGAGACTTTTCGGTAATATGCGCAAAGATGGAGGGATATCTCTGCTCAGGTGGAGCCCCCGTTAACTAAGACAGAGATAACGGTCCTCTTTATCAATACTCTGAAAGCGCCGTTTTATGATAAATTGGTAGGAAGCGCCACAAAGGACTTTGCGGATATTGTAATATCCGGGGAGCTTATTGAAAATACCGTTAAGAGTGGGAGAATGGAAGGCCCCGATAGTTCGAAGAGGGCAGTACCCGCAAAGAAAAAGGAGGCAGAGGCCCATATGGTTGGAACCGAGAGTCAATGTACCCCTAATCCGTATCCCGCCCAATCACGACCTCGTTATCGCCCACCTTCAAACTTCTACTTTCCTCCTCAAAGTCCTTACTATCAAGCACCTTCGTCTTACCCCGTGTATGCCATGAACAACCAAAGACCATTCACCATGTTCCCACCAAATACCTTGCCTACGCAAAGCCAACCCAAAACTGAACAAAGACCAGTGATACCCAATTTCGAAAGACCTCAGTTCACACTAATTCCTGTATCATATGGGGAATTATACCCGAAGCTGTTGGAAAAAACAATTAATATCCCCACATTACATGGCACCCCTGAAGCCCCCATACCCAAAATGGTATGATCCTAACGCTAATTGCATGTATCACGCTGGAAATCAGGGGCACTCTACAGAAAACTGCCTTGCCTTTAAAAAGAGGGTTCAAGGTCTCATCGATGCTGGTATTCTGCGATTCGATGGTGTTAGCAATGTGACGGGAAATCCTCTTCCAAACCATAGTAGCGGGAATGTAAATGCGGTGACAAATGAAGACAATTGGCAAGCCAAAGGTTATGTTACCGAAGTAAGGACACCTTTACGGAAGGTGTGGGAGATGATGATTGAAAATGGCTTGCTCTGCTCGCCTAGTAGGATTCTCAAAGAAGAAAGTAAAAAAGACCAGAGTTTCTGTGATTTTCATGGCGTCGAAGGGCATGACATCCAATCTTGCAAGGAATTTAGAAAATTACTTCAGGACATGATGGATAACAAAGAGGTCAAGATCTTTGATAGGGTAGAGGGGGCCGAAGAAGGAGAAATATGTGCCTCTGATAATCAATCGATGGCTTTCCCTTATAGCGTCGATAGACCTTTGGTGATTTATTACGAGGCAAAGAAAGAAGAGGTTAGTCGAGAAGTTAAACCAAGTTTGATAATCGAAGTACCTGCTCCTTTCTCTTACAAGGACAACAAGGCAGTGCCGTGGAAATATGATGTCAATATCGTTGTGCCTGAAGGTGAAAAGTCAAAAGTTATGAATGAAGATATCAGTGGAGTAGGACATTTTACTCGCAGCGGAAGGTGTTATTCTCCCGAGACAGTTGAACCAAAGAAGAAGGTTGCTGGCCCGAGCCAAAAAGGAAAAGCACCAATGTATGAGGTTGAGGATGATGTTGAAACACAGCTTGAGCAAGAAGTTAAAAAGGCTGTGAATGAGGAGGAAGCACATGAGTTCTTAAAGTTTATTAAGCACAGTGAATATAGCATTGTAGAACAATTAAACAAGCAGCCGGCTCTAATCTCAGTACTATCTCTGTTGTTGAACTCAGAGCCACATCGAAATGCCTTGCTAAAAGTGTTAAATCAAGCTTATGTGGCGAACAATGTATCTATGGAAAAGCTTGATAGGTGGGCAAATAATCTAAATGCAGATAATTTCATCTCCTTTAGTGATAACGAAATACCGCCAAATGGTAGGGGCTCCACAAAAGCATTGCACATCACAACCAATTGCAAGGGTTACATATTACCAAATGTGCTCATCGACAATGGATCTGCACTCAATGTTATGCCTTTGGCCACGCTGTCTAGGATGCCGGTTGATATGTCCTATCTGAGGCCTTGTCATTCTATGGTAAGGGCATTTGATGGGACACGACGAGAGGTCATGGGAAAGATCGAAATCCCTTTAAAAGTGGGGCCATGTACATATGATATCGAGTTCCAGGTCATGGACATCACACCTTCATACAATTGCCTCTTAGGAAGACCTTGGATCCATTCTGCTGGGGCAGTTCCATCGTCTCTCCATCAAAAAGTAAAGTTCATCGTGGATAGCCGCTTGATTATTGTCGATGGTGAAGAAGACATCGTTGCATCGATCTCTGCTGATACACCCTACATCGAAATAAGCGAAGATGCTGTAGAATGTTCTTTTCGCTCCTTGGAATTTATTAATGCTGCATTTGTTGCTGAAGGGAATAAGATCCCAATTCCCAAACTATCGAGGAATACCAAGATGGGAATTAAGCTGACTGTGGGAAAAGGAGCTCGAGCAAGGAAAGGTTTGGGAAAATATCAATAAGGGATGGTTAGAGCTTTGAAACCAACGCGCCACAAGGGTCGATATGGTTTGGGGTTCAAGCCAGATATACATCAAAGAAGAAAACAATTGCAGAAAGATCAAGAAAGAAGAATCGCAAGAGCTTCGGGCCAAGAATTGGAATGGGGGCCGTTAGTGTATCCTCCTTTGTCAAGAATATTTACATCAGCAGGAGTGATGTACCCAGGGCAAGACAATCCGCAAGCCACATTATTGATTGAAAAGGGTCTTCAGAATATCAGTCTAAATGCTATTGACGATGAGAATGATGAAATTAAGAATGCTTCAATGATACGCCCTTGTCCTCCAGGATATGTTTTGAACAACTGGACCGCTGTGGACCTTCTTGTAGTTTTTAAGTCCCCTTCAGAGTAATGCTCGATGTTAACCCTTCATTTTGTGTGTCCTTAAACAGTAGGGTTCCTTTTGTAAGAGCTTATGTTTGCTCTTTATCATTTCAATGATCATTAATGAAGATGCATTTTGTTTTATATTGCCATGTTCTTTTTATTTTCCATTAACTTCACGACTACTCCTTCTATTCATTTTTTTTTCCAGCATATGCCTCATATCATCTCATATCATCGTGTGTTGATTCCAATACCTCAATGCTCTTCTATAGTTTTTTTCCATTCACCTTTCAGGTGCTCAGATATCAATGGCATGAATAATCCCGTTATGAATCCTGAAATCAATTTTGAGAAGGCTGTTTGTTTAGGAGAATTCGAAGTCGACGAAAATGCTGAAGATTATGTTTCGTCTCCTGATTTACTGAGAATGGTAGAACAAGAGGAGAAACAGATCCTACCCCATCAAGAATCTATTGAGGTAGTGAACTTGGGGAATGAAGAAAAGAAACAAGAAGTGAAGATTGGGACTTCCATTTCAGAAAACACAAGGCAAGATTTGATCGCCTTGCTCCATGAGTACAAGGATGTGTTTGCCTGGTCTTATCAGGATATGCCAGGATTGAACACGAATATTGTGGTCCATAAGCTCCCACTAAAACCAGAATGCAAGCCCGTTCAGCAGAAATTAAGAAGGATGAGACCCGAAATGCTGTTAAAGATAAAAGAAGAAGTCAAGAAACAATTTGACGCTGGCTTCCTACAAGTCTCCAAGTATCCAGAATGGGTAGCTAATATAGTCCCAGTACCGAAGAAAGATGGCAAGGTGCGAATGTGCGTGGATTATCGTGATTTGAATCAAGCAAGCCCTAAGGATAACTTTCCTTTACCACACATCGACACTTTAGTGGATAATACGGCAAAGCATTCTCTTTTTTCTTTCATGGATGGCTTCTCAGGTTATAATCAGATAAAGATGGCTCCCGAAGACATGGAGAAAACTACATTCATAACAATGTGGGGAACTTTCTGCTATAAGGTAATGCCGTTCGGACTAAAGAATGCTGGGGCAACATATCAGAGAGCCATGGTGACGTTATTTCATGATATGATGCACAAAGAAATAGAAGTTTATGTCGATGATATGATTGCCAAATCTCGGGAAGAAAGAGAGCATGTTGGGAGTCTCAGGAAGCTGTTTGAAAGATTAAGAAAGTTCCAGTTGAAGCTTAACCCGGCCAAATGTACGTTTGGGGCTACCTCGGGAAAACTGCTAGGTTTCATTGTTAGTGAAAGAGGTATCGAGGTTGATCCAGATAAGATAAAAGCTATACAAGAATTGCCTCCCCCGCGCACACAGAAAGAAGTCAGAGGATTTTTAGGAAGGTTGAATTACATTGCTCGATTCATTGCTCAACTCACTAACCAGTGCGACCCAATTTTTCGACTCCTTCGAAAGCATAACCCGGGAGAATGGAACGAGGAGTGTCAAGCGGCCTTCGATAAGATAAAACGGTATTTGTCTAATCCTCCTGTACTAGTACCGCCGACCCCTGGAAAACCCTTAATATTGTACCTGACCGTGTTTGAGAACTCAATGGGTTGCGTACTGGGACAACATGATGAGTCAGGGAAAAGAGAAAAGGCAATTTACTACCTCAGCAAGAAGTTCACAGAATATGAGGCAAAGTACCCTTCAATTGAGAAGTTTTGTTGTGCGTTAATTTGGACGGTTCGAAGGCTCAGACAATACATGTTGTATCATACGACATGGTTAATTTCAAAACTGGACCCAATAAAGTACATGATGGAGTCACCTGCACTCTCAGGGAGAATGGCACGATGGCAGATCCTATTGACTGAGTATGACCTCGTATATGTGAGCCAAAAGTCGATAAAGGGAAGCGCAATAGCTGACTTCTTGGCAAGTCGAACAACGGAAGAATACGAGCCTTTGAGATTTGATTTCCCAGACGAAGATTTGATGTGCATTTCAGAAAAAAAGGGCGAGTCATCAAAAGAGAAATCATGGAAGATGAGCTTTGATGGTGCATCAAATGCATTGGGGCATGGGATCGGAGCAGTCTTAGTGTCGCCTGAAGGGGACCATTACCCACTTACTGCCAGATTGAATTTCTTCTGTACCAATAATATAGCGGAGTATGAAGCTTGTATCATGGGACTTCGTGCAGCTATCAGGAGGAAAATCAAAATTTTAGAGGTACACGGGGACTCAGCATTAGTCATTTATCAAATTCGTGGAGATTGGGAAGTGAGAGATCCAAAATTAGTCAAATATCATGATCTCGTTGCAGAGCTGATCAAAGAGTTCTATAAAGTGACTTTTGACTACTTTCCACGGGAAGAGAACCAATTGGCTGATGCCCTGGCCACCTTGGCTTCGATGTTCAAAGCAAACAGAGAAACTGAGATAATGCCCATCCAAATGAGTATATATGAGACCCCTGCACACTGTTTTAGTATTGAGGAGGAGTCAGATGGACGACCATGGTTCCATGATATCTTGGAATATATCAAGAATCAAAGGTACCCCGAGCAAGCAAATGAGAATGACAAAAGAACGATCAGGAAATTGGCGATTGGATTTGTTCTTGACGGAGATATTCTATAAAAAAGGGGAAAAGATCAAGTGCTCCTGAGGTGCGTGGACGCTGTTGAAGCTAAAAAGATACTTGAAGAGGTTCATGAAGGGATTTGTGGAACGCATGCCAGTGGTTTCACCATGGCTAGGCAAATCATGAGACTTGGTTATTATTGGCTGACGATGGAAAAGGATTGCATTGGCTACGCACGAAAGTGCCACAAATGTCAAATTTATGGCGATAAAATTCATGCAGCTCCATCGCCCCTCCATGTCATGACTTCTCCGTGGCCTTTTTTTATGTGGGGCATGGATGTTATAGGGCCAATTTCCCCGAAAGCTTCCAATGGACATCGATTCATCTTTGTGGTTATAGACTACTTCACAAAGTGGGTAGAAGCCACTTCGTTTGCTAATGTGACGAAGGCTGCAGTCTGTAGGTTCTTAAAAAAGGAGATCATATGTCGATACGGTCTGCCTGAAAGAATCATTTCAGATAATGCTTTAAATTTGAACAACAAGATGATGAAAGAAGTATGCGAGCAATTTCAGATAAAGCATCATAATTCTTCACCCTATCGTCCGAAGATGAACGGAGCAGTAGAAGCAGCTAATAAGAACATTAAGAGGATTATTGGGAAGATGACTGAGACATATAAAGATTGGCACGAGAAGCTACCATTCGCTTTGTACGCGTATCGCACCTCTGTACGGACATCTACGGGGGCAACTCCTTTTTCCCTGGTCTACGGGATGGAAGCCGTTTTGCCTATTGAAGTAGAGATCCCGTCCTTGCGAGTCTTGATGGAGACAAAACTCGAAGAATCAGAATGGGTTCGAGCTCGATATGACCAGCTAAACCTTATTGAGGGAAAACGCTTGAAGGCAATTTGTCATGGACAGATGTACCAGAAGAGAATGATCACGACTCATGATAAAAAGGTGCGACCGAGAGAATTTCGCGAAGGGGAACTGGTGCTAAGAAAGATCCTCCCGATACAAAAAGACTTTCGAGGAAAATGGTCGCCAAATTGGGAAGGGCCATATGTTGTAAAAAAGGCATTCTCAAGAGGGGCTCTGATTCTCACTGAGATGGATGGGAAAGAATTACCTAATCCAGTGAACTCAGATGCTGTGAAGAAATATTATGCCTAAAAAAAAAACAAAAAAAATAACAGAAAAACAAAAAAAACAAAAAAAAGAAGAAAAAGAAAAAAATCAAGATGAAAACCCGAAAAGGGCGTCTTGATAAACAAAAAGGATTAGGATGAAAACCCGAAAGGGCGTCCTAATGAAGTGGGCTCGAGCTTAAGGAGCAAGATGACTTGAACAATGAGTTGAATGACGAAGTTGCAATATCTGAAGCATTCTCAGAAGCTCGAAACCTTCTACACAAGAAGCCGTGCTCGAATGGATCTAGGACGAAGAAACGTGGAGAAGTTCATGCATTGGATATCTATAGCATTTCTGGCCATTGAATTCGCTTTCTTTTCTTTATGATGTTTTATTTGTTAAACTTTCCTTGTCAATTTCCTTTGTTTGTTGCTTTCTTTTGAAAAAATTGAATGTGAGGTATTTCTTTCATGCCTAATTTGCCATTTTGTCATGCATCTTGTGTTTGATTCATTTTAAATGATAAATAGCAAGATGACATACTCTAGACAAAAGGAATGTTGAGCATTACCTGGATGAGAATTTGATAAATACAAGGACCTTGAAGCAAGAATAAAGTTCAACAAGGGGCGGGAAGGTGATATATGAAGAAATGTGGATTACTCGCAAACCTTAGAGATGAGCACAAAACCTGAGAAAAGTCAAGAATTGAGGAAATGAATGCGGAACCTCACTAAAATCAAAAGTGGGGCATGTAGCAAACAACCCAGGGTGCATAACATGATCATGTAGACATAAAAGCATTTAGGATGAACATGTGCATATCATAATAACACCATACATGACATATACAGGTATACCAATAGAGCAAGGAATGTTGGGAGAAAGCTGCACAGAATCAACGAAGAAGAAGGCTCTTAGTTTCATCTGATTTTTTTGAAACCCTGTTTCTTTCAAGAAATATTTTTCAATCTCTGTTTTTTTCAAAAATCAACTCATAATACAGAGGTGAGTTGAGCCTCGGGTCATGCCGAGGTATTTATTTTAAATTTTCGTTTTCAAAAATCAACTCATAATACAGAGGTGAGTTGAGCCTCGGGTCATGCCGAGGTATTTCTTTTAAATTTCTGTTTTTCAAAAATCAACTCATAATACAGAGGTGAGTTGAGCCTCGGGTCATGCCGAGGTATTTCTTTTAAATTTCTGTTTTTTCAAAAAATCAACTCATAATACAGAGGTGAGTTGAGCCTCGGGTCATGCCGAGGTATTTCTTTTCAATTTTCGTTTTTCAAAAATCAACTCATAATACAGAGGTGAGTTGAGCCTCGGGTCATGCCGAGGTATTTCTTTTAAATTTCCGTTTTCAAAAATCAACTCATAATACAGAGGTGAGTTGAGTCTCGGGTCATGCCGAGGTATTTCTTTTAAATTTTCGTTTTTCAAAAATCAACTCATAATACAGAGGTGAGTTGAGCCTCAGGTCATGCCGAGGTATTTCTTTTAAATTTCTGTTTTTTTCAAAAAATCAACTCATAATACAGAGGTGAGTTGAGCCTCGGGTCATGCCGAGGTATCTCTTTCAAATTTTCGTTTTTCAAAAATCAACTCATAATACAGAGGTGAGTTGAGCCTCGGGTCATGCCAAGGTATTTCTTTTAAATTTCTGTTTTTTCAAAAAATCAACTCATAATACAGAGGTGAGTTGAGCCTCGGGTCACGCTGAGGTATTTTTAAATTTCTGTTTTTTAAAAAAAAACTCATATTGCGAGAGGTGAGTTGAGCCTCGGGTCAAGCCGAGGTATTTCTTTTAAATTGCTGTTTTTTCAAAAATCAACTCATAATACGAGAGGTGAGTTGAGCATCGAGTCATCCTGAGGTATTTTTCAATTTTTACTTTTCAAAAAAAAAATCAACTCATATTGCGAGAGGTGAGTTGAGCCTCGGGTCGCATGCCGAGGTATTCTTTTCAATTTCTGTTTTTCAAAAAAATCAACTCATAATTCGAGAAGTGAATTGAGCTTCGGGTCACGCGTCGAGCTATTTTCAAATGTTTTTTTAATAATAAAAATTGACAATCGAGCAAAATTCAGTGCTTTTAAGTCTTTGCTCTATCCCTGTTTTACAGCGATGAGCAAAGAGGGGCAGCTGTCATCACTGAATTTTGCCCGGTTAGGGTTTTGGGCCGGGTTGATCTCGTATGGGCCCAATGATTAGGCCCATTAGGATTTAATTTTGAGCTTGTTTTAGTACTTTTTTTAATTTCTGTTTTAAATATTAATAAAATAGTAGTAAAAAAATTTAAAAAAACGAAAAATACAAAAATAAAAAAATTACATTTTGACCCCTTAACTTTTTTAAAATTATGTTTTGACCCCTTAACTTTCGTAAAATTACATTTTGACCCATAAACTTCTTGAAATTATATTTTGACCCCTAAATTTTCTCAAAATTACACTTTTACCCCCAGAAACTTTGCACCCCCTACAATTTAGTCCTCCTGGACATGTCAGACCCCCCAATCGGAGTTCTTGCGTGCTCCCCCCCACCTCCAGCTACTCTGGCAGCCTCCCTAGGCCATGATGCCCTCCACTGTCACCTGAAGACAAGAAGAAAGAAGACAAAAACGAAGAGATTAAAAGAAAAAAATGAAAGGAAAGAAGGGGGATCTAAAAACTTTGAGCAAAAAAAAAACAAAAAAAACAACCAAAAAAATCTGAGAGAAAAATAAAAAACAGCAAGCAAAAGCCTCCGTTATCAGCGCGCCACCACCACCGTAGCACCGTCGTCACCACCCCGCCTAGAAGACGACCAAAGAGCAACCTACAAGAATCTAAGAAAACCCAAAAATCAAAGAAGCAGCAGCAGCCAAGAACCGAATTTAGAGGAGGAGAAAACATTTACCTTTGAGCCGTCGGCCACCGAGTGAGAAGAGAAGCCGAGGACAAACACAGTGGCGGCGCTTTCGACTTTGTGGGGGGGCGGCCGAATCGCAAAAGAAAGAGGAAAGAAAAGCCAAGGGAAGAAAAGAAGAGAAAAAGGAGAAGAGAAGAGAAAAAGGGGAAGAGAAAGGAGAAGGGGAGAACGCCGTGACCAGTGCCGTCGAACGGAGAAGTCGACGGCGGCAGTGGACGACGGGAGAAACAAGCGGCGGCTAGGGTTCGGCCCTGAAGAAGGAGAAGGAAAAAAAAAGAAGAAAAAAGAGGGAACAAAAAGAGAAAGAAAAAAGAAAAAGAAAGGAAAAAGAAAAAAGAAAAAAATAAAAAAATAATAAAACAGCCGGGTCGACCCGATCTGACCTTTGTCCGACCCGGATCCGTCCCGTACCCGACCCAGCCAGCAGCCAGGCAGCAGGCCTAACCCAGCAGGCCCAGCACACCCAGGCCTAAGCAGCAGAAAAAAAAGAAAAAAGGCCTGTCCAGCAGCAGGCCCAGATTCGGCAGCAGCCCAGCAGGCCCAGTCCACCCGGCAACTCAGCAGTGCAGCAGGCTAGTCAGCAGACCCGACCCGACTGACCGACCCGGATCCGGCCCAGCAGCAGTGAACCGGGCCCAATTCGCAGCAGGCCCAAAAAAAAAAGGGAAAGGGCCCAAAATTCAAGCCCATAACTTTGGGCTTTTGGTAATTTTTTTAAACCCATTTTAATTTTGTTCATGTATTTAAATGGTCATTTAATTTAAATTAGCATTTAAAAAAAAATATTATTATGATTTTATTTGCATGTTTAAAATAAATAAATAAATAAATCGTTTTAACGCATAAGGCAACGAACCGGTTTAGCATCGAGGCATTGATTTCATCGCTATGTTGGGTGAATATTGATGGCTCGTGTTAAATACGGGACGCCCTTCTAAAATCGAAAATATTCAAAATTCCTCGTGTTTTATTAGAATCCCGATTAAATATTAATTTGATTTGTTTTGACACTAATTCGACGATTTCATCGCCATATCGGGGTGAATATCATCGATTCGTGTTAAATATGGTATTAAAAAAATCGTGTTTCAAAAATTTTCATGTTTTCAAAATTTCTCGTGTTTCAAAAAATAATAAAATTTCCCGTGTTTTATATTCGTTTCAAAAAAATCGTGTTTCGTAATTTACCAAAATTTTTGTGTTTTCAAAATAAAATTTTGTGTTTAAAAAATTTTCGTGTTTCAAAAATCTTCGTGTTTTCAAAAGTCTCGGTGTTTCAAAAATTTCCGCGTTTCCAAAATTTCGGTGATTTAAAAAATTTTCGCGTTTTCAAAAACTCCAGTGTTTTAAATTTTCATGTTTTCAAAAAAAAATTCCCGTCTTTCAAAAATTTTCGTGTTTTCAAAAAATTGACCGTGTTTCATAAATTTTTGTGTTTCAAAAAAATCCTCGTGTTTCGTATTTTATCAAAAATTTTATGTTTTCAAAAAATTTTGTTTTAAAAATTTTCGTGTTTCAAAAAGAAAATTCGTGTTTTCGAAAAAAGTCTCGTGTTTCAAAATTTTCGTGTTTTTTTAAAAAAAAGGAGTTTCGTGTTTCTAAAATTCTTGTATTTAAAAAAAAAATTGTGTTTTCAAAAAAAAAAAAGTTGTTGTGCCTTAAAATTCTCGTGTTTTAATCGGATCACGACTAATATTAAATTGAACTCATATTTTTGAAAATGAAGACAACGCGCGTTTAACGAGATACCAATTTTGGGCGTCGCGAGGGTGCTAATACCTTCCTCGCGCATAACCGACTCCCGAACCCTAATTTTCTCTGGATTTTGACGTGGACCTAAAATTACCTCTTTTTTAGAAAAGTTTAAAAATAAATTTTTCTTCTAAAAAGAGAATTTTAAAGGTGTCCGATCACACCTAGAAAAAAGATCGGTGGCGACTCCCTTTTTAAATAAAATCGGAACTCCGTTTTTAAATTTTCAATAATCACTTCGACTAGCGCCCGTGCGCAAATTTTTAGGTCGCTACAAGATATATATACGATTTTTCCCTTATAGGTGGAGTCATTCGATCCTCTTCTTCATTCAAGCATTAAGATAAATCTCACGAACTCTTCAAAAGGGATGTCTCTTCTATCTCCTTTTTACTTGATCCGGGCCGTGACTCATTGCTCCTTTATCGTCGTGATGCTCGTTGGCTTCCCTTTAAAAAAAGAGTTCAGCGGCTCTCGAATAATCTTCGTCAGCTTGAGTCTTCGGGCAACGGAGCAATGGTTGTGTAGTCCTCTATTAAACTATTATCTTTCTCTTGTTGTGTTTTCTTGGAACATATTCGGGCAACCGTATTATTTTCCACTTTATCAAGAAACCAATTTCCTTATGACAAGCTTTCTAATCTAGTAATCGAACTCAAATCAACATCTCTTTTCTAAGATGCAAATGCAATGCAATCATGATGTCATGCAATCAAAACAAAATAAACCCAAGTCAGTATCACACCAAAAAGATATAATCTAGTACATACATGAAATAGCAAGAACATTTATTCAGGAATCCACTAGGGTTTGGTATAGCTCTACCTAGGGCAAGTTCCTAAAGCTCACTATATGAGGCTTAGTTTCTAGAGTAAAGGTACCCGAACCAGCAGATTCCTCGATCTTCACCCATTATAGGCTCATGTGGATCGAGTTCAGTTCAGGGGGATACATTTCCCTATGGCTGCACGGAGATGAAAATCTCACGAAGACATAGGTACGGATGTATCCCGGAAGCGGTCTACTACCCTGCACGGAGGTGAAAACCTCACGAAGGACTAGTTTCTCGCTCCCAATTAAAGGGTAAAACTGACCCTGTAATGCAAAATGTAAATGCAAACACAAAGTTGGTAACACCATGATGGAAAAAAACAATGAGTATGAAGGGAACTCATGAATTTTTTAAAAACTTTTGATTTTCGACAAGAAGACAAAACATAACCAATTCATGGCTCGACTCTCTAAAAGTCCCCAACGGAGTCGCCAAGCTATCGAAACCGTTTTTTGAAAACAAAATTTTTGGTTTCGACTTAAAAATAAAAACTGGAGTCGCCACCGATCCTTTATTAGGGTGTGATCGGCCCACCTAAAAAATAATTTTGGTCTGCGAAATTTGAGAAAATAGGTTCGGGAGTCAGTTACGCCCGAGGAAGGATTAGCACCCTCGTAACGCCCAAAATTGGTACCAAATTGATTTTTTAAATGCCTTGGTGTCGAAAATTTGAAAAGATTTTAAAAGGAAACTTTTTATTTCATGAATGAATTAAAATAATAAGGCATTCTTATTTCAAAGAAATAAAACACCCAGTAAGTTAGGGCACAATGTTTTTAAATCTTCAAAATACCCGAATATTGCCTTTTGCTTTTGAAAATTCTTATTTCGAGAAGAAAATGTCATGACCAGTAAGTTAGGACCCAACATTTTGAATTCCCGAGAATAAGCTTTTATTTGAAATTTGTGGATTTATTGCAAAACAAATACTTTGCTTTCTAAATTCATCGAAAAATAATCGCAATCCAGTAAGTTAGGACACGATCTTTCTCGAGAATCATGAATGCCAAATATTTTGAAAATTCATAAAATATGATGATTTTAATGCTTTAATGAAAACATATATTTTCTTTAAAAGCAAGATAAAATGTTAATATACAACATGAAACACATACTTTAATTTAAATTATAAATGTGTATGTATTTACAAAATATAAATGTATGGGTATATCATGAAAAAATGTGTGTATGTAAATCTATGTATATATGTACAATACGTATATAAAATAATAGAATATATATACAATAATAAAAAACGTTTTAAAAAAATGTAAATATATATACTATAAAAATGAATGTATATTTTAAATTATAATATATAGAAAATATATGTATATTCTAAAATGAACATGTATACTTATATATATATTGGTAAAAAATGTGAATAATATATAAAATATATATGGAAATATGCGTGAATACGTATTTACAAAAGTAGGAAAAAAATATAAAAGCATATCTATATAATAAAAAATATGTTTGTATATACAATAATAATAATAATAATAATAATAATAATAATAATAATAATAATAATAATAATAATAATAATAATAATGTAAAAAATAATTAAAACAAAAAGGATTAGATTGAACAAAAGACGAAAAAAATAGGGGAAATTGGAAATAAATAAAAAAGAACCATCTTGAACGCGCGAACGACCATGGGGGACTAAAAGGGAAATTAATCCCACCCTCCAAAACGCAGCGCAGCGGGGGACCAAATTAAAACGAAAATAAAATATTTTGCTTAATTTAAAAGAAATAAAAAAACAGTTTTAAAGCACTGTAAAACAAAAGGGACCAATTGCGTAAATTATCCATTTTAGAAAAATGCGCGGATCCTCCCCGGGTCGGATCGGGTCGAACACGGGCATGGGCAATACGGCGCCGTTTTGGGGCCACTGAAACAGGCCCCAAACGACGTCATTTAATGACATATATAAGCCCGAATTTGGAACCCTAAAACACCACTCCTCTGCCATTTCAAGTGTTTGCGCCGCAGCCTCCCTCTCTCTGCCATTCTCCCAACTCCGATCAGATAACGACGAAAGAGGGCGCCCGACGACGGTAAGTCCTCCTTTCCTTCTTCTCTTTATTTATCTTTGTTTTAGGATAACAAAAGAAAAACAAAAGAAAGTAAAAACAGTAAAATGAACAGAGGAAAAGAAAAAATAAAATCTGTCACCTTCAAAATCCTTGCCTCTTTCTTTTCTTTCTTTTTTATTTTCTTAAATGGTTTTCAATACAAAATTTTCCTCCCTTTTTCTTTTTTACAGATTTCATCTCGGCCTTTTATAACCGTAAAAAGATAATAAAATAAGCAAAAAAAATCCTCTCTTCAATATTCGTTGCGCTTTTTACTATTACTCTGTTATTGCTGCGTTGTACGTCCCCTTTTTTCGCAGGTTTGGTGGCCGTGGAGTGCGTCCGTACGTGGAGGCATGATTCTCGCGGAGGTGCGTGTGCAGTCGGAGGCGTGCAAAGGGCCAGCAGTTGCGGTACCAGTTTGCTACCACTGCTTAGGGTTTCCTGTTTTCTTTTTTTTTTGGGCTGAGTTTTGGGTTAATGTTTGGGCTAGGTTAATTTGGGTTTTGGGCCTGTTTATTGGTTTGGGCCCGGGCATATTTGTTTGCTTGGGCCCGGGCATTATTGGGCTTGTACAGAATGATACCCGTCCTAAGTACAATGTGATCCAGAAGTGTTCAACCACTTACCCCACAAATAACGATGGCAAATTGTGGAAAATGTTCTCAATAACTAAAGTATAACCTTAAAGACCCATCTTAAATGTAATGTGATCCACAATGTTCAACCTCTTATCCCAAGTCACTCAGGCATTTTCTATTATTGACAGTTTAATTTTAAAATTTCATAAAATTTAAAAATTTCTCCCAATTTCGTTGACAGTTCAATTATAAATCTCATACAATGGCTAGTCTTTCATTTCTATTATTTCATTTTTGCAGTGATGAAAGGTTTTAATTGGGTTTTGCTCGACCCTACTAAAAAACATGTCGATGTTATTAAAATTGATATATTTACCTTATTATAAAAGATTAAATATAAAAAAGTCAGTCATGCAAAGTCACATGTAATTCCAAAGACCCCTAAAAAAATTGATATATTTGCCTTCTTTTGAAATATTTCACTTCAAACCATTGTTGTAACCCAATCATCTCTCTAAAAATTAAAAGTTAAATGTGGAATTGAATTAAATGTGGTACAGAAATGTTGAAGTTATTATCCCCGCATCACCCGCAAATAATGATGGCAATTGTGGAAAAGGCCCTCAATTAATAACCCTAAAGACCCGTTTATCTTAATATTGAGAGCTTTGTTTCATCCAAAAAGATGTGGTGCTCTTGAATGCAATTGATTGTGATTGAAAATTGAAGTGAAGTTGATGGAAAATAAGTTAGAAAATTGCTACTTCTCCAAAAGTTTAATGTGAAACAGCAAATTTAATGTCGAGTTTTTTTTTTTTTTTTGGTATAAGACGTTTTGTTATTTTCGAAGTAGTTGATAAGCCTGAAATTATAAAAGATAATCATGAGGTCTTAAATGCAATTATGATGTAGGTTGGTATTTTGTTCATTTGAGTTTTCAACACACAAAAAGCAAGATCCTGGAATGAGCGTAAGGGAAGTGGTGGAGAGAACTTGTCAAAGCTAAGAATCTCTAAAAAGATATTTCTCAACAATTTTTTAATTTATTAATTGATGAAAACAAATTTAGGTATTTCCCAATTTGTAAAAACATGATTTTTTATTTTTATTTTGTATTTCTAGGTTTTTCTTAGCTTTTTTATATTATTTTGGAATTTTTGTAATCTTCTTATAATTTCTTAAAAAATAATATATTTGCAAAATTTTTTAAACCATAAATACCAATGAAGGAGAATGTGATAAAATCAGGGGTAAATGTGTATTTAAGCCAAAGAAAATAAAAGAATAATAATGAAATTCACCTAAAACAATTACAAGGACTAGATGAAAAATTTGACCTAAAACTTTGTTTGGAATGTTGTCATTAATGTGTTACATCAGCTTTCTTAGAGTGGTAAGATTAAATGAATTTGGGATAGCATGACTTGTATCTCTTTCTAATAATTTAACATCATTTCAATATTTTCATCTTGAAAAAGATTAAATTCAAAATGATATGTCAATTTTTTTAAATGAAAATGTTGAAATGGCATTAGATGAATAAAAAAAAATACAAGTTTTATGGTATCCCAATGTCATTTAATCCTTTCTTGCATAAGGGTATAACTTTAAGGTGAGTTATTTCAAAGTAACAAATGGATAATATTGGTCACCATATGTTTACTATAAAATATTAAGCAAAGATAAGTGACAGAACTTGGCTTTCCATTTTTTCCATTTTCAATAGATTTTCGCTTTACACACTTTATTCATTTTTGTAACACTCTAAATTCGGTTTAGACGTTATGCCCAAATCTAAAGGTGTTATGTAAAACGGTTGTAAATCCAATTTTTCATATATTTTGAAAAAATGTCTTAAACTTTTATTACTTAAACCTCGATTTAAGATAAAAATATATCTAACTTAACTTTATAGTTGAAAATGATGTTTGCTTAAATTTTCTAAAATGAATACTTAGTAGCAGAAATTCTCAAATCGTTATGTTCGGAAAACCAAGTTTATTTTTCCGAAATAAGTTGTTTGGCAGGAGAATAGACATTTTCTATAAAATGTTTGTAGAGGCCTAATTTAGCCTGGGCCCAAACATATATCAAATAAAATAAATAAAACCGAAAAACAAATCAAAAGTCCATTACAATAGTCCATCAGACCCAAATTCACAATTACAAATGGCCCAAATCAAAAAAACCCTGAGCCCATAACATTAAGTTTACAGAAAAAAAAACTAAATAGAAACCCTAATTCCTAAGCCTCTAGCCGCCGCCGCTCCTATGCCTTCGCCATGTCAGCATGAACGGCGCCTGAGGTTTGACGCCTTGGGAGCACCTCTCCCCACCATCGGCCAGAGACACCTGCAAAAAAGAAAAAAAAGGACAGAAGTAGAAACACAACAACACTCAAGAAAGAGTGGCAAGAACAGTAGAAAAAATAGAAAAATAACACTGTAATTTAGCTATAAAAAGGCTAAATAAACAGATTGTAGAGGAGGTTTTTTTTTTTTTTAAAATCGAATACAGAGAATAAAAAAATAGAATACAAAAAAATTCAAAAGGTGATTCCATTATTCGTTTATTTTTTTCTGTTATATTTTATAAAAAATACAAAAAAAGAGAGAAAGGTTTTAAAAAAACTTACTGGACGTTTGTGCTCCGCCACTGTGAGTGGAGGATTTTGTTATTTTTGGGGTTTTGGGGGTTTTCGAAACCTAGAATCTGAGAGATTTTTTAGGGGGTTTTTTGCGATTTTTTAAGGATTTTGGGGAATATTGCCCCTAGATTTGAACTCTGGAAGTTGAAGCGCTCAAAAGGGGTCTTTTGGTGTTTTTTGGCCACCAGGGACAATGGAACCCGTCACCGGTGATTGGTGGCCATCGTGGGGCTCATCGAACCAGTGGCCGGACTCAAGAATGCTTCAAAAAAAAAAAGAGAGAAAAGGGATTTCTTTTTAAAACAAAGGGGAAATGAATTTTTTAAAGGATTTTTAACTTAAATAGGCATGGTGAGACGACGCTGTTTCATCCAGGCCCGAAACGCCCCGAAACGCCCCAAAACGACGTTGTTTTGGGGCCGACCCGATTGCTCGACCAGAGAACTTCAAGATCTGCATGTTTTTATGACTAGGGTATAATTGCAACCCTAGTCCTTCCGCCTTTTAGTTTGTTTCCAATCCAGTCCTATATTTTTTTCCTTTTTTAAATTTTACCATTTAATTTTGTTTTTTTTTGTTTTGGTCCCTTTTGAAACAGTGCGTTTAGTGGGCCTGGGAATAATTTCCCAATTGGTCCCTGCCCTTTTTCATGCATTTAATTTTAGTCCTTTATTCAGTTTTATTATTTAATTTATTATGATTTATGCTTTTAATTTCGTTTAAATTTCAATTAAGTCCTTCATTCAATTAATTTCATCCTTTTATGAGTTGTTTTATCTATTGATTTATTTGTTATTCCTCTATCTTTTAAATATTTAAATTTGATATTATTTATATTCGTTTTATCTATTTATTTATTTTTATTATTTTAACTTTTTAAACATTTAAATTTGATATTATTTATATTATTTATTATCGAGTTTTTTTTTTTTTTTTTTTGGTGTAAGACGTTTTGTTATTTTCGAAGTAGTTGATAAGCCTGAAATTATAAAAGATAATAATGAGGTCTTAAATGCAATTATGATGTAGGTTGGTATTTTGTTCATTTGATTTTTCAACACACAAAAAGCAAGATCCTGGAAGGAGCGTAAGAGAAGTGGTGGAGAGAACTTGTCAAAGCTAAGAATCTCTAAAAAGATATTTCTCAACAATTTTTTTAATTTCTTAATTGATGAAGACAAATTTAGGTATTTCCCTTTTTTTTATATATTTTGGAATTTTTGTAATCTTCTTATAAGAAATGTGAAATAGCAAATTCAATGATATAAGAAATTCATAAATGCATTTGGCTTAAATTGTTTTGCTCAAATAGAGACCCACAATTGTGGAAAACTGACTCAATACTCAAAAAGTATAATCACATTTCTATAAGACATCCAGAAGTGTTAAACTTCTTACCCCCAAATCACTCACAAATAGTAACTACAAATTTGAAATGTTTGTCTCATTTAAAAAGATTAATTGTACCTCTACAATTATTCTTGGACTAGTTGGAAGAATCCACCTAAAGTAAAGCAAGGACTAATTATAGAAAAGTCAGTCTATGAATGATACCCGTCCTAAGTGCAATGTGATCCAGAAGTGTTCAACCACTTACCCCACAAATAACGATGGCAAATTGTGGAAAATGTTCTCAATAACTAAAGTATAACCTTAAAGACCCATCTTAAATGTAATGTGATTCAGCAATGTTCAACCTCTTATCCCAAGTCACTCAGGCATTTTCTATTATTGACAGTTTAATTTTAAAATTTCATAAAATTTAAAAATTTCTCCCAATTTCGTTGACAGTTCAATTATAAATCTCATACAATGGCTAGTCTTTCATTTCTATTATTTCATTTTTGCAGTGATGAAAGGTTTTAATTGGGTTTTGCTCGACCCTACTAAAAAACATGTCGATGTTATTAAAATTAATATATTTACCTTATTATAAAAGATTAAATATAAAAAAGTCAGTCAATGCAAAGTCACATATAATTCCGAAGACCCCTCAAAAAATTGATATATTTGCCTTCTTTTGAAATATCTTCACTTCAAACCATTGTTGTAACCCAATCATCTCTCTAACAATTAAAAGTTAAATGTGAATTGAATTAAATGTGATACAGAAATGTTGATGTTATTATCCCCGAATCACCCACAAATAACGATGGCAATTGTGGAAAAGGCCCTCAATTAATAACCCTAAAGACCCGTTTATCTTAATATTGAGAGCTTTGTCTCATCCAAAAATATGTGGTGCTCTTGAATGCAATTGATTGTGATTGAAAATTGAAGTGAAGTTGATGGAAAATAAGTTAGAAAATTCTACTTCTCCAAAATTTGAATGTGAAATAGCAAATTCAATGTCGACGTATTTTTTTTTATCGTTTTTGAATGTGAAATAGCAAATTCAATGTCGACGTATTCATAAATGCATTTGGCTTAAATTGTTTTGCTCAAATAGAGACCCACAATTGTGGAAAACTGACTCAATACTCAAAAAGTATAATCACAATTCTACAAGACATGCATGTCTTAAATTTACATCAATATGTTAAATTAAGAATATTAAATAAAGAAATTATTTATCATATTGTTATTATTAATCTTGAGTTGGTGTCAAGTTAATTTTTGACACCAACTTAATCAACAATAAAAATATTTTATCATACACACGATGTGGGTGAACAAGTATATTTTATATTAAAAAATATATTTATAAAAAAAAATATGTAAAAGATCTCAATAGTCTCTCTCAATTTCCAAATTGAGGAAATTGGTCACCCTAAAAAAATTCAGAGCAATTTAGTCCCTATTAATTTTGAAAGTGAGCAACTAAGAATAATTAATCAAGACATTAATTTTCCATAAAATGTACATGGTTTTTGTTGGTATATTAATAAATTTAGCCTTCAAAATTTGCACACTTTGCAATTTGGTCTTAGTTTAACAAAAAATTCCCGCAATGTTTGTGTAAATATGTAAATGTTGAGGTTGAATTTCTTGAATTTTTTTAAAAAAAATTAAGGCAAAAATGACAAAATATATAAACATTGAAGGCTAAATTTATAACTATACCAATCAAAATTATCTACGATTGATGGAAGAATTTAATACCATAATTAATTGTCCTTAGTTACTCACTTTCAAAATTGATAGGGATTAAATTGCTCCAATTTTTTTGAGAGGGACTAATTTGTGCAATTGTGAAATTAAGAGGGATTGGAGAGGCCTTTTCACCAAAAATACATTGACAAATGATTATTAGTGGAGTAGTAAGCGTTTTCTATAAGAATTTTTTAGTCTTGTGTTTGATTCTCAAATAAAATTTTTCAATCATTTTACTTAAAGATTGTATAAAAGTATGAAAAGGTGAAAATACACTTATAATAATATTAATTTCCCTTTAAAATAATAATATTTTAATAATTTTAAGCCCCTGACTGAGTTGGTATCCCAAGCCAACCAATCAACTTTATTTAAAATAAGTTATATCATTCAAGGATACTTTAATGTTCTTAATGACAAACTATTGGCGAGGGTAATAAATATAACTTTATTGATGTAATAGGATAAAATTTTGTTTTATGCGCAATTTAATCTCTTTTTTTTTCATTTTGATATCATACATATTTAATGTGTTATTATTAATCAGTTTCAAACCATAAATTTCATTCTTTATTGTACGTTACTTTTAAACACATCTTTGCATTCTAAATTTGTGGTTTTCATAGACATAAGTGTATGATAGGATTTGTAGTCAATATTTAAGAGTTTTATTGAGTTTGTATTACCCTCAATCAGGTTACCAACTCAGTAATATATTTACAAAAACCCCTCATTTTTAAGCTATTACTATATTTAAGTGTTTTAGAGTTAGTGCCACATTCAACTACGTCATCAACTCAATTATGAAATTATAAAATTTATAATAAATATTATTACTATGTCACTTTTGTCTTTTCATACTTGTATATCATCTTTAATTAAAAAGAATTATAAATTTTAAATCTAAAGATTGAACACGTATTTACTAGTATTAAAATATGAGTACTTTACCACCCAACCTATACTCAATTTAAAAGAAAATATTTTTAACATAAAATGGGTGTGATAAAATCTGGTTATATTATTTCTCAACAATTTTTTTAATTTCTTAATTGATGAAAACAAATTTAGGTATTTCCCAATTTGTAAAAACATGATTTTTTTTTTAATTTCTAGGAATTTTTTAAACCATAAATACCAATTAAGGAGAATGTGATCAAATTAGCCGTAAATGTGTATTTAAGCCAAAGAAAATAAAAGAATAATAATGAAATTCACCTAAAAACAATTACAAGGACTAGATGAAAATTTTGGCCTAAAACTTTGTTTGGAATGATGTCACTAATGTGTTACATCAGCTTTCTTAAATGAATTAAAATTTAAAAATGAGAAATCTAATGTTTAATTGTGATCCCTTGAAATAAAACACTTACTTTTTGAGTGAATTAAAATTTCTTAGTAAAACAATTTTTGGTATCTCTTGATATCTTTTTTACAAAAAAGAAAACAAAACTCATGGATTCGAAAAGAGATATCTTCAAATTAATTTGATCAGTGGTTTGTTGCCCGCGTGGGGTAGGAATAAAGATAACTCTACGCTAGTTGGAAGAGGACGCTACAATTATTCTTGGAGAGTAACATCAACTGTCATGCTAGTTGGAAGAATTAACCCATAGTAAAACAGTAACTAATTATAGAAAAGTTTGTCTGTTAAAGTATCATATAACTCCAAAGACCCGTCTTAGATGCAATGTGATCTAGAAATGTTGAACCTCTTATCCCAAGTCACTCACGCAATTTTCTATTATTGACAGTTTAATTTTGTTGACAGTTCAATTATAAATTTCATACAATGGCTAGTCTTTCATTTCTATTATTTCATTTTTGCAGTGATGAAGGGTTTAAAACTTTTCAGGTCATAATTTTACGCCATCCTGTCCATAAACACTTTAACCTGTGAGGAAAAACTCTAATAATGAAAAAGCCGATAGAATATGAAAATGTATTTTTTAAAAATTTAATTTCTACTTATATTATTTATAAATAATTTTTAAATAGATAAAAACTGATATAATTTAACTATTGAAAATTCTCTCCGACTCTTAAATTGGAGGATGAAATGCATTTAAACATGATTAATGTTTAAATAATAATAATAATAATAATAATAATAATAATAATAATAATAATAACCAACAAATATTAATGTAAAGCTTAGCAATATATATTAAAAAGAATCAAATAATGTCAATTTAAAATTTACATCAATATGTTAGATTAAGAATATTAAATAAATAAATTATTTATGATATTGTTATCATTAATCTTGATTAAATAAAGACATCAAAAGGGCAGTATAACTGAAAGAAATAAAGAAACTCATGATAATCTCCTAAGAAATCAATTAGAAATCTTCCATCTTGATGAAAATCTGCTTCAGAGTCGGCTTTAGTGGTGTCTTTGGAGTTGTTTTCTTGAATATTCTAGGAAGGTTTTCTCCTATCTTCTTAATTTTGTCATATATACATCTTAGAATGCCCGAAAAACCTAAAATTCGTATTTTTCGCAGTTAAAAGTGCAAATCTATGAAATTGACGTGGTTTACCACACGACCGTGTGGGTCACATAGTCAAGTGGAATAGGTCAGCCCATGTGGGTCCTATAGTTTGCCCCCATTTTTCGGTTTTCGCTCATTTTTTGCTCATTTTCCTCCCAAATGTTCTATTAAACATAATGATGCAATTGTTGTAACCCAAACATCTCTCTAAAATTTAAAAATTGAATTAAATGTGATCCAGAAATGTTCAAGAAACCCACCTTATCAAGAAACCCTTTTTCCATGAAATGTTTCTCGCTATGTTGTTTCAGACCAGGTTCGGACAGCCGCATTATCCTTCACCTTATCAAGAAACCCTTTTTCCATGATAAGCTTTCTATCTAGTAACTGAATATGAATCAACGCCTTTTATAATGAAATGCCATGTAGTCAAAATGCCATGCAATCAAAACAAAACACAACAAGTTAGTATCATGTATAAAAATAAAATTCAATTCAAACAAGAAATAATAAAGCACCTATTTGGGTATCTACTAGGGTTTGACATAGTTCTACCTAGGGCAAGTTCCTAAGGTTCACTATGTACGGTTTGGCTTCTAGGGCAAAGGTACCCAAACCAGCAGATTCCTCGATCCTCACCCATTATAGGCTCATGCAAACTGAGTTCGGTTCAAGGGAATACATTTCCCTATGGCTACACGGAGATGAAAATCTCACGAAGACATAGTTATGGATGTATCCCGAAAGCGATCCACTATCCTATGCGGAGGTGAAAACCTCACGAAGGAATAGTTTCTCACTCCCACTTAGAAGGGTAAAATCGTCCAACTCGTGTAATGCACGATGCAAATATATTAACAGACTTAGACCAACCAAGCAACAATACCATGATGAAAACAATAAATGCAAAGGAGAATCGTGAATTTAAAAACAAAATTTGATTTTTCGACCGTAAGACAAAAATTAATCAATTTATGGCTTGACTCTTAAAATCAGTCCCCAGTGGAGTCGACAAGCTGTCGAAACCACTTTTTGAAAACAAAAGTTAGTTTTTGACTTAAAAACAAAAATTGGAGTTGTCGCCGATCTTTTATTGAGGTGTGATCAAATCACCTTGAAAACGATTTTGGTCTACGAGTTTCAGAAAAAATGAGTTTGGGAGTCAATTACGTACGAGGAAGGGTTAGCACCCTCGTAATGCCCAAAATTGGTACCTAATTGATTATTTAATGTCTTAACGTTGAATGTTGGAAAAAGATTAAAAAAGCGATTCTCCTTTTAAAAAATCTTTATTGAAATTTATTATTTCGAAAACTAAAAAATTTGGTCATCTTGCTTCAATAAGGAAATCAAAACCCCGTAAGTTAGGGTACGATTCTTTGAAGTTCCGATGACAACATGTGAGTTTGCCTTTATTAAAAAAAACCTCATCTCAAGATAACAAAATGTCATATCCAATGAGTTAGGACACAACGTTTTGAATCCTCGAGATAAGTTTTGATTTGAATTTTTATGTTTTAATCAAAAAAGAGATACCCGGTTACCTCAATCCAATGAGGAAAATTGAAGCCGAGTAAGTTAGGGCACAATCTTCTCAAGAATCTTGGATACCAAGTATCTTGAAAATTTTATGGGTAAACAATTTTATTATTTTAATCAAATGCAACCTTTTAAACGAATGTAATGCGAATAAATGACAACGTACAACGTAAAGGATAATTTGTAAATAACATACACTAATGAATAACAAATAACCAATAGACAAATACTAACAAGCAAGGCAACAATAATCTCAATCATTCAACATTCAAAATTTAAGTGAATTACTAATCAATTTTTAAAGATACACTAAAAAAAAGAGAAGAAATTATAATCAATAAACTATACGTACAAAAAGGTTTAAAATGAACAATATACATATATATAAGTATGAAATTTAATCAAGATAGAGTAAAAAATAAACACTACATAAAATAATAGTATTTAGATGAATTTTGAAGCAAATATTATATAAGAAGAAAATTAAAATATATAAATAATATATATATTAATTTAGAATATGTAATACACATGGAGTGAAAAACTTGATATAAATAATAGTATACATATATAATAATACATGTAAAAAGCAGAAATAAATAAAACATAATAGAGTAGGCTTTTTAAAAGAAATAAATTATATATGAAAATAAGTGAAAAAAATGAAATCTATAATATATCATATATGTACATATAATGAAAATAATTTAATATAAATTGTGTATACATATATATGAAATAGTATTATATAAGGACATTATCGTATAAATCTTTTAAAGCATCAAAATATATATAGGT
Source organism: Gossypium turneri (assembly GCA_008044935.1). NCBI lineage: Eukaryota > Viridiplantae > Streptophyta > Magnoliopsida > Malvales > Malvaceae > Gossypium > Gossypium turneri. Next base: position 8,737,602 of record CP032575.1, read on the forward strand.
GAATTTAAAAAAATATATTATAAAATAAAAAATGGAAAATATATATATTATATTGGATTAATATAAAAAAATACATTACAAACTTAAATAATAATATATGATAATAGTATAAAAAAACTAAATAATAGTATATAATAGAATAAAATTATGTATATAAAAAAGGTTAGATAAATTAATATATATATATATAAATAACACTTCTACTAATGATAGTAATAATAGTAATAATGATAAATTAATATTAAAGTAATTAATTTAATAGCAAAAATAACAAAATAGGTTACTAATTTGGAATTAAAACAGAAATTTAGGGGCAAATTTAAAATAAATAAAAAGAAAAGGACCACATCGAACGCGCGAATAACAAAGAGAGACCAAAAGGGAAATTAATCCCTGCCCTCCAAAACGACGTCGTTCGATTATGGACCTAATTGAAATTAAAACAAATCAAGGAGTACAAATTAAAAATATATAAAAAACTGCATTATAATAATAAAAAACGGAGGGACCTAAAGTAAAAATAGACCATCGCGACAAAACATGCGGATCCTTCCCTCGGGTCGGGTCACCGCACAGATCTCAGTCCTATACGACGCCGTTTTGAAACCACTGAAATGGCATGAAACGACGTCATTTCATGCGCCATATATAAGTCAACATAAACCCTAAATATTAGTAGACACTCCATTTTAAAAAAAAAAACCTTAAAATCTACCCACTGTGTGCCGTTTTCGATTCGACCATTGCCCACCCCATTCCAATTTGAAACAAAAGGGATGAAGGCTCCAGCGGCGCAATATGTAAGTAAGAACTTCCCCCTTTTTTATCTTTTAATCAGCAAATAAAAACAAATAAAAGGAAAAAGAAAAAAGAAGTAGAAATCGGAAACCACCTTAAAAATAGAATGCTATTTGATTTTTTTTCTTTTCTTTCGAATCCGTAATCCTTTTTTATAGTATCACCAATGGCTTTATATAGCCGAATAATAAAAATTATAGAAATTATTTTAGTAAAATGACGTAAATGCCCTTAGGTTAAATTACCTAGGAAAAGTTCAAAATTGGCTCATAATTTACTTCGCCATTAATAAATAACTAATAATTAAATAAGATTGAGGTGTTATAAGTGTTGACACCATTTTTTTTGTAAAACGAGGGTCGACTTTAATTTTGAAAAACGAAAACGAACACGGGAGTCTCCACCAATCTTTTTTGATGAGGTGTGATCGGGTCACCTCGTAAAACGATTGTTTTTAATAAATGGTTTGGATTTATTAAAACAATTCTTTTGGTCTACGAAATTCAAAAAAATAGGTTCGGGAGTCGGTTATGTATGAGGAAGGATTAGCACCCTCGTAAAGCCCAAAAATTGGTACCTAGTTGATTAATTAGTGTCTTAATGTCGAAGATTGAAAACTTTGAAGAGTTTTTAAAAATACGATCATTAAAAAAAACTCGAATAACATGGGTTGGAATTTAGGATTCTCTTGTTCAGAAAAAAATATCACATCCAGCACGTTAGGATACAATACTTTAAACCCTCGAAACCAAGATCACCTTATGGTTCCAAAACCCATACTTTGAAATTTTAAGAGAATATTTGGCTATTTGGTCAAACGAAAGAATCGAAACCCAGCACGTTAGGGTACGTTTTCTCGAATTTCCAAACACGAAATATTGCCTTATTTAGATTCCTTTCATCATTTTTTGATATTTTAAAAAGGGTATTTTGCTATTAGTTTTAACGGGAAAGACCAAAACCCTATAAGTTAGGATACAATTTTCTCGAATTGCCAATACACAAAATATTGCCTTATTTGAAATTTTCATTTTTGCATGTTTGGGTAAAAAATGTAATGTTTGAAATAATGCGTGAACAAAAGGGTTGCGTTGATGGGGTGACAATTTATAATATGGTGAAATAATTTTCGAACAACATGATATACGAATGAATTACCATAGCATGGAAATACGAGTAAACGAAATAATACACATAATGGATATAATGCGAAAACAAATAAACTAATTACAACGTACGTAATGATAATAATCACACCACGTGCAAGATTTTAAAATATCAATATTAATAGTCCAAGCAAACGAAACGAAATAATAAAGAACAATTTTACGTAGGTAATAGTATAAGACAAATAACTTATGAGATTAACTCGAAATGTATGGAAAAATGTCTCAAACAAGCAATATAAAACTTTAAAATGAAAAAAAAAAATACTAAGATAGTTTAAAATAATTAAAAACAGTATTCTTTATTTTTTATTAAAATAATATATATAAATTCTAAGAGACAATATATACATATAGTAGTTTAAACAAATAATATAATAAAAAAGTTAAGTAAATATTAGGCAAAACAGTTAAAATAAATAATATATGTATAACTTAAAATAAATAATAATAATAATAGAAGAGCTCCTTTTTAAAAATAAAAAATTAATTTTTAAAGAAAAAGAAAATAAAATAATTATATGGAATAAGGATTAAATTGAAATTGGATTAGAACTCGCGGTCTAAATTGCAAATAAATAAAAGGGGTGGCTCGGGACCGAAATGAAATGCGCTCAAAGCGCGAGGGACTTTTAGGGAAATATTCCTCAGTCCTAAAGTGCGGCGTTTTAACCGTGGAACAACACATGGTCTAAGGACCAACTTGAATCGGAAGCAAAAATACATGGCTAAAATAAAAATAATAATAAACCCGAATTGAATATGCCGAAAAAGCGTAGGGGCAGATTGCGCAAATATCCCCTCAGAGCCAAAACGCGCGGATCGCCTAGCGGGTCAGGTCGCGCGTACGGGTATGAGGGGAAACGACATAAAACGGTGTCGTTTTGGCCATGGTTGCTTAAGCCCAAAGCGGCGTCGTTTCATACTTAGTATTAAATAAAAAAAACCCAAAGAAAATCAGTTTCATCCCATTTTTTTAAAAAAATTTTAGAGAGCTTTTGAGCTCTCTCCCTCTCTCAAACCCCCACCCGCTCAGCCTAGGGTTTCGGCCGTGAGCGTCGCTGTAGCGCCACCATTACCGGTGGCCGGCATTGCGCAAAAGAGGCGTTTCAACCCTAATTTCTGGTGCGCTCAAAGATCCAGCCTTCTTTAGCCTAAAATACTAGGGGAGGGCACCCCTAGCCCCCCTTTTAGGTCTGATTCTGACAACGGGAAAAGGGCCTCCGACGACCGGACTTGAGGGGCTATTCCAGGCAAGTTTTTCTTTCTCTTTCTATGTTCTTACTAGTTGTATGTAAAAAAAATAGAAGAAAAGAAAATACACAGGGAAAAGAAATGCGAATTTGAAAATGAAAAAAATCTACTTTCGAAACTTGTTTTCTATTTTTTATTTTTCTAATGTTCGTAAGAAAAAAGAAGAAGCATTACAAGGTTAGTATTTCAGCCTTTATAGCCGATCTAAACGATTCATAATCTATTTTTTTGTTGTTTTTCGATTTGGCCTCTATTGTTGTTGTCATTTTGTGCTTTGTTGGTTTCTTGCAGGCAGCAAAGGCATGGCAAAGGCAGTGAGACGCGGTGGCAGAGGCGTGCGGTCAGTGGCAGATGACCTAGGCGCGGCGCATAGGGTTAGTAACTTTGTTTTTTCTGCTGAAATTTTTTAGTTTGTGGGCTTTGGGCTACTAGGGTTAGGTTTGGGCTTGGGTTGTTGTTTTTTATTTGGGCCGTATCAGGCTAGTTGTAATTTGGACTCTTATGGACTATTAATTTATTTGGTTTAGTCTTGGTCAAAATTGGGCTTGTACAGCTGCCCCTCTTTGCTTGTTGTCGTGTAACGAGAACAGAGCAAAGACCAAGAAAGACCAATTTTGCCCGGTCTCGAAGATTCTTGACTTGTTCTGGTGCTTCTCATCTTCAAGTAGCTTTATTTCAGTCCACCATGCCTTGTTACGTCGATCCACTCCACTGTAACTTCAAAAAGAGATATGGTGGCTTCAATCCACTCTGCTGCAACTTTAGGAGGGTGAGGTTTGTGGTTTTAATCTGCTCCACTGCAATGTCAGGGAGATAAGACTTGTCATGGTAAATCTAATCTGACCTACTGCAACTTCAGAGGTATAGGATTAGCAGCTTCAGTCTGCTCCACTGCAACTTCAGGGAGATAAAACTTGCATATTTTTAACCTGTTCCACTGCCACTTTAGGGAGATAAGGTTTGATATTATCTGCTCTACTATAACTTCAGAGAGATAAGATCTATTATTTATAGCTTTAATCTGCTCTACTGCAACTTCAGAGAGATAAGATTTGCTATCTTCAATCTGCTCTACTGCGACTTTTGGGAGATAAGACTTGCCTTTTTTTTAACCTGCTCTACTGCAACTTCAAGGAGATAGGATTGGTGTCTTCTGTCTACTCCACTGCAACTTCAGGGAGATAAGACTAGATGTGATCTGCTCTACTGCAACTTCAGAGAGATAAGATTTGTGGTTTTAATCCACTCCACTGCAGCTTCAGGGAGATAGGATTGGTTTCTCCTGTCTGCTACACTACAACTTCAAGGAGATAAGACTGGATGCGATCTGCTCTACTGCAACTTCAAAGAGATAAGATCTGTGGTTTTAATCCGCTCTACTGTAACTTCAGGGAGATAAGATTGGTTTCTCCTGTCTGCTCCACTGCAACTTCAGAGAGATAAGATCTGTGGTTTTAATCCGCTCCAATGCAACTTCAGGGAGATAGGATTGGTTTCTTCTGTCTGTTCCACTGTAACTTCAGGGAGATAAGACTGGATGCGATCTGCTCTACTGCAACTTCAGAGAGATAAGATCTATGGTTTTAATCTGCTCCACTGTAACTTCAGGTAGATAGGATTGGTTTCTTCTGTTTGCTCCATTGCAACTTCAGAGAGATAAGATCTGTGATTTTAATCTGCTCCACTGCAACTTCAGGAAGATAGGATTGGTTTTTTCTGTCTGCTCCACTGCAACTTCAGGGAGATAAAACTGGATGCGATCTGCTCTACTGTAACTTTAGAGAGATAAGATATGTGGTTTTAATCTGCTCTACTGCAACTGCAAGGAGATAGGATTGGTTTCTTCTGTCTGCTCCACTGCAACCTCAGGGAGATAAGATTGGTGGCTTAAATCCACTTCCCTACTACATTGGGAAGATAAGATTCACTGTCTTTGATCTACTCCACTACTGCTTAGGGAGACAGGATAATAGCTTTACTGATCTGTCCTCTAGGGAACATGACCTGTAGAATCCATTTCATGGACCTATTTGTGCTTAGTGATTAGGATGTTATGATCGAAATGAATCAAAATTTCCTAACCAGATGTGTATGCATGAATGAAAAATGTCATGAAAATGATTCATTAATGTTTTAGTTGTGATTGCTCATTATTCATTAAGGCTCTATTACCAATACGTCAGAACGCCATCTTGTTCGGCTGGTAACACTCATCTCTTACTTAACCAGATTGCCCCCACTGTAATCTTCAAAGTTCAATCTACTGTAATCCTCAATGTTCAGTCCACTGTAATTTTCGGACATAAAATTTGAACCATCTTCCTCCCACTGTAATTTAGGAGTATAAGATCTGGCTCTTTATCAATCCTTTCATACTGTAATTCAAGGATACAAAATGTGAATCTCTTTGGCCTTACCCTTCCCAAGGTATCGTACCAAATGTTTATGCACAATTGTAATACTTTCTCTTCCGAGAAACCTCTTCTTATCACTCGGTGATCATTGCTTGTTTGTTCATTAAAGCTTTATCACCAACACGACATTTTGTTGTTTTGTTCAATCCATGTTTGGACAACAAAATCTGAAAGGATAGTCTTAATTTAGACTTTTTCTCCTTAGACATTTCGACCTTTAAACTTGGTGTGTTCTAAACAATAGTCCTGTTTCAGGTTCCTGTATTATTTAGAAACTTTCAGAGTAATATGCAATTGAATATTAACAGTCCATTAATCTTTATTTCAATGGAAAATGCTTGAAAAAGATTATCACAATGGACAAGATGAAATTTTATTGAGAGCAAAGCTCTAAACAAATAAATTAATCAGGATAGCAAATTTTGCTAAGATTCAAAATGAATAAGATGAAAAGGATTATCACAATGGACAAGATGAGATTTTATTGAGAGCAAAGCTCTAAACAAATTAATCAAGATAGCAAATTTCACCAAGAATCAAAATGAAAGAGATAAAAACAGGTGCCCAAGATATCGCAACATGAGCTTCTCTATATGAGCTTCTTGAGGACCCTTTTGAACTTGATATGTGTTTTGAAGATTCAGAATGCTTTGTCGATGCCTCAAGATGTAGCATCACTATTTCTTGCTAATTCAGGCATAGTAAGACTACCGCATGCCCCACCTTTGATCAAAATTTGAATTGCCTTTTTTCTGAGTTTTCAATTCAAAACCCCTTTGGTCTCAAGGCGCCCTTTTGCGAGTTTTCACCTTGGCCTCTCCTTTCATTTCTTTTTCTTTTTTCTTTTTCTTTTTTTTGAAATATTCTTTAATTGAATCTGAACTTATGGGATTAGGCTTGTCCTTGTTATCCCTTCCGATCAACGCTTTTCCAGATAAGGGCTTCTTCATAAAATCCTTCCCAGTTTGGCATTTCACTTTTTTATGAAGTTCTTTTTCTATAGGAAGAATCTTCTTCGTTACTAGGTCTCTCTCATGGAATTCTTTGGGGTGAACTTTTTTTGGTGAGCTCGCATCATTTGCTTTTGGTACATTTGACCATGACGGATAACTTTGAACATTTCTCTTCAATCGGGATTAGATCCACCAATAAAACTCAAAGAGAAAGAATCTCGACTTCAATGGATAAAAACTGTAATGAGCCAAAGAGAAAAATGTTTCCCCAGTAGAGTTTTTTTTGCCTCCACTGCACTGTTTACTTTGGGGCGATATAGTGTTAATTTTGAACAGACTATAAACTTCTGATGTTTTGCCATTGTTCAAATTCAATATATGGTCTAATATGATCCCTTTTTGGCATTTCATACTGACATATGATTTTCAAGAATTTACTGATTGTCGACTTTGTGACATTGGCATATGAAGCAGCTTCTACCCACTTAGTGAAGTAATCGACGATCATAAAGATGAGTTGATGACCGCTAGAATCTTTCGGTGCGATCAGCTCGATGACATCCATGCCCCACATTAAGGAAGGCCATGGATCCCATTTATTTTTTTTTGTAAAGTAGGATCTTGTTCTGCCATCTCTAGCAAATCAGGAGATAAGCTACAGTCTCGGTCCCCTTCAAAGTCTTGAGGTTCCTCTGGACACATATCTTGCTCAAAATGAGGTTTTGAGTCAATAGTAGTGTCGCTCATATGTTTGATATCTAGAGACCTATTGTAGGGACAAAGGCATATCCAAAGAATAAAAGAATCTAAGAATATTTATCTGTAGAATATGGTTATGAATGAAATGGAAACAATGAAAGAATATTGCTCGGAGTGAGAAACAAATATGCATTTTTATTGAAATAAGGATGCTAGACATAAGCCAATTTCACAAAAGGATTCTTATTGCTCTTAAACTTAGAGTTAGCTCTAAAAAATATAGGGATCTCTTCACTAGTCCCATTGCTCAAAACACTTTCGAGTGTGTAATGGTAAACGCCTGATAAATTCTCTTCACTAGCTCATTCTTCGGATACGGCGTTAACATTCAAATTCCCTCAACATTCCTTTCGGGCCTTTGACTTCTTTGAAGAACTCTCTCGAACCAATAGTCACAGCCCTCGGTTGGCCTATAGTGACCGATTTAGAATACCCTTTATTATGCATGCTCAGGTTATTCACTTTGTTTTCCTTGTTCTCTAGGGTTGATCTTTTGACGCTTTTCCCACATTTGTCTTTCCACTTCTTATTGCATATAATATCTGAGAAGCTCATGGTAGCGTTTCCTAACATATGGTTAATGAATGGGGCTTTCAGAGTGTTGATGAAAAGTATCGCGGTTTCTTTCTCCAAAAAAAATGTAGCTAGACTTGTGTTGCTACCTCCCTCCATCTTTGGGCGTATTGCCTGAAAGTCTACCTTTACTTCTTTTTCGTATTTTGTAGTATAATTCTGTCAGGTGTCATGTCTGTTACGTGGCTGTATTTTCTTATAAAAGCACATGCCAAGTCCTTCCATGAGTGGATATTGGCACGGCTCAGCTGGTTGTACCATTTGGCTGCAGACCTGATTAGACTGTCCCGAAAGCAGTGAATTAACAGTTGATATTATTGACGTATCCTGTCATCCTTCGATAGAACATAGTGATGTGAGCTTCAGGACAACTAGTCCCATTATACTTTTCAAATTCTAGAGTCTTGAATTTTGGCAGGAGGACTTGATCTGGGACCAAACTCATATCTCTAGCGTCAACCCCGTGATGGTAATCAGCATGTTCCATTGCTCGAAGTTTTTCCTCCAACCACTTGTACCGATCTTCGAGCTGTTTTGGCAGCTCCGTTCTTGTTTTTTCTATTTCTGCCATTTCATCTAGATCGAGAACTACAGGATTGGTTGGATTGTCCCCCGGATTGGAACCTGAGCCTGTTTGGTAATTCAACAGAGCCGAGGCGTTGACCTGAAATTGTTGGGCTCTGATAGTAACGGGTGCCTCTTGTGGATATGCCTCGGTTGTGCTTGGGTATTAGTTGGGGTAAAACCTGGAGGATAGGCAGGGTCTTCATGATCATCCCAAGAATTGACCACAGGGCTCTTCCCTTTATCATTTCCTCCAGCCATTAATTGTGTTAACTGGCTCAATAAATTTCTTTGGGATTCTTGCATGTCTTGTTGGATATTTTCTAGTTGTTCTTGCATCTGGGCTTGCATCTGTTCTTGGAATTGCTCTAATCTCTCTAGTCTCTGATCCATTGCTTTTGTCTTGCGGCGGGTACCGTAGTGATAGTTAATTACTAAACCCTCGTTGGTTTCCAGGGTAACTGTAACAATTTTGATTAATCAGGGTCTTTTCGTGAAATTTTAATGCATGTAATGAAATGAAATACAGATGAATGAAATGAAATGCAGATGAATGTAATGAATGCAAAGAAAAAGAGACATTGATTCTGATTCAATTTTGTTAGAACAACTTTACTAAAAAAAAATCTCTTTACATAAGGTGGATATATATACGGTTTTGTCCTCATAGGCAGAGACATTTGATCTTCTTCTTCATCCAAGTGTTAAGATAAATCTCACGAATTCTTCAAAAAGGGTGTCTCGTCTATCTCCTTTTTGCTTGATCTGGGCCACGACTCATTGCTCACTTATCCTTGTGATGCTCGGTAGCTTCTCTAAGAGGTCGGGACATTGACGACTCTTGAATGATCTTTGTCAGCCTGAATCTTCAGGCAACGAAGCAAGGTCATATACTCCTTCATTAGACTATCGCCCTTTCCTCGTTATGTTTTCTCGGACCATACTCGGACAACCGCATTATCTTCCATTTTATCAAGAAACTCATTTTCTTATAACAAGCTCTCTATTTAGATACTGAACGTGAATCAACATCTCTTTTCTATGATGAAAATGCAATTCAATTATAACCAAAACAAAAGAAAATATGTTAGTACAAATCAAAAGCAAGCAAGAAAGAAATACATAGAGCACCTATTCGGGTGACCACTAGGGGTTTGGCATGGTTCTACTTAGGGTGGGCTCCTAAGGGCTCTCTATATGCGGTTTGGTTCTAAAGTAAAGGTACCTGAACCGGCAGATTCCTCGATCCTCACCTATTATAGTCTCATATGGACCGAGTTTAGTTCAGGGGAATACATTTCCCTATGACTGCACGGAGATGGAAATCTCACGAAGACATAGGTATGGATGTATCCCTAAAGCGATCCACTATCCTACATAGAGGTGAAAACCTCACGAAGGAATAGTTTCTCACTCCCACTTAAAAGGGTATAACTGAGTGGTCATGCAAGGCAATGTGAAGAAATATATCAAAACTTAAACTAACACATCAATTATAAACCACAATGATGAAGATTGTAATAAAGACGGATGAAATGCAACGAAAGGATCGTACATTTAAACCAAATTATCAAATTTCGACAAAAACACAAGAAATAATCAACTCATGGCTTGACTCTCTTATTTTGTCCCCAGCAGAGTCGCCAAGCTATTGACACCATTTTTTTTGTAAAACGAGGGTCGACTTTAATTTTAAAGAATGAAAACGAACACGGGAGTCGCCACCAATCTTTTTTGATGAGGTGTGATTGGGTCACCTTGTAAAACTATTGTCTTTAATAAACGGTTTGGATTTATTAAAATAATGCTTTTGGTCTACGAAATTCAAAAAAATAGGTTCGGGAGTCGGTTACATACGAGGAAGGATTAGCACCCTCGTAATGCCCAAAAATTGGTACCTAGTTGATTAATTAGTGTCTTAATGTCGAAGATTGAAAACTTTGAAGAGTTTTTAAAAATACGATCATTAAAAAAAACTAGAATAACATGGGTTGGAATTTAGGATTCTCTTGTTCAGAAAAAATATCACATCCAGCACGTTAGGATACAATACTTTAAACCCCCGAAACCAAGATCACCTTATGGTTCCAAAACCCATCCTTTGAAATTTTAAAAGAATATTTGGCTATTTGGTCAAACGAAAGAATCGAAACCCAGCACGTTAGGGTACGTTTTCTCGAATTTCCAAATGCGAAATATTGCCTTATTTAGATTCCTTTCATCATTTTTTGATATTTTAAAAAGGGTATTTTGCTATTAGTCTTAACGAAATAGACCGAAACCCCGTAAGTTAGGATACAATTTTCTCGAATCGCCAATACACAAAATATTGCCTTATTTGAAATTTTCATTTTTGCATGTTTGGGTAAAAAATGTAATGTTTGAAATAATGCGTGAACAAAAGGGTTGCATTGATGGGGCGACAATTTATAATATGGTGAAGTAATTTTCGAAAAACATGATATACGAATGAATTACCATAGCATGGAAATACGAGTAAACGAAATAATACACATAATGGCAATAATGCGAAAACAAATAAACTAATTACAACGTACATAATGATAATAATCACACCACGTGCAACATTTTAACATATCAATATTAATAGTCCAAGCAAACGAAACGAAATAATAAAGAACAATTTTACGTAGGTAATAGTATAAGACAAATAGCTTATGAGATTAACTCGAAATGTATGGCAAAATGTCTCAAACAAGCAATATAAAACTTTAAAATGAAAAAAAAATACTAAGATAGTTTAAAATAATTAAAAATAGTATTCTTTATTTTTTATTAAAATAATATATATATATTCTAAGAGACAATATATACATATAGTAGTTTAAACAAATAATATAATTAAAAAATTAAGTAAATATTAGGCAAAACATTTAAAATAAATAATATATGTAAAACTTAAAATAAATAATAACAATAGAAGAGCTCCTTTTTAAAAATAAAAAATTAATTTTTAAAGAAAAAGAAAATAAAATAATTACATGGAATAAGGATTAAATTGAAATCGGATTAGAACTCGCGGTCTAAATTGCAAATAAATAAAAGGGGTGGCTCGGGACCAAAATGAAATGCGCTCAAAGCGCGAGGACTTTCAGGGAAATATTCCCCAGTCATAAAGCACGGCGTTTTAACCGTGGAACAACACATGGTCTAAGGACCAACTTGAATTGGAAGCAAAAATACATGGCTAAAATAAAAATAATAATAAACCCAAATTGCATACGCCGAAAAAGCATAGGGCAGATTGCGCAAATATCCCCTCAGAGTCAAAAGCGAGGATCCCCTAGCGGGTCGGGTCGCGTGCGCGGGTATGGGGGAAATGACGTAAACCGGCATCGTTTTGGCCATGGCTGCTTAAGCCCAAAACGACGGCGTTTCATACTTAGGATAAAATAAAAAAAAACCCAAAGAAAATCAGTTTCATCCCTTTTTTTAAAAAAAATTCAGAGAGCTTTTGAGCTCTCTCCCTCTCTCACACCCCCACCTCGCTCGGCCTAGGGTTTCGGCCATAAGCGCCGCCGTAACGCCACCGTGACCAGTGGCCGGCGTTACCCAAAAGAGGCGTTTCAACCCGGATTTCCAGTGCGCTCAAAGATCCAACCTTCTTTGGCCTAAAAAACAAGGAGAGGGCACCCCTAGCCCCCCTTTTAGGTCTAATTCTGACAACGGGAAAAGGGCCTCTGACGACCGGACTTGAGGGCTATTCCAGTCGAGGTTTTTCTTTCTCTTTCTTTGTTCTTACTAGTTGTATGTAAAAAAAATAGAAGAAAAGAAAATACACAGGGAAAAGAAATGCGAATTTGAAAATGAAAAAAATCTACCTTTGATACTTGTTTTCTGTTTTTTATTTTTCTAATGTTCGTCAAAAAAAAGAAGAAGCATTACAAGGTTAATATTTTGGCCTTTGTAGCTGATCTAAGCGATTCATGATCTATTTTTTTTGTTGTTTTTCGATTTGGCCCCTATTGCTGTTGTCGTTTTGTGCTTTGTTGGTTTCTTGCAGGTAGCAAAGGCGTGGCAGAGGCTGTGAGACGCGATGGCAGAGGCGTGCGGTCAATGGCAGAGGACCCAGGCGCGACGCCTAGGGTTAGCAACTTTGTTTTTTCTGCTGAAATTTTTTAGCTTGTGGGCTTTGGGCTACTAGGTTTAGGTTTGGGCTTGGGTTGTTGTTTTTAATTTGGGCCGTATTAGGCTAGTTGTAATTTGGACTCTTATGGACTGTTAATTTATTTGGTTTGGTCTTGGTCAAAATTAGGCTTGTACAATAAGGTTAGGGTGTGTCTTGGCTGGTCGTTAGCTAGAAAGTCACTTAGGTGGCTAATGTAATGTTTCGAATTCGGGTCGGTCTGTCTCGGTCGGCTTTGGGGTGTCACAATCTATCATAGGGTTCATCTCTCTTAGGTATTTAGAAAATTAGTTCATGATTAAAAATAAAAACATCCAAAGGGTAGTATAACTGAAAGGAATAAAGAAACTCATGATAATCTCTTAAGAAATCAATTAGGAATCTTCCATCTTAATGAAAATCTGCTTCAGAGTCAGCTTTAGTGGTCAAATAGGAATCTTCCATCTCAATGAAAATCTGGTTCACAGTCGGCTTTAGTAGTGTCTTTGGAGTTGTTTTCTTGAATATTCTAGGAAGGTTCTCTTATATCTTCTTAATTTTGTCATATAAACATCTTAGAATGCCGGAAAAGCCTAAAATTCGTATTTTTTCGCAGGTCAAAGTGCAAATCTACGAAATTGATGTCGTTTGCCACAAGATCGTGTGGGTCACACAGTCAAGTGGAATAGGTCAGCTCATGTGGGTCCTCTACTTTGCCCCCATTTTCTGATTTTTGCTCATTTTTTTGCTCCTTTTCCTCCCAAATGTTATATTAAACATAATGATGGCAATTGTTGTAACCCAAACATCTCTCTAAAATTTAAAATTGAATTAAATGTGATCCAGAAATGTTCAAGTTATTATCCCCAAATCACCCGCAAATAATGATGGCAATTGTGGAAAAGGCCCTCAATTAATAACCCTAAAGACCCGTTTATCTTAATATTGAGAGCTTTGTTTCATCCAAAAAGATGTGGTGCTCTTGAATGCAATTGATTGTGATTGAAAATTGAAGTGAAGTTGATGGAAAATAAGTTAGAAAATTGCTACTTCTCCAAAAATTTAATGTGAAACAGCAAATTTAATGTCGAGGTGTAAGACGTTTAGTTGTTTTCGAAGTAGTTGATAAGCCTAAAATTATAAAAGATAATCATAAGGTCTTAAATGCAATTATGATGTAGGTTGGTATTTTGTTCATTTGAGTTTTCAATACACAAAAAGCAAGATCCTGGAAGGAGAGTAAGAGAATTGGTGGAGAGAACTTGTCAAAGCTAAGAATCTCTAAAAAGATATTTCTCAACAATTTTTTTAATTTCTTAATTGATGAAAACAAATTTAAGTATTTCCCAATTTGTAAAAACATGCTTTTTTTTTTTTTTTTGTATTTCTAGGTTTTTCTTAGCTTTTTTTATATTATTTTGGAATTTTTGTAATCTTCTTATAATTTCTTAAAAAATAATATATTTGTAAAATTTTCTAAACCATAAATACCAATGAAAGAGAATGTGATAAAATTAGGGGTAAATGTGTATTTAAGCCAAAGAAAATAAAAGAATAATAATGAAATTCACCTTAAAACAATTACAATGACTAGATGAACAATTTGACCTAAAACTTTGTATGAAATGATGTCATTAATGTGTTACATCAGGTTTGTTAGAGAGATAAGATTAAATGAATTTGGGATAGCATGAAACTTGTATCTCTTTCCAATAATTTAACATCATTTCAATATTTTCATCTTGAAAAAGATCAAATTCGAAATGATATGTCAAACTTTTTAAATAAAAATGTTGAAATGGCATTAGATGAATAAAAAAAATACAAGTTTTATGGCATCCCAATGTCATTTAATCCTTTCTTGCATAAGGGTATAACTTTAAGGTGAGTTATTACATAGTAACAAATGGATAATATTGGTCACCATATGTTTACTTTAAAAGATTAAGCAAACATAAGTGACAGAACTTGGCTTTCCATTTTTATTTTTATTTTTTTGCAATTTTTATGTAATTTTAAAGAGTAAGGACCAAATTAACAAAAACTATAAATGCTTAAGGCTAAAAAAACTATAAATGTTATTAAATTAGGTGTAGTTTAAGGACTATAACCCTACTATCTAGTTTTTATAAATTAATCGAATTAGCCTATCATCAGTTAGAAATGGTTTCTACAATATTTATACTTATTTAGCTTATAGTTTATTTAATAGTTGAAGTTCAATAAACATATTAAATTACTTTAAATTTAAACTAACCTTTTATGATAATAAATAATCGTACGTAATTTTTCTTATTATATATGCGATGTTCATATTATCTAATACGTAAAAGGCGGTTTCGTTAATTTTAATAAAGGGCAATCAGTTTTCAGCTTATCCCTTTTTCTTTTAGTTTTTAACAAAATCAATTGATTTGATTATGTATTTCATTGACCTTAATCCATTATAACTGATTTTAAAATTGATTTTTATCAATCTAATGGACTTGACCGAGTCAACTAAGCCAATATCATCGGTTTTAATTGGGTTTTGCTCGACCCTACTAAAAAACATGTCGATGTTATTAAAATTGATATATTTACCTTATTATAAAAGATTAATTATAAAAAAGTCAGTCAATGCTAAAGTCACATATAACTCCAAAGACCCCTCAAAAGATAGATATATTTGCCTTCTTTTGAAATATCTTCACTTCAAACCATTGCTGTAACCCAATCATCTCTCTAAAAATTAAAAGTTAAATGTGGAATTGAATTAAACGTGATACAGAAATGTTGAAGTAATTATCCCCGAATCACCCGCAAATAACGATGGCAATTGTGGAAAAGGCCCTCAATTAATAACCCTAAAGACCCGTTTATCTTAATATTGAGAGCTTTGTTTCATCCAAAAAGATGTGGTGCTCTTGGATGCAATTGATTGTGATTGAAAATTGAAGTGAAGTTGATGGAAAATAAGTTAGAAAATTCTACTTCTCCAAAAATTTAATGTGAAACAGCAAATTCAATGTCGACGTTTTTTTATTGTTTATAAAAAAAATTAATTTTATATTAAAAGGATCTCAATAGTCTCTCTCAATTTCCAAATTGAGGAAATTGGTCACCCTAAAAAATCAGAGCAATTTAGTCCCTATTAATTTTGAAAGTGAGCAACGAAGAATAATTAATCAGGATGTTAATTTTCCATAAAATGTACATGATTTTGGTTGGTATAATAATAAATTTAGCCCTCAAAATTTACACTTGCAATTTGGTCTTAATTTAACAAAATTTTCCCGCAACGTTTGTGTAAATATGTAAATGTTGAGGTTGAATTTCTTGATTTTTTTTTAAAAAATTAAGGTCAAAATGACAAAATATATAAACATTGAAGGCTAAATTTGTTACTATACCAATCAAAATTATGTACAATTGATGGAAGAATTTAACACCATAATTAATTGTCCTTAGTTACTCACTTTCAAAATTGATAGGGATTGAATTGCTACAATTTTTTTTATGTATGAAACATACAATATATGGCTTGAATTTCATATTTAGATTATATAAAATGAATCATTTGTTTCTTTCTCACCCTCTCCACCAAAATAACCATTAACTTCATCAAAATCACCCGTATGATTCCAAAGGTCTCTTGGCTTGTCTAAACATATTTTTTTCTTTTATATTTTGTTAATAAAAAATACAAATTTATTTTAATCTTTAAAAATTTATAATTTAAACCTTTAAAAAATATTTTATTCGTCAAACTCCCACAAATACTAACCTATATATTGTTGTTAATCCAAATTGATTATTGGGTTTACGGTTGGAGCAAATTTAAAGAGGGGAGCAGGGGTATTCCCAACCAAAATGGAAAAAAAAAAAAAAATTCTATTAAGACCATTTAAAAAATAATAAATTAATACATGATAAAATTATATTTTAACTTCACAAAATTTTATAATTTAATTCTAATTCTTCTAATTTTTTTTTTTAGATTCGCCTTTATTCAAAGCTTCAAGCGTTTTTGGGTTTGGTAGTATAGCATGGCTATTGGAAAATTGAGTGGATTACTTTATTTCATATTTTTCAATCTCACACGCCAGTGTGTGATAGCTCCAGTTTCCACACGCCTGTGTCATTTATCCACATGCTCGTGTGGGTTTTGGGGTTTTGAATTTTTGTCTCTTTTAATTGGTATTCGAATTTGTTTAAGTTACAATTTAGTCCTAAATAATAAAACTTGAATTAGACATAGTAAACGAACTCAAATTCACCTGAAAATTTTAGCCTTGCATAATTTGACTAAAAGAAGGTCAGTAAACACTTAGATCTAAAATCGGGTTAGTTTTACCATAGGTGGTAAAATAACGTAAATGCCCGTAGGTTAAATTACCTAGGAAAAGTTTAAAATTGGCTCATAATTTACTTTGGCATTAATAAATAACTAATAATTAGATAAGATTGAGGTGTTATAAGGTCGGGGTGTGTCTTGGGTGTCGTTAGCTAGAGAGTCATTTAGGTGGCTAATGTAATGCTTCGAATTTGGGCCGATCTATCCCGGTCGGCTTTGGGGTGTCACAATCTATCATAGGGTTCATCTCTCTTAGTTTAGGCATGGATTGCTGGTTTGATAATAGATGTACTTTTTTACTTTTTGTAATTTTCATGTCCGTTTCAGGGTTCATCGTCAGTATTTGTGGAATTGAATTGCAATTGAAAAAAAAATTTTAAGATATTTTTTATACACTAAATGTTAATTCTATTACAATTTAGATATTTTTTTTCTAGTTGAACATAAACTTAGAAAATTAAGCCTACTTCAATCCAAATGAAATTTATCATTAGTGACCAACGACTATCTAATATCTCCTTCAAGCCAACATCTTACATAATGCGGAGGATCTTCCAAGATAACCAGCTGCTCAATTATGCCTCCATCTGCCTTAGCCATACAATCAGCAACTTTATTGATGGATTTTAATTAAGTTTTGATTGATAAGCTAATAAATGTAATTAAATATATTATGAGATACAAAATTATTGTTTGATTGGTCCATAAGTCGGTTTAGGTCAGTTTCATTGGGTGACTTACCTCTAAGTCTTCTCAAGTCTGCATTAATTCACATTTTCTTTCGGAATTCTATGTAGAAAAAGGATGTATGGAAAGGGAATTATCAAAACAGGATTACGATAGTGTTGAAAATAACGATATGTTAGGAAAAAATATAAAAAAAGGTGTAAATAATTTTAAAATATGTTATTGTTAAAAAATTTTAAATTTCATATAAAATTTTAATCATATTTTTATTGATTTTTTAAAGAAAAATATATCTTGTTGATTGTTTTAACGCTTACAATTTTTTAAATAGTTTTAAATATCTTATAAAGTATTTAATTTTTAAAATTATATTTTTTAAAGGGAAATTCATTAAGTCATTTAATGAATGAGATCATACAATTTGAAGGAAAAAATAACAAACACTCGTTATACGCGTTGAAGGACAAGCTCTATTAATATAACAAAAACTTCAGTTTCAGCATCAATAGAACATTATGACACGTGACAATTGGTTTTGTTACAACTCAAGTATAAGATATAATGAGTGATTGCAAGCATTTAATACAATAATGAAATCAGCACCGCATGGTCTAAAGCACTTAAAAATATAGTTTTAGATCACTTTAAATTTCAAAAAGAAATTAATAATTTTTAAAATTTTGTTAATTGTGATCGGTAAAAAAATCACCTTTTATATAGATATTTTAAAATTCTTTTAAAAAGATAAATTTGAGGTTTGCGTTGAGTTCTAGAGAAAAAAGTAGGTTCAAGAGTCTGTTACGTGTAGGGAAGGTTGTAATAATCCTACAACACTCTAAATTAGTACTTGTTAATTATGCAATTGTCAAAAAATTCCAAATTTAAAAATAAAAAATCTAATGTTTAATTGTGAACCCTTAAAATACTAATTAATTCCTTAGTGAAATAATTTTTGGTATTTGTTGATATCCACAAAAATATTAAAAGTATTTTTTTAAATGAAAAACGCAAAAAAGATATCTCCAAATTAATTTGACCAGTGGTTTGTTCACCGCCGTGGATGCTTGTGTCCAATGAAAGTATATTTTATAAATCAACTTATTAGTAAACATTAAAAGTTATCTGAAAGAATAGTTTTTTTATTAATTTTGTTTTAAGTCACCAAATCTATATTGAGTTGTAAATATAATTAAATAAATCAAATTTCGTGACAAAATTAAATAAAATTTTAAGTTTACTTGCAAACTTCAATCACATATGAGTTAAATGGTAAATTTATTTATATTTTCAAAGTGTAATGACAAGTATAAATTAAAATATAGTGATAAATTTCAATATTTACTTATAATATAGTAGTAAATTTACACTTTAAACTCTAGAATTATTGAAGTTTTTATCCCCAAATCATCCACAGTTTGTGGAAGAGCTCGTCAATTACTGAAGTTTAACCCTAAAGACCCATTTGTGTTAATAAAGTCAAAATTTACAGTTTAAAAAAAATCATTTTTTATTTAACAAAGTTAATATTTTAAAGTTTTATGATTTTTTAAATGAAATATTTCTATTAGAATTAAACTACAATTGAAAAAAAATTAAAATATTTTTTATATAATAAATATTAACTCTATTACAATTTGGATATATTTAATTAGAGTAACTAAAATAAAACATTTAATAATAAAAGGAGAAATTTGATGCACTCAAGATACCAAAAACTTTTTTACTTTTAAACTATAGGGACTAGCAGCATATTTTAAACTATTTATTATTCTGAAAATAAAAGAATATATAGTAATTAATAAAATATATATTTTTACACCTTTTATATAGAGATTTTCAAATTCTTTTCAAAAGATAAATTTAAGGTATGCGTTAAATTCTAGAGAAAATAGTAGGTTCAAGAGTTGATTATGCGTAAGGGAGATTGTACTAGCCCTACAACAGTCAAAATTGATATTTATTAATTACACAATTGTCAAAAAATTTAAAATTTATAATTATGACCCCTTGAAATAAAACACTAACTTTTCAAGTGAATTAAAATTTCTTAGTGAAATAATTTTTGGTGTCGCTTGATATCCACAAAAATATTAAAAATATTAAATAAAAACAAAACTCGTAAATTCACTTTATTTGGAAAAAAAGATATATCCAAATTAATTTGGTTAGTGGTTCATCGCCTTGCTTGTGTCCAATGAAAGTATATTTTATAAAATAATTTATTATTAAACATTAAAAAGATGTCCGAAAGAATAATTTTTTATTAATTTTGTTTTAAGTCACCAAAATCTATATTGAACAAATTAAATTTAGTGACAAAATTAAATAAAATTTTAAGTTCACTTGCAAAGTTAAATCTGAGTTAAATGGTAAATTTACTTATGTATGAAGTATTGATGGATGTTATTTAAATTTTGATTGATAAATTACTAAATGTAATTAAATATATTATAAGTTAAAATATTATTTTTTGATAAATCACTTTCACATTTTCTTTTGAAGGTTTCATTCATTGACACTTTAGATGCTAATTAATTTTCTTTTTCTACGTAGAAAAAGATGATCGAAGGAGATTTCAAAGTTATAAATATGTTGTTAGTCTCTTTTATTTCTATAAAATTTTAGATTCATTCTAATCACTCATATTATTTTGTGGTTAAAATATGTTGTTAGTCCCTTTTTTCCTATAAAAATTTGATATCCATTCCTTATACGTTAAAGGTTATAAATTCAATTTACAAATTTCAATCCAATTATTATCATCTTTGATATTTTTTGTCAGAATTTGTCAACTTGCTTATTTTGTGTTAGTCATATACCACGACATATAAGGGAAACCTAATTAATATGTAAAGTTGACAAATTTTGACAAAAAAAATTAACGATAGGACTAAGATTTTTAAATAAAAACAAGAAGACTTTATTTTTAACCTTTTAAGCATAAGGACTAAATCTCAAATTTTATCAAAGTATAAAGACAAATAGATTATTTCAACCTTATTTTGTTTAAAAAGTTTTTTACATTTATTAGATCAAAATATTTTTATCAAGTTTATCAAGTGTGCGAGGGTTGAAACATATTAAAGCATGCTCTCTGGGCTTTTCTTCATCATCCAAACCATTTTATCAACTCAACTTCCCTTTTCCTACTTTTTTTATTTTCTTGCCTTATTCCGTCTTGCAATCATGAACTACAACACTTGCTTTCATCTTCTTTTAGCTTTATTCATACCATGTTCTGTACTTTGCTTGGCTATGACAGTCAGGAATCTCAACTCCGATCAGTTTGCACTTCTCGAGTTTAAGGATCGCATTGCCGGTCCTCAAAATGTATTGGCAAACAATTGGACGGCCTCAACCTCTGTTTGCAATTGGATTGGTGTTTCTTGTGGCTTCCTCCATAAAAGAGTTATAGATTTGAATCTTACAAGCATGAATCTTAGGGGTACTATCCCTCCACACCTTGGAAATCTTTCATTTCTATTCTCTCTCGACTTGAGTAGCAACCATTTCTATGGCCATCTCCCTAAAGAATTGGGCCAATTGCATCGTTTGAGGATCCTTCAATTAAGCTACAACCGTCTGAGTGGGGAAATTCCATCATGACTTGGGAACTTACAGAGAGTTCGAAGGCTGAAAATGAAAAATAATAACTTTACAGGCACAATCCCTGAAACACTTGTTAACATGTCTAATCTAGACATCTTGAACTTGGGATTCAATCAATTATCTGGTCAGGTTCCATCTTCCATCTTCAAGATTCCTTCTCTGAAGATTATTGATCTCTCCAGCAATAGCCTATCAGGTAGTTTGCCTAACGATATCTGTCAACATCTTCCCAAGCTTGAAGGGCTTTACTTGGATAGCAATGAATTATCTGGTAACATTCCATTTGGCATGGGCAAATGCAACAACCTTAATATTTTGTCGTTGTCCTATAATCAATTTATGGGGATCATTCCAAGAAGTATTGGAAATCTAATACGACTCCAAGAATTATATTTGGAGTTTAATAATCTTGAAGGTAATCAATTTCCTTGATTTCTTGAATTTAAAGTATTTTTTTAATAAAAGAGTTTGACTTGTAATAGATAAAAAAAGGAAAAACTTTTTATTTCATTTGATGAAAAACATATGCTGAAATATATTAAAATCTTACATCTTCAAATTACTGTAGAACAGAAAAGAAAACCTCTTTAACTTATGCTAACAAAATAGGTAGTTTGACACCTTGATTTTTCGACCATGTGTGCAGGTCAAATTCCTGAGCAAATTAGTAATCTTCTTGGTTTGGAACTGCTTATTATTAAAGCAATTAAAGGCCTTACAGGTCAGATTCCAACTTCGATCTTCAACATTTCTTCTCTGAAGACCATTGATCTCTCCAACAATAGCCTATCAGGTAGTTTGCCTAATGATATCTGTCAACATCTTCCCAAGCTTGAAGGGCTTTACCTGAGTTGGAATGAATTATCTGGTAACATTCCATTTGGCATGGGCAAATGCAACAACCTTAATATTTTATCGTTGTCCTATAATCAATTTATGGGGATCATTCCAAGAAGTATTGGAAATCTAACACGACTCCAAGAATTATATTTGGGGTTTAATAATCTTGAAGGTAATCAATTTCCTTCATTTCTTGAATTTAAAGTATTCTTTTTTATAAAGAGTTTGACTTGTAATAGATAAAAAAAGGAAAAACTTTTTATTTCATTTGATGAAAAACATATACTGAAATATATTAAAATCTAACATCTTCAAATTACTGTAGAACAGAAAAGAAAACCTCTTTGACTTATGCTAACAAAATAGGTAGTTTGACACCTTGATTTTTCGACCATGTGTGCAGGTCAAATTCCTGAGCAAATCAGTAATCTTCTTGGTTTATAACTGCTTAGTATTAAAGCAATTAAAGGCCTTACAGGTCGGATTCCAACTTCGATCTTCAACATTTCTTCTCTGAAGGCCATTGATCTCTCCAACAATAGCCTATCAGGTAGTTTGCCCAATGATATCTGTCAACATCTTCCCAAGCTTGAAGGGCTTTACTTGGATAGCAATGAATTATCTGGTAACATTCCATTTGGCATGGGCAAATGCAACAACCTTAATATTTTGTCGTTGTCCTATAATCAATTTATGGGGATCATTCCAAGAAGTATTGGAAATCTAACACGACTCCAAGAATTATATTTGGAGTTTAATAATCTTGAAGGTAATCAATTTCCTTCATTTCTTGAATTTAAAGTATTTTTTTTTATAAAAGAGTTTGACTTGTAATAGATAAAAAAAGGAAAAACTTTTTATTTCATTTGATGAAAAACATATGCTGAAATATATTAAAATCTAACATCTTCAAATTACTGTAGAACAGAAAAGAAAACCTCTTTGACTTATGCTAACAAAATAGGTAGTTTGACACCTTGATTTTTCGACCATGTGTGCAGGTCAAATTCCTGAGCAAATCAGTAATCTTCTTGGTTTGGAACTGCTTATTATTAAAGCAATTAAAGGCCTTACAGGTCAGATTCCAACTTCGCTCTTCAACATTTCTTCTCTGAAGGCCATTGATCTCTCCAACAATAGCCTATCAGGTAGTTTGCCTAATGATATGTGTCAACATCTTCCCAAGCTTGAAGGGCTTTACCTGAGTTGGAATGAATTATCTGGTAACATTCCATTTGGCATGGGCAAATGCAACAACCTTAATATTTTGTCATTGTCCTATAATCAATTTATGGGGATCATTCCAAGAAGTATTGGAAATCTAACACGACTCCAAGAATTATATTTGGAGTTTAATAATCTTGAAGGTAATCAATTTCCTTCATTTCTTGAATTTAAAGTATTTTTTTTATAAAAGAGTTTGACTTGTAATAGATAAAAAAAGGAAAAACTTTTTATTTCATTTGATGAAAAACATATGCTGAAATATATTAAATTCTAACATCTTCAAATTACTGTAGAACAGAAAAGAAAACCTCTTTGACTTATGCTAACAAAATAGGTAGTTTGACACCTTGATTTTTCGACCATGTGTGCAGGTCAAATTCCTGAGCAAATCAGTAATCTTCTTGGTTTGGAACTGCTTAGTATTAAAGCAATTAAAGGCCTTACAGGTCGGATTCCAACTTCGATCTTCAACATTTCTTCTCTGAAGGCCATTGATCTCTCCAACAATAGCCTATCAGGTAGTTTGCCCAATGATATCTGTCAACATCTTCCCAAGCTTGAAGGGCTTTACTTGGATAGCAATGAATTATCTGGTAACATTCCATTTGGCATGGGCAAATGCAACAACCTTAATATTTTATCGTTGTCCTATAATCAATTTATGGGGATCATTCCAAGAAGTATTGGAAATCTAACACGACTCCAAGAATTATATTTGGAGTTTAATAATCTTGAAGGTAATCAATTTCCTTGATTTCTTGAATTTAAAGTATTTTTTTTTATAAAAGAGTTTGACTTGTAATAGATAAAAAAGGAAAAACTTTTTATTTCATTTGATGAAAAACATATGCTGAAATATATTAAAATCTAACATCTTCAAATTACTGTAGAACAGAAAAGAAAACCTCTTTGACTTATGCTAACAAAATAGGTAGTTTGACACCTTGATTTTTCGACCATGTGTGCAGGTCAAATTCCTGAGCAAATCAGTAATCTTCTTGGTTTGGAACTGCTTATTATTAAAGCAATTAAAGGCCTTACAGGTCAGATTCCAACTTCGCTCTTCAACATTTCTTCTCTGAAGGCCATTGATCTCTCCAACAATAGCCTATCAGGTAGTTTGCCTAATGATATGTGTCAACATCTTCCCAAGCTTGAAGGGCTTTACCTGAGTTGGAATGAATTATCTGGTAACATTCCATTTGGCATGGGCAAATGCAACAACCTTAATATTTTGTCGTTGTCCTATAATCAATTTATGGGGATCATTCCAAGAAGTATTGGAAATCTAACATGACTCCAAGAATTATATTTGGAGTTTAATAATCTTGAAGGTAATCAATTTCCTTCATTTCTTGAATTTAAAGTATTTTTTTTATAAAAGAGTTTGACTTGTAATAGATAAAAAAAGGAAAAACTTTTTATTTCATTTGATGAAAAACATATGCTGAAATATATTAAATTCTAACATCTTCAAATTACTGTAGAACAGAAAAGAAAACCTCTTTGACTTATGCTAACAAAATAGGTAGTTTGACACCTTGATTTTTCGACCATGTGTGCAGGTCAAATTCCTGAGCAAATCAGTAATCTTCTTGGTTTGGAACTGCTTAGTATTAAAGCAATTAAAGGCCTTACAGGTCGGATTCCAACTTCGATCTTCAACATTTCTTCTCTGAAGACCATTGATCTCTCCAACAATAGCCTATCAGGTAGTTGCCTAATGATATGTGTCAACATCTTCCCAAGCTTGAAGGGCTTTACTTGAATGAAAATGAGTTATCTGGTAACAACGATAATCATTAGAAATTATTTTTTTATTGCAAAAACTAATCTATTTTATATAAGTAAAAATTAAAAAAAAATCATTAGAAATCCTTTGTCTGTAGAAGAAAAGAAACCAATGTGGAAAATACATTTATTTTATAAAATGAAACAATGATATATACACATATACATTTATATACATAGATTCTCATATCGCCTGTTGCACAGTTTACTAAAAAATATGCTTAAAGTATTTTTAGTTGAACAGTTTAGAAGGTATGTTTTTCAGTTCAATTTTCGACTATGTGTGCCATCAAGTATTTTTAATTTAACTACGCTCGAAGAAATAGATCTATTTAGCAACAAATTAGAAGGTATGTTTTTCACTTTAATATTTTCCAAACTCCAAAACATTGTGTTGAATTTGTTTCTTCTATTTTGGTCATATACTTTTTATCATTTTAATCTGATAATAAACAATAAGATTTATATGAATTGATTTATTTTTAATTTTTTAATTTCCATTAAACTTTAAAAAAGAAATTATTTTTTATTGCATAAACTAATCTATTCTATATAAGTAAAAACAATTTTAAAAAAATCATTAGAAATCCTTTGTCTGTAGAATAAAAGAAACCAATGCGGAAATATATTTATTTTACTTCATACAACATAATTTTACTTCATAAAATTAAAAAATTATCATTAAAAATAATAAATAATAAATATAATTAAAATATATCACTAATTTTTTGTTAATTCAAAAATTGATTTCTTTTCCTGATACTTAATAAATTGATCTTCAAAGTTTGTAGATGATATATAATTAATATAAATATAATATATTAGATCATATAAATATATTATTTATAAATTTATTCATCAATTATAAATTTACTTGTTATATAATTATTTGGAACTAAAGTACTTCTTTTTTTTTTTTTTTTTAATGTGAATATCTATATTATTATTGAAGCTTTTGATTGAGTTGGTGTCATAAGTCAACCTGGCACCAACTCGATTAGAGAAATTACAAAAACACCCTTTCATATTTAATATAAGCTATATTATTTGAGGGTATTTTAGTTTTTTATTTAAAAAAATTATGGTGATATTTGAATCAACATCAATACCTAAAACCTTAAATTTATCACTTAAATTTATGATGTCACAAATTGACTCGACACCAACTTAGGAATTGACAACAACATCATCATAAATAACTGTATTCATTTAGTATTCTTAATTTGATGTATACATATGCTTAAATTATGTTTTACTTACAATTTTATCTATCTTTTTTTCAATATGCTAGATATGCCATGTGTTATTATTAAATAGTTTCAAATTATACATTTCATTATTTATCATAAGTTATTTTAAAACACAAATTTAGTTCTAATAATAATTTAAGTGTAAAGTAATTCAATATAAATTTTTAATTTTTATTATATGTTTTTTAAAATAATTTTTTAAATAGAATCAAATTTGTTATTTATAAGGATGCTAAATTTTCTTATGAAGTGAATTTATTTAACCAAATATTTTAGTAAAACCAAAATTCTTATCCATATATATGGTAAATCTTAAAAGTAATAAAAAAATATTTAAAATAACAAATTCAATAATATAGTAAACAACAAAGACTATATAATTATCAATTCAAAAGTTTCTTAAAATCCATTCATTTATATATATTATAGATATATTTTTAATGGCTTAATGCACAGTTTATTCCCTCTAGCATATTGCTTTTTCTTTTTTATTTTTTACTTTGGTCCTTAATATTTTTTGCTAGTGTAGTCTCTAACATTATCAGGTGTTCTTGGTTTAGTCCATTGGACATTAAAAAATAGAATGAGATATCCAACTAATCATACATTGCCATGTGGTATATGATGACATCATGATGACATCATCATCTAAAAAAAACCAAAAAATCTTTTAAATTTCAAGTAAAATTATATAAAAAAATAACTACATTATAAATATATAATTGTTTAAAAAAATAAAAATTTGTTAATTTTTAAATTTTAATAAATAATAAAATTATTAAAAATTGGCAGAAATTTTTAAATATTGTAAAAAATAATAAAAAAATTATTAGAAATTATAAAAGACAGTAAAAATAAAAAAAAGGTTAAAAACTAGTAAAAATTGTGTAACTTGAAATAAAGTATATAGTCGCTAATATTTTTTAAAAAAATTAAAAATTTGATATTAAAATTGCATATTGTGGTACAATCAATTTTTATAAAAAAATATTTTAATAATTTTTTAATATTTTAAAATATATCAAAATTTAATACTTTACCAACTCCCCAATTTATAAATAAAAGGATAATGCACTTCAGCATACTTGAACCCACATTCTCCTACATTAGTAACAATACACATGTCAATTAAGCTAAGACTCAATCAACAATTCTTTTGAATGATTAAACATGCAACAATAGTTCTTAAGATATTGGTCTAGACAGAAAAAGTTTATCTTGAAATAGTAAAACAATATTTGGAATAATTAAAAACATAGATATCAAGTTTATTTTATTTTTCAAAATGCCATACTAACACAAAATTTTTTTTAACAGTGTTAATAAATGAACCTAAAATTTTCAATTCAAAAAGTAGAGAGACTAAATGACAAAAATTAAAAATATATAAAGATTAAATTTCAAACATACGAAAAATACAAAAAATTTTGAGCAAATAATAATCTTTAAATTTTACACTAGAATTTAATAAAGATAAATAATGGCTTTAACATTTTTGTTTCCCAAATCATAACTAATTATTATTCAGTATCAGTCTCATTTTTAAGATTGATTAGATGCTACATTCTCATGCCAAACTTTTATTTTTATTTTATTTCAAGTTTTACAATATTTTAAAAAATTATTAGTGTATTATATGTTTTGTCTACACAAATCACAAGACTAATTACTACTTGAAACTTCTTATTATGTCTCAACTTTCTAATTGATTTCATCACATTTTTCCATGCCAAAATTTTATTCTTAATTGATTTAAAGTTTTACAGTTTTTATTTTAATGTATTATATATTTTGTGAATTTGGTATTCAATGAATATGTATACTAGATGCTATTTTACAGGTAATTTACCATCCATCACCAATGCTCCCATGCTTGAGTTTCTTAATTTGCGGGAAAATAAACTTAGCGGAAACATTCCTATGGAAATAGGAAACTTCTTATTATTAATGTATTATATATTTTGTGAATTTGGTATTCAATGAATATGTATACTAAATGATGCTATTTTAGAGGTAATTTACCACCCATCACCAATGCTCCAAAGCTTGAGATTCTTGCATTGTGGGGAAATAAACTTAGCGGAAACATTCCCAACTCTATCTCCAATGCTTCCATGCTTAAGAAACTAGACTTGGGAGATAACTTATTCTCTGGCCCAATCCCTAAAACGCTTGGCAACTTAAGACACCTTGAATGGTTCCGAATCGTAACCAATAATTTGATCACAGGATCTGTTACTGATCATGAGTGGAGCTTTCTTTCTTCTTTGACGAATTGTAAGAATTTGAAAGCCATAGGAGTTTCAGAAAATCCATTGAGTGGCGTTCTTCCTACTTATATTGGGAACCTTTCAAAATCCCTTCAATACTTTTATGCCGATGAGTGTGAGCTTCAAGGCATTATTCCTATGGAAATAGGTAACTTAAGTAACATGCTGGTTTTAGAACTTGGCTATAATAAATTAAGTGGATTCATTCCAACATCAATAGGAGGATTGCGAAATCTCCAAGGTCTAGGTCTTTCCTCTAATAAATTAGGAGGGCCCATCTCAGAAAGCCTTTGTGATTTGGAGAGATTATACGGCTTGTTTTTAGGGATGAATAAGCTGCATGGATCCATACCCTCTTGTTTGGGTAATATTACTTCTTTGAGATATCTTTACTTAAATTCCAACAAATTGAGTTCCGCAATACCTTCAAATTTGTGGAATCTTAAAGTTATCTTAGAAATAGATTTATCATCAAACCATCTTCACAATTCACATGCTATTGATGTTGGACATTTGAGGAGTCTACTGAAACTAAATTTATCAAGGAATCTTCTCACAGGCGATATCTTATCCTCATTCGGGGGTCTTCAAACTTTGGTTTCATTAGATTTATCAATATCCCTGAATCATTTGATGGGTTGATTAGTTTGGAATTCTTGGATTTATGCAATAACAATCTCTCTGGAGTCATTCCCAAATCTTTGGAAAAGCTTTTATATCTAAAGTATTTTAATGTGTCTTTCAATAGACTTGAAGGGGAAATTCCCAGCAAAGGATGTTTTTCAAACTTTTCTAGCACATCATTCATGAAGAATTATGCACTTTGTGGTCCACCTAGATTGCTAGTCCCACCTTGCAAAAACGACATCCACAAAAACTCCCAAATGATTATATTGCATGCTTTTAGGTATGGTTTACCAACAATTGGTATTGTCGTAGTTCTAATAGTCTTAACTATTATGTATAGAAGATGCCAAAGAAGGATTACAACTCTACCAATTAAAGATGATTTGTTGTCTTTGAGAACACCGAGAAGAATTTCACATGCTGAACTTTCCCGAGCAACTAATGGATTTGAGGAAAGCAATATGCTTGGTTCAGGGAGTTTTGGATATGTATATAAAGGGAGGCTTTCAGATGGAATGGAAGTTGCAATAAAAGTTTTCAATTTGCAAACAGAGGGAGCATTTAGGAGTTTTGACATTGAATGTGATGCTATGCGTAATATAGTTCATCGTAATATTGTGAAGGTCATTACTTGCTGCTCAAGTGTTGACTTCAAAGCCTTGGTGCTTGTTTACATGTCTAATGGAAACCTTGAGAAATGGTTACATTCTGAAAATTGTTTCCTTGATATCATACAAAGGGTCGACATAATGATAGATGTTGCAGTAGCTATAGAACACCTCCACAATGGACATCCAACACCTATAATTCATTGTGACATAAAACCAAGCAATATTTTACTAGATGAAGACATGGTTGCACATGTTGGAGATTTTGGCATTGCCAAATTGTTGGGAGAAGGTGAAGTAATGAAGCAAACCATGACTCTTGCAACTATTGGGTATATGGCACCAGGTGAATTCTTTTTTATTTTTATATGATTATTTTCCTAATTTGCATTTTATATTTTTGTTTCATGTGTATGTGGATATAATAATTTAGGACGAGTGATGTTCTAATTATATTTTTGTTTCATGTGGATGTGGTTATATATTTGAATAAGCATTTTAGAAATAATTGAGGATGAATGATGTTGTAATTATACTTGAAATGCAGAATTTGGATCAGCAGGAATTGTTTCTATAAAATCTGACGTCTATAGTTATGGAATCGTCCTTATAGAAACTTTCACAAAGAAAAGGCCCACTGATAATGTTTTTGTTGAAGAAGAGAGTTTAAGGCATTGGATGGAAAGTTCATTGCCTGAAGGAGCGATAGAAATTGCAGATGTTGATTTATTAAGAAGAGAGGATGAGTACATTGTTGTTAAAGCAAATTGTATTTCATCTATCATGGAGTTGGCTTTGAATTGTTCAGCTGAGTTACCAGAAGAAAGAAAAGATATGAAAGATGTTGTGGTTGAGCTGAAGAAAATCAAACAAAGGTTGCTAAACAACATCCAACATTTTTAACAGAGATGGTGAGTAATGAGTACACTTGTGGTTATTAATTCACACTTAATTTTATCTTTAATTCAACATTTTTAATCTATTCTGGAATTTAATCATATGAACTATTTTTTTTCTTTTGCTCTTCAAAATTCAAACTTCTTTTGCAAAATCAAAATGGAAACCAATAAAATAAGTAACAAGCCTTCCCATGAATTACGGTTTATGGTAGCTTTTGGACAACAAGTTATTTTCTTTGTTAGATTGGATTTTCTTAGTTTCTTTTTCCATTCACGGTATAATTTTATTTTAATCTTTTGCCAAAGATTTTATTAGGGGTGAAATTAAATTGTAATTTTTACTATAGTAAAAATATAATTTCACTATTTTAATAGCCTATATTTTTATAAATTCTAAAGAATTAAATCAAAGTTTTATCATTTTTGGGGTGCCAAAGTACAATTTTACCTTTATCATTTTAAAATTTTAAAAATCTTAAAAATTTTAAATGGCTTAAATAGAATTTTTTTTATTTTAAATGACATATAAGTTTTATCTGTTTTCAAGTATTTTCTAAGTCTTTCTCTTTATTTCCTTCTAAATTTTCAATTCAGAGATAAGTATAACACAACGGTCTTAATTGAGCTAGATTGCCTCGTCAGGTAATTTGCTACTTTCCATTTATTTAGAGTTGTTTAGAGTGTTTTGTATTTAATATTGTCATAGTTGAAAGTATCATTCATAATCTAATCTAATTGTGTTGATCAAGGAACACTAAAGGAGGCCAATAAGAAGAACGAAACTCCACATCTTTACTATCATGTTCTACAAAACAAAGAGACTTTTTTCTCGATGAAATTTGTATTGAGCTATCAATGTTTCATGAATTATGTTGTTTTTCTAATGTAAGAGGGGGTTTTGCCAATATTGCATGCAAAATCAAACTAATATTTGCCAATGCTTATCTTAATCAACTCTAATGCTACTGTGGATTTGATTTGTCCTTACAGTATTTAGAGATTATTTTGTGAATGTTAAATTACCTTTGGGCATTTCAAAGAAATTCAGCAAGCCTACAAGTCATTTAATTACCTTTGGACCTCCCATGAAATTTTTATGTATGAAACATACAATATATGGCTTGAATTTCATAATTATATTATATATAATGAATCATTTGTTTCTTTCTGACCCTCTCCACCAAAATAACCATTAACATCTCAAAATCACCCGTATGATCCCAAAGGTCTCTTGGCTTGTCTAAACATGTTTTTTTTTTTCTTTTATATTTTTTTAAAAAAATACAAATTTATTTTAATCTTTCAAAAATTTATAATTTAAACCTCTAAAAAAGAAATTTTTATTCGTCAAACTCCCAAAAATACTAACCTATATATTGTTGTTAGTCCAAATCGAATATTGGGTTTAGGGTTGGAGCAAATTTAAAGACGCAATAAGCAGGGGTATTGGCCCAACCAAAATGGGAAAAAAATTATATTAGGACCCTTTAAAAAATAATAAATTAATACATGACAAAATTATATTTTAACTTCTCAAAATTTTATAATTTAATTCTAATTCTTCTAATTTTTTTTTTTTTTTTTAGATTCTCCCCTATTCAAAACTTTAAGCATTTTTTTGGTTTGGTAGTATAGCATGGTTGTTGGAAAATTGAGTGGATTAATTTATTTAATATTTTTCAGTCCCACACGCCCATGAGTGATAGCTCTAGTCTCCACACGCCCTTGTCACTTACCCACATGCCCGTGTGGGTTTTGGGGTTTTAAATTTTTGTCTCTTTAAATTAGTATTTTAATTTGTTTAAGTTACAATTTAGTCCTTAATAATAAAACTTGAATTAGACATAGTAAACAGACTCAAATTAAGCTAAAAATTTTAGGCTTGTATAATTTGACTAAAAGAAGGGTGGTAAACACTTAGATCTAAAATCAGATTAGTTTTACATTAGGTGGTAAAATGACAAAATTTCCCTTAGGTTAAATTACCTAGGAAAAGTTTAAAATTGGCTCATAATTTACTTCTTCATTAATAAATAACTAGTAAGTAGATAAGATTGAGGTGTTATAAGGTCGAGGTGTGTCTTGGGTGGTCATTAGCTGGAGAGTCAAGGTGGCTAATGTAATGCTTCGAATTCGGGCTGGTCTATCTCGGTTGGGTTTGGGGTGTCACAATCTACATAGGGTTTATCTCTCTTAGTTATTTAGAAAATTAGCTCATGCTTAAAAATAAAAACATCCAAAGGGCAGTATAACCGAAAGAAATAAAGAAACTCATGATAATCTCTTAAGAAATCAACTGGGAATCTTCAATCTTGATGAAAATCTGCTTCAGAGTCGACTTCAATAGTGTCTTTTGAGTTGTTTTCTTAAATATTCTAAGAAGGTTCTCTCCTATCTTCTTATTTTTTTCATATATACGTATTAAAATGCTCGAAAAATCTAAAATTTGCATTCTTTTGCAGTTCAGAGTGCAAATCTACGAAATCGACATAACCTGCCACATGACCGTGTGGGTCACATGGTCATGTGGAATAGGTCAGCCCGTGTCCTATAGTTTGTCCCCATTTTCAAGTTTTCGCTCATTTTCCTCCCAAATGTTCTATTAAGCATAAAAACATGAATTGTAAGGATTAGGAGCATAATTAACATCGAATAATCAACCAAAAACACATTAAGAATGATGTTAAAACATATCAATTTTAGCAGTTATCAAATATCCCCACACTTAAGCATTTGTTTGTCCTTAAGCAAAATTCTCAACCCTTATTCAAGTTAATCTCCCTCAATTTATTGTTTTCACCGACAATGCCTTATGAATAATCTACAGACAATCATGCATTGGAAATTGAAACTATCATGACACTAAAGAATAAAAGCAATCTAAGCAGAAATTTGTAAAGCACAAAAAACATAGGAGTCTCCTCTATCTCAATAATTACCTAAAATCCAAACTCAACAATAATCAATACCCTAACTAAGATTCACTCAAAGCACTCAAAGTGTTTAAGGTTCAAGTACTGTGTGCTCAACAGTTGAACGAAAAATATGATTATCATAGGCTTGCTTGAAAACCAAATCTCCACCGCTATAAAAACAAATCGAGATGATACACCAATCAAGAGGTCTTGAGAAAGTTGTAACAGGACTTAGGTTAAGGGTATGAAAAAAGTCAGAAAAGTTGGTTGCAATTAAGAGTCGATTTGATAAGTTACCAAACCACAAAAAAAAACTATAAATGTTATTAAAAATACGAAAAAAATTATTTTTAAAATATTTTTGCAATTTTTATGTAATTTTAAAGAGCAAGGACCAAATTAACAAAAACCTATAAATGTTTAAGGCTAAAAAAACTATAAATGTTATTAAATTAGGTGTAGTTTGAGGACTATAACCCTACTATCTAGTTTTTATATATTAATCTTAATTCCGAATTAGCGTATCATCAATTAGAAATGATTTCTAGAATATTTACACATGTTTAGCTTATACTTTATGTAATAGTTGAAGTTCAAGAAACATATTAGATTACTTTAAATTTAAACTAACCATTTATGATAATAAATAATCGTACGTAATTTTTCTTATTATATATGGGATGTTCATATTATCTAACATGTAAAAGGCAGATTCCTTAATTTAAAAAAGGGCAATCAGTTTTCAGCTTATCCCATTTTCTTTTAGTTTCTAACAAAATCAATTGATTTGATTATGTATTTCATTACTCGATAATTAATTACCTTAATCCATTATAACTGATTTTAAAATTGATTTTATCCATCTAATGGACTTGACCGAGTAAACTAAACCAATATCATCGGTTTTAATTGGGTTTTGCTCGACCCTACCCAAAAACATGTCGATGTTATTAAATTGGTATAAAAGATTAATTCTAAAAATGTCAATCAATGCTAAAGTCACATATAACTCCAACGACCCCTCAAAAAATCAAATTGAATGCATCAACAAGAAGTTTAATGTCGATGTTTTATTATTTCCCAAAAGGTTGATAAGACTCAAATTATAGAATAAAATCATGAGGTCTTAAATGCAATTGAATTAAATGTGATCCTAAAATGCTAGAGTTATTATCCCACAAATGTGAAAGTGCTTGTCAAGCACTGAAGTATAACCTAAAAATGGTTTGTGTTAAAATTGAAATCTTTGTGTCATCCAAAAAGATCTTGAATTCAATTATTTGTGATTGAGAAATCATGTCAGATTGCTTGAAAATTGGTAAGAAAATTCTAAGTCTATGGCAAGTAATTTCGTGATGATTGGGAAATAAATAGGCAACATTTTTCTATGTTCTTCTTTCATTGTATTTGACATGAAACATAGAAAATAACAAAGAAAATGAAAATGAAATAAAGTTGTCAGATCTCAAGACTCTTTGTTCTTCCTTTGTGCCTTATGATGTAGGTTGATATTTTGTTCCTTTGAATTTTCAACACACAAAAATCAAGAACCTGGAAGGAGCATAAGAGAAGAGGTGGGAATGGAGGCAGGGAGATGGTGGAGGGAACTTGTCAAGGCTAAGAATCTCTAAAATATTTCTCAACATGTTTTTTTTTTTTTAATTTCTTGATTCATGAAAACAAATTTAGGTATTTTTCAACTTGTTAAATTAGTGCTCAATCTTTTAAAGGTTGCTCACATAAGGATCAAACCTTTCAAAATTGTCAAATAAGAGTTTAACGTTTACAAAAGTGCTAAAATAAAGATTTTTCATGCACTTCAACCCAATTTGTAGAAAAAATAGGTAAATGCTGATATGTTTAGAGTAAAACACATAACCTGATATACAACATTTGAGAAGCCCTTATTTGAACGCCTTTTAACAGGTTAGGTCCTTATTTGTCTATTTTAAAAAGTTTGGCCTTCATTTAAGCACTTTTATAAAGGTTTGATCCTTTTTTGAGCAACCTCTAAAAGGTTTAACTTCAATCTTAACATTTCACTTAGTTGAAATGAAACATAACCTGAATTTTAAATTATGACTTATTGGTAGAGTATTCATCTTCATTTGAAACATCTTCACTTCAAACCATTGTTGTAACCCAATCATCTTTCTAAAAATTAAAAATTGAATGTGGAATTGAATTAAATGTGATACAGAAATGGTGGAGTTATTATCCCCAAATCACCTGCAAATAACGATGGCAAATGTGGAAAAGGCCCTCAATTAATAACCCTAAAGACCCGTTTATCTTAAAATTGAGAGCTTCGTTTCATCCAAAATAAGGCGTTGGATTGACTATACTAGTATTTTAATTTGGGTTATTTTCACGTTTCTTCAACTCAAGCAGCGACTTTAGGAATTAACTATTAAGCGCGTGTCACAGGCTACTTTGTTTTCTAATGTTTTGACAATCACGCTTTGTAACAAGAGAAGGTTAAGATCGGAGTCGATTGTGGTAAAACTGCTCTTAACAACAGAGAGATCCGTCACTCTAAACATTAGAAAACACTTAAAAACTCACACTCTTGAGTTACATTTGAAAGGAAAACGGTGGTATAGTTTAATTAGGGTTGACTCCAACTGAAGATAAATGCTTCATCTCCATAATTTTTGAAAACTGCATTAACAAAAACAAAATAATACCAAATTATAAACTTTTAAAATAAGAAGAAAGAGAAAGAGACGTTGTGGAGAAAATGACGAGGCACAATCTTCCAAGTTTGAAATGTGAAGATTTTGGTAAGGTTTTTCAGAGATAAATTAGGCGACGATGTGCGAGTGCCACATTATCACTTTTTAATATTAAAATGTGTGACTGAAATTCAAATTTGAGGATTAATATAAAAAAATAGTTTAAGTATCAAATTAGAAAAAATTATCAAACTCATCAATTAACATACGTAAAAAAAACAACACAAAAATCATTACAATATAATGAAAGAAAATCTCTAGTTGTTTTATTGAAAAGTTGCTAAACGTTTAGTATTTTACATCCAATATAAAATAGCATATTAACAATTTTTCAAAAGCATCATGCAATAACTAATCAATCATCGAGCTGAAATGTTTGAAATCGTAACCTCATTAACAGAAAATATTCTATCAGTGAAACTGAGTTGAATTGGTTCTGCAACAAAATGTCCAACGTAAAATGTAGGTTCTACTGGTAGAGGAAGCGTTATGGTCTCACTTTCCAACATGGCAACGACAGTTGACATAGTTGGTCTATTTGCTGGATCTACTTGCACACACAATAAACCAATCTGAATGCATTTAAGCACTTCTGTTGGCACACTTGAACCAGCAAGATGCTCGTCTATTAGTTCCATTCCTTCACCTTTTGACCATAATTTCCATGCCTACAATTATTACATACAATTAGCCAAATATATATAATATATAGTGTTAATCTATTCATTGAAGATAGAATAGGACACATACAAATGTCAAAAGGCTTTCGCCATGTTCTGAGAGATGAAACCCGTTATTTTTTTTACTGCTTATAATCTCCAACAAAATGACTCCAAAACTAAACACATCTGATTTGACAGAAAAGAATCCTTCCATAGCATATTCGGGCGCCATGTATCCACTATTTAGCTCATAAAAAACAAAGAAAGATTAAAACAAGATTAGATAATCATAAACAACTTTACAAAGCAGCAAACCTATTCTTCAATGTGTATCAATCAAATAAAAGATACCTTCAGTAACAACCCATCTTAGTTTTGTTAACTACTGTTGACACCATTTTTTTGATGAAACGGGGTCGACTTGGATTTTGAAAATGAAAACAAAAAAACGGGAGTCGCCACCAATCTTTTTTGATAAGGTGTGATCGGATCACCTTGAAAAGCGGTTGTTTTTAATAAACAATTTAATTTTATTAAAACAACGATTTTGGTCCACGAAATTCAGAAAATCGGGTTCGGGAGTCGGTTACGTACGAGGAAGGATTAGCACCCTCGTAACGCCCAAAAATTGGTACCTAGTTTATTAGTTAATGTCTTAATGTCGAAGATTGAAAAATTTGAAGAGTTTTAAAAATACGATCCTTAAAGAAAACTCGAATAATAGATTGAAAGTTAAGAAGATATTTGGCTATTTGGTCAAACGAGAAATTGAGACCCAGCACGTTAGGGCACGTTCTCTCAAATTTCCAAACGCAAATATTGCCTCACTTTGAAATTTTAAAAGGATATTTGGCTATTTGGTCAAACGAGAAGTCGAAACCCAGCACGTTAGGGCACGTTTTCTCGATTTTCCAAACGCAAAATATTGCCTTATTTTGAAATTATCCCTTTGAAGAATGGGTGAAAGTCGATGAAATATCTAAAAATAATACGCGTGTTTTTTATTATTCCTTAAAAGAAATCATTGAAAAACTTTGAAAGGATCATACATGGCTAACGATGATATAAAACATGAATAATAATTTATTGAGCAAAATGTTATGTTAATGATTGGCAATAATACGAAAGCGAATTAACAAATTATAACGTACCACACTACATTTTAATAAACAGATAAACGAAACAAAATAATTGAATAAACAAACAAACGAACAAATAAACAAATAAATCGATCACATCACATGCATCATTTTAATACATCAATATTAATAATCCGAGTAAACAAAACGAAATAATAGAAGACAACTTTATAACTAAAGTCTAAAACAAGTAATTTATGAGATCAATTCGAAATGAATGATATAAATATTTCAAACAATATAGAAAACTTAAAATGAATAATATTAAAATATAAAGTAAATAAATATAAAAAAAACCTAAACAGTATTCTTCTTTTCTTGTTAAAAAATATAAAACTTTTAAGGCAATATATACGTGGTAATTTAAAGCAAATGATGTAAATAAAAAATGATTAAACATTAGGTAAAACATTTATAATAAATAATATATAAAACTTAAAATAAATAATGGTAATGAAAGGGCCCGCCTTTTTTTAAAAAAAATAAAAATAAAAATAACTTAATTGGAATAAGGACGAAGTTGAAATTGGATGATGAAATTAGGGGCTTTAATTGCAAAAAAAGAACACGTCGCAAGGGATTAAAATGGCACACGCGCGAAGAATGAAGGACTAATCGGGAAATATACCCCAGTCTTAGAGTGCAACGTTCCAGCGCAAAGGACCATACATGGTCAAAGGACCTGATTGAAGCAGAAACAAAATTTGCAGCCCAAATCTAAAAGAAATAAAAGGTTAGATTGCACTTCAACGCAAGTTGGAGGGACTGAATGCGCAAATTACCCATTAGCGCAAAAGGGCGCAGGTCACCCCCTTTAAACGGCGCCGTTTTCTGTTGCGATTTAAACACCCCTTTTTTTATTTTTTTATTTCCCTCCCCACACACAAGAAAAAAAACTGCAGCAGCCCTCTCAATGCCCCCATGCCCTCCGACGATCGGCCTCTCACTGCTGTTCGTCTGTCCGCCGCACTGCCACCAAAACGACGGCCAACGAAGCCCGACGAAAGGCTTTTAAAGCCTGGCTTTCGGGAGACTTGAAAAGTCGGGTCTTTGAACCCCCATGAGCACCAAGACAGAGGCTCATAGCCCCCCTTTTCGGATCCGGGCCAATAACAGAGAACCACTCACCGACGGCATAGTCGAGAGGTATCTCCGGTAAGCCCTTTCCTCCCTTTTTTATTCCTTTATTTATTAATAGTTTAAAAAAATAATTCGTAAAAAAAATGAATAAATAAACAAAGGAATCGACAAAGAAGAAAACGAAGAACAAGAACAGCAACCTTTTTATTTTTGATTTCTGATGTCTTTTTCAAAAAAATCCCCCATTTTACATTGTTTTTTCAGGCTTATAAAGCCGAAAATCAACCCCTTCTCTGCCCTCTTTTTTGCTACTTCTATTTCCCTTTTTTTATGTTGCTTGCAGGTACTTGGCGAAGGCAGAGGCGTGGCTTGCCATTTTGGTGTAAGATCGGCTGGCGGTGGCAGGCCTCGGGTGTGGTGCACGCTGAAGGCGCACATGGAGGCAGCGGTGCCTTAGGGTTTCAATTTCTGCTAAAACCAATTAAGGTTTTGGGCTGTTTGGGCCATTATCTTTAGTTTGGGCTTGTGGGTTCATTGGGTTGGTCCATTTAATTTTAGTAACGGGCCCGAACAAATTTGGGCTGTACAGTTGCCCCTTTTTACTTCATTGTCGTGTAACGAGAATGAAGCAAAGACTAAGAAAGACCAAATTTGCCCGGTCTTGTCAAGTCTTGACTCGTTTTGATGCTTCTCTTTTCAAGTAGCTTTATTTCAATCAACTTTGTCTTGTTGCTTCAATCCACTCCACTGCACTTCAGAGAGTTTTAACTTGTAGCTTCAATTTTCCTTGCAGCAACTTTAGGGGGACGAAGTTTGTGATTTTAGTCTGCTCCTCTGCAACGTCAAGGAGATAAGACTTACTATGATAGATTTAATTCGACCTACTACAACTTCAGAGGTATTGGCATTGGAGCTTCGGCCCACTTCGCAACGTCGGGGAGATAGAGTTACTGGCTTCAATGTACTCCACTGTAACCACAGGGAGGTAAAATCCGCCATCTTCGATCTTCTCTACTACTGCTTAGGGAGATAAGATCCGCCGTTGTGGCCTCAATCTTTTAATTGCAATGTCGGGGAAAGAAGGTTTGCCGTTGTAGCTTCAATCTGCTCCACTGTAACCTCAGGGAGATAAGATCTATTACTTCTTCGATCTGCCCCATTGTAACTTCAGGGGGATAAGACTTGTTTTCTCAGTCTGCTCCGTTGCAACTTCAGGGAGATAAGACCCAATGTGATCTGCTCCACTACTGCTTAGGGAGATAAGATCAATTGTTTTAATCCACTCCACTGCAACTTCAGGGAGATAGGATTGATTTCTTTTGTCTGCTCCACTACTGCTTAGGGAGATAAGACTTGTAATTTCCAACCTATTCCACTGCTGACCAGGGATATAGGACTTGTAATCTTCGATCTGCTTCACTGTCGATGCAGGAGGGCAAGATCCGCTATCTTTAACCAGCTCCACTGCAACCGATAGAGGCAAGGCTTTGTTTTCGATCTGCTTC
The DNA here is from genome assembly GCA_008044935.1 of Gossypium turneri. Classification (NCBI taxonomy): domain Eukaryota; kingdom Viridiplantae; phylum Streptophyta; class Magnoliopsida; order Malvales; family Malvaceae; genus Gossypium; species Gossypium turneri. The sequence goes on from CP032575.1 coordinate 8,778,389, forward strand.
GCTGTTAACGCAAGAAGGCAAGATCTGCTATCTTTAACCAACTCCACTGCAACCAATGGAGGCAAGGCTTTGTTTTCGATCTGCTTCGCTGTTAACGCAGGAAGGCAAGATCTGCTATCTTTAACCAGTTCCACTGCAACCGATGGAGGCAAGGTTTTGTTTTCGATCTGCTTCATTGTTAACGCAGGAAGGCAAGATCTGCGATCTTTAACCAGCTCCACTACAACCGATGGAGGCAAGGCTTTGTTTTCGATCTGCTTCACTGTTAACGCAGGAAGACAAGATCTGCGATCTTTAACCAGCTCCACTACAATCGATGGAGGCAACGCTTTATTTTCGATCTGCTTCACTGTTAATGCAAGAAGGCAAGATCTACTTTTTTTACCAGCTCCACTGCAATCGATGGAGGCAAGGCTTTGTTTTCGATCTGCTTCACTGTTAATGCAGGAAGGCAAGATCTGCTATCTTCAACCAGCTCCACTGCAACTGATGGAGGCAAGGTTTTGTTTTCGATCTGCTTCGCTGTTAATGCAGGAAGGCAAGATCTGATGTCTTCATTGATCTGTTCTCTGGGGAACATGACCTGTACAATGAACCTAATTATGACTAATGATTAGGATGACATGATCAAAATGAATCAAATGCTCCTAACTAGACATGTGTGAATGGTGTTTGTATGAATGCAAAATTTTATTTTTCCGAGAACGATCCCGCCTAGGTTGTCATTTCTCGAAGTTTATTAAGGTTTTGTGACTGACGTGCTATAACGCCTTCTTGTTTGACTGACTTTTCTGAAGAAACATTTAGCCAGGTTGCCCCCCTGTAGACCTCAAAGTTTAATCCATTGGGGCGCAAAATTTGTACCATCATTCTCCCACTGTAATCCAAGGGTAGAAATATGGCTTTTCCTCAATCCTTTCCTATCACAATTCAAGGATACAATATCTAAATCCTTCTGGTCCCTTACACCATTCCCAGAGTGTCGTACCAAATACTCATGCACAAAATGAAGAATTTCTTCTCCGAGGAAACCTCTTCCTATTGCCTGGTGATCATTGCTTGCTTGTTTATTCAAGCTTTGTCACCAACATGGCGTCTTGTCAATCAACGCATTTGTCAACAAAAAATCCAAAGAGAAAGTCTAAATTTAGACTATTCATTCCCAAATTTCCAATCTTTAAATTTGGTGTGTTCTAAACAATAGTCCTGCTTCAGGCTCCTATATTATTTAGAAACTTTTTAGAGTAATATGCAAAACTTACATTGTGAAAGTTTTATTAGTCCATTAATCATTATTCCAATGCAACATGTTTGCAAAAAGGTCATAACAATGGATAAGAATAAAGTTGGTTCTGAGCATAGCTCAAAAGAACAAATTATCGAAAATAGTAAAGAAGGATGACAAAGAAATTAATTGGGAATGTATATCTTGGAAAGGAAAAAATATTCCAAGAACAACAAATTAAAAAATAAAAAATTAAAAAATTAATTTAGCCTTTATGAAAAAAGTGCACCAATTGAGTACTCAATGATTTCAAAAAAAATCAATTGACCTCTTCATGTAATAAAAATTGTGAGTTGAACGATTTAATCATTGATTTGACTAATGTTACAAACAGAAATTACCAGAAGTTGTCACATGATAATATGATAATGTGGCATGCCACACAAAAAAAATAAAAAAAAATATTTTTAACAAAAAAATAATTTAAAAAAAAATTAAATTTACTTGCAACAACCTTGAGTAACATCATCCACAAAAGCTTGAAGGCTCATATCCATAGAACCACCTTTCACGGCGGCTTCCCTCAATTACAATTTGGATATATTTAATTAGAGTAACTGAAATAAAACATTTAATAATAAAAGGACGAATTTGATGCACTCGAGATCCCAATTACTTTTAATTTTTAAATTGTAGGGACTAGTAGCATCTTTTAAACAATTTATTATTCTAAAAATAAAAGAATATATAGTAATTAATAAAATATATTTTTTAAGTTTTTTTAATGGATTATGTGGAGTAATGTGAAGAAAATTTCATATAATTTTAAAATATAAAAATGAAAATTCTAATGTTTAATTGTGAACCCTTAAAATAAAACACTAATTAATTCCTTAGTGAAATAATTTTTGATATCCACAAAAATAAAATACTAACTTTTCGAGTGAATTAAAATTTCTTAGTGAAATAATTTTTGGTATCTCTTGATATCCACAAAAATATTAAAAATATTTTAAAAAGAAAACAAAACTCGTAAATTCACTTTATTTAGAAAAAAGATATCTCACATTATAAGTTATAACTAAATGTAAAAATAAATTACTAAATGTAATTAAATATATTATAAGATAGAATATTATTGTTTGATAAATCACTTTCACATTTTCTTTTTAAGGTTTCATTAATTGACACTTTAGATGCTAATTAATTTTCTTTTTCTACGTAGAAAAAGGATGATCGAAGGAGATCTCAAAGTTATAACTATGTTGTTAGTCTCTTTTATTTCTATAAAATTTTAGATTCATTCTAATCACTCATATTATTTTATGGTTAAAATATGTTGTTAGTCCCTTTATTCCTATAAAAATATGATATCCATTCCTTATACGTTAAAGGTTATAAATTCAATTTAAAAATTTTAATCCAATTATTATTATCTTTGATATTTTTTGTCAGAATTTGTCAACTTGCTTATTTTGTGTTAGTCATATACCACGACATATAAAGGAAACCTAATTAATATGTAAAGTTGGCAAATTTTGACAAAAAAAAAATATTAACGATAGGACTAAGATTTTTAAATAAAAACAAGAAGACTTAATTTTTAACCTTTTAAATATAAAGATTAAATCTCAAAATTTATCAAAGTACAAGGACAAATAGATTATTTCAACCTTATTTTGTTTAAAAAGTTTTTTACATTTATTAGATCAAAATACTTTGTTAGCGCTTGTACTTTGACAACATTTAAAATTTAATCCTTGTACTTAAAAAGTTAAAAATTAAGTCTTCTTACTTTTCTAGTTTAAAAAACGTAGTCCTACCATTAGGATTGTTAATTATTTTCTATTAAAATCTGTAAACTTGGATATATGCTGAGTAGATAGCCTTCATATAATGTTGCATATGATTGATAATAAAAATTTAAGGGTCAAATTAAAAATTTGGTCCTAGAATGATTTAAATCGAATAATTAAAATTTTAGAAAGGGCAAAAGATAAAAATTTTCATACAAGTGTTAAAATGAACTAAATTAAAGTAATGTATTTTAATAGCGCATAAATAGAATTAGACCATTTAAGCAAGGGGACAAGGTCCTAGATAAAGGACCAAATAGTTAAAATTAAAACTTTATTTTCAGGCCTTAGATATAATTAAGGACCACATATCATATAGCTAAAGAGTAAAGAACCACAACCCTTGCTTGAAACAAAGGCAAATACGGAGAGGCAGAAAAATATAATCAAGCATCAGACCAGTATATCTCCATTTCACCACGTTTATCTCCATACACTCCCAAGGCATCCCAAACTGCATCTGAGGCATCGACGATGTTGTTGGCACACGGAGGCTGGTAATCGTGTTCATCATCACACCCCACTGTGGAGTCACATTCATCGACTACCTTAGCTTTAACAGTTTTTCCATTACCGTGAATGTTAATATAATTCATACACCGTTTTTTTTTGTTGAACCATCCCGTCGAAAGTGCCACGATCAATTCTGAATCTTTATGATAGTTGTTGTCGCATTCACATGGACCGCCACCGTCCTCCTTCGGACCGAATCCGTTTAGAGTTAGGGTTGCCTTGGTATGACTTGAAACCGGCGGCGAACATGTATACGTGTCATAAAACGTGCCTTCTTGGCAACAATCAGAATCATGGCCTTTGTTACATTTACCTGGAGGAGGCTTTTTCCCTCTAAGCTTACCGCTAGGTTTGCATGTATCTGCTTCCACCATGAAACAATTTGTAATAACTAAAACGAAGCAAATAAAAAGAAAAATAGTGGGAAAACCCTTCATATTCATATACTTTTGTTAACTAATCCTTGTAATTATACTATTTCTTAGTGCAAAGAACATGAAAATGGTGGGTTTATATAGCCATAATTTTATCAAAAGTATCGTAAGAAGATGCCCAACGTGTCACAAAAGGTTAAATTTTGCCGCATTTTACAAGGCTGGAACCAAGTTAAAATATATGTTGGGAAATCAGGCATCTCAGTTGAGAGCCGTAAGCATCTTTAAACAAATAGAAATTCATTACGCTAAAATATACATTGAGATTTACTATATGTGTCTAAAATATTAAAAGTTAAATTTACAAATTCTAATTGTCAATTGAGTATTAACTCAATTAACATGGACATTGTTTTCAATACAGGAATACATGGTTTTCAATAATTTATAAATTATTTTGATTTTTTTTTTGTAATTTTTGTTGAGAGAGATCAATTTACTCAATTTCAAAATTGACAGGGACCGAAAGGATATTTACACCAATCTATTATTCGAATCGTAAAATTCTACTCAACTTGAACTCAAAACTCCAATTACTTATTCAAGTTGAATCAAATAACTAAATCAATTAACTCGAATTTTGAATTTACATCAATATGTTATTAAGAATATTAAAAAAATAAATTATTTATCATATTATTATCATTAATCTTGAGTTGGTGTTGAGTTAATTTTTGACACTAACTCAATCAACAATCTAAAGATTGAAATTTTTGACACTAACTCAATCAACAATCTAAAGATTGAACACGTATTTACTAGTATGTCTTTTTAATTTTTAAGTTTTAAAATTCATGTATTTTGAAAAGGATGTTTGGTCATTTAAGTCCAACAAGAAATCCGAATCTAGTAAGTTAGGTTTCGATTTCTCGAAGTTCTTAACCATCAGACATTGCCTTTACTTTAAAATCAAGATCACAAAACGTCACATCCAGTAAGTTAGGACCCGACATTTTGAAATCCTAAATGCTTAATCTTGAAATTGAATGGTTTTTTTTTTAAAAAAAGATGAACACTTGATTATCTGGATTCATCGAGAAGAATCGAAGCCTAGCAAGTTAAGGCACAATTCTTTCGAGAACTTATGAACGTCAAGCTTTTAGGAATTGGGTAATAGAACAACTATAATGCCTTAATAAAATACAATTCTCGCAAAAGGAATATGATTGGATAACAATACATAAAGTAGATGATGGATAGCGAACTAAATTTAAATCATGGAGCAACTAAGCATATAATACACCAACATTAATAATCAAATAAACTAATGATCAATCTCCTAAAGATATTTTGATTGCAAATAAAAAATGATAACAATTAATATGGAAACCTAAAAAAAATTAATCACAAGTAAACCAATTCAAATAATCGGAAAGAATAAATTTTTTAGAATATAGAATATAAAATTTTATAAATTGCAAATTATAATATATTTCATACACACATATATGCACTAAAAATAATTCCACATAAAGTATACATATAATAATTATGTAATATTATGGTGAAAACAGAATGTTGAATTCTAAGAAAATACATTATTGCAAAATATAAAGTAACATATCAATTTTTTTTTAGAAAATTATATATTAAGAATGATGTCCTAAATAATAATGTATCCAATTGAAAATAAAAGTATATAATAGAAAGAAATTTAAAATAATGTTGATAAATTTAAATCATATGGACAATAGTTTAGAAGAATAGTGTATCATATCTTAGAAATTATACTAACAATGAGTTTAAAAATAATATTAAGCCAATATTAAAATAATATTAAAAATAATGAATTAATAAAAATTGATTTATTCGAAAAGAATTTGGAAGCAAAATTAAATACATGAACATTTTTGAGATCAAGAACCATGATCAACAAATTTCAAATCAAAACTTAAACAAAATTAAAATAAAAAAAAACAAAATTACATAAATATACAATAGACTCAAAATATTAGTGTATAATGAATTTAAAATACAAAATACAAACTAAAATAATAATTATTACATTTTAAAATATAATAATAAATTTAAACATTATTAAAGAATAAATATTAGAAAGAATATTAAATACTATAATATATGAAAGTAGGATTTGTTATAATAAAAATATTGTTGAATTTTAAGAAAGAAAACTAAATTTATACTAAGTTAAAAATTATTTCAAAACTAAAGGACCAAATCAGCAATTAAATGCAAACAGTGAGATGATTTCAATCAATCACAGGAACGGCGTCGTTTAAGCTTGGATCCAAATGAATACGATATCAAATATGCAGTGCAAATTACAAACAATTAAAGAAATTAAAACGCAGTTTCAGTAAACACACAAGGACCTATTTAGCAAATACACCAATTAGCCCAGTATGCGCGGATCCTACCCCGGATCGGGCCGCCCGGCCCATGAGCACCTCTACTGTTGCCCCTTTTCTGTCGTTTTTTGCTGCTGTGTGTTTGTTGCAGGTGTACGGCTGTACGGTGACGTGGCGCGGTGCAACGCGTGAAGGCGTGGTATGTGGCGGTGGCGCACGTGCAGGGCAGAGGCTGGGTACGCGTGGAGGAGTTGGGGCTGCTGCGGCACTGGGGCTTGCTCGCTGCTAGGGTTTCTGCCATTAGGTTGGGATTTGGGCTGAGTTGGGCTAGGGTATTGGGCTTAGGCTAATTGGGTTTGGGCCGTATTGATTTTGGTTTGTAATATGGGCTGATGGACTTTTAATAATTTTTGTTTTTATTTATATTTTTGTTTATTTATTTATTTCTGATTTGGGCCGGGCAAATTTGGGTTATTACATCTAGGTCTTTCTTAGCTTTTTTTTTTTTATATTATTTTGGAATTTTTGTAATCTTCTTATAAGAAATGTGAAATAGCAAATTCAATGATATAAGAAATGCATAAACATTTGGATTAAACGAGATGAAGAAATGTTGAAATTGTTTTGCTCAAATAGAGACCCACAATTGTGGAAAACTGACTCAATACTCAAAAAGTATAATCACAATTCTATAAGACATCCAGAAGTGTTAAACTTCTTACCCCCAAATTACTCACAAATAGTAACGACAAATTTGAAATGTTTGTCTCATTTAAAAAGATTAATTGTACCTGTACAAGTATTCCTGGACTAGTTGGAAGAATCCACCTAAAGTAAAGCAAGGACTAATTATGGAAAAGTCCGTCTATGAATGATACCCGTCCTAAGTGCAATGTGATCCAGAAGTGTTCAACCACTTACCCCACAAATAACGATGGCAAGTTGTGGAAAATGTTCTCAATAACTAAAGTAGAACCTTAAAGACCCATCTTAAATGTAATGTGATCCAGAAATGTCCCAAGTCACTCAGGCAATTTTCTATTATTGACAGTTTAATTTTAAAATTTCATAAAATTTAAAAATTTCTCCCAATTTCGTTGACAGTTCAATTGTAAATCTCATACAATGGCTAGTCTTTCATTTCTATTATTTCATTTTTGCAGTGATGAAAGGTTTTAATTGGGTTTTGCTCGACCCTACTAAAAAACATGTCGATGTTATTAAAATTCATATATTTACCTTATTATAAAAAATTAACTATAAAAAAGTCGGTCAATAATGCTAAAGTCACATATAACTCCAAAGACCCGTTAAAAAATTGATATATTTGCCTTCTTTTGAAATATCTTCACTTCAAACCATTGTTGTAACCCAATCATCTCTCTAAAAATTAAAAGTTAAATGTGGAATTGAATTAAATGTGATACAGAAATGTTGATGTTATTATCCCCGAGTCACCCGCAAATAACGATGCCACTTGTGGAAAATGCCCTCAATTAATAACCCTAAAGACCCGTTTATCTTAAAATTGAGAGCTTTGTTTCATCCAAAACGATGTGGTGCTCCTGAATGCAATTGATTCCGTTTATCTTAAAATTGAGAGGTTTGTTTCATCCAAAAAGATGTGGTGCTCTTGAATGCAATAGATTGTGATTGAAAATTGAAGTGAAGTTGATGGAAAATAAGTTAGAAAATTCTACTTCTCCAAAAATTGAATGTGAAACAGAAAATTCAATGTCCACGTTTTTTTTTTATCGTTTTTGAAACAATGATATAAAAAAAAATCCTAAATGCATTTGGATTAAGCGAGATGAAGAAATGTTGAAATTGTGTTGCTCGAGACCCACAATTGTGGAAAACTAACTCAATATTCAAAAAGTATAATCACAATTCTACAAGACATGCATGTCTTAAAATTTACATCAATATGTTAAATTAAGAATATTAAATAAATAAATTATTTATCATATTGTTATTATTAGTCTTGAGTTGGTGTCGAGTTAAATTTTGACACCAACTCAATCAACAATAAAAATATTTTATCATAAAATATTTTATCATACTCACGATGTGTGTGAACAAATATATTTTATATTAAAAAAATATATTTATAAAAAAATATGTAAAATATCTGAATAGTCTCTCTCAATTTCCAAATTGAGGAAATTGGTCACCCTTAATAAATCAGAGCAATTTAGTCCCTATTAATTTTGAAAGTGAGCAACTAAGAATAATTAATCAGGATGTTAATTTTCCATAAAATGTACATGATTTTGGTTGGTATAATAATAAATTTAGCCTTCAAAATTTATACTTGCAATTTGGTCTTAATTTAACAAAAATTTCCCGCAATGTTTGTGTAAATATGTAAATGCTGAGGTTGAATTTCTTGAATTTTTTTTTAAAAAAAATTAAGGCCAAAATGACAAAATATTTAAACATTGAAGGCTAAATTTATTACTATACCAATCAAAATTATGTACAATTGATGGAAGAATTTAACACCATAATTAATTGTTCTTAGTTGCTCACTTTCAAAATTGATAGGGATTAAATTGCTCCAATTTTTTTTTTTTGAGGGACTAATTTGCGCAATTGTGAAATTAAGAAGGAACACCATAATTCATTGTCCTTAGTTGCTCACTTTTAAAATTGATAGGAATTAAATTGCTCCAATTTTTTTATGTATGAAACATACAATATATGGCTTAAATTTCATAATTATATTATATATAATGAATCATTTGTTTCTTTCTCACCCTCTCCACGAAAATAACCATTAACATCATCAAAATCACCCATATGATCCCAAATTTATTTTGTTAATAAAAAATACAAATTTATTTTAATCTTTCAAAAATTAATAATTTAAACTTGTAAAAAAAATTTTATTCGTCAAACTCCCACAAATACTAACCTATATGTTGTTGTTAATCCAAATTGATTATTGGGTTTAGGGTTGGACCAAATTTAAAGAGGCAAGCAGGGGTATTGGCCCAACCAAAATGGGAAAAAAAAAAATTCTATTAAGACTATTTAAAAAATAATAAATTAATACATGATAAAATTATATTTTAACTTCTCAAAATTTTATAATTTAATTCTAATTCTTCTATTTTTTTTTTTAGATTCCCCCCATTCAAAGCTTCAAGCGTTTTTTGGTTTGGTAGTATAGCATGGCTATTGGATAAATAACTAATAATTAGATAACATTAAGGTGTTATAAGGTCGGGGTGTGTCTTGGGTGGTCGTTAGCTGGAGAGTGATTTAGGTAAATAATGTAATGCTTCGAATTCGGGCCGGTCTATCCCGGTCAGCTTTGGGGTGTCACAATCTATCATAGGGTTCATCTCTCTTTGTTTAGGCATGGATTGCTGGTTTGATAATAGATGTGCTTTTTTTTCTTTTTTGTAATTTTCGTGTTCGTTTCAGGGTTCATCGTCGGTATTTGTGGAATTGAATTGCAATTGAAAAATAGTTTTTAAGATATTTTTTATACACTAAATGTTAATTCTATTACAATTTAGACTCTTTTTTTTTTCTGGTTGAACATAAACTTAGAAAATTAAGCCTGCTTCAATCCAAATGAAAATTATCATCAGTGACCAACGACGATCTAATATCACCTTCAAGCCAACATCTCACATAATGCGGAGGATCTTCCAAGATAACCAGCTACTCAATTATGCTTCCATCTGCCTTAGCTATACAATCAACAACTTTATTGATGGATTTTAATTAAGTTTTGACTGATAAGCTAATAAATGTAATTAAATATATTATAATTAAGATACAAAATTATTGTTTGATTGTTCCATAAGTTGGTTTTGTTCAGTTCATTGGGTGACTTACCTTTTATAAGTCTTCTCACGTCTGCATTAATTCACATTTTCTTTCGAAATTCTATGTAGAAAAAGGATGTATGGAAAGGGAATTATCAAAACAAGATTACGATAGTGTTGAAAATAACGATATGTTAGGAAAAATATATAAAAAAAGGTGTAAATAATTTTAAAATATATTATTGTTAAAAATTTTAAATTTCATATAAAATTTTAAACATATTTTTATTGATTTTTTAAAGAAAAATATATCTTGTTGATTGTTTTAACGCTTACAATTTTTTAAATAGTTTTAAATATCTTATAAAATATTTAATTTTTAAAATTATATTTTTTAAAGAGAAATTCATTAATTCATTTAATGAATGAGATCATACTATTTGAAGGAAAAAATAACAAACACCCGTTATACGCGTTGAAGGACAAGCTCTATTAATATAACAAAAACTTTAGTTTCAGCATCAATAGAACATTATGGTACGTGATGATTGGTTTTGTTACAACTCAAGTATAAAATATCAGGAGTGATTGCAAGCATTTAATACAATAAAGAAATCAGCACAGCATGGTCTAAAGCACTTAAAAATATATTTTTAGATCACTTTAAATTTCAAAAAGAAATTAATAATTTTTAAAATTTTGTTAAGTGTGATCGGTAAAAAAAATCACCTTTTATATAGATATTTTAAAATTCTTTTAAAAAGATGAATTTGAGGTTTGCGTTGAGTTCTAGAGAAAAAAGTAGGTCCAAGAGTCTATTACGTGTAGGGAAGGTTGTAATAACCCTACAACACCCTAAATTAGTCCTTGTTAATTACGCAATTCTCAAAAAATTCAAAATTTAAAAATGAAAAATTTAATGTTCAAGTTATTATCCCCAAATGACCCGCAAATAATTATGGCAATTGTGGAAAAGGCCCTCAATAAATGAAGTATAACCCTAAAGACTCGTTTACCTTAAAATTTAAAGTTTTGTTTCATCCAAAAAGATGTGGTGCTCTTGAATGCAATTGATTGTGATTGAAAATTCAAGTGAAGTTGACGGAAAATAGGTTAGAAAATTCTACTTGTCCAAAATTTGAATGTGAAACAGCAAATTCAATGATATAAGAAATGCATAAATGCATTTGGATTAAACGAGATGAAGAAATGTTCAAATTTTTTTGCTCAAATAGAGACCCACAATTGTCGAAAACTGAGTCAATACTCAAAAAGCATAATCACAATTCTATAAGACATCCAGAAGTGCTAAACTTCTTACCCCCAAATCACTCACAAATAGTAATGACAAATTTGAAATGGCTAGTCTTTCACTCACAAAAATTTCTCTCAATTTCGTTGACAGTTCAATTATAAATCTCATACAATGGCTAGTCTTTCATTTCTATTATTTTCATTTTTGCGGTGATGAATGGTTTTAATTGGGTTTTGCTCGACCCTACTAAAAAACATGTCGATGTTTTTAAAATTGATATATTTACCTTATTATAAAAGATTAATTATAAAAAAGTCAGTCAATGCTAAAGTCACATATAACTCCAAAGACCCCTCAAAAGATTGATATATTTGCCTTCTTTTGAAATATCTTCACTTCAAACCATTGTTGTAACCCAATCATCTCTCTAAAAATTAAAAGTTAAATGTGGAATTGAATTAAATGTGATACAGAAATGTTGAAGTAATTATCCCCGAATCACCCACAAATAACGATGGCAATTGTGGAAAGGGCCCTCAATTAATAACCCTAAAGACCCGTTTATCTTAATATTGAGACCTTTGTTTCGTCCAAAAAGATGTGGTGCTCTTGAGAAATGTTGAAGTAATTATCCCCGAATCACCCGCAAATAACGATGGCAATTGTGGAAAGGGCCCTCAATTAATAACCCTAAAGACCCGTTTATCTTAATATTGAGACCTTTGTTTCGTCCAAAAAGATGTGGTGCTCTTGAATGCAATTGGTTGTGATTGAAAATTGAAGTGAAGTTGACGGAAAATAAGTTAGAAAATTCTACTTCTCCAAAAATTTAATGTGAAACAGCAAATTCAATGCATTTGGATTAAGCGAGATGAAGAAATGTTGAAATTGTGGAAAACTGACTCAATACTCAAAAAGTACAATCACAATTCTACAAGACATGCATGTCTTAAAATTTACATCAATATGTTAAATTAAGAATATTAAATAAAGAAATTATTTATCATATTGTTATTATTAATCTTGAGTTGGTGTCAAGTTAATTTTTGACACCAACTCAATCAACAATAAAAATATTTTACCATACACATAATGTGGGTGAACAAATATATTTTATATTAAAAAAATATATTTATAAAAAACATACGTAAAAGATCTCAATAGTCTCTCTCAATTTCCAAATTGAGGAAATTGGTCACCTTAAAAAAATCAGAGCAATTTAGTCCCTATTAATTTTGAAAGTGAGCAACTAAGAATAATTAATCAGGATGTTAATTTTCCATAGAATTTACATGGTTTTTGTTGGTATATTAATAAATTTAGCCTCCAAAATTTGCACACTTTGCAATTTGGTCTTAATTTAACAAAATTTTCGTGCAACATTTGTGTAAATGTGTAAATGTTGAGGTTGAATTTCTTGAATTTTTTTTTAAAAAAATTGAGGCCAAAATGACAAAACATATAAACATTGAATGCTAAATTTATAACTATACCAATCAAAATTATGTACAATTGATGGAAGAATTTAACACCATAATTACTTATCCTTAGTTACTCACTTTCAAAATTGATAGGGATTAAATTTCTCTAATTTTTTTGAGAGGGACTAATTTGCGCAATTGTGAAATTAAGAGGGATTGGAGAGGTCATTTTACCAAAAATACATCGACAAATGATTATTAGTGGAGTGGTAAGCGTTTTCTATACAAATTTTTTAGTCTTGTGTTTGATTCTCAAATAATATTTTTCAATCGTTTTACTTAAAGATTATGTAAAAGTATGAAAAGGTGAAAATACACTTATAATAATATTAATTTCCCTTTAAAATAATAATATTTTAATAATTTTAAGCCCCTGACTGAGTTGGTATCCCAAGCCAACCAATCAACTCTATTTAGAATAAGTTATATCATTCAAGGATACTTTAATGTTCTTAATGACAAACAATTGGCGAGGGTAATAAATATAACTTTATTGATGTAATAGGATAAAATTTTGTTTTATGCACAATTTAATCTTTTTTTTTCAATTTGATATCGTACATATTTTTTGTGTTATTATTAATTAGTTTCAAACCATAAATTTCATTCTTTATTGTATGTTATTTTTAAACACATCTTTGCATTCTAAATTTGTGGTTTTCATACACATAAATGTGTGATAGGATTTGTAGTCAATATTTAAGAGTTTTGTTGAGTTGATGTTACCCTCAATCAGGTTACAAACTCAGTAATGTATTCACAAAAAGCCCCTCATTTTTAAGCTATTACTATATTTAAGTGTTTTAGAGTTAGTGCCACCTTGAACTACATCATCAACTCAATTATGAAATTATAAAATTTATAATTAATATTATTACTATGTCACTTTTGTCTTTTCATACTTGTATAACATCTTTAATTAAAAGAATTATAAATTATAAATCTAAAGATTGAACACGTATTTACTAGTATTAAAATATAAGTACTTTACCACCCAACCTATACTCAATTTAAAGGAAAATATTTTTAACATAAAATGGGTGTGACAAAATCTGGTTATATATATGTTTTTCATATATTATAATATATGTTTTCAAATAAAAAATATAAACTGTAGATGTAATTATAAGACACATTGTACTCATAAATAAAAATATAAATTCGAAGCTTAAAAATAATATTGCTACAAACTCTAAAAAGGAGATGAAGGATACCGTAAAAGTAAATATATATTTATTATAATTTGATTACGTCATTTGGTTGAATTATGTATTTCATTACTGAATAATCAATTAGCTTAAACTATTATAACTAATTTTAAAATTGATTTTACCAGGGGCCTATAGCTAGGGACATGATTTTATAAATGAAATATTTCTACTAGAATTAAACTACAATTGAAAAAAAAATTAATATTTTTTATATAATAAATGTTAATTTTATTACAATTTGAATATATTTAATTAGAGTAACTAAAATAAAACATTTAATAATGAAAGGAGGAATTTGATGCACTCGAGATCCCAATTACTTTTGAACTTTTAAATTATATTTTAAACAATTTACTATTCTGAAAATAAAAGAAGATATTGTAATTAATAAAATATATATTTTTATACCTTTTATACAGAGATTTTAAAATTTATTTCAAAAGATAAATTTGAGGTCTACGTTAAATTCTAGAGAAAATAGTAGGTTCAAGAGTTGGTTATGTGTAAGGGAGATTGTACTAGCCCTACAACACTCAAAATTGGTATTTATTAATTAGGCAATTGTCAAAAAATTCAAAATTTATAATTATGACCCCTTGAAATAAAACACTAACTTTTTGAGTGAATTAAAATTTCTTAGTGAAATAATTTTTGGTATCTCTTGATATCCACAAAAATATTTAAAAAAAAAAAACAAAACTCGTAAATTCACTTTATTTGGAAAAAAGATATCTCCAAATTAATTTGATCAGTGGTTCATCGCCTTGGAGGCCTGTGTCCAATGAAAGTATATTTTATAAATTAACTTATTATTAAACATTAAAAAAATGTCTGAAAGAATAATTTTTTATTAATTTTTGTTTTAAGTCACCAAAATCTATATTGAACAAATTAAATTTAGTGACAAAATTAAATAAAATTTTAAGTTTACTTGCAAAGTTAAATCTGAGTTAAATGTTAAATTAAGTTTTGATTGATAAATTACTAAATGTAATTAAATATATTATAAGTTAGAATATTATTGTTTGATAAATCACTTTCACATTTTCTTTTGAAGGTTTCATTCATTGACAGTTTAGATGCTAATTAATTTTCTTTTTCTACGTAGAAAAAGGATGATCGAAGGAGATTTCAAAGTTATCAATATGCTGTTAGTCTCTTTTATTTCTATAAAATTTTAGATTCATTCTAATCACTCATATTATTTTGTGGTTAAAATATGTTGTTAGTCCCTTTATTCCTATAAAAATTTGATATCCATTCCTTATACCTTAAAGGTATCATCTTTGAATTTATTCCTATAAATTCAATTTAAAAATTTTAATCCAATTATTATCATCTTTTAGCCTAACTTACTGGTAGCTTAGCTGCAACTACTGTTTAGTGCCGCATTCGGTACTATTTGGAGTGTAGGGTTAGATGGGTTGATTATATCCCCCATAGAGTGTAAGGTTAGAAGGAGATGGAGTGTAAAGGCTGGTTGGGTAGGATTTTATAATTGCATAACTGTCACTATTACTGTACTGTGATGGGCGAAGGCCTTAATGCTTACTGATGAAATGGGCTTAGGCCCAAACTAAGATTATCCGTTATTATCTATTTGTTTGTATGGGGAATTACACACTGAGTTTATGTAAACTCACCTCTTCTGTTTAATCTGTACAGGTAATCCCAGACATAGGCGGTTTGGTGCGACGGAGGACTCAGCGGTGGCCACACGACCTATTTTATTCGACTTAGTACCTAATTATAGTTTTGCTTTTATTTTGGGGGTATTTTACTGTAATAATGGCGTCTTTGGATTTTTACTTTTAAATTGGGGTTTTTATCTTGTTTTGACTTACAACTACTAGTAGTAGGGATAATCGAGTTTTCAAAACCAATCAAACGTCTTAACAAAATCACTCAAATACACAACGGTTTTAAAAAAACTTATGCAATAAGTGACGTTTTGAAATTAATAATGCTTTAAAAAGAGAATAACTTTGTGATAATGAATTCTGTTTTGAAAATAAACAACACATCCTAGAATTAACATAAGATATTGTAAAGAAGTTATATAGAAAAGAGATTTTTGACGACAACTTATTTTTTTTCGAAAAACATTATCATGTGACATCGCCAAATTCGGCCATAACGACTAGGCTAGGTTTGGGGTGTTACAAAATCATTTCTGGTTTTGTGCTTAATTTGTGATTTTCCGAACCCACACTCGAAGCAATTTGTGGTATGAGAATAGAGGAGAAGGTCTAGGATCCATCATACTTAAGAGTCGATTATGCGTAGGAAAGGTTATGGCATTCCTACAACGCTCAAAATATTATGCAATTGTCAAAAATATTAAAATTAAAAAAGTGGAAATCTAATGTTTAATTGTGATCTCTTAAAATAAATGACTTATTTTCCAGTTTTATTAAAATTTCATAGTAAAATAATTTTCATTATCTCCTAATATCCACAAAAATATTTTTTAAAGAAAACAAAACTCGTGATACACTAAATGTTGGAAAGTAAAACCAAGGATGAGGCTAGTTGGAAGATTGCACCCAAAGCAAACCAAGGACTAATCATAGAAAAGTTAGTGTATGTTAAAGTGATGGAAAATGTTTCTCATTTAAAAAGATGAATTGTGACAAGTAATTTCATGGTGGTTAGGAAACAAAGAAAATGACTTTTAAAAAAGCCAGAAAAAGAAGAAAATTATAAATAAAATGGCTTGTCCACACTCATAAAATTTATATTTTATTCACAATTGGAATTATAAATTTCATAAATGGCTACTCTTTCTTTTCTATTAATATTTCATTTTGGCAATGATGAGACGTTTAAAATTATTCAGGTCATTATTTTACATGATCCTCTCTATAACTACTTTTATTATGTGGTTAAAATATGTTGTTAGATATAATTTCACTCTTTATACTTTAAAGTTATAAATTCAATTCCCTATTTTTTCAATTTAATTATTTTAATTTAATTTTTTTGTCAAAATTTGTCTAACTTGTTTATTTTGTTGAATTATGTATTTCATTGCTCAATAATCAATTGGCTTCACCTATTATAACTAATTTTAAAATTGATTTTACCATGGGCGTATAGCTAGGGGCATCGGCTTTGGGCAATTTGTCATTCAGCCTTTCTTAAAAATAAAAAGCTTCAATTTAGTCCCTTTAACCTTTGATTAAACCGAAACTTGAAAAACTTAATAATTTAATTTATGCCTTTTTAAATACAAAATTTTTGTTTTAGCAACTCAAATTTTTTAATCTTAGCATCTCAAAACAAAAAAAATTAACTGCACCCTAAAATTTACTAATTTAACTAATTTGAACAAGTCGACTCGACTTGGCCGAGCCAACTCAACCTATATCATCTGTTTCTATTGAGTTTTGCTCGACTCTATCCCAAAGACCTATGTTGTTAAAATTGAAATATTTAACTTGTTGGAGAAGACTAACTGTAGAAAAGTAAGTCAATGCTAAAGTGATATGTAACTCCAAAAACCATCTTAAAATTGATTGCATACCAATAAATTTAATGTCGACGTTTTTATTTTTTAGTTTTTGGTGAAAGACGTTTTGTTGTTTTCAAAATAGTTGATAAGCCTGAAATTATAAAAGATAATCATGAGGTCTCAACAATTTTTTTTTTTAATTTCTTAATTGATGAAAGCAAATTTAGGTATCTCTAAATTAATTTGATCAGTGGTTCACGGCCTTGGAGGCCTTTGTCCAATGAAAGTCTATTTTATAAATTAAACAAAATAATTTAGGTATCTCTGAAAAAATAATTTTTTATTAATTTTGTTTTAAGTCACCAAAATCTATACTGAACAAATCAAATTAATAAAGAAATCAACACAGGATGGTCTAAAGCACTTAAAAATATGTTTTTAGATCACTTTAAATTTCAAAAAAAAATTAAAATTTTGTTAAGTGTGATCGGTAAAAAAATCACCTTTTATATAGATATTTTAAAATTCTTTTAAAAAGATAAATTTGAGGTTTGCTTTGAGTTCTAGAGAAAAAAGTAGGTTTAAAATTCTTCCCTTGTCTAAAACCCTGATCTCCCCTTAGAAGTATAATGTACCTTGCCACTATATCCAACACTTATTTCTTTTCTATTATTTCATTTTTGCAAGGATGAGACGTTTAAAATTATTCAGGTCATTATTTTACATGATCCTCTCCATAACTACTTTTATTATGTGGTTAAAATATGTTGTTAGTTATAAATTCATTCTTTATACTTTAAAAGTTATAAATTCAATCCGCTATTTTTTAAATTTAATTATTATCACCTTTGATATTTTTACTTGTGTTAGAAAAAAAAGTCTAATATTGAAAGAGCCCATCAATATGAATATGTTTCTCTCTTTTTTTCTTTTCCTTATATTATTTATAAATCCTTTTTTTAATATCATAAAAGTTGGTAAAATTTAATTATCAATAACCTTTTCCTAACCCTTGAATTGGAGGATAAAACACATTTGAGCACGATTAAACTCACATTTTCCTACACTGACAATAATACCAATACTAACTCAACTAAAACTTAGTCAACCATATATTTTAATTTTTAAATATAATAAAACATGAGCATCTAGAATAAATCTAGTATATATATAAAATAATGTACCGGGTTGCGTGGCGAATTTTGTTAATTTAATTTTAGACATGGATTGCTGGTTTGATAATGGATTGCATGGCGAATTTAATTTTGGTTTGACAATAGACAGTCCAAAGCACTTAAAAATATATTTTTAGATCACTTTAAATTTAAAAAAGAAATTATTTTAATAATTTTTAAATTTTGGTTAAGTGTGATCAGTCACAAAAAAAAAAAAAAACACCTTTCATACAGAGATTTTAAAATTCTTTTCAAAAGATAAATTTGAGGTCTACGTTGAATTCTAGAGAAAAGAGTAGGTTCAAGAGTCGGTTGTGTGTAAGGAAGATTGTACTAGCCCTACAACACTCAAAATTGGTACTAATTAATTACGCAATTGTCTAAAAATTTAAAATTTAAAATTGAGAAATCTAATGATTAATTATGACCCCTTGAAATAAAAACACTAACTTTTCGAGTGAATTAAAATTTCTTAGTGAAATAGTTTTCTTTTAAGTCACCAAAATCTATATTGAACAAATCAAATTTAGTGACAAAATTAAATAAAATTTTAAGTTTACTTGCAAAGTTAAATCCGAGTTAAATGGTAAATTTACTTATATTTTCAAAGTGTAATGATAAACATCAAATAAAATATAGTGATAAATTTCAATACACTTATAATATAGTGGCAAATTTACACTATAACTTTATAATTATTGAAGTTTTTATCCCCAAATCATCCATAGTTTGTGGAAGAGCTCGCCAATTACTAAAGTTTAGCCCTAAAGACCCATTGGTATTAATAAAGTTAACATTTACTATTTAAAAAGTAATTTTTATTTAACAGAGTTAATATTTAAAAAGTTAAAAATTAAGTCTTCTTACTTTTCTAGTTTAAAAAACTTAGTCCTAATGTTAGGATTGTAAGTATTTTCTATTAAAATCTATAAATTTGGATATATGCTGAGTAGACTGCTTTCATATAATGTTGCATATGATTGATAATAAAAAACCTATTAAGTTGAAATTTTTTAATGGAATTAAAAATGATTGGACTAGAATTTTTAAATTAGAAAAATTGGAGGATTGGATTTTTTTTAACTTTTAAATTTCAGAGACTAATAGCATATTTTAAACAATTTATTATTCTAAAAATAAAAGAATATATAGTAATTAATAAAATATATTTTTTAAGTTTTTTTTAATGGATTATGTGGAGTAATGTGAAGAAAATTTAGGAGAAATTTTGAAAATTCCCTTTCTAAAAGTAAAAGAATATATAGTAATTAATAAAATTTATCAAGTTTATCAACAGTGCGAGGGTTGAAACATATTAAAGCATGCTCTCTGGCTTTTCTTCATCATCCAAACTATTTTATCAACACAACTTCCCTTTTCCTACTTCTTTTTATTTTCTTGGCTAATTCCGTCTTGCAATCATGAACTACAACACTTGCTTTCATCTTCTTTTAGCTTTATTCATACCATGTTCCGTACTTTGCTTGGCTATGACAGTCAGGAATCTCAACTCCGATCAGTTTGCACTTCTCGAGTTTAAGGATCACATTGCCGGTCCTCAAAATGTCTTGGCAAACAATTGGACAGCCTCAACCTCTATTTGCAATTGGATCGGTGTTTCTTGTGGCATCCTCCATAAAAGAGTTATAGCTTTGAATCTTACAAGCATGAATCTTAGGGGTACTATCCCTCCACACCTTGGAAATCTTTCATTTCTACTCTCTCTCGACTTGAGTAGCAACCATTTCTATGGCCATCTCCCTAAAGAATTGGGCCAATTGCATCGTTTGAGGATCCTTCGATTAAGCTACAACCATCTTAATGGGGAAATTCCATCATGGCTTGGGAACATACAGAGAGTTCGAAGGCTGAAAATGAAAAATAATAACTTTATAGGCACAATCCCTGAAACACTTGTTAACATGTCTAATCTAGAGATCTTGAACTTGGGATTCAATCAATTATCTGGTTAGGTTCCATCTTCCATCTTCAAGATTTCATAAAAGAGTTTGATTTGTAATAGATAACTAATTTGATGGAAAAAAAAAGCTTAAAGTATTTTTACTTGAACAGTTTAGAAGGTATGTTTTTCACTTCAATTTTTGACTATGTGTGCAGGTCAGATTCCATCAAGTATTTTTAATTCAACTATGCTCGAAGTAATAGGTCTATATGGCAACAAATTAGAAGGTATGTTTTTCACTTTAATTTTTTCCAAACTCCAAAAACATTGTGTTGAATTTGTTTCTTCTACTTTCGTCATATACTTTTACCATTTTAATCTGATAATAAACAATAAGATTTATATGAATTGATTTATTTTTAATTTTTTAATTTCCATTAAACTTTAAAAAATAAATTATTTTTTATTGCATATAATTTTACTTCATATAATTAAAAAACATTATTAAAAATAATAAATAATAATAAAATTAAAATATATCAACAATTTTTTTTGTTAATTCAAACATAGTGCTAATAATTTTTTATCATCCGTAAATCATCTGTACAAAATCTAAAAATTGATTTAGTGTTAATTCAATTTCATTTATTCTTTTCTTGATACTTAATAAATTAATCTTCTTAGTTTGGAAATGCTTAATATTAAAGCAATTAAAGGCCTTACAGGTCAGATTCCAACTTCGATCTTCAACATTTCTTCTTTGAAGACCATTGATCTCTCCAACAATAGTCTATCAGGCAGTTTGCCTAATGATATGTGTCAACATCTTCCCAAGCTTGAAGGGCTTTACCTGAGTTGGAATGAATTATCTGGTAACATTCCATTTGGCATGGGCAAATGCAACAACCTTAAAAATTTGTCGTTGTCCTGTAATCAATTTATGGGGATCATTCCAAGAAGTATTAGAAATCTAACACGACTCCAAGAATTATATTTGGGGTTTAATAATCTAGAAGGTAATCAATTTCCTTGATTTCTTGAATTTAAAGTATTTTTTTATAAAAGAGTTTGATTTGTAATAGATAACAAAAGGAAAAACTTTTTATTTCATTTGATGAAAAACATATATATATGCTGAAATATATTAAAATCTAACATCTCCAAATTACTGTAGAACAGAAAAGAAAACCTCTTTGACTTATGCTGACAAAATAGGTAGTTTGACACCTTGATTTTTCGACTATGTGTGCAGGTCAAATTCCTGAGGAAATCGGTAATCTTCTTAGTTTGGAAATGCTTAATATTAAAGAAATGAAAGGCCTTACAGGTCAAATTCCAACTTCGATCTTCAACATTTCTTCTCTGAAGACCATTGATCTCTCCAACAATAGCCTATCAGGTAGTTTGCCTAATGATATGTGTCAACATCTTCCCAAGCTTGAAGGGCTTTACCTGAGTTGGAATGAATTATCTGGTAACATTCCATTTGGCATAGGCAAATGCAACAACCTTAAAAATTTGTCGTTGTCCTGTAATCAATTTATGGGGATCATTCCAAGAAGTATTAGAAATCTAACACGACTCCAAGAATTATATTTGGGGTTGAATAATCTAGAAGGTAATCAATTTCCTTGATTTCTTGAATTTAAAGTATTTTATTTATAAAAGAGTTTGATTTGTAATAGATAACAAAAGTAAAAACTTTTTATTTCATCTGATGAAAACAAATGCTGAGATATATTAAAATCTAACGTCTCCAAATTACTGTAGAACAGAAAAGAAACCCTCATTGACTTATGCTAACAAAATAGGTAGTTTGACACCTTGATTTTTTGACTATGTGTGCAGGTCAAATTCCTGAGGAAATCGGTAATCTTCTTAGTTTGGAAATGCTTAATATTAAAGAAATTAAAGGCCTGACAGGTCAAATTCCGACTTCGATCTTCAACATTTCTTCTCTAAAGACCATTAATCTCTCCAACAATAGCCTATCAGGTAGTTTGCCTAATGATATGTGTCAACATCTTCCCAAGCTTGAAACGCTTTACTTGCATAGCAACGAGTTATCTGGTAACATTCCGTCAAGTATGGGCAAATGCAGCAACCTTAAAAATTTGTCGTTGTCCTATAATCAATTGATAGGGATCATTCCAAGAAGTATTGGAAATCTGACACGACTCAAAGAATTATATTTGGGGTTGAATGACCTAGAAGGTATTGAATTTTCTTAGAAGGTATTGAATTTTCTTAGTTATTTTTTTTATAAAAGAGTTTGATAAGTAATAGATAACAAAAAGTAAGAGTATTTTCTTTCATCCAAGGAAAAATAGTTCAAAATAGTTAATTTGATGAAAACAAATATGCTTAAAAATATTAAAATCTAACATCTCCAAATTCCTGTAGAACAGAAAAGAAAACCTCCTTGACTTATGCTAACAAAATAGGTAGTTTGACACCTTGATTTTTCGACTATGTCTGCAGGTCAAATTCCTGAGGAAATCAGTAATCTTCTTGGTTTGGAAATGCTTAATATTAAAGCAATTAAAGGCCTTACAGGTCAAATTCCAACTTCGATCTTCAACAATTCTTCTCTGAAGACCATTGATCTCTCCAACAATAGCCTCTCAGGTAGTTTGCCTAATGATATGTGTCAACATCTTCCCAAGCTTGAAACGCTTTACTTGCATAGCAATGAGTTATCTGGTAACATTCCGTCAAGTATGGGCAAATGCAGCAACCTTAAAAATTTGTCGTTGTCCTATAATCAATTGACGGGGATCATTCCAAGAAGTATTGGAAATTTGACACAACTCAAAGAATTATATTTGGGGTTGAATAACCTAGAAGGTATTGAATTTTCTTGGTTATTTTTTTTATAACAGAGTTTGATAAGTAATAGATAACAAAAAGTAAGAGCATTTTCTTTCATCCAAGGCAAAATAGTTCAAAATAGTTAATTTGATGAAAACAAATATGCTTAAAAATATTAAAATCTAACATCTCCAAATTCCTATAGAACAGAAAAGAAAACCTCTTTGACTTATACTAACAAAATAGGTAGTTTGACCCTTGATTTTTCGACTATGTGTGCAGGTCAAATTCCTGAGGAAATTGGTAATCTTCTTGGTTTGGAGCTGCTTAGTATTAAAGCAACTAAAGGCCTTACAGGTCAGATTCCAACTTCGATCTTCAACATTTCTTCTCTGAAGACCATTGTTCTCTCCAACAATAGCCTATCAGGTAGTTTGCCTAATGATCTTCCCAGGCTTGAAGTGCTTTACTTAGAAGATATTGAATTTTCTTTGTTTCTTTAATTTAAAATATTTTTTTCATAGAAGAGTCTGATTTGTAATAGATAACAAAAGTAAGAGCATTTTATTTCATTCAAGGCAAAATAGTTAATTTGATGGAAGAAAACAATATGCTTAAAGTATTTTCAGTTGAATAGTTTAGAAGGTATGTTTTTCACTTCAATTTTCAACTATTTGTGCAGGTCAGATTCCATCAAGTATTTTTAATTCAACTACGCTCGAAGAAATATATCTATTTAACAACAAATTAGAAGGTATGCTTTTCACTTTAATTTTTTCCAAACTCCAAAAACATTGTGTTGAATTTGTTTCTTCTATTTTGGTCATATACTTTAGAAAATTATTAAAAATTGTTAGAAATTGTTAAATATTGTAAAAATTATAAAAAACAAATATTAGAAATTATAAAAGACGATAAAAATAAAAATAAAAAGAAGTTAAAAACTAGTAAAATTGTGTAACTTGAAATAAAGTATATATTAGCTAATATTTTAAAAAAAATTTAAAATTTGATATTTAAATTGTATATTGTGGTACAATCAATTTTTATAAAAAATATTTTAATAAATTTTTAATATTTTAAAATATATCAAAATCTAGTACTTTACCAACTCCCCAATTCATAAATAGGAGGATAATGCACTATAGCATACTTGAACCCACATTCTCCTACACTGGCAACAATGCACATGCCAATCAAGCTAAGACTCAATCGACAATTCATTAGAATAGTTAAATATGCAACAATAGTTCTTAAGGTATTGCTCTAGACACAAATAATTTATCTTGAAATAGTAAAACAATATTTGGAATAATTAAAAACATAGATATAAAGTTTATTTTATTTTTCAAAATGACATACTAACACAAAAATTTTTAACAGTGTTAATAAATGAACCTAAAATTTTCAATTCAAAAAGTAGAGAGACCAAATCACAGAAAATAAAAAATATAGAGATTAAATTTCAAATATAAGAAAAATACAAAAATTTTAAGCAAATAATAATCTTTAAATTTTACACTATATTTTAATAAAAATAAATAATTAACCCAATAGATAAAAATCATACCAGTTTACATTAAAAGCAATGGCTTTAACATTTTTGTTTCCCAAATCATAACTTTTATTTTTATTTTATTTTAAGTTTTACAATATTTTAAAAAATTATTAGTGTATTATATGTTTTGTCTTTACAAATCACAAGGACTAATTACTACTCAAAATTTCTTATTATGTCTCAACTTTCTAGTTGATTTCATCACATTTTTCCATGCCAAATTTTATTCTTATTTGATTTAAACTTCTTAGTTTGGAAATGCTTAATATTAAAGCAATTAAAGGTTTTACAGGTCAGATTCCAACTTCGATCTTCAACCTTTCTTCTCTTAAGACCGTTGATCTCTCCAACAATAGCCTATCAGGTAGTTTGCCTAATGATATGTGTCAACATCTTCCCAAGCTTGAAGGGCTTTACCTGAGTTGGAATGAATTATCTGGTAACATTCCATTTGGCATGGGCAAATGCAACAACCTTAAAAATTTGTTGTTGTCCTGTAATCAATTTATGGGGATCATTCCAAGAAGTATTGGAAATCTAACACAACTCCAAGAATTATATTTGGGGTTTAATAATCTAGAAGGTAATAAATTTCCTTAATTTCTTGAATTTAAAGTATTCTTTTAAAAAAGAGTTTGATTTGTAATAGATAACAAAAGGAAAAACTTTTTATTTCATTTGATGAAAAACATATGCTGAAATATATTAAAATCTAACATCTCCAAATTCCTGTAGAACAGAAAAGAAAACCTTTTTGACTTATGCTAACAAAATAGGTAGTTTGACACCTTGATTTTTTGACTATGTGTGTAGGTCAAATTCCTGAGGAAATCGGTAATCTTCTTGGTTTGGAGCTGCTTAGTATTAAAGAAACTAAAGGCCTTGTAGGTCAGATTCCAACTTCGATCTTCAACATTTCTTCTCTAAAGACCATTGATCTCTCCAACAATAGCCTATCAGGTAGTTTGCCTAATGATATGTGTCAACATCTTCCCAAGCTAAGCTTGAAAGGCTTTACTTGAATAAAAATGAATTATCTGGTAACATTTTATCAAGTATGGTAAAATGCAACAACCTTAAAAATTTATCATTGTCCTTGAATCAATTTATAGGGATTATTCCAAGAGGTACTGGAAATCTGACACGACTCAAAAAAATTATATTTGGAGTGGAATAACTTAGAAGATATTAAATTTTCTTTGTTTCTTTAATTTAAAATATTATTTTCATAAAAGAGTTTGATTTGTAATAGATAACTAATTTGATGGGGAAAAAATATGCTTAATGTATTTTTAGTTGAACAGTTTAGAAGGTATGTTTTTCACTTCAATTTTTGACTATGTGTGCAGGTCAGATTCCATCAAGTATTTTTAATTCAACTACACTCGAAGTAATAGGTCTATATGACAACAAATTAGAAGGTATGTTTTTCACTTTAATTTTTTTCCAAACTCCAAAAACATTGTGTTGAATTTGTTTCTTCTATTTATGTCATATACTTTTATCATTTTAATCTAATAATAAACAATAAGATTTATATGAATTGATTTATTTTTAATTTTTGATTTCCATTAAACTTTTAAAAATAAATTATTCTAATTAGTTTTTATTATTATTTTGTTATTCAAATTGTTGAATATAATTAAAATATATTAATTTATATAATAAATTTTCAAGTTATAATTAAAGTATATGTACCATATTTAGTATACAATATAATTTTACGTCATATAATTAAAAAAACATTATTAAAACTATTAAATAATAAATATAATTAAAATATATCGCTAATTTTTTATTAATTCAAAAATAGTGCTAATAATTTTTTTTATCATCATTAAATCATCTGTACAAAATCTAAAAATTGATTTAGAAGATATTGAAATTTTTTTATTTCTTTAATTTAAAATATTTTTTTTTCATAAAAGAGTTTGATTATGTGTGCAGGTCAGATTCCATCAAGTATTTTTAATTCCATGCCAAAATTTTATTCTTAATTGATTTAAAGTTTTACAGTTTTTATTTTAATGTATTATATATTTTGTGAATTTGGTATTCAATGAATATGTATGCTAAAAGATGCTATTTTACAGGTAATTTACCACCCATCACCAATGCTCCAAAGCTTGAGATTCTTTCATTGTGGGGAAATAAACTTAGCGGAAACATTCCCAACTCTATCTCCAATGCTTCCATGCTTAAGAAACTAGACTTGGGAGATAACTTATTCTCTGGCCCAATCCCTAAAACGCTTGCCAACTTAAGAAACCTTGAACGGTTCCGAATCGTAAACAATAATTTGATCACAGGATCTGCTACTGATCATGATTGGAGCTTTCTTTCTTCTTTAGCAAATTGCAGGCATTTGAGAGAAATAGCGGTTTCAGGAAATCCATTGAGTAGCGTTCTTCCTACTTATATCGGGAACCTTTCAAAATCCCTTCAATACTTTTATGCCTCTAATTGTGAGCTTCAAGGTATTATTCCTTTGGAAATAGGTAACTTAACCAACCTATTGCTTTTACAACTTGGCTATAATAAATTAAGTGGATTCATTCCAACATCAATAGGAGGACTGCGAAAACTCCAAAGTCTAGGTCTTTCCTCTAATAAATTAGGAGGGCCTATCTCAAAAAGCCTCTGTGGTTTGGAGAGACTATACTGGATGAATTTAGGGTTGAATAAGCTGCATGGATCCATACCCTCTTGTTTGGGTAATATTACTTCTTTGGGATATCTTTACTTAGATTCCAACAAATTGAGTTCTACAATACCCTTAACTTTGTGGAATCTTAAAGATATCTTAGAAATAGATTTATCATCAAACCATCTTCACAATTCACATGCTATTGATGTTGGAAATTTGAGGAGTCTACTGAAACTAAATTTATCAAGGAATCTTCTCACGGGCGATATCTTATCCACATTTGGGGGTCTTATAACTTTGGTTTCATTAGATATATCAAATAATATACTACATGGTCATATCCCTGAATCATTTGATGGGTTGATTAGTTTGGAATTCTTGGATTTATGCAATAACAATATCTCTGGAGTCATTCCCAAATCTTTGGAAAAGCTTTTATATCTAAAGTATTTTAATGCGTCTTTCAATAGACTTGAAGGGGAAATTCCTAGCAAAGGATGTTTTTCAAACTTTTCTAGCACATCATTCATGAAGAATTATGCACTTTGTGGTCCACCTAGATTTCTAGTCCCACCTTGCAAAAATGACATCCACCAAAACTCCCAAATGATTATATTGCATGCTTTTAGGTATGGTTTACCAACAATTGGTATTGTCGTAGTACTAATAGTCTTAACTATTATGTATAGAAGATGCCAAAGGAGTACAACTCTACCAATTAAAGATGATCTGTTGTCTTTGAAAACACCGAGAAGAATTTCACATGCTGAACTTTCACGAGCAACTAATGGATTTGAGGAAAGCAATATGCTTGGTTCAGGGAGTTTTGGACATGTATATAAAGGGAGGCTTTCAGATGGAATGGAAGTTGCAATAAAAGTTTTCAATTTGCAAACAGAGGGAGCATTTAGGAGTTTTGACATTGAATGTGATGCTATGCGTAATATAGTTCATCGTAATATTGTGAAGGTCATTACTTGCTGCTCAAGTGTTGACTTCAAAGCCTTGGTGCTTGATTACATGTCTAATGGAAACCTTGAGAAATGGTTACATTCTGAAAATTGTTTCCTTGATATCATACAAAGGGTCGACATAATGATAGATGTTGCGGTAGGTATAGAACACCTCCACAATGGACATCCAACACCTATAATTCATTGTGACATAAAACCAAGCAATATTTTACTAGATGAAGACATGGTTGCACATGTTGGAGATTTTGGCGTTGCCAAATTGTTGGGAGAAGGTGAAGTAATGAAGCAAACCATGACTCTTGCAACTATCGGGTATATGGCACCAGGTGAATTCTTTTTTATTTTTGTATGATTATTTTCCTAATTTGCATTTTATATTTTTGTTTCATGTGTATGTGGATATATATTTGGATAAGCATTTTAGAAATAATTGAGGATGAATGATGTTCTAATTATACTTGAAATGCAGAATTTGGATCAGCAGGAATTGTTTCTATAAAATCTGACGTTTATAGTTATGGGATCGTCCTTATGGAAACTTTCACAAAGAAAAAGCCAACTGATAATGTTTTTGTTGAAGAAGAGACTATAAGGCATTGGACGGAAAGTTCATTGCCTAAAGGAGCGATAGAAATTGCAGATGTTGATTTATTAAGAAGAGAGGATGAGTACATTGTTGTTAAAGCAAATTGTATTTCATCTATCATGGAGTTGGCTTTGAATTGTTCAGCTGAGTTACCAGAAGAAAGAAAAGATATGAAAGATGTTGTGGTTGAGCTGAAGAAAATCAAACAAAGATTGCTAAACAACATCCAACATTTTTAACAGAGATGGTGAGTAATGAGTACACTTGTGGTTATTAATTCACACTTAATTTTATCTTTAATTCAACATTTATAATCTATTCTGGAATTTAATCATATGAACTATTTTTTTCTTTTGCTCTTCAAAATATAAACTTCTTTTGCAAAATCAAAATGGAAACCAATAAAATAAGCAACAAGCCTTCCCATGAATTACGGTTTATGGTAGCTTTTGGACAACAAGTTATTTTCTTTGTTAGATTGGATTTTCTTAGTTTCTTTTTCCATTCACGGTATAATTTTATTTTAATCTTTGCCAAAGATTTTATTAGGGGCGAAGCCAGAAAATCCTTTTAGGGGTGAAATTAAATTGTAATTTTTTACTATAGTAAAAATATAATTTCACCATTTTAATAGCCTATATTTTTATAATTTCTAAAGAATTAAATCAATGTTTTATCATTTTTGGGGTGCCAAAGTACAATTTTACCTTTATCATTTTAAAATTTTAAAAATCTTAAAAATTTTAAATGGCTTAAATAGAAATTTTTTTATTTTAAATGACATATAAGTTTTATCTGTTTTCAAGTATTTTCTAAGTCTCTCTCTTTATTTCCTTCTAAATTTTTCAATTCAGAGACAAGTATAACACAATGGTCTTAATTGAGCTAGATTGTCTCGTCAGGTAATTTGCTGCTTTCCATTTATTTAGAGTTATTTAGAGTGTTTTATATTTAATATTGTCATAGTTGAAAGTATCATTCATAATCTAATCTAATTGTGTTGATCAAGGAAAACTAAAGGAGGCCAATAAGACGAACGAAACTCCACATCTTTACTATCATGTTCTACAAAACAAAGAGACTTTTTTCTCGATGAAATTTGCATTGAGCTATCAATGTTTCATGGATTATGTTGTTTTTCTAATGTAAGAGGGGGTTTTGCCAATATTGCATGCAAAATCAAACTAACATTTGCCAATGCTTATCTTAATCAACTCTAATGCTACTGTGGATTTGATTTGTCCTTACAGTATTTAGAGATTATTTTGTGAATGTTAAATTGCCTTTGGGCATTTCAAAGAAATTCAGCAAGCCTACAAGTCATTTAATTACCTTTGGTCCTCCCATGAAATTTTTATGTATGAAACATACAATATATGGCTTGAATTTCATAATTATATTATATATAATGAATCTTTTGTTTCTTTTTTACCCTCTCCACCAAAATAACCATTAACATCTCAAAATCACCCGTATGATCCAAAGGTCTCTTGGCTTGGCTAAACATGTTTTTTTTTTTCTTTTATATTTTGTTAATAAAAAAATACAAATTTATTTTAATCTTTCAAAAATTTATAATTTAAACCTCTAAAAAAGAAATTTTTATTCGTCAAACTCCCACAAATACTAACCTATATATTGTTGTTAATCCAAATCAAATATTGGGTTTAGGGTTGGAGCAAATTTAAAGACGCAGGCAGGGGTATTGACCCAACCAAAATGGGAAAAAAATTATATTAGGACCCTTTAAAAAATAATAAATTAATACATGATAAAATTATATTTTAACTTCTCAAAATTTTATAATTTATTTCTAATTCTTCTAAATTTTTTTTTAGATTCGCCCCTATTCAAAACTTCAAGCGTTTTTTTGTTTGGTAGTATAGCATGGTTGTTGGAAATTTAAGTGGATTAATTTATTTAATATTTTTCAATCCCACACGCCCGTGTGTGATAGCTCTAGTCTCCACACGCCCTTGTCACTTACCCACATGCCCGTGTGAGTTTTGGGGTTTTGAATTTTTGTCTCTTTAAATTGGTATTTTAATTTGTTTTAAGTTACAATTTAGTCCTTAATAATAAAACTTGAATTAGACATAGTAAACGGACTCAAATTAAGCTGAAAATTTTAGGCTTGTATAAATTGACTAAAAGAAGGTTGGTAAACACTTAGATCTAATATCGGGTTAGTTTTACATTAGGTGGTAAAATGACAAAATTGCCCTTAGGTTAAATTACCTAGGAAAAGTTTAAAATTGGCTCATAATTCACTTATGCATTAATAAATAACTAGTAATTAGATAAGATTGAGGTGTTATAAGGTTGAGGTGTGTCTTGGGTGGTCGTTAGCTGGAGAGTCACTTAGGTGGCTAATGTAATGCTTCGAATTCGGGCTGGTCTATCCCGGTTGGGTTTGGGGTGTCACAATCTATCATAGGGTTCATCTCTCTTAGGTATTTAGAAAATTAGTTCATGCTTAAAAATACAAACATCCAAAGGGCAGTATAACCGAAAGAAATAAAGAAACTCATGACAATCTCTTAAGAAATCAACTGGGAATCTTCAATCTTGATGAAAATTTGCTTCAGAGTCGGTTTCAATAGTGTCTTTGGAGTTGTTTTCTTAAATATTCTAGGAAGGTTCTCTCCTATCTTCTTATTTTTTTCATATATACGTATTAAAATGCTCGAAAAAAAATCTAAAATTTGCATTTTTTTACAGTTCAGAGTGCAAATCTACGAAATCGACACAACCTGCCATCATGTAGAATAGGTCAGCCCGTGTCCTATACTTTGCCCCCATTTTCAGGTTTTCATTCATTTTTCTCTCATTTTACTCCCAAATGTTCTATTAAGCATAAAAACATGAATTGTAAGGATTAGAAGCATAATTAACATCGAATAATCAACCAAAAACACATT
Source organism: Gossypium turneri (assembly GCA_008044935.1). Lineage (NCBI taxonomy): Eukaryota > Viridiplantae > Streptophyta > Magnoliopsida > Malvales > Malvaceae > Gossypium > Gossypium turneri. The sequence goes on from CP032575.1 coordinate 8,810,484, forward strand.
AAGAATGATGTTGAAACATATCAGTTTTAGCACTTATCAAATATCCCCAAGCATTTGTTTGTCCTTAAGCAAAATTCTCAACCCTTATTCAAGTTAATCTCCCTCAATTTATTGTTTTCACCGACGATGCCTTATGAATAATCTACAGATAATCATGCACTGGAAATTGAAACTAGCATGACACTAAAGAATAAAAGTAATCTAATCAGAAATTAGTAAAGCACAAAAAACATGCGTCTCCTCTAACTCAATAATTACCTAAAATTCAAACTCAACAATAATCAATACCCTAACTAAGATTCACTCAAAGCACTCAAGGTGTTTAAGGTTCAAGTACTGTGTGCTCAACAGTTGAACGAAAAATATGATTATCATAGGCTTGCTTGAAAACCAAATCTCCACCGCTATAAAAACAAATCGAGATGATACACCAATCAAGAGGTCTTTAGAAAGTTGTAACGGGACTTAGGTTAAGGGTATGAAAAAAGTCAGAAAAGTTGGTTACAATTAAGAGTCGAGTTGACAAGTTACCAAACCACAAAAAAACAGCTATAAATGTTATTAAAAATACAAAAAAATTATTTTTTAAATATTTTTGCAATTTTTATGTAATTTTAAAGAGCAAGGACCAAATTAACAAAAACTATAAATGTTTAAGGCTAAAAAAACTATAAATGTTATTAAATTAGGTGTAGTTTGAGGACTATAACCCTAATATCTAGTTTTTATATATTAATCTTAATTTCGAATTAGCCTATCATCAGTTAGAAATGGTTTCTAGAATATTTATACATATTTAGCTTATACTTCATGTAATAGTTAAAGTTCAATACACATATTAGATTACTTTAAATTTAAACTAACCATTTATAATAATAAATAATCGTACGTAAGTTTTCTTATTATATATGGGATGTTCATATTATCTAACATGTAAAAGCCGAATTCCTTAATTTTAATAAAGGGCAATCAGTTTTCAGCTTATCCCATTTTCTTTTAGTTTCTAACAAAATCAATTGATTTGATTATGTATTTCATTACTCGATAATTAGTTACCTTAATCCATTATAACTGATTTTAAAATTGATTTTATCCATCTAATGGACTTGACCGAGTCAACTAAACCAATATCATCGGTTTTAATTGGGTTTTGCTTGACCCTACCCAAAACATGTCGATGTTATTAAATTGGTATAAAAGATTAATTCTAAAAAAGTTAATCAATGCTAAAGTCACATATAACTCCAACGACCCCTCAAAAAATCAAATTGAATGCATCAACAACAAGTTTAATGTCGATGTTTTATTATTTCCCAAAAGGTTGATAAGACTCAAATTATAGAATAAAATCATGAGGTCTTAAATGCAATTGAATTAATTGTGATCCTAAAATGCTAGAGTTATTATCCCACAAATGTGAAAGTGCTTGTCAAGCACTGAAGTATAACCTAAATATTGGTTTGTGTTAAAATTGAAATGTTTGTGTCATCCAAAAAGATCTTAAATTCAATTAATTGTGATTGAGAAATCATGTCAGATTGCTTGAAAATTGGTGAGAAAATTCTAAGTCTATGGCAAGTAATTTCATGATGATTGGGAAATAAATAGGCAACATTTTTCTATGTTCTTCTTTCATTGGATTTGACATGAAACATAGAAAATAACAAAGAAAATGAAAATGAAATAAAGTTGTCAGATCTCAAGACTCTTTGTTCTTCCTTCGTGCCTTATGATGTAGGTTGATATTTGTTCCTTTGAATTTTCAACACACAAAAAGCAAGAACCTGGAAGGAGCATAAGAGAAGAGGTGGGACTGGAGGCAGGGAGATGGTGGAGGGAACTTGTCAAGGCTAAGAATCTCTAAAATATTTCTCAACATGTTTTTTTTTTTTTTTTTTTAATTTCTTGATTCATGAAAACAAATTTAGGTATTTCTCAACTTGCTAAATTAGTGCTCAATCTTTTAAAGGTTGCTCACATAAGGATCAAACCTTTCAAAATTGTCAAATAAGAGTTTAACGTTTTCAAAAGTGCTAAAATAAAGATTTTTCATGCACTTCAACCCAATTTGTAGAAAAAATAGGTAAATGCTGATATATTTAGAGTAAAACACATGACCTGATATACAACATTTGAGAAGCCCTTATTTGAACACCTTTTAAAAGGTTAGGGCATTATTTGTCTATTTTAAAAAGTTTAGCCTTCATTTAAGCACTTTTATTAAGGTTTGATCCTTTTGTGAGCAACCTCTAAAAGGTGTAACTTCAATCTTAACATTTCACTTAGTTGAAATGAAACATAACCTGAATTTCAAATTATGACTTATTGGTAGAGTATTCATCTTAACTATTTTTTTTTCTTTTGCTCTCACGTAGTAGGCTCTCTTCAAAATTCAAACTTCTTTTGCAAAATCAAAATGGAAACCAATAAAATGAGCAACAAGCCTTCCCATGAATTACGGTTTATGGTAGCTTTTGGACATCAAGTTATTTTCTTTGTTAGATTGGATTTTCTTAGTTTCTTTTTCATTTACGGTATAATTTTATTTTACTCTTTTGCCAAAGATTTTATTAGGGGTGAAGCCAGAAAATCTTTTTAGGAGGTGAAATTAAATTGTAATTTTTACAATAGTAAAAATGCAATTTCACCATTTTAATAGCCTATATTTTTATAATTTTTAAAAGATTAAATCAAAGTTTTATCAATTTTTGGGGGGCCAAAGTACAATTTTACGTTTATTAATTTAAAATTTTAAAAATTTTAAAGGGCCTAAATGAAAAATTTTTTCATTTTAAGGGGGGTCGAGAACCCTGCCAACTCCCCTAGGTATAGCCCTATTAACAAGGCCTTCAACAAATGGTATTCTTCTCATGTTAGGGTTTTGTCTCTTGATTCTGCTAAGAGCCCTAAGGGTTCATGGAGATGGTTGCAAGGTAAAGGCTACACATGCATTGGTTGGTAATTTGAATCCCTACGAACTTATCCTCAATTATTATTCTGCAGAGGCTAGGGATAAAATCCCGACATGGGGACACTACTATTAGTTGTTGAGGGCAGCACCGATTGCCTAGCAAACAACACTCAAAAGACTTCTCCTAAAGGAGTCGATCTCCCTCAACAAAAAGTCAAGTACAAGGTCTATTATGGGTGATTGTAGTTTATCCAATCAATGACATATAAGTTTTATCTGTTTTCAAGTATTTTCTAACTCTTTCTCTTTATTTTCTTCTAAAATTTTCAATTCAGAGACAAGTATAACACAATGGTCTTAATTGAGCTAGCTTGCCTCGTCAGGTAATTTGCTGCTTTCCGTTTATTTAGAGTTATTTAGAGTGTTTTGTATTTAATATTGTCATAGTTGAAAGTATCATACAAAATCTAATCTAATTGTGTTTTAATCTAATCTAATTGTGTTTTTGGCTAGTGGTTGTTGATCAAGGAAAACAAAGGAGGCCAATAAGAAGAACGAAACTCCACATCTTTACTATCATGTTCTACAAAACAAAGAGACTTTTTTGTCGATGAAATTTGTATTGGGCTATCAATGTTTCATGGATTATGTTGTTTTTCTAATGTAAGAGGGGGTTTTGCCAATATTGCATGCAAAATCAAAGTAACATTTGCCAATGCTTAGCTTAATCAACTCTAATGCTGCTGTGGATTTGATTTGTCTTTACAGTATTTAGAGATTATTTTGTGAATGTTAAATTGCCTTTGGGCCCTTCAAAGAAATTCAGCAAGCCTACAAGTCATTTAATTACCTTTGGACCTCCCATGAAATTTTTATGGATGAAACAGACAATATATGGCTTGAATTTTGATAATTATATTGTATTTAATGAATCATTTGTTTCTTTTCTTGGCTTGTCTCCACCAAAATAACCATTAACATCATCAAAATCATCCGTATGATCCCAAAGGTTTCTTGGCTTGTCTAAAAATGTTTTTTTGTTTTATATTTTGTTAATAAAAAATACAAATTTATTTTAAACTTTCAAAAATATATAATTTAAACCTCTAAAAAAAGAAATTTTATGCATCAAACTTCCACAACAAATTGAATATTGGGTTTAGGATTGAAGCAAATTTAAAGAGGCAGATAGGGGTATTGGCCCAACCAAAATGGGAAAAAAATTCTATTAAGACCCTTTAGAAAATAATAAATTAATACATAATAACTTCTCAAAATTTTATAATTTAATTCTAATTCTTCTAATTTTTTTAAGATTCGCCCCTATTCAAAGCTTCAAGCTTTATTTGGTTTTGTAGTATAGCATGGTTGTTGGAAAATTAAGTTGATTAATTTATTTCATATTTTTCAATCCCACTCGCCTGTGTGTGATAGCTCCAGTCTCCACACGCCCGTGTCACTTACCCACATGCCCGTGTCGGTTTTGGGGTTTTGAATTTTTTCTCTTTAAATTGATATTCTAATTTGTTTAAGTTACAATTTAGTCCTTAATAATAAAACTTGAATTAGACATAATAAACAAACTCAAATTAAGCTAAAAAATTTAGGCTTGCATAATTTGACTAAAAGAAGGTTGGTAAACACTTAGATCTAAAATCGGGTTAGTTTTACAATAGGTGGTAAAATGACAAAATTGCCCTTAGGTTAAATTACCTAGGAAAAGTTTAAAATTGACTTATAATTTACTTCTGCAATAATAAATAACTAATAATTAAATAAGATTGAGGTGTTATAAGGTCGGGGTGTGTCTTGGGTGGTCGTTAGCTGGAGAATCACTTAGGTGGCTAATGTAATACTTCGAATTCGGGCCGGTCTATCCCGATCGGGTTTGGGGTGCCACAATCTATCATAGGGTTCATCTCTCTTAGGTATTTAGAAAATTAGTTCATGCTTAAAAATAAAAACATCCAAAGGGCAGTATAACCGAAAGAAATAAAGAAACTCATGATAATCTCTTAAGAAATCGACTGGGAATCTTCAATCTTGATGAAAATGTACTTTAGAGTCGACTTCAATAGTGTCTTTGGAGCTATTTTCTTAAATATTCTAGGAAGGTTCTCTCCTATCTTCTTATTTTTTTTTTCATATATACGTATTAAAATGCTTGAAAACCCTAAAATTTGCATTTTTTCATAGTTTAGAGTGCAAATCTACAAAATTGACATGGCCTGCCAAATTTCATACAGGTGAGTTATTACAAAGTAACAAATGGATAATATTGGTGACCATATATTTACTTCAAAAGATTGGTGACCAAAACTATATTTTAAGCAAACATGAGTGACAGAATTTGTGATTTTCCATTTTTTTTTATTTTCAAAAAATTTTGGTTTTACATTTTAGTCATAATGACAAATTTAGCTCTAACATTTTTTTAAATTTACCTCAATTTTTTTTAAAATTTACTTGCAACAACCTTGAGTAACATCATCCACAAAAGCTTGAAGGTTCATATCCATAGAACGAACTTTCATGGCGGCTTCCCTCGCTAACCCTTTCCATTTCTCAACATTTTTCTTCACTTCCATCCTTTTTCTCTTCATCCCCCATCACCAAATCCAAGCACCTAACGATCTCATCACGTTAATTTATTGAAAGAATATTTTATAAATTAACTTATTATTAAACATTAAAAATATTTGAAAGAATATTTATGATATAATATATTTATAATATTATAAATATAAATTATGCTTTAATTATAAGGAAAATTTTGAAAGATGAATTTATATATAATGTGTAGATATATAATATATACAGAATATATATGATATAATTTTTTCGTTAATAATTAAATATCATTAAATCATTTTTTAAGTTTATTATAATTTTTATAAATGATACAAAAAATAATTTAAAGCATATTATTCTATAAAAATATTAAAATTAATAAATCATATTATAATGAAAGATGAAAAATAGATACAAGAATATAATATAAGAGGTTACAATTTTACTAGTAATATTTTAAAATATGTTGTTAGTTCTTGTATTTCAATAAGTTCATTCTTTATACTTTAAAAGTTATAAATTTAATCACTTACTTTTTCAATTTAAAAATTTTAATTAAATTATTATCATCTTTGATATTTTTTGTCAGAACTTGTCAACTTGTTTATTTTGTGTTAGTCATATACCACGACATATAAGACAAACCTAATTAATAGGTAAAGTTGACAAATTTTGACAAAAAAATTAATGATAGTTCTAAGATTTTTAAATAAAAACAAGAAGACTTAATTTTTAACCTTTTAGGTATAAGGACATAATCTCAAATTTTATCAAAGCATAAAGACAAATAGATTATTTCAACCTTATTTTGTTTAAAAGGTTTTTTCACATTTATTAGATCAAAATATTTAGATCAAATTATAAGGACAAATATTTATTAGATCAAGAGTCGGTTATGTGTAAGGAAGATTGTACTAGCCCTACAACACTCAAAATTGGTACTTATTAATTACGCAATTGTCAAAAAATTCAAAATTTAAAATTGAGAAATCTAATGATTAATTATGACTCCTTGAAATAAAACACTAACTTTTCGAGTGAATTAAAATTTCTGTGAAATAATTTTTGGTATCTCTTGATATCCACAAAAATATTAAAAATATTTTTAAAAGAAAACATAACTCGTAAATTCACTTCATTTTGTTCATTTGAGTTTTCAACACACAAAAAGCAAGATCCTGGAAGGAGCGTAAGAGAAGTGGTGGAGAGAACTTATCAAAGCTAACAATCTCTAAAAAGATATTTCTCAACAATTTTTTTTAATTTTTTAATTGATAAAAACAAATTTAGGTATTTCCCAATTTGTAAAAACATGATTTTTTTTTTGTACTTCTAGGTTTTTTTAGCTTTTTTTAATACTATTTTGGAATGTTTTTGGTATTTCTAGGTTTTACCATAGGTGATAAAATGACGTAAATGCCCTTAGATTAAATTACCTGGGAAAAGTTTAAAATTGGCTCATAATTTACTTTGGCATTAATAAATAACTAATAATTAGATAAGATTGAGGTGTTATAAGGTCAGGGTGTGTCTTGGGTGGTCGTTAGCTGGAGAGTCACTTAAGTGGCTAATGTAATGCTTCGAATTCGAGCCAGTCTGTCCCGGTCAGCTTTGGGGTGTCACAATCTATCATAGGGTCATCTCTCTTAGGTATTTAGAAAATTAGTTCATGATTAAAAATAAAAATATAACTGAAAGAAATAAGGAACTCGTGATAATCTCCTAAGAAATCAATTAGGAGTCATCAATCTTAATGAAAATCTGCTTCAAAATTCAAAATTCAAAATCTTTATAGAATTTTTTCTTTTGCTCTCACGTACTAGGCTCTCTTCAAAATTCAAACTTGTTTTGCAAAATCAAAATGGAAACCAATAAAATGAGCAACAAGCCTTCCCATTTATGGTATTTTCAATTACCACAACATTCCATTATGAGTTTCAAGCAATTGACAGACCTATTTATGAGCAGGTTCTTGGTGTGAAGCAATCTCCTACTTTCCTTATATCCATCAAACAACGTGTTATCAAACTAATTAAAAAAAAAAACATCAGAACAAATTGAAAATGGAAAAAACTAAATTAATAATTAAAAAATAAGAAAAATCGAAATAAAAAACTATAGGAAAAAAATGAGAAACCATAAGTGAGATAACTGTGTTACCAACCTTTAATATTTATTAAAAATTCACTTTAAAAACTGCGTTATAAACAAAAAAAAAATATATAAACCTTATAAAAAATAAAAAAAATTAAAATTCAAAAAAATTAAAATTATTTCAATTATAAAAGAAAAAATCCGTTTGTTTTTCTTTTAATTATATATAACATATTAAACATAGAATAATATATTAATATTTTTAAAAATCGATGATATAGCAATATTTTATTGGTGTCTAAAAAATTAAGATTTTTAGAATATTTTAATATAAAATTTTCTATATTATAAAAATATTATTACAAATGCCCTAAAAAAGGAAATTTAACCATTTTAGTATCCACATAAAACCCTAAGCTTACTCATATGATCATGTCTCTATAATCAATATTGAAATGCGATTTCTTTTTTATGGAAAGATATTTAGTAATAATAATGGATAACTTTTTAAACTGATAGTTAAGCATCATGCTTCAATATATTTAAATGTTAATTTGCATACTCGCGTGATGTACGGATTAGTTATATATTCTTTTTTAACTTTTCAAAAATTAATGTTTTATAAATAATATAATTAAAAATTATATAATAATACATATGTTTAATTTTAAAATCTTGATAATTGACAATTAAATCCGGAAAAAAAAGACACAATTACGAGTTTTCTAACTATATCCTAAAACTTCATTGTTTTCTCATTCTGATGTTTGGACTTGATTTTGTTTGATATATTTAATAATATATATATAAATATGTTTTGGGGCCATAAAAAGAAATCGCATTTCAATATTGATTATAGAGACATGATCATATGAGTAAGCTTAGGGGCGAAGCCAGAAAATCCTTTAGGAGTGAAATTAAATTGTAATTTTTACGATAGTAAAAATGTAATTTCACCATTTTAATGGTCTATATTTTTATAATTTTTAAAGTATTAAATCAAAGTTTTATCAATTATTTGGCCAGATTCCATCTTCCATCTTTAACATTTCTTCTTTGAAAAGGATTCATTTTCGCGATAATAGTCTTTCTGGTGGCTTGCCCGATGATCTGTGTGTCCATCTTCCCAAGTTGAAAGAGCTTTACTTGAGTAGAAATGAATTATCCAGTTCTATTCCATCAAGTATAGACAAATGCTGCAACCTTCAAATTTTGGAATTGTCTATTAATCAATTTAGTGGGATCATTCCAAAAAGCATTGGGAATTTGACACAACTTAAAAATTATACTTGGGGTTAAATAACCTAGAAGGTATGCCTTTTCCTTCATGTCTTTAGTTTAAACACATTTGCCCCCCCCTTTTTTTAATTTTAAAAAAATTATTTGCAATATAAATACCAAAAATAAGAACTCTTTCTTTCAAAAACTAATATATACTTAAATATGATTAGAATCTAACATATACATATTATTTCACAACGAAAAAAAAAAAAGCCTCTTTCATTTACACTAACAAAATAGGTAATTTAACACCTTGATGTTTCAACTATGTCTGCAGGTCAAATTCCTGAAGAAATCGGTAATCCTTGTAGTTCGGAAATGCTTATTATTCAAGCAATTAAAGGCCTTACAGGTCAGATTCTGACTTCGATCTTCAACATTTCTTCTCTCAAGACTATAGCTCTCTCCAAGAATACCCTATCAAGTACCCATCGAGGATGACTCAGCTTGAGCCCCTCTTTGGACCCGCCATGCCTACGGGTACCGCGGTCATGTGTTCCACGAGTACTCATCGTATATATTACCTACATTACGAATTTTATGTATCAGTTTTAGTATTTATTAGCATATATTTTATACTCAAAAAGTTATCAAAAGAATTTATAAAGATGTTTCAGTCTCTAACTATCCAAGTACAATTCTAATCATTTCAAAGTTTTCTAAACTAAAGTTTATCTAAGTTAGAAGTACTTACAGGATCAACATTAGAGACTCGGTACTTCACATACTTAATTTTCAAGTTAATGCATAAATGAACTTTACTCGAAAAATAGCTTTCACAAAATTTTGAACCGAAAATTTCACAGCCCGAGTTTTGCCACCTAACTTGATATCACTAAATGTAACACCCAAAATTCAACCTAGACGTTATGGCCAAATATGGAGATGTTACATAAAGCAATTGTAAATCCAATTTTTCGTAAAATTTGGAAAAATGTCGTAAACTTGTATTACTTAAACCTCGATTTAAGAGAAAAATACATCTAACTTAACTTACATTTTCTAAAACAAATACTTAGCAGCGAAATTCTCAGATCGTTATGTTTGGAAAACTAAGTTTATTTTTCTGAAATCAGTTGTTTTGTAGGAAAACAACATTTCCGATAAAACATTTTTAATAGTATCATGCAAAAATTGAAAATAACATCTCAAAAAACAAAAAAGCCCAAAAAGTCCCAACAGTCCAAAAATAATGAAACACAATAATCCAAAATTTAATTATAATAGATAATGAAACTAAATCAATTTAACCGAGCTCCTTCGCACCGATTTGCCAAAGTCTTAGGATTACCTAAAAATATCAAACAAATAGAAACTGAATTTACAAAACTCAATGTATAACGAATAACTTTAAACAGTTAATTTATATCAGATAGATTTAGCAGAACATATTCATATTAGAGCAGTACAGATACAGACAAATATTCCTTACCCCATTCGCTACACACTATCTCTGACCATCCCAACACACCATATGGGGTATGAAACACTCATCCAGCCCTACACACCACTTAGTGTCGATATGACACTTTTTAGAATATTTGTAGCTAAGTTGCCAGTGTAATAGGCGAATTATCGCCATTCAAAGAAACACTTCCTCCACATAATATAACCCACCCCAGATGCAAATACAGAAAAGAATAGAATAGAATCAGACATGATACAGTTATACATGCATGACATAACAGATACAAGGCATACATAATATTTCTCAAGTTTTTCATAGCATATTACAAGGTTTATTTAATAAATAACATCTCAAATATATGAACAGATATCAGAATTTATACTAGTAGTTGACTGGATTTCATACTTTACAGTCTATTTGATCATATATCGACCCCATGGAAGGCCTAAGATCGATCATAACAATGTGTATAACCCTAGGAAAAATTTAGAGTTTTGGTCCCATACAGCCTAAATGGCCAGCCCATGTTGCCTACATGGCGTGGCACACATCCTCACACACACCTGTGTGTTCCATACAGCTCAACTAGCCCAGACCATGTGTCGCACATGGTCTAGCACACGGCTTGTCACACGGCCGTGTGGCATCAACAGTGCAATTTTTTGGCTTTCGTCGCTCGTTGTTGTCGGGTTTTTCGTTACACACTTGGTTCGATTTTTTATGCGAAAATACCTACAAGACTACCAGATCCTAAATGCATAAATTAAAACATCATATTAGCGATGGTAGCAATATGATTTAAAGAATAATTTATCCTAAAAATACCAAACGAATTCACATGAAAAATCCACACAACCATACAAGCTCAAATCAGAATTAATCTCTTACCCTAGCACATAATAACAGCAAACGAGTCAACTTACTGGAGAATTGATTAAAAACAATCAACTCCATAATCCAAATATTAACACATTTCTTTTACTAACCACGTAAAAACACATCAAAACGTAAACTAACCCACTTACGAACGAGCAACGCCAACAAAGAGAAAATAATGAAGGAATTAAGACACAATCGTAGAGGAGCGTAAAGGAAAGAAAAGAAAAACTCAAAAGCAAAATAGGAACAAATCGACGTGATTTGAAAGGTAACAGAAAAAGAAAAGAAAAAGAAAGCATAAAGAAGAACAAGAGAAAGAATGGTGAGCCAAAAATTAGGAAAAAACTAATTTAATTTTTTAACAAATTAATTAATAAATTTTAAAATAAACCAAATCCAAATCTACTAAGCACTAACCCCATCTCAGATAACTAACCACCTTTTTCCAGAGTTCGAAATGGACTCAAACTAATCCACCTACCCGACCCACGCAAAAATTAAAAAAAATAATAATAACAATCCATTCACGTAGGGACTTGAATACAAGATCTTATAAACACGACTCAAATACTTAACCACTAAGACAAATACTTATAATAATAAAATTTTACAAATTAAGTATTAGATTTTTGGGACGTTATTCCAATTTTACCTCAAAATTTTTTATTACTGTAGGCCTCAGCGATAACAAATTAAAAAATTAATTTAGTCTTTATGAAAAAAGTGCACCAATTGAGTACTCAATGATTCCAAAAAAAATCAATTGACCTCTTCCTTTAACGAAATCAATCAGTTGAACGATTTAACTGTTAACCTATCTAATGTTACAGACGGAAATCACTAGAAGTTACCACATGGTAGTATGCTAATGTGGCATGCCACACAGAAAAAAAATATTTTTTAACAAAAAATAATTAAAAAACATTTTTAAATTTACTTGCAACAACCTTGACAACATCATCCACAAAAGCTTGAAGGTTCATATCCATAGAACCACCTTTCAGGAGGCCTCCCTCGCTAACCCTTTCAATTTCCCAGCATTTCTCTTCACTTCCATCCCTTTTCTTCTCGTCCCCATCACCAAATCCAAGCACCTAACGATCTCATCACGTTAATTTATTGAAAGAATATTTTTTAAATTAACTTATTATTAAACATTAAAAAACATTTGAAAGATTAATATTTATGATATAATATATTTATAATATTATGAATATAGTTTAGGAAAATTTTGAAAGATGAATTTATTATAATATGTAGATATATAATTAATGATTCAGAATCTTAATATATACAGAATATATATGATATTTTTTTTCTGTTAATAATTAATATCATTAAATCATTTTGTAAGTTTATTATAATTTTTACGAATGATACAAAAATATTAAAAGTACTAAATCATATTATAATGAAAGATGCAAAATAGATACATGAATATAATATAAGAGGCTACCATTCTTGTTGTAGATATATAATTTATGAATGATTCCCGTCTTAAATGCAATGTGATCCAGAAGTGTTCAACCTCTTACCCCACAAATCACTCACAAGTAATGATGGCAAATTGTGGAAAATGTTCTAAAAACTAAAGTATAACCCTAAAATTTATTTTATTATCAAAATCAAAAAAATAAACATAACATTATTAACAATTAATGTTCATTGAATAAACTCTAAAATTCAGATTAAACACTAAAAAATTAACAATGTTACCTTTAAGTATCAAAATATATAACCTTTTACCAAATACATGTATCATATTGCACAAAAACCAAAAGTGCAACGTTATAAAAAAAAGTGTGAAACTCATAAATCAATTGATATGTTAACCTTTGGACCTTTGGACCTCCCATGAAATTTTTATGTATGAAACATACAATATATGGCTTGAATTTCACAATTATATTATATATAATGAATCATTTGTTTCCTTTTCACCCTCTCCACCAAAATAACCATTGACTTCATCAAAATCACCCGTATGATCTCAAAGGTCTCTTGGGTTGTCATGTTTTTTTTTTAATTATATATTTTGTTAATAAAAAATACAAATTTATTTTAATCTTTCAAAAATTTGGAATTTAAACCTCTAAAAAAGAAATTTTTATTAGTCAAACTTGAAATTTTTATTATATATTGTTGTTAATCCAACTTGAATATTGGGTTTAGGGTTGGAGCAAATTTAAAGAGGCAGACAGGGGTATTGGCCCAACCAAAATGGGAAAATAAAAATTCTATTAAGACCCTTTAAAAAATAATAAATTAATACATGATAAAATTATATTTTAACTTCTCAAGATTTTATAATTTAATTTTAATTCTAATTTTTTTTTAAGATTCGCCCCTATTCAAAGCTTCAAGCGTTTTTTGGTTTGGTAGTATAGCATGTTTGTGGAAATTTGAGTGGATTAATTTATTTCATATTTTTCAATCCCACATGCTCGTGTGTGATAGCTCCAGCCTCCACACGCTCGTGTCACTTACCCACATGCCAGTGTGGTTTTTGAGGTTTTGAATTTTTGTCTCTTTAAATTGGTATTCTAATTTGTTTAAGTTACAATTGTCTCCTTAATAATAGAACTTAAATTAGACATGGTAAACGAACTCAAATTAACTTGAAAATTTTACACTTGCATAATTTGATTAAAAGAAGGTCAATAAACACTTAGATCTAAAATGGGGTTAGTTTTACCATAGGTGGTAAAATGACGTAAATGCCCTTAGGTTAAATTACTTAGGAAAAGTTTAAAATTGGCTCATAATTTACTTCGACGTTAATAAATAACTAATAATTAGATAAGATTGAGGTGTTATAAGGTCGGGGTGTGTCTTGGGTAGTCGTTAGCTGGAGAGTCACTTAGGTGGCTAATGTAATACTTCGAATTCGAACCGGTCTGTCTCGGTCAGCTTTGGGGTGTCACAATCTGTCATATGGTTCATCTCTCTTAGGTATTTAGAAAATTAGTTCTTGATTAAAAATAAAAACATCCAAATGGCAGTATAATTGAAAGAAATAAAGAACTCATGATAATCTCCTGAGAAATAGGTTAACCCGCATGGGTCCTATAGTTTGCCCCCATTTTCTAGTTTTCGCTCATTTTTTGCTCCTTTTCGTCCCAAATGTTCTATTAAGCATAATGATGGCAATTATTGTAACCTAAACATCTCTCTAAAATTTAAAAATTGAATTAAATGTGATCCAGAAATGTTCAAGTTATTATCCCCAAATCACCTACAAATAATGATGGCAATTGTGGAAAAGGCCCTCAATAAATGAAGTATAACCCTAAAGACCCATTTATCTTAAAATTAAAAGTTTTGTTTCATCCAAAAAGATGTGGTGCTCTTGAATGCAATTGATTATGATTGAAAAATCAAGTGAAGTTGATGGAAAATAGGTTAGAAAATTCTACTTTTCCAAAAATTGAATGTGAAACAACAAATTCAATGATATAAGAAATGCATAAATGCATTTGGATTAAACAAGATGAAGAAATGTTCAAATTGTTTTGCTCAAATAGAGACCCACAATTGTGGGAAACTGAGTCAATACTCAAAAAGTATAATCACAATTCTATAAGACATCTAGAAATGTTAAACTTCTTACCCTCAAATCACTCACAAATAGTAATGACAAATTTGAAATGTTTGTCTTATTTAAAAAGATTAATTGTAATTGTACAATAATTCTTAAACTAGTTGGAAGAATCCATCAAAAGTAAAGAAAGGACTAATTATAGAAAAGTCAGTCTATATTAAAGTATCATATATCTCCAAAGACCCGTCTTAAATTCAATGTGATCCAGAAGTGTTCAACCACTTAGCCCACAAATCACTACAGCAAAACAGGTTTTTAGCAGCATTTTATCGGTGTTTGGATAAAAAACGCTGTTATAGATCGAGCATTAGCGGTGCTTTTTGAAAAACGCTGCTATAGATCGAGCATTAGCGACACTTTTTTAAAACTGCCGCTATAGGTCGACCATTAGCGGCGCTTTTTGAAAATGTCGCAAAAAAATTAAGCACACGCTGTCATTTTTTGTTGAGCTTTAGTGGCATTAGCGGCACTTTTTGAAAAATGCTGCAAAAAAATTAAGTACAATGCCGGCGTTTTATGTTGAGCTTTAGTGGCATTAGCGGCGTATTTTGAAAAATGCCACTATAGATCAAGCATTAGCGGCATTTTTTAAAAAACGCTGCCATAGGTCTACCATTAGCAGCTCTTTTTGAAAAATGCCGCAAAAAAAATTAAGCACAACGCCATCGTTTTATGTTGAGCTTTAGTGGCATTAGCGGCGCTATTCGAAAAACACCGTTCTAGTTTGAGCATTAGCGACGCTTCTCGACAAACGCCGCTATAGATCGAGCATTAGCTACAGTTTTTGAAAAATACCGCAAAAAATTTAGTAAGACGCCATCGTTTTATGTTGAGCTTTAGTGGCATTAGCGACTTTTTTTTTAAATGTCGCTATAGATCGAGCATTAGCGGCATTTTTTGAAAAATGCCGCCATAGGTCTACCATTAGCAGCTATTTTTGAAAAATGCCGCAAAAAATTAAGCACAACGCCATCGTTTTATGTTGAGCTTTAGTGGCATTAGCGGCGCTATTTGAAAAACACCGTTCTAGTTTGAGCATTAGCGACGCTTCTTGACAAACGCCACTATAGATCGAGCATTAGCTGCAGTTTCTGAAAAATGTTGCAAAAAATTTAGTAAGACGCCGTCGTTTTATGTTGAGCTTTAGTGGCATTAGCGACTTTTTTTAAAATGTCGCTATAGATTGAGCTTTAGCGACACTTTATCAAAAACGCCGCAAAAAAATTTTATTTATCTATTTATTATTTAATTGGTTTATTTATATTAATTAAAAAAATTATTTTTAATTGAATATTTAAATTCTTCAAAAAAATAATGACACATAGACAAAATTTGAAAGTAAAAACATAGAAAAATTTTGTTAAAAATGAAAAAAATTAAAATACTATTATTTAAAATAATTTTAAAGTGTTTTGGGTACATGACTGATTGTTTTTTAACTTATATATTAAATAATTTCTTATATAATCGTAAAAGAGATAGTATTAATTTTAAAATATTGAATTAATTATTATTATAATTTAGGGTTTATGGTTTAAGGTATATGGTTTAGGGTTTAATGTTTAGGAGTTACTATTTTAAGGTTTATGGATTACGAGTTTAGGGATTATGGTTTATGGTTTATGGTTTAAGGGTTGGGGTTTAAGGTTTAGGGGTTAGGGGTAAGGGTTTAGGGTTTATGTTTTATGATTTTGGGTTTAAGGGATAGGGGTTAGGGGTTCAGGGTTTAGATTAATTAATATTTTTTAATTTATATATTAAATAATTTCTTATATGATTGTAAAAGAGATAATATTAATTTTAATATATTAAAATTTTTAAGAGATAATAGATAAACTTTATATATATTAAATGGTTTAGGATTTAAGGTTACTTGAGATTTGTTAAATGATGAAATTTTATACAATCAATTAATGCTTTTATATTTAAAATTATTTAATCTAAACATCTAATATATTTAAATCTTAGATTTAAAAAAATTGATAAATAAATAAAAAAGTAACAGATTGATATGGATAGGTAACTATCTATTTTGGATAGGACCAAATTATAACAAAGAAAAATGAAATACAAAAATAAAAATGAAACACGAAAACTAAAAATTATAATTTTATCTAATTCTTTTAAATATTACTTAAAATTTAAAAAAATTATTTATTTAAAGTTTATATGAAAGATACAATAATTTAATATAAAAATTATAAAAAGTCTAGCGTTAGCGGCATTTATGAAAAAAAATGCCACAAAAGGTAAGCAATAGCGAAATTAGACGATCTGGACATCATTTCCATTGGATCTCTATACAAAGGCCCCTGGGAGAAGAAGTATTGGAGCTCCTTTAGGGTTCGTTTGCTTTTCTAATTGCAATTTACTCGACATTCTCACGGTGTGTGATTTTTTTTTGTGTAATCAATATAGATACATGCCGAATAACTTGATTGAAAACTAAAGAACTCTGGTTGATTGCCAGTGTCTCTAATAGTAGTATATTTTTTACAAGTACTGTGTAAATTTGTAATTGAAATTTAGGAGTTCCAAATCTTCGATCCTAACAAGTTTTGGCAAATTAAAAAATACATATTTGAACTAACAGCAGAAAATTGAAGTAAATTGTTATGGACTAATGGTGTTTCATTTAAGTGGATTTAACCTTGTTAATCTGTAGGGTAAAGATCGATATCCTTATCTTGTGGGCTGTCAAGATGTTCGCGATCACAATGGAAGCACTTATAAGACAAAAATTCATGAAGGTCCTAGAGGGAATTTGTTTGTGGTGTGTAAGTAGACATGATGGTTTTACCTAGCACTTGCATCTTGTTATCCATTGTTACTTTTTTTAAGCGAATAATCAAGCAAAAGTGTGCCTCTATTTGCACGCAGATCTCCTGTGATTTTTCGGCAATTTCTCTTTTCACTAAGTATATGCTTGTTTTTTATCCAGTTTTCAGGAATATCTGTTTTTTTTTTTTTCGAAATCGTGTTTGGATCTTCGGGTTCGTGTTTGGTTTCGTGTTTTTGAATTGGTGGAGATTGGGTTAGTTTTATATTTAATGCTGTGATGTTTGACCTTTGAAAGCTAAGCTTTTACTATCAACTTTGCTTGAATTTGATGGACCTTGCTCCTATTTCGCGATTTGAATGTGATTTTCAAAAATAAAAAGTTATTTTCTTGATTTTTGGTGGGAGACGTTTCTGGATTTGGTTTCCAGAAATGAGAAAGCCTATGACTTTAACATGCTTCTTGTATAGAGTGAAGCTCATTGTTTTTGGTTTGAATTTTGATAAAAGATTGTTTTGATTCTGAATATTTTACATTTTCATTTGCTTGAAGTTCAAATGTTGTTATTTCTCTTATAGGAAGTTCAATGGGAAAGCTACTAGGTTCTCTATTTTGTTTTCTTCCTCATTTACTTGTGGTTCTCACTTCTTTGGTTTTATTTAGTTTATTGCTAATCTTAATCTTCATTTTGTTTTTCAAATGTTGAAAAATGATTGTGTTTGGATAATGTTTAGTTGCCATCTCTCTAGCACACATGCACAGACAATTAGTCTTTTTGTCCATGTCCATGTTTATATTTTTCTATATCTTTATCTCTAGTTTGTAAATATTATATTAAAAAAAGTGTAATTTATCTGTCTCTTGTTTGAGTATTGGAGATTAAGGCGTGATTCTCGCATTTCGTTCTGGGAATTTTTAGGTTTATAGAGTTGAAATTTAACAGCATGATTTATAAAGTCTATGGTGCTTTCAATGTATTTGCATTCTTTCTGAGTTACATGTCCAACAGTCCTTTCTATTTGAATCATGTAGAAATATATAGATTTGTTTTTCACTTTGGAGGAGGGAGTTCAAGGAACTTTGGACTGCATTACCCTTGAATTGGGTCTGATCTGCAGTCTATTGTTCTGCTAAAGTATGTCTTATTTAGATGAGGCTGAAATATTTTTTTCCGGTCAGCATTGAAAAAATGAAGGGGGAAAATGTGATAATAGCTAAAGCAAGGAAGTCTATTGTCTTTTCAAGTGGAAAGTGTTTCCAAAGTAGGAGAAGTGATGCTCACATTTGTGATGGTTGTAGTTAGTATCTTGTTTGTTCTTTTAGGTTTGACTAAAACTCATCATTTTTCCTGAATATGGAGGCTTTAGAATTGAGTTGAGTGGGACCTGACTTTTTTGTTCATCGTTTCTTCTTTTCCCCTCTTTTTTATTTTTCACTTTTCTATTCTGCAGATAGAGCCAATCCCAAGTGGAAATCTGCCTCCTGGTTTTGATCCAAGTACTTGCCATAGTGTGTGAGTGTTTGCCTAGATTTTTTTTACTTCTTTTTCCCCTTTCTCCATTTTGTTTTATTTGTATATTATGAGTCGCTTATTTCCCCTTCTTGCTTAAGCACCTACCCTAGTCACTTCTATGCTTATAACTGCATGAAATAAAGACACTTTCCTTCATGAGTCTGCTGATTGGATATATTACTATGACCCTCTGTGCAAAATTCTAAGCTAATGGCTCTTTTAATTGATAGTTAAATGGTTTTTGGAATGTGATAGATGCTTGCATGTTCTTGCATCTTTTTAACAACTTAGAAAGTTACTTATATAGTTTTATTTATATCTTTTTTTTCTATTTTTTCTTTAACTTTTAGTTTTTTTTTTGAGAAATTGCAGGTATGTGGGAAACATCAATTCACAAGTGACTGAACCACTACTCCAAGAGGTTTTTGCAAGTACTGGTCTGTTGAAGGTTTATAGCTGATTTGATATAGCTGTCGAAAAATAGATTTGTGTTTATTTGGTCAGAAAGTACGACGCACTCCAGCTACAGCTTCAGAATATGATGAAGATGTTTCAGCAGTTGCAAAATCCGCGATCTTAGACATTTGTTTTCTTATTGTAAGAATATTTTTAACATTGTAACTTTTAACATTATTGTAAGAATATTTTGAATTATACTTTAGTTATCAATTTATATCATATATCTTTCGTTAAATTTAAAGTATAATTTAGATTTGTTGTTTTTGGTTGGATTTCATGCTAGAGGAAGGGTTGTATATGGATGAAAATTGGATGTTACAAATTTGCCAAAGTTAGTGGCGTTTCTGATAAACGCCGCTAAAGAACGGTACTTTTAGCGACGTTTGTGATAAAAGCACCGCTAAAGGTCATGCTCTTTAGCAGCATTTGTGGTAAAAGCATCGCTAAAGGTCATGTTCTTTAGCAGCGTTTGTGATAAAAGCGCCGCTAAAGATTATGTTTTTTAAAGGCGTTTGTGGGAAAGCGCCGCTAAAGATCATGTTCTTCAGCAGAGTTTGTGGGTAAAGCGCCGCTAAAATTCATGTTCTAAAATACCGTAAAATTTAGCGGTGTTGTCTATAGCGGCGTTTTTTGCGGCACTTGTGAAAGTGCAGCAAATAGTTTTAGCTGCACTTAAAAGTGCCGCTATAGGCCTAAAAAGCGACACTAAAAACCTGTTTTGCTGCAGTTAATAACGATGGCAATTTGTGGAAAATGTTCTCAATAACTAAAGTATAACCTTAAAAGACCCATCTTAAATGTAGTGTGGTCTAGAAATGTTCAACCTCTTATCCCAAGTCACTCAAGCAATTCTCTATTATTGATAGTTTAATTTTAAATTTTCATAAAATTAAAAAATTTCTCCCAATTTTGTTGACAGTTCAATTATAAATTTCATACAATGGCTAGTCTTTCATTTCTATTATTTTCATTTTTGCAGTGATGAAAGGTTTAAAATTATTCAGGTCATAATTTTACGTCACCCTGCCCATAAATACTTTACCTTTAGGGAAAAAAAGTCTAATAATGAAAATGTCGATCAATATGAATATATATATTTTAAATATTTTTATTTATATTATTTATAAATTAATTTTAGATAGATAAAAAAAACTTATATAATTTAACTATTGAGAACCCTTTCCAACTCCTAAATTGGAAGATAAAACACGTCTAAACATGATTGAACTCACATTCTTCTACACTAACAATAATATCGATATTAACTCAACTAAAACTCAATGAACCATATATTTTAATTTTTAAATATAATAAACATTTGCATGAAGAATAAATTTAGTATATACTTAAAATAGTCTACACGGTTGCATGGTGAATTTTGTTAATTTAAGCCTTGGAATGGATTACTAATTTGATAATAGACATGTTTTTTTGTACTTTTCATGTTCATTTTATGGCTCATAATCGGGCTGTAACACTCCAAACTCGGCCTAGACGTTATGGCCGGATCTAGCGTGTCACATTGAAATATTTTTTCGAAAGATTGGACTAGGTAAAAAAATTATTTTCAAGTTTAACATTAACTCCTTTATTATTAAATAAAGAAAAACGTTGGTCTTATTATCAGATATTATTTTAATAAGTTAGTTCTAAATCGCGGAAGCTTTTTAAATTCTATTGTTTAAAAACCGTGTCTTTGAAAACAATAATTATTTTAAAACTCGTCTTCTCCTAACTAGCAGTTTAAAATAGGTAAGCCAATTAAAAATTTAAACAAACTTAAAGGCCATATTACAAAAACAAAACCCAACATATAAATTAAATTAACGTAAAAGCAAGTGTAAACAGCAGCAGAGGTGTGGCCACCTTCAAGTCCCTCGCAGCACCGAACTGCCTAAGGCTAAGGATTACTTGCACAGTTAAAAAGAGAGAGTGAGTTCACGAAACTCAGTGTGTAATCCCCTACCAAACAGCCAGCCTACAATATGCAGTAACAGTCTGGGCTTGAGCCCTATGCAGTAATGGTACAGTGTGGGCCTTAGCCTGATACAGTAACAGTGTGGGTCTTAGCCCAATACAGAAACAGTATGGGCCTTAGCCTAATACAATAGCAATGTAGGCCTTAGCCTAATACAATAACAGTATGGTAATGCAACCCATCCCAATCCAGCCAACACACCACTCCGTACCACTAACACACCATGTGGGGATAAAATCGACCCACCAAGCCAACACACTAATATCGAAGCAAAGCTGCCAGAAATAGTATCGCAACGAAGCTGCCAGTAACAGTATAAGTGGCAAAACCACCATTAAAGTATACTTCCCCTATATTAGTATCCCAACCCCATGCAATATGCCATGTCATAAATGATACGTGGATGTAGAACGTCATGCATAACATAGAGCAAATCAGTCACACATACATAATGTTATAACAATCATTTAATCTCCTAGGGGTATAATAGTCATTTTACCCTATGGGGGTAGTTTGGTCATTTTACCCTTCGGGGGTATTTCGATCATTTTACTCTTCGGTGGTATTTTGGTCATTTTATTGACTCCAAAAAAGGTCTGCAGTCGCCTCGAGCAACTCAGATAACCTAACTAGGCCCATTACTCAGCCCATGTGGGCCCATACGTTTATGCGACCCGCTTAGCCCATATTCTACTACGGCTATTGGAACTTTATAGCTCAGTCCAATATTCGCCACAGTTCGTGAATTTCATTCGTGTGGGGCCCACGAGCCCATTGGGCCCACACGGCCTATTTCAGCCCAACGTGGCCCATTATGGCCTTAGCTCATGAAAAAGCTCATGAAGGCTTCTATAGTTCAACACCATGTTTCGTGGGCTCAATTTACCACACGAGCGTTTGCACGCTCATATGGCTTCAAACACCGTCTTTTCCAGCTTTTCGACTTTTATCGATTTGCAGTTGAGGGGGTGTGATCACACACCTGTTTATGAGAAGAGCGCAAGTCTCCACGCACACCAACCTAGATTAATCAAGACACAAGTCAGTCCTTTAAAGCAAGACACCCTCTTAAAGACATTTAAACCACACACCATCCTTACCTTGCTTGATAGAGGGTGACTTAACTCCTCCAAGACCCCCAACCAAAAATGGTCACCCATTTATCGATTACCTGCACCACAACGCAGATATTCATAAACTAGATTAGGCTATAATAGTGGCCGAGAGGGGTATTTGACTTAAAGAAAAAGAATGGAAAAGAACCGATTAAAATAAAAACTGAGGAGTATCTTAACTTTACTGATAATCTGCAATACTTGCAGCGCTAGAACAGAAAAAGCAGTGAAAAGAAGATCAGCGCAGGGAGTGATCGAACAGAGGGATGACAATCGGGTAAACCCCACTCAAAAAAGGGAGATAACTCTCAATCAAAAGAAAAAGAAAATAATAAAAGGTAAAAAATCAAAATAGAAAGAAAGAGATGAATATTCAGTCAAAGAAAAAGAGGAAGAGAGGAAAGAGATTCAGCCAAGAGAGAGATGGAAAGGGAAAAGAGAAAGGAAGATTCAACAGCAGAATGAGAGGGGAGAAGGGAAGAATATTCGACAAGCAGAGAGAAAAGGGAAAGAGAAAACGAAATAGAAAAGTGAAAAAAACCTGAGAAGAAACTTGCCAAAATTTGACACCAAAAACCAATAGCTAAAAAACGAAACTGACCAAAACCAAGACAAGCAAAAAAAAAAAAACACAAAACATCGATTACCCAAAATGCCTAAGACCAAATTCGGCACAACCTAACCCCAGCTGAATTTCCCAAGCTAAAAACTCCCCAAACGACACAACTCTCCACTCAACCCACTCCTAAATTTTCTCCTCAAATTCCTCCCCTTATCCCTCATTGAATCTCTCCACCCACTACTCCTCAACTCCCCCAACAACTCTATTCAAAATTCCCCCAAATGTGTTTCAATCCAACACCACTACCTACACAACTCAAGCAGCAAAATAATTACTCCCTTGCACAACCTAGGACTTGAACCTTAAACCTCAAGAATACTTCACACGCCGCCTACCACTAGACTAATAGGCTCCTTGTGTTATAAAACAAGTATCAATATTTATAAGGCTTATATACCAGTGTCCACATTCATTTAAAGAAAAAACTAAAAATTCTACAAAAGCCAAGACTTGAACCTAGGCTTCTCAAACACTCCCATACACACCCTAATCACTTAGCCATTAAAGCAAACAAGCAATTTTTATCAAATCATGCAAAAAAATTAAAGACTTAGATTTTTGGGGTCCTACACAGGCTTCGTGGTTGCTCATTTTAAGAATGTTGTCTCCAAAATTCGAATCATATTCTTCTTTTGTCCAAAACCCTGATCTCCTATTAAGAGTGTAATGTCCCTTGCCATTAAACCCAACACTTATTTCTTTTTATTGAATTATAATAAACATAGTTATGATTATAGTCCGATAAGTATAATATTATAATCATAGAAATAATAATAATGAACAAATAAATCATGTATATTAATGTAAAACTTAGCAGTAATTTGGTGTTTACAAAAGCACAAGGTTTTACTAAAAAGGAGGAATCACCTTCCATCTTTTTATTCTTTGGTGAATCACCTAAAAAAATCACGAGATTTTAAAATTCATTTAAAAATAAATTTATGTTCTATGTAGAATTTTAGAGAAAAAAGTGGATTCAAGAGTTGGGTGCGTTGAGAAGGTTATAACACTTCTACAACACTCAAAATTGATATCTTATTAATTATACAATTGTAAAATTTTTTTTTAATTTTTAAATTTGAAAATCTAATGTTAAGCTGATGATACCCAGAACGAAGGTCTATTTTTGAAAACACTGCAGCCTCTCAGAACTGATCAAACAAGTTGTAAATCCTCGGAGGTGGATACTTATTCTTTACTATTAGTTTATTCAACTGCAGGTAGTCAATACACATCTTCATGGTACCATCCTTTTTCTTTACAAACAGAACCGGTGCCCCCCACGGAGACACACTAAGACGGATGAAACTATGATCCAAAAGCTCTTGAAGTTGAGCCTTAAGCTTTGTAAGCTCCTTCAATGCCATTCGATAGGGAGCGATGGACACCAAATCTGTACCTGGTAGAAGCTCAATACTGAACTCAACTTCTCGATTTGGAGGTAAACCTAGTAATTCCTTAAGAAAGACATCCAGAAATTACCTCACTATTCTGATATCCTGGACAGAAGAGTCCTCAGAAACTAGAACACTGATGTAAGCCAAATACACCTCACACCCTTTCTGAACCAATTTCTCAGCCACAAGAGTGGAGATCACATTAGGTAGATAATCTCGACTCTCACCGATCACTACTATCTCCCTTTCATCACTACCCTCAGACCGACCCTCTTAGTCATGCAATCCAAGCTAACTCGGTGCTTAACCAATCAATCTATAGCCAACATTAAGTCAAACTCCCCAAACAATAACTCCATCAGATCTGCCGAAAACACAATCCCTTGTACTTCCAAAGGTACATTCCTATAAAGTCTACTTACTCGAACAGACTGCCCCAATAGACTCAGTACAATAATTTCACTAGAAGTACCCTCACCAAAAATCCCAAAATTTTTAGAAACAGTACTACCTACATAGGAATGAGTAGAACCTATGTCTATCAGAGCAGTATATGGAACACCAAAAATAAAAAACGTACTTGTGATCACATCATGAGCATCTCTATCCTCTCAGCATAAAGTGGCATAAACCAGTGCAGGCTGCCTTGCCTCAGTCTGACTAACACCTTTTCCCGGTGCTCTCTATCCTCGGTCCATACCATTACCACCCTTAGCCAAACCACGGCCCCTAGGTGGCTGCTGAACTGCCCTCTAAGGTTGTATAAAACTCAGTCCTGAAGCTTGCATGTAATCCGTATGGAGTGGAATTCTCTAATGTGGTGATCCAAAGACCAACACCACAGAAAAGCCCCCAACTTCCTCTAACACTCACTCGAATGGCGCCTACCACAATCACCATATGGCTAAATCCCAATAGAAGCAATAGGAACCCCTACTCTAATAGGCCAATCAGGTCAGACCTGTTTCTTAGGCCTCTAAACAGAACTAGAGGGCTCTGAACCCTCTTATTCTTGCCTTGCTCATGATCCCTATTTTAGCGCTCCACGCACTTAATCTCCTCGATGATCTTTACCTTATCCACAAGAACTACGAACTCTCGCTCTCTCTATGGAGCAATCAATACCCTTAAATTATACCTCGAGCCATCCACAAAATAGATGCATTTCTCATATTCAGTCGCTACAATGCCTCAAGCGTAGCGGCTCAACCTCAGAAACTCGACCTCATACTCAGCCACAGATTTATCACCTTACATGAGATTCATGAACTCACACCTACAAGCATCAACATAGCTCGTACCCACATACTTCCCCTGGAAGGTAGACTTAAAATAGTCCCAGTTCAGACAGTTCTGTTGAGTACCCTCCTCAACCGATAACCACCACTGATATGCTTAATCATGAAGTAAAGGCACCCTTAAGTTTTTACTTAGGAGTACAGTTGATGTAGTTCATAATCCTCTCAGTAGCCTCCAACCAATACTTGGCAACAGTAGGGGCGACTCCAACGACACCTCTAAATAACTCAGCTCTATTGGACCGGAGTCGTTCAATTATCGACCCACGACCCACAGATCCAGAATGAGGTCTAGTGACCCTCTCCAAAACCCTCAACATGGCTTGAGACAGTGCATCATCCCTAGCCAAGTGGCTTTGAGACCTTGTCTCAGTAGCAGGTGAAATCGGTGTCTCACTCGTATCTAAGCTTGGCATACTGCCCAAAGAGAAAGGCTCAGCTGTAGACCCCTATAGCCCCTACCGCACCCACGAATACCATGATCGCGAGTTCTATAAGTGCTCATCGTATATTTTTAAATTTATCTACATTACAAAATTTTATGCATCAGTTCCAAAGTCTATTAACAGATATTTTATGCTCAAATTATCAGAAGTTTGAACATATTTCAGAGGTTTCTATTTTTAACTAACTTAGTACAGATTCAGAAATTACTAACTACAGTGTTTTCAGAAAGTTCTATCTAAGTTCAAAAGTACTTACAAGATCAACGCCGGAGACTCAGTGTACCACATACTTACTCAAAATGATCCAAATTATTTGAAAACCTATTTTTTCAAAACATAATTTTGAAACCCAAAATTCATAGCTTGAGTTTTGTAACCTAACTCTGATACCATTAAATGTAACACCCCAATCCCGGCCAAGACGTTGTGACCAAATCCAAGAGTGTTACATGGAAGGGTTTTGAAAATAGTGGTATTTTGATAAAGCTTTATTTAGTTGTTTGATAAATCACCCCAAGTGTACTATCTGTTACTTAAAGCATTATTTAATTAATTCATTTTCCAAACCATAATCTACGATGGAATTTTTCAAAAAGTGCTGAATCTTGGAAATCTAATTCGTGTATTTAAAAAAATCTATTATTTTAGTAAAACTGTGATTTTGGTCAAACGTGGCCATAAAAGTTAAAACGCCTCCAAAATCGAAATAAAACTCAAATAGTCCAGAAATTCCACTAATTACAAACTTCCAGAAATAATCATTAAATTAAATAAAAACCATAATCTTAAACAGTTTACGATCTCGTGGTCACCGTGAGACTCCGTCACACTGATCTGCCTAAGTCTATAAACTTGAACAGAACAGACAAACAGATGTGAGTTTTCGTAAACTCAATTTGTACCCAACAAAAATAGACATGCAATACAAACAGAAGTCTTATATACAGTCAGATCCAGATTCAAACTTATATCCATTCCAAATACAGATAACAGAATCAAATAATCAGTATAGATATGCAAAACCCTACCCCCATCCTCTACACAACATCTTCGACCATCCCATTACACCATATAAGGTTAAAAACACCCACTCATCCTTACACACCATATAGTGTCAATGTGACACATTACAGATTATATGCAGTCAACTGCCAGAACATAGGGGAAGTGTCACCGTACAGATCACTTCGTCTACATATACAAAACCCACCCCAATCACACATACAAAATATAGAAATAACAGATACAGTACTACCATGCATAACATGCTCATATACAGATAGCATATATATACTTAAATAGAACAGATGTGCATATTGATATCCTACACAATGCGGACTATTAGAATATCATATCACATAATTTAGGGTTTGATTAGCCCTTACCGACCCTACGGTAGGTCCACAGTTGTTTGAAACGAACCGTGTGACCTGAGGAAAAATTTTAGAATTATGGGCCCACATGCCCAAACTAGCCTAGCTTGTGTGGCCCGCACGGCCACACTCAGACTACCACACGACCGTGGCTTGTGCACATCCACACCCTCGTCAAACACACGGTCGTGTCTAGTACACGGCTAGCCACATGGCCAGGCACACGCCCATGTGGCATCGATAGAATGCATTTTTGGCTTGTACCAAAACCTAACTTTCTGTGTTTTGGGGACACACCTAGTACGATTTTGATGCGAAAACACTCTCGAGCCTTCTGAATCCTAAAATTAGAGTACCTAACATCAATTTAACAGATTGATTAACAAATTCGACGACAAGAAACAACACGAAATTGACTTACCGCCGATGACAAACCACCTTAATCCATACTAAACCGTTGGAGTTCAATTCATTACTCCACAATCTACTCCTAAACACGAAGTCCCACTAATCAATCACTACAGATTGAAATCGCTATAATCCCAAATCAAAAGTTAAAGGGAAGCAAAGTTTTATTTACCAACCGTTTAGAGAACCCGACAATTCCAATGGCACGACCGAATGATAGGTTGACGAACATAATAAAAAAGAAGAACAAAATAAAGATTTACTGAAAAGGGGGGAAAATGTCAGAGACAACAAAAAAACTTGAAGAATAACATTAGAGAGAAATTTTGGGAAGAGAAAGGAAAATTTGTAAAAAGGAATAAAATAAAATAATAATCAACATAAAAGCCCCCCACAATATCCTAACTTCCCACTAACACTCAACCTTAACAACCTCAGACTTTCAAGACCACTCAAACTTTATCAGACAACCGAGCAAAAATTAATACTTACGCTCATGCAGGGATTCAAACACAAGACCTCCTACACACCAACTCTTTACCACTTAAACCAACAAGCTTATTCTGATATGGATTAACAAACAATTTAACATAATCCCACTCAATAAGAGTAAGGCTTGGATATAAACTAGCAAATTTTGCCAAAAGTGGAATTGAACCCAATACCTCACACACACACCTAGAACATTTAACCACTGAAGCAGGTACACATTTTGTGTCAAATTTCACCATAACAGACTTAAATTATTTAGGGTGTTATAGCATTATTTATTCGAATAGCAGATGTATATTGGAATTTAGATATCTGAATAAACTATTCACAAAATGTGTATAGTTTTGATTATATATAAAAAATTTGGTGGATTCAATTTTGAAATTTCGTGGATTTGGATATCCAAAAAATGATTGAATATTTTAAAATTGCTCATTTTTTGCGAATTGAGATATTTGATGGATAATAGCACTTAAATTAAGCCAAATTTAGATAGTAATACTCGGATAATTTGTAGATAATAAATAAATTTTGATTTTCAAGCAGATATGCATATTCAAATTCTAATAATTCAAAAAATGTAGATACTAACCTATTGCCATTCCTAAGCAAGAGTACCCTATGTATGATCTATGCAGAGAAGGATCCAACATCTTTCACTGACGAGTTATATTAGAAGTGTCACGTACTAGGCATATATATATCAATGAGGTCTATAGCTGGCAAAGTGTAGCCCTCAACTGAAGTAATAGTTGACGAGGTTGTAGTTGGGCGAGGTGATGGTGACAAAAGCCACTCTAGAAAAATATTAATAACAGTCGCCCTCCAATTAATGAGAAGTTATAAAGTGACCTAATTAAATGGTAGCATAGCTATCCATAAGTGTCATATGTGTTGTAAGGCATGAGCTCAAACCCTACCAAACTCAAATGCTCAAATTTCCTTAGTAGGTGGTCATGCGTCACGTACCGTTTGTCACAACAAGGCACTCCCACTTTGTTGAACCTATCACCTCTTTGGGTAGCTTTTGGCACTTGAGCTCTTTACAAAGTCAAGAGATAAAATTATTGGAAAAAAACTCAGTTTGAAAATGGTTTTCTTGCACAGTGAAAAATTAAAATTTTAAAAATAAACTCGGTTTATGATATTTGTAGCAAAAAAACCTTAACCGGATTCATACATGTGTTTTTAGATAGATGAATCCTTGATGTTTTCAGGCTTTCAACCAAACGATCTTCTGCGCTATTCTCGTACGATGAACTGCTTCGAGTGTGGGCTCAAACCAATTATAAAACACAAAACTAGAAATGGTTTTCCTTTTGGGGTGAAAACGAAAATTCTCTCTTCTTTAATAGAAATCGTAAAACTGTTATTCTAAAAAATATGTTTATAAGTTGAGAATAAATTCTTTCTATTTTTCGGAAGAATAACAATCTCTTAAAAGTTGTATAAATAGCTCTATTGGTGCCATCTATTTATAGGAGAAGAAAGTAGAACCCTTGTAGAGTTGTAAAAGTTTATTTCCGTTAGAAAAATAATATCCTAGCCTATCTAAGATATAGGGGTCGGTAACCCTAGTTAATGATACTAGGGTTTTGCCGTCCCACCTCCTTATATGAGGGGTTTTGGGCCTTTCTCACGTCGGGTCCAAGTACGAGTACTTCTTAAATATGAATTTGTATTTGATATATTGATTACGTATGAATTTATATATTGTGAGTAAAATTTGTATTTGATATATTAATAATATATAAATTTATATATTGTTAATACATCAATTTTTAGTACTTTACCAGCGTTATTGACAACAAGTTTATTTGACTCGACTCCCTATTTAATGTTTTGAGTAGCTTCCTGCATCTACCATTGTGCACATGCTTTTTCTATTTTATACCAAAGTTCTTTAGAATAGTTAAACATACGACAATAGTTCTTAAGATATTGGTCTAGAGACAAATAATTTATCTTGAGATAGTAAAAAAAATATTTGGAATAATTAAAAATATTATATAATTTATTATTTATTTGAAATAATATTACTTTTCATTATTTAAATAATTTGAAATAAAATTATCCAAGTTTATCACCTAAAAAGATCTACCAATTATAAATTCTGATTAATTGAGTCATAAAACAATTGTTGACAATAATCACATGTTCAAACTCTAGTAAATGTGATTTGTAAAATTTTAAAGATATTAAAATATCTAATATATTTTTAAATTTTTATATTTTACATAGATTTTTTAATTTTTTATAATTTTAGATTTTTTCTATTTTTAAATAATTATAATAATTTTTTGTCATTTTTAAAGATTTTGAGGTTTTTTTTTTTGATGATGTTATAATGATATCATCGTACAATATGTGGTAGTATATGATTGGTTGGACATCCCAACTATAGTTAATTTTTATTGTCCAATGAACTAAACTGGAAACGTCTAATAATATTAGGGACTGAAATGAATAATATAAATTTTAAGACTAAAGCTGAAAAAGTGATATAGTTCAGGGATTAAAGTGTGCATTAAGATTTTTTAAAAGATGGAAGTGTTTTAAGATGGTGAATTTTTTTTTGAAGGGAAAAGAATTTCTTTCAAGTGAAATATAGTTTTGTGAGGGAGTAGTAATATTATTATTAGAAATAAGATATTTGATTTTTATCTAATTTTTTAATTAATTTAATATCACTCATTGAGTAAAACCAAGCATAGTAAGCACATTATTGTAATAATTTAGATTAATAGGAATTATCAAATTTACAATTAAGGATTATAAATTTATTTAATTCCAATCTTCTACCTTTTTAAATTATAAGAATGTTAGAATTGAGATTTATTTTATAACTTTAATTTTGACATAATTTGGTATCTTAGTTTTTATAATGTAATTAGCTAGTCTAAATATTTTATTCTAATAAAAATGATTATGTGAATTTTAAAGAATTTTAACATCGTTAACATTCTTTACTAAATTCAGGTCTATTACATTTTATTTTTATTACACAAATACCAAGTTTATTTTATTTTTAAAAATGCCATGTCAACACAAAAAAAAATTTAACAAAGTTAACAAATGGACCTAAATTTTTCACTTCAAAAAGTAAAAGAACTAAATCCTAAAAAATAAAAGTATAAAAAATAAATTTCAAATATAAAAAGAGTAACCAAAACATAGATGGAATATCCAGCTTATACGTATCACGTATGGATGGTGGAGAAAAGATTGCATGAAGCTGTGATTTCACGTTATCCTTATCCCTTTCCAATGGAAGCATGACAAATCAGATTTTTCTTTCTGATTTTCAGATTTTTCCCCCTGAAAAAACTCAAATCCAACTAAAAATGCTAAAAAGTAGGAGAAAAAATCTAATTTATCATGCATCTATTAGAAATGGATAGAAATAACTTGGAATTATAACTTCATACAATCCCTTCTCATGGGCAGTATTGGTGCAGTTTGACGGTTCGAACTTAGAGAACATCCAGCTTGGACTCTAAACTTCCTTCGCTTTTAATCTTTATATCGTATTTCCGCCTCTGGTGTTTTCATTTCTCTTTTTGGCATTTTATTTACTTTATTTAATTTACAGAATATCCACCATTTTCTAACTGATCTAATCAGTTTACAACTCACCTTCACCACGATTTGTTGCTTCTTCTAAGTTTCTCATTTTTTTTTCCTAATTTCTCAATTTTTTGTATTTTTTTAAAATTACATTACTATAATTTTCAGAATTTTTTTATAATGTTTTTGGGTATTCTCCTAGTCTATTTTAGGGTTCATGTACATTTTTAGAAAAATATTCTGAATTTTTTATTTTACATAATAAACTTTTCGTAGCACGTGCTGCTTTCCCACTGAGCCAATCATCATTCACTAATGGAATATGTTAATGGACTAACGTAATTAACGATTCACAACTTTGATACAAATAAATTCTTTAGGTACTAAATAATAATCGAATACAACTTTGAGGGCTAAACCAACATGTAACCCTTGAAAACACTGAGAAGAATTTCACAGGCTGAACTTTCAGGAGCAACTAATGGAGTTGAGGAAAGCAAATGCTTGGTTCAGGGAGTTTTGAATATGTATATAAAGGAGGCTTTCAGATGGAATGGAAGTTGCAATAAAAGTTTTCAATTTGCAAACAGAGGGTGCATTTAGGAGTTTTGACATTGAATGGGATGCTATGCATAATATAGTTGATCGTAATATTGTTAAGGTGATTACTTGCTGCTCAAGTGTTGACTTCAAAGCCTTGGTGCTTGATTACATGTCTAATGGAAATCTTAAGAAATGGCTACATTCTAAAAACTGTTTTCTTGATGTAGAAACCATTTTTTTATTTCAAAAACAGGAATCGACTTTGAAAATGAAAATGGAGTCGCCATCAATCCTTTTTCGAGGTGTGATCGGGTCACCCTGAGATTTTAATAAAACATATTGATTTACTAAAATAACGATTTTGATCTTCGGATTTTGAGAAAACGGGTTCGGGAGTCGGTTATGCACGAGGAAGGGTTAGCACCCTCGCAATGCCCAAAAATTGGTACCGAATTGATTGTTTAATGTCTTAGTATTGAAAATTTGAAAAGATTTTAAAATACGATCCTTTGAAAAGAAAATTTGAACAAACCGAATTGGATGATAAGATATACTCATTTCAAATAGATAAATTGTCATACTCAGTGAGTTAGGGTGCAACAATTTAGTCCTCGAAATTAAGTGTATCTTTTAACTTTAAAAACTCATGTATTTAAATTTGAGAAGAGTATCCAGTTATTTGGGTCGAATGAGAAATCAAAACCCAGAAAGTTAGGGTTCAATTTCTCAAATTTCTAAATACCGAATATTGTCTTTATTTTTTTAGAGAAAAAATCCTCATCTCGAGAAAACAATTTGTCATATCCAATGCGTTAGGTCACAACGTATTGAATTCCCGAGAATGAGCTTTTTATTTATGTGCTTTGATTAAAGAATATTCTCTATTATTTAGATTCAACGAGAAAATTGAAACCCAAAACGTTAGGGCTCAATCCTCTCGAAGATCCCAAATACCGAGTATTGCGTTATCTTGAAAAATGATTTCAAAACTTAAACCATATTAAACGCAATCTTAAATTTTAAAATAATCTTAAAACTTAAATATTAAAACACCTATGATTCATTCTGACTTAAAACCAAGCAATATTTTACTAGATAAAGACATGGTTGCACATGTGGGGGATTTTGGCATTTCCAAATTTTTTGGAGAAGGTGATGTATGAAGCACTCTTGCAACTGTCGGGTATATGGCACCAGGTGAATTCTTTTTATGATTATTTTCTTGATTTTCATTTTATATTTTTGTTTCATGTGTATATTTGAATAAACGTTTTAGAAATAATTAAGGATTAATGATGCTCTAATTATGCTTGAAATGCAGAATTTGGATCAGCAGGAATTGTTTCTAGAAAATGTGATGTCTATAGTTATGGGATTGTCCTTATAGAAACTTTCACACAGAAAAAGCCAACTGATAATTATTTTGCTGAAGAAGTGACTATAAGGCATTGGATGGAAAGTTCATTGTCTAAAGGAGTGATAGAAATTGCAGATGTTGATTTATTAAAAAGAGAGGATGGAGTTGGCTTTGAATTGCTCAGCTGAGTTACCAGAAGAAAGAATAGATATGAAACATGTTATGTTTGAGCTAAAGAAAATCAAACAAAGGTTGCTAAACAACATTACACATGTTTAATAAAGATGGTGAGTAATGAGTACACTTGCGCTTATTAATTCACTCTTAATTTTATCATTAATTCAACATTTTTAATCTATTATAGCATTTTAATCATAGATATCTAGTATGTTGGTATCCGTCTCCATGAAGTTTGTGTTATACATAATGAAAATTAATAAACTAATTTTCTTTATTTTGCTCAATCATTTTCTCTCATGTACTAGGCTCTCTTCGGAATTCAAACTTCTTTTGCAAAATCAAGATGGAAACCTATAAAATGAGCAGCAGGCCCTCCTATGAATACTGTTTACGGTAGCTTGAGGAATCAAGTTACTGTCTTTGTTAGATTTGAATTTTTTTAGTTTCTTATTTAATTTATGATACAATTGTGTTTTAATCTTTTGCTAAGGATTTTATTATTAGATTTTTCGTTGCTTTTCTCTAATTAAATATGATATTTACTTTCATTAAAAAAAAAGGTATGCATTTAAATTTCATTCATTGTGTTGACAGACCCCTCAATAGATGATACAATTCTCTTGTTGGGATTTTATCCTTATGGGTTCCCAAAGATGGTGGCAAGGTAAAGGCTACACATGCATTGGTTGGTGTTTGAATTCCCTTGCACCTATTCTTCATGATTATTTTGCAGAGGCTGGGGTAAAATCTCGACATGGGGACAATACCTTTAGTTGTTTAGGGCAACATTGACTGCTTGACAAACAACACTCAGGAAACTTCTCCCGAAGGAGTCAATCTCCCTCAACAAAAAGTCAAATACAAGGTCTATTATGGGTGATCATAGTTTAACTAGTCGATGACATATGAGTTTTATCTGTTTTCAAGTGTTTTCAGAGTCTTTTTCTTCATTTTCTTCTAGATTGTTCAATGCATAGACAAGTCTAACACATTGGTCTTAATTAAGCTAGCTTAATCAACATACAAGTCTACATATATACTACCAAGTACCGAGCAATACAAGTCTACATGCATTTTATGGGTTTTTCTAATTCAAGATGTAACACCTCAAAATATATAGAGTTAGATGAATTAATTGACTAAGAGATGAGCCTTAATCTTAATGGTTAAGAGCTTAGTATACTAACTAGAGAATTAAGGTTGAAGCCACACTCTTACCCCTTGTTTTTTTTTTCAACAACCTATGATCAAAACTAAGCTAGGATATATATTAAATAGTGTAAAAATATACCAAATGTGGGTAGCAATCTAAATGGTAAGGCCTTTGCAATTTTTTCCTTTGCTTCCAAGGTTCAAGTCATGCCAAACTCAATCCCCATTTCCATTTTTTTTCATTTTTAAGCAAAAAGGGTATTTTACCATTCAACCCCCTCAAATTTCTTAATCCTAGGTATTTTATATTTTTTCCTAATTTCACATAGATTTTTAGTTCCTCTTCAACCCTAAATTGAAGTTTTCCTCTCTTTTCTTTAAAACTCTCATTTTTTTACCCATCTTTTCTTTCCATAACAATTTTACATTTATTATTAAAAAATTAACTTTATTACCTTAAATTACATCAATTCTCGATTTAACTCATTCTTCCACCGATTGTTGGAATTATCATCGTTAATATCTGAATTCTCATCAAAAGGTCGATAGGTACTCTTGTATCGAATAGTAAATACACATATCATTTGTGCAAGTAAACAAGCAGTCTCATATGTACAGTGATTTAATGTAAACTAATAGGCTTGGTTATCTAGCATATGTACAGGTCCGGAAGAAGGCTTTGTGAGTGCAGGGTTCCTGCCTAGGGTTCGCAAGTTAAGGTTTGCATATTTTTTATCATATGAGTTTGCATGAAGGCGTATATAGGGTTCGCATACTGCTAATGTGTGAGTTTGCATAAAGGTGTATATAGGGTTCGCATACTGCCAACGTGTGAGTTTGCATAACAGACATATGGGTTCGTATACTGCGAACATGTGAGTTTGCATAACTGATATATATAGGTTCACATACTGCTAACATGTGAGTTCGCATAACAAACATAGATAGGTTCGCATACTTTTAACATATGAGTTCGCAAATTAGGTATATGTAGGGTCGTATGTAATACTAGACAAGTCTCACCTGTTTTAACAAAAAAAGGATCGAATATAACATGTATAAAGGTTTGCATGTAATAGTAGGGTTCGTATGTGATATCATATAATTGACTCGCACTAGTAGTGGTTCGCATGTAAATATGAGACCCGTATGTATACTAACTAGGGTTCGCATGCAAGGGGTTCGCATGAATATACCTATATGTTTGTGCACATGGGTTCACAGTATGGGTATCCACATAACAACCTAGGGTTTGCAACTATAATCTAGGGTTCACATGGTATTCATACAGGGTTCGCATGAAAGGGGGGTTTCACGTAAGGGTTTGCATGCATGGGGTTTTCATGTACAAGGGGTTTTGCATCTATAGGCTCACACCTACATGATTGCACATAGAAGGGGTTTCTCTTAGGGCTAGCCTATACTGGTTCTCTACTTGCTGTTAGATTCAATTATACACAAAGATTTAGGTTTAGTTCCCACACCTATTTTGAATACTTAGAAACCTTAGTGCTGGAGAAGAGATTGAAGATATACTTGAGGGATGATTTTGAAGATTTCGATTTCTTTAGCTTGAAAGTTTGATTTGGAAAAGAAAGTGTTTATGGATGTTTTCTTGAAAATTTGCTAGATGAAATTCTAGGGTTTGTTTTGAAATTGTCTATTTATAATACTTATTTTTCCTAATTGGAATAGGTTTTAAAAATTTACGTAGGTTTGGGAAAATTTTAAATTAAGGACTAAATTTAAAAAAAAAAAGTTTTTGGGCTGGGTTATTTTAAAGTTTGTCACTTTTGGTGTGGTAAAAACAAGGAAATACAAATATTTTGGTTGAATGCTCACCAAGGGATTCAAACTTGGGACCTATAGGTAGGCTAAGGCCTTAGCACTAAACCAACAAACTCATTCTTATTATTTTTTAACAAAAATTAATTTTAAGGCATTCTACTTTCCTTACCCTATGTTTAAAAAAAATTAAAACTCAATTTTCCCCATTTTTCTTTTAGGCCCAATTTTGGGATGTGATACTCAAAGACAAAATCTCGAAAGAGCAGAATAGCCAAATAAAAGCAATGCACACAAAGTGTTTGAGTAAATACTCTCAAATATATTCACAACTATGAATGGAATGAATACAAATGAAGGGGGAGGCCTAGTTATAGTTGAGCTCCCTAGAAGCAACAATACAGATTGAGTTATATCGACGGTCAAGATTAGAGCTTATCTACAATTGAGAGTCATAAGAGATTTAAACTCTATACAGTCTTATCCATTTAAGATTTGCACTATTTACCCTAGTAACTCTAGTTTTATTGGAGTATTTCACTAGACCACCAAGGCTTCAAGTAGATGGGCTTCTCCACGGGTTCCATGAGTCGGGCCAGTTCATGCGGGTCAAATGAACCTCGTTTAATAAGTTGACTTCTATGGGGTGTTCTATGCGCAATGGTCACGGGCTTTAATCCGCGGCCTGTGACACATAGATGTGAATTTCCATGTCTGCGTTTAATTAATTTTTAAAAATAAAAATATTTAAAAACTTTTTTAAATTAAAAATCATTAAAAAATATCAAAATATTTTTTTAATATTTTTTAAGTTTTTTTAAAAATAAATGTTGACTTGTCATCAATGTGACAATTCATGTGTATGCCACATAATCAAAGTTCACAAATGTTTAGTTTTCGATCCATTTTGGGGTGATTTGACAAAAAAATACAAGTTAAAGGGTTAAAAGAGACGAAAATTAAATGAAAGCTAATATGATTTTTTTGGTAAAGTTGTAGGGCCAAAAAAATCATTATGGCTAAAATATATAACAAATAAAAATAGGGATAATAAAGTATCCGACCTTCCCTCAAGCAATTAACATACAATCAAATCTTTAATTCGTAAAAAAAAAAAAATCAACTTTAAAAAAAATTGAAGGCATTAAAAGAGATTTCTTTCTTGATTCAACAGTTAAGCCCTACAAGGTCCTGTTTTCTTAATAACTAGTAAGCATCACCCTCGCTCCGCTTCGGGAGGGTAACCATTTATGTGAATTTTGTGCAGAAATTATCATAATTTAGACTACAAAATAAACAATAACAGTGTTTGTTTTTAATATGAAACACTTAAAGAAAAGATGCTTACAATAACTTATCCCAGTAGTTGACATTGTCTTCAACAAAAAGTTGTCCAACTATTACAATGAGGAAAAGATAAGATTACGGGAAAAGAGATTTACAGACATTTGTTTTTCTCTAAAGAGTTTTGCAGACACTATTTGTAGTTTTAGTACTACAAAAAGAAAGGCAAGAGGAAACATTTCATGTATTAGCATACATCATTTTTCAGCTATAATGTCACAAAGAGGTGAGGAAGGTATAAAAAAGAGTAGGATTTTTAGAGTCTCTTGCCATTGGTTCCTCTGCAGAAGAAATCTCTAAAAAACTGGAGTGGTACAACATGTAATAAGGTTCCAAGGAAAAAAAAAAAAAAAGGAACAAAGAGGGCACAATCCAAGGAATGCTTAGGATCCATACGTCAAGATAAAACATGTAGAGGATTAATAAAATTCTACCGATTCAATCATCTATCATTAAAGAAAGCAATAGTAGTAAAATAAAGCATAGGTGGACATGATCAACAATTGAAAAGAGCCAAAATTAAAGGACACAATTTTAACGGTTAAAACACTAAATCCCTATTATGCATTAGAATAGAAAATAGCAGCATCAATGGCATAAATGATACACAACCATGGCATGAAATTTGTAGTCATTGATTTAAGGATCTAGCATAGAAACACATGATTACTTGGCTGTACCGTAAGTAGGTCAGGTATTGTTGCATTCTGTTTGCGCCTCTCTTGAACAGGTGGCTCTTGACAATTTTCTTCTTCTAGAAAAGCTGTACATTTGCAACTAACCTAAAGAAGGGAAATTGGAAGTTATTATGAGTAATAGGCTGTATGAAGTGATCAAATAATATGTATCTAAAAATAAAGAATAAAGTTTAGTGGCTGAGTTTGAGGCCTACATTCATTGAATGATTAGTTAGTGAATAATTATAAGCAAAGGTTATAAAATGTATGATCATGAATTGCTGCAAAACTAACCCATATATTTTTTCACAAATAAGCCGGCACATATCAGGACTTTGATTCACTCGTTCATCAAGTAGCTGGTGTTCATTGATTTCATTTACCATATTCGACTAAAAACCATCTTAATTGGAGCAGTGAAGCTGCAAATAATTGATAAGTATTAGCTGGAATGTCTGTTGATTTTGTATTGAAATCTTTATTTCAATTTTGTTTCAATTATACCTTTCTTCTAGAATGAAAATGTCGCGCTTCTGCACATTACAGTGGATGAAACAATTATTGGATGTTATTATATTGAAGAGAATAGATGAGGATATTAAGACATACACGTCAAGTATTTGCCATGTTTGGCCCGTTGGTGCAAATAGGTTACGTAATTGTCCGATTTTCAGTGGTACTGGAAAATACAATTTCAAAATCTCATTTTCGTAATTCGGGTCTGTAAATATTAAATATGAATATTTACAGAGTTGGTATAATAGAACATTAAATTTTAAACCTTCAACTTTGTCTATTAATTGCTTAATTAAGATACAGAGACTAAATTTTAGAAGTCTTATCGCTATAGATTTCTAATTAGCTAAAGGTTCAAAATGGTAAATAGATCATTTGGTTATATCAAATAGTGTAAGATGATGTTAACATCCACTAATTTTTATTAATTGTGATTAAGGTTAATTAATTAAGATTTAATTAATTAAATTTGATTAATTAAGATTTAATCTAAGTATATAAAGTTGACTTAGTGCAAGTTGTCATCTTTATTTCTTCTTCTTCTTCTTCATCTAATCAACAAAAAACCTCAAGGGAAAAAGCCATTTTTGAGCTTCAAGCTTTCGGTCCTCAATTGGTATGCATTTCTAAATCATTTTCGTATAATTTTTTTTTTGTGTTTCCGAGGTCATGAGATTTGATTTAAATAACCTATGTATCAATTTGAAAAACCGTTAATTTTTTTTTTTTTAGTTTTCATGGTTGATTTCTTGAAGAAATTGGTGTTAAATTGATAGATTTTAAGCTTAAATTATGAAAAATGACTAAATTGTGATGTTTGGTTGTTAATTTTGTACATAATAACTAAAGTAAATAAATTGTGAAATTGATGTGAAATTTTGATAATAATGGATAGTAGAGAGTCTATAATGAAATTGAGGTCGATTTTCAAGCCGAAGTTCAGAATTTAAAGTTATGACTATTTCGATTTTAGAGACTAAATTGAAATAAATGTAAAACTTTAAGGGTATCAAAAAATGAATTTATCTAGGTTCATTCATGACATGAAATAATGTATAAATGTTTAATATTGATGAATTAAATGGAATAATTGTATAGATCAAGAATTGAATCAAACCGGAGACAATTGAGGAAAAACAAAAATTGCAAACTAGTCCTTGAAGTTTTAGATTGTTCAGAGTTTGCTTCATCTTTACGAAATTAAATAATACTTAGCTATGTTTTGAAACAATATTTAATTGGCATAAAAAACATTCAAAAAGAATTCAAATTGACATTTCTTGTACAATTTCAAATTGGAGCGTTAAAAAAAAATCACGGTCTTAAAAATTCATATTAGTTTCATTTTCGTAAAAACCACGCATGAACTTCGTAAATTTAGGCTCAGTATAAAATCCATAGTTTCTAAAGTTTAGTCCAAATAAACTTTAAGAATGTCCAAAATAAAATTTATACCACAGTTCCTATCAATATTGTAACCTCCCAAACCTGGCCTAGACGTTATGGCTAGAATGAGAAGGCTACACTAGCCACCGAAATGGCTAAGCTAACTTACATTACTTATGAAAACCTTAAATAAACTCATTTTAGAGAAAACCATAGTTGTACTTTAAATTAGCTTAAAAGCATTCCTTCATTAGGTTGTGTATACTTAGAATTCATTTTATTATTGATAGTGTTGTTTTAGAAAAACCGTTTGTTTGTTGCTCTACTTTAAAAAAAATTCGATGTTAAACTAATGCAGGGGGAAAACCATTTTTCAAGTCATTTTGAAAACTTAGTTACCTTATCAATTTGTTTTTCAAAAACAAATCCTTTGCAATGTAGCGGAATCTAGGGAACAATATCAAATTTTACTTAAGCCTGATATCATGCATTATCCGATTATTATGCTTGAGTAATCCATGCATGCAAAATCCCAGAAGAAAAGTTATCAAGCCACAGACTAGATATAATTAAAAATTACAAATGAAAACCATTAGAGATTGATTAATACTTATTAGAAAAATAATTCAAGGTCCAAGGTGATTCTTCAAACACCAAGTCTGGTCTTAATTTCGAGGTTTACCTGAAAAGTTTAACACTATTAAGGGTGAGCTTATGAAAAGCTCAGTGTGAGTCGAACAATTATTTAAACAAACATAAAT
The DNA here is from genome assembly GCA_008044935.1 of Gossypium turneri. Classification (NCBI taxonomy): domain Eukaryota; kingdom Viridiplantae; phylum Streptophyta; class Magnoliopsida; order Malvales; family Malvaceae; genus Gossypium; species Gossypium turneri. The sequence continues at coordinate 8,852,377 of CP032575.1, forward strand.
ATCAAATACAGTGAAAAAATTAGCTTTAACAGAAGAAAACAGAACCATCATAGGAATTTCATATCGTTACATAGCCATTATCAAATTGATGTCAAACAGTGTATGAACATAGGTCATAATTCATTCGAGTGACAATTATTAATTTCGATACCATTCAATACAACAAAATACATTGTGTAGCATAAACCAATAACATTCGAATATGTCGTGCACATGATGCAATGCAAAAAGGTTCCTACCCATACCATCCGCTACACACCACGTGTTCCCCAGAACCCGTCTGCCAAACTCTAAAACATTCTGAGCATAGCTCAATGTGGTAAAACCACCGAATAATCAATAATGCAAAAAATCTTTCGGATATCAAATAGTGCGATACAATCACAAATAACATATAATATGCGATAAAATCGCCAATTCCCTCGATACTCTAGGTGCAGTGCACTGACTACGAATAATGTGGGCTTAATATGCCGACGGTACTCCACGGAACTCCTCCCTCAACCAAAAAATCTCAACCCAATGCATATGCAATATGTTACACAATCTCATACATAATCATATCACAATACTTTTCATATTCATTTGACATGCTCAGCATGTCCTCAATAATCACATACTTTCACGATTTATCAAAGTGAACACTAGTTTAACCAAATGATTTCAAAGTAAATTTCTGGGTTTTCAAGCGATTTAAAGTAACTCATCAAGTGTAACACCCCAAACCCGGCCTAGACGTTATGGCCGAATATGGTGATGTCACATGAAAAGGGATTTGAAGACAAGATTGTCGAGTTTAAAAAATATAGTTACAGTAAGTTAGCTTTTATTTAATTCTGAAAAAAATTAGTTGATTTGCTTTAAAACTTGTCTCTTAGCGAAAACTTTTGTAACCAATTAATTTAGGAAAAATCGTTTCTATTTACGAAAATCTTTAGTTTTTAGAAAAAAACCGTGCTTTGTGGAGTTGCATTCTTAAAAAAAAACCATAAAAAACAGTATAAAGTCTCAAATTTAAAGCCAACCAGTCCATAGTCCAAAAGGTACATCAAAAACCCTAAATAATTAATAAATTCTAGGCATTAACGGAAAATAGTTTGAAATTTACGTGTGGCCACCGTCGAATCCCCCGTTGCACCGACCCATCAAGTTTGGGGATTACCTGTACAGATTAAATAGAGAAAGGGTGAGTTTTCGCAAACTCAGTGTGTAATCCCCACAAAAAACATGAATACATCAGTTAGATATAGTCTGGGTCCTAGGCCCATCACACAATCAGTTTGGGCCTTAGCCCGTTCAGATACAGTCTCGGAAATACATTAGGGCTTTGGCCCATATCAGATACAGAATGTAGATACAGTAAATCAGAATCCTACCCACCAGCCTCTACACACCATCTCCATCCAACCTTACACACCATGTGGGGATTAAATCAACTCACCCATCCTTACACACCATGTTGTATCAAAATGCAACACATAATCAGAAGGTTGCATCTGAGCTGTCAAATAACAGGCTTAATAGCCTTTTAGACACTTCCTCCAAATATCATCAACCCACCCCGATGCAATGCAACATACAAAATATGTCATGCCATTATGCAATTAATAGTACATACATTCAGATATCATAAGTCATGCTCGGTATTGAAATCAGCCAGACAGATCACACATATAGGCGTCTAAGTAAAGCTTACCGACCCTACGGAATTTTTCAAAAAAAGGGGCTCACACACCCATGTAGCCCACTCGGCCCAAATTGGCCTTGGCCGCGTGATCCATTTTCAATGTAACCTGTGCTAGCTAAATATTCATATATGTTATCACAATTTACTTATGTGTTCCTTCAAAGCTTTCTACTTGAGTCACTGTTACTAAATTATTTATATCCTGAGCTATAGAATTCCTAATTAAAATTCGCTTGATGTCTTTGAAAATAGACTCAAATACCTTTCTACCATAAAATTTTTAGAATTTTTGGTTCAGCCAATAAGTACAGTAAAATCTTCAAACTTACCCTTGTTATGCTATTTGACAGCTTCGACCCTTCTTTGCTAAAAATAAATTATCTCTTAGTAAAAAGTTTGGATGAAGTTCCCATTTGTTTCTATTGAAAAAAGACTCATTAATAATTTAAACATGTAAATTTTAATTCCTAATTATTTTTCTCCAATTTTTGATGATTTTCCAAATTTAGAACAGGGGAACCTGAATTTATTCTGACCTTGTCTCACAAAGTTTATTATATCTCACGATTTACAATCCCATTACTTACACCATTTCTTCTATGAGAAACTAGACTCAATAAGCTTTAATTTCATATTTTTTCATCCTCTAATTCGATTTCCACAATTTATGGTGATTTTTCAAAGTTAGCCTACTGCTGTCAAAACAGCAAGCAATTTCGGCTTTTCACCGAATCCTTTTTTTTTTGTGTTTCGGGTGGTTTGATGCTAAAACAATCCCCAAGCACTCCAAAGCCTATAATCAAGATACTCAACATCAATTTAATGGATTTACAAGCGAATTGACAACCAAGAACGAACAGAAACCCAACTTACCACCAACGATAACCCTCCATTTAACTATTGTTAAGACGAGAATACTTATTTCACCAGTCCGAGCCTTCCCCTACGCCCAAATCACAGAGAAAAAAATTACCACTTTAGTTGCTAGAAGATTCATGACAGAAACGAAGAGAAACACTTACTGAAACTAAGCGAGCACTAACGTGTATGAAAATGAAGGAAAATAAATGGATTAGGGAAAAATCAAGAAGAAGAAAAAGAAGAGAAAGGTGAAAAAACTCAGAGAATTTCAACAAGAGGAGAGGGAGAAGAATAGACGGCAAAATTTTTTTGGAAAAGAGAGTCAAAATTCGGCTATGGGAAAAATAAAATAAAATCCCGATAACCTCCAAAACCCCTTAATCTTCTTCCCTAATTCCCACTACATATCCACTACTTTGAATCCCCCTATTACACAACTCTATCCCGAAATCTGAGCAATAATAATAATAATACCCTTGCCTACATAGGGATTTGAACACAAGACCTCCACCATAATAACACATCATTTAACCACTAGACCAGCAAGCCCATTCTAATATAATTTACCCAACAATCAAATAAAAGTCTACTGAATAAGGGTAATGCCTAATTCATTCAAAATACCAAAATTTGCCCAAGCAAAGGCGTGAACTTGGGACCTCCCAAACACTCCCAGTACACATAACCACTAAAGCAGACAAATATTTTGTGTCATATTTTCACAATAACGAAATTAGAAATTTTGGGGCGTTACATGAAGATTGAGCCATAACGTCCAGGTCGGGTTTGGGGTGTTACAGTGCATCCATAGCCAAAGACAGATTCCAACTGTGGGTATAGGTTGTATAATCTACATGCAAAAACAGGCTTCATTTGCAGGACTTTTTGTTGTGAACCCACAGCCAAAGCTAGAATCCAACTGTGGGGATTTGTTGTGTGTCCACAGCCAAATGATAGTTATTATCTGCAGACGAGTAGTGGTTTATCCACAACATAGTGTGTTGGAGAAGAGAGTTTAGGGGAACTCCCATTATGATATGTAACGCGGGGTAGGATTTATTCTGTTAAAACCCAAAATTGTATGGCATCTTCTAAATCATGTGCATACAAATTTGGAATTCTGTTATGATATATTTATATATATGTTAATATTGTGAATGATGTGGAAATTTGATATTCTGAAATAACAACTGTGAATATTGTGATAATATTGGTAGTTAAATTGTAAAATCGACATTCTGAACTATTATCTGACTGTGATTACTTTATGTGATATTATTTAATGTGTCTTACCAACCGTTTGCATTGAATTTATTGTGAATGAACTCACACTAAGCGTCATAGCTCACTCCCCCTTAAATTTTCATCCTTACAGATAACCCACCAGGATTGAACGCGGGCGTGACATCTGTAAGGTCTTGACACATTATTAAAGTAAAAAAATTATTTTAGGTTCATTATATGATTTTTTTTTATTTTCTAAGACTACAATAAATTATTTTGAACTGCGGCATGAGATTTAGATTTAAGCTTGTTTTGTTTTGCATGACATTTAATTTAAGTTTTAATGTTTTCGAATTATGGTTATTAATCAATTATACATGAACCCCGATTTTTATTAAAAATAAATAGTTACCACTTCCTGCTTTTAAAGTGTAATTAAGATTTCAAGTAATAAATAATTTAGAAATTAAATAATCTTTTTTATAAATTAAACAAACGTTTTAAAGATGTCTGTTTTTAAAAACGCCGATAATCCTGCTAGGCCATCTTTATGGCCGATGTAATCCAAATTAGCCCATATAAATGGTTCATTTTACTGTTTACAAAATATAATTAAATTTAAGTTTATAAAATATATAAATATTAATAGAATATTATTTTTATATTTTTTATTATTGTTAAATCCCAAGATTAAAAACGTAAGCTGAATCCTGCCTCGAAAGTGGGCTGTCTAACCACAAACTTATAATTTGGGTGAAAGTTTTCTTTGTTTTATGTTAAAAGTTAACAATAAATTTATTTAAAATTTAATTATTGAAATATATAAATATCAATATAACATATATCTATATTTTTAAATAGTAAAATAGGTTAATTTGGGCCAACTTGAGATGAAACCTAAGCTCAAGCTTGACCCAAAGTGGGCTGCCTAGCTATGAATATCTCTAAATATGGTATACTTGTGATGCGGGTTAAAAAAAGTTTACATAAAATTTTTTAAATCTATATTTATAAATATTTATATACTAATGGAATTTTGGTTGAAATGTTAAAGTTGAGGCTTTAAAACTTTGATATTTTTAGATTAAATTCTACTGTTTATGAGTGTTTTTCTCTCTTAAAATTATTCTAATTGTTTTTTTAATATATTTTATAAAAAATATAAAAAGAAAAACATCTTAATAATAATATTTGTTACAATTAAAAAATAACATTTACATGAGTATTATGGAATACGGTATGTATGATTTGTTCTGTTATGTATAAGCATGTGTAATATATGTTATACGCTCACGCGTGATATGTTAACTCTGGTATCTGTTAATTTGTTTTACCTGATATTCTATCTGTATCTGGCTATGGAGCGGGATTTGTATTATGAGGAGGAAGTGTATTGTGTGAGGCAATATCTCACCTATATACTGGCAACTCTGCTGCGATTATTCTGAAAAGTGTCGTATAAACACTATGCGGTGTGTAGGGTTGGGTGGATGTTTTATACCCCAGGTGATGTGATGGGATGATCGGAATTGGTGTGTAGAGGACGAGGGTAGGATGTTGCATATTTGTATCTATATAATTCTTATTCTATAGAAGGTTTAATTTGTATCTGTTCTGCATGAGATTGATTTTGAATTTTTGTTTATATTCGCGTTACACACTGAGTTTCAAAACTCACTCTCTATTTGTTTGTTCTGTTCAAGTAACCCTCAGATTTAGGTGGGTTGGTGTGACGGAAGCTCAGTGTTGACAATATTTCCGTAAAATTTCATTCTTTTAAAATTAGTTCAAACTTTTCTGGTTTTGAGAGTTTTGTAATTTCGAGACTCTCTGGACTTTTTGGGACTATTTTTGGTTTTGGATTTTATTTTGGTTATCTAAGCGTAACAACTGATAAAACAGTTTTTCTGAAAATGACAACTTTTCTGAAATAACGATTTTCAAGAAACAATTTGATTTGCCAAAATATGACGTTTTAAAGAAACTCCACTGCAAAACACTCGGTTTAATAGAAAGGCAAAAGCGAGCAACGATTTTAAATCAAATAAATATATCAATAAGTTTTCCAAACAAATCGGACATACTAAGTAATAATGGTTGCGATGATTTGCCAATAACAAGGAAGTCGTTTTATAAACCTTTTTTTCGTAACACATCCAGATTTGGCCATAACGTCCAGGCCGGGTTTGGGGTGTTACACTTTCGATAAACTAGTTTAAATTGACTTTATGTTTAATTTGGACTTTTTAGAATTTTAAATCGTAAATTAGTTTGGACTTTGCTTTTGTTTTAGCATGCTTTTCCAAATTAAGTAGTATTAAATTTCTATTTGCAAAATGATTTGTTGCAAATTAAACCACGATTTTCAAAACCGTATAGCTCAGTAGATTCTATTACAAAATGATACAATCACTTTAATGTTTTAATGTAATAAAGTAACAGTTTTAACAATAATTTTCCCTAAAATTGGAAAATGATTTATCAAAGTGAACACTAGTTTAACCACATGATTTCAAAGTAAACTCTTGGGTTTTCTAGCGAGTTAAAATAACTCCTCAGGATTCGGCCATAACGTCCAGGTTAGGTTTGAGGTATTACAGTGCATCCACAGCCGAAGGCAGATTCCAACTATGGGTATATGTTGTATAATCTACAGGCAAAAGCATGCTTCATTTGTAGATTTTTTTTGCTGTGAACGCACAACCAAATCTAGAATCCAACTGTGGGGACTTGCTGTGTGTCCACAGCCAAATGATAGTTATTTCTATAAACCAGTAGTGGTTTATCCATAACCCAGTATGTTGGAGAAGGGAGTTTAGGGGAACTCCCATTATGGTATGCAATGTGGGGTAGGATTTATTCTGTTAAAACCTGAAATTGTATGACATCTTCTAAATCATGTGCATACAAATCTGGAATTCTGTTATGATATATTTATATATATCTGAATATTGTGAATGATGTGGAAATTTGATATTCTGAAATTACAACTGTGAATATTGTGATAATATTGGTGGTTAAATTGTAAAACCGACATTCTGAAATATTATCTGACTGTGATTATTTTATGCGATATTATTTAATGTGTCCTACCAACTGTTTGCATTGAATTTATTGCGAATGAACTCATACTAAGCGTCATAGCTCACTCCCCCTTAAATTTTTATCCTTACTGTAACACCCCAAATCGGTCCAGACGTTATGGCTGAATCCGGAGTGGTCACAAGGTATGGTTTTGAAAATAAGGTCATTTTGTCAAATCATTAAAGATTCATAGTTCATATTTCTTTATAACCATTTTTGAAAGTGTTATTTAATTCATTTATTTACCAAAACGTGATTTTTAGCAAAAGTTTTTGAACTGTTATATTTTAGAAATCCAGTTCGTATTTTCAGAATAACCTTTGTTTTCATAAAACCGTGTTTTCCATCATGCATCGCAACGAAAGAGTCTAAAATCGCATCCAAAACCAAAATAAAAACCAGCAGTCCAGAGAGTCCCAAAAATTACAAACTCTCAAATGAAACCTAAATTATAAATAAAACATAATTTACTAAGTAAAATAGTTCTCAATCAAGTGGTCACCATTGAGCCTCCGTCACACCGACCCGTCTAAGTCCGTGGATTACCTGAACAGAACAGACAAACAAACGTGAGTTTTCATAAACTCAGTGTGTAACCCAACAAAAAAATACATGCAATACATGCAGTGAACTCATACACAATCAGATACAATTTCAGATTCAGATTCAGACCTAAGTCCTTTACAAATTCAAATAACAGAACAGATATGCAGATCAGAAATACAGAATCCTAACTCCATCCTCTACATACCAACTCTGACCATCCCATCACATCATGTGGGTTGAAAATACCCACCCATCCCTACACACCATATCGTGCCATTACGACACATGTCAGATAATGTGTAGCCAAGGTGCCAGAATATAGGCGATGACCGCCATACAGAACACTTCCTCCACATTTACAAATCCCACCCCAATCAGATATATATAATCAGAGTTATCATGCTCACATGCTCATACATAGATATCAGATATATATACATACAGCAGACTAATCAAACATGCATAGCAGTATCATATTCAGAACAAAATATGAAACTAACATATCACATAGTTTGAGGGTTTGGTTAGCCCTTACCGACCTTATGGTAGGCCCATAGTTGACCAGAACGACCTGTGCGACCCTAAGGAAAATTTTAGAATTTTGGGCCCACATGCCCATGTGGCGAACACGCCCAGATTAGCCCTGCCCATGTGGTCCACATGGCCTAGCCCAAAACGCACACGCACGTGTGGCCCAAAACCCACAAGCCCAACTTGGCCTAGCCTGTGTGGCCCATACGGCCACACCCACATCGTCACACGGCTATTTCTTGCGCACGGCCCTGCCCTCGTCGAACACATGACTGTGTCCTGCACACGGCCAACCACACGTCTAGGCACACACCTATGTAGTGTTGACAGTAAGGTTTTTTAGCTTTCATCGAAGCTCAATTTTCTACGTTACGGGTACACACCTGATATCGTTTTGATGCACAAGCACCCCCGAGACCACCGAACCTAATAAACAACATCCAGAAGCCCAAATTCAGTACACACTTACGAAACTCAATCTAAAACCATTCCACAAATGGAGCCTTACAATAACCAACAAAGAATTTGAAAACTTACCACAAACGGTCAAATCGCTGCAGGAGTACCAACTCTTCTTGCCCTTCCCCTAACCGAGAGTAAACACAAAACCCCCATTAAAACAATAACCACCAAACAATAAGATCGTAACAATACAAGACTTACCGAATGAACGCAATCAAACGTTGCACAAAAAGGAGACGAATTGGAAAATCAAAAATGAGAGGGAGCGAGAAAAATTCAGCAGAGGAGAAAAGGGAAACAGAACGTCAAAAGCTGAGAGAAAAATTGGGAAAAACAAAAAGAATAAAAATTAAATAAAATCTAATTAAAAACCCACTAATATCCTAACTTTCCACTAATTCACATCCAACTACCCTATAATCCCAGAAGCACTGAAACTCTGCCATATAACCGAGCAAAAAAATAATACCTACGCTCGCGCAGGGATTCACACGCAGAACCTCCTTCGCACCAACTCCTTACCACTTGAACTAGCAAGCTCATTCTAATATGAAGTAGCAAACAATTTCATAAAAGCCCACTCAACAGGGCTAAAGCTTGGATCATAAAAATAACAAAATTTGACAAAGATGAGACTTGAACCCAAGACCTCTCAAACACACCCAAAACATTTAACCACTAAAGCAAACAAATATTTGTGTCAAATATTTATAGAAATAGAGATAAATTATTTGGGGCGTTACACTTACAGATAACCAAGTTAGGACGCGGGCGTGACATCTGGAAGGTCTCGACACATTGCTAAATTACAAAACTTATATTTGGTTGATTATATGATTTATTTTATTTTCGAAGACTACAAAAAATTATTTTGAACTGTGGCATGAGATTTAGGTTTAAGCTTGTTTTATTTTGCATGACATTTAATTTAAGTTTTAATGTTTTCGAATTATGGTTATTAATCAATTATACATGAACCCCGATTTTTATTAAAAATAAATAGTTACCACTTCCTACTTTTAAAGTGTAATTAAGATTTCAAGTAATAAATAATTTGGAAATTAAATGAGTTTTTTACTAAATTAAACAAACATTTTAAAGATATCTGTTTTCAAAAACTCTGATAACCCTGCTAGGCAATCTTTATGGCCGATGTAATCTTCCGAATTCAGACTGAACATTTACATCGGATTGGAGAAGTTACAAATATGTTATTTTCTTATCGTAGGCAAAGAAAGTTTGTAATAAAATTGAAAATTACAAGTTAAAATTCAATTCATAAAAACAATAGTAGATTATGGTTAGAGGTGTTTTTAGTTGGATTTGGTCAAAGTTAAGGCTTGATGCAAACCGAACTTAACTCAATTTAGCCCATATAAAATTATAAAATTTATAAATATTAATAGAACATTATTTTTATATTTTTATTATTTTTAAAGCCCAAGATTAAAAACATAAGCTGATTCCTGTCCCAAAGTGGGCTGCCTAACCACAAACTTATAATTTGGGTAAAAGTTTTATTTGTTTTATGTTTAGAAAATAACAATAAATTTCTTTAAAATTTAATTATAGATATATATATTTATAAATTAAATAAGCTTTTTTATAACTTAAACAAACATTTTAAAGATGTCTGTATTTGAAAACTCCGATAACCTTGCTAGGCCATCTTTATGACTGATGTAATCTTCCGAATTCAGACTGAACATTTACGTCGAATTGGAGAAGTTACAAGTATGCTATTTTCTTATTGTAGGTAAAGAAATTTTGTAATAAAATTGAAAATTACATGTTAAATTCAATTCATAAAAACAATACTAGATTATGGTTAGAGGTGTTTTAGTTGGATTTGGTCAAAGTTAAGGGTTGATGCAAACCGAACTTAACTCAATTTAGCCCATATAAATGGTTGATTTTATTGTTTAAAAAATATAATTAAATTTAAATTTATAAAATTTATAAATATTAATAGAACATTATTATTATTTTTATTATTTTTAAAGCCCAAGATTAAAAACGCAAGCTGATTCCTGACCCAAAGTGGGCTATCTAACCACAAACTTTGGGTGAAAGTTTTCTTTGTTTTATGTTTAGAAAAATAACAATAAATTTCTTTAAAATTTAATTATAGACATATATTTATATTTTTAAATAGTAAAATAAGTTGAATTGGGCCAACTTGAGATCGGAAACATAAGCTCAAGCTTGACCCAAAGTAGACTGCCTAGCTATGAATATCTCTAATATGGTATACTTGTGATGCGTGTTAAAAAAAAGTTCACATAAATATTTTTTATATAAAATCTATATTTATAAAATATTTATGTACTAATGGAATTTCGGTTGAGATGTTAAAGTTGAGGCTTTAAAACTTTGACATTTTTAGATTAAATTCTACCATGTATGAGTTTTTTTTCTCTTAAAATTATTCTAATTGTTTTTTAATATATTTTATAAAAAATATAAAAAGAAAAACATCTTAATAAAAATATTTGTTACAATTGAAAAATAATTTAAAGACATTTTCCAATTGAGTTGGTTTATGATGTACGATTCACTCGTGACATTAATTTAATTAATTACTTAGTGATAGATTAAAATACATAATTGCAAATTAGTTATCCTAAAAAAAAAGTTACTCTTTTCTTTAGTATATCTCATTAGTGGAAGCATTTTTAAAGTTATTATCTATAATGTTAATCATATTAAAAGTAAAAACTTAATTATCATAGTTAATATAATATTATTTTCATTCATAAAGCCTTAATTTTGGGATTAAAGAAAGTATAGTTGTTTTTTCTTTTTACCAAAAAGAAAAGTTGTTGGTATGCAACATGAAATGAGTATATTAAATTGTGAAAAGTTAGACTAAATAAACTAAGGTTAGTGAAAAGTTGAGCCTTGATTTAATCATTTAGTTTTTTCAATGTTTTTCAAAATAAATTGTGAAGAGTTACAAAAAAATTAAATAAAAAAGAGAAGTAGCAAGATAGTCCATATATTGTTATAATAAGAAGTATATAAATTCAACAATTTATTACATTTGATTTAAATATAAAAAAATAAAATTAATAAACACTCGTGGATGTCGTTTCATTTAAAGTGAACTGATGGGTTAGGATTTTCAGATCAACGGTCGAAAAGTTAGTTAATAGCTCCAAAGACTGATTAAAGTGATTTGTCTGCATCCTAAAGACTTGTAGGGAAAAGTTAGTCAAATAAAGTGATTGGTTGTTATTAATATTATTATTTTGGTTTTAATCACAGGTGCATAGTTTAAAAACTTTATTGATAATGTATTAAATATTTTTGTATTATACATACACTAATTTTATATAATGTAAATGGATTCTTTCCCATATATATTGTACACACAAATTTCAAGTTGAAAATTGACTTGAAAATTTTGCGTCAAATTTTATAACAAGTTTGGAATTTCTTTACAAAGAAAACTCTTTCCATTCTTCTCTTCTGTTCACATCCTCCTCTCAATTGATATGATGTTCATCAGAATTTCTTCTACTTCTTTAGTTTCTTCAAATATTTTTGTAAAGAATTTTTCAACTTCTTGAACTTGAGAATGTGTAGAATGACTTTGAGGTGACCCATTTTTGTAGTGTCAATCACTTTGTTATAAGAGAGTTCTTGTAGAATTTAACATTTTCGTTTGAGTGTTCTATAAGAATTTAAACTCTATTATTATTATTATTATTATTCATATCTTATTAATTTAATTAATTAGAGATAAAGTAATCCTTAAAGAATATGCTTTCTTTATAAGAGAGTTCTAAAAGGATTTAATTTCTTGATTTATCTTTTCATTAATTTAGTTAGAGATATTATTACAGTAATAACAAATGATGAATTTTGAATTTTGTTGGGCGTAGAAAGGGGACAAGTCTTGAAATTTTATTTGCTTCCTACTTTGAAGAATTTGTTTCAAAGGTCACCTTCAATTTTTTTTTTTTCATATAGACTGAACTTGGCAATGAAACCAGGCTATCTACGTACCTTCATTTTTAAAAGATCAAGTTATAACATAGTTCAAATTTTTTTGGACTGCAATTTAAGCTCGTGCTTAGGAGTATCATCATTTATTATGTATGAACAATTTAAATTCATGCTTAGGAGTATCATCATTTATTTTTTATGAATAGTTTAAGATTTTGCTTAAAGCATGACCATTTGGGTTGAATAGTTTAGGCTCCTTCTTAGGAACATTAGATAGATGAACAGTTTAAGCTCATGCTTAGAAGCATCATCATTCTGGATGAACAATTTATGCTCGTGCTTAGGAGTAATGTGACAAGATAAACTTATACCTAGGAGAGATGCTTTTCATTGGCTTCTTTGACATGTGGCTAGAGTCCAATCATGACCATTCTGATATTCCAAAAATAGATGATTGCCCCCAATCCTTTCGAAATTCACCATCTTACTTCTACTTAGAGCTAGTGTAATAGGATTGAAAGAGCCAAATTTGATGAATCTGTCCATAATATTGTATTGAGAAACCAAAGCATTGATGTCAAGTTTGATAATGCCACTTCTTTTTCAAACATGATTTTTTCTTCTTCATGGAGTTGTATGATTTTTTTCTTTCAACTCTATGATCTTCTCAAGAGGATGGCTAATCGACCGATATTATTGCAATAGTTGAAATCATCTACTCGATTGGCTTCTTCAGATCGCTTCTGATAACTATCATATTTAGAGTTATTTTAGTATAGTTTCCATAGCATTTTAGGAGGTAATTTTAGTATTTAGGTTCGTTTTTATTGCATTTTATAGTTTTTATTGATTATTTATATTTTATTTCAATTTTGTTGAAAATTTCTAATTTTCAAAGTTAATTCAAACTTGTTTCTTATTTTTTATTTTCCCATTGTAGGTCTCGGAAGAAGAATAGAAGACTTGGAGCATAGAGCATAAAGTAGTGAAGAAAAGTCTCCCACTCCACCGAATTTGATTCACTGCGGTGGAGCATGCTCTATAATTCATAAATTTTGGTAGCAAGTAGTTCGTTCCACCTCAACTACTGCATCAGGTGGAGTAACATGATTAAAATCCCTAAAAACAAAGGTGATGATAGGGATGTGCATTTTTTGGTTTTAACGAAATAATTTATCAAACCTAATTAATTTGCTTAAGCAGTCGATCAATGAATCTAATTTGGTTGGGAGTTGGTTAAAGGTTTTTGAAGATTTTGTTTACCAATTAGTTTAGTTTGAAATCGACTAATTAACCGAATTAATTTATTAACCGAAATCAATAAAAATATATTATAGGCCCAATATATTACCAGAAGAAAAAGAGATCTGAATAAATTGTCATAAATTCTTCAACTATTTTCTCTATAGATTATTTCTTTTTACTTTTTACAATGCAAGTTGATACATCAATAGATGGTTGAACTTTATTAAATTCCATTCACCGAAGCTACCAATTTTCAAGTTTGAAAAATTAGTTAACTTGCGTGAATTTTTCGACGGAGTCTAGACATTTTTTAATTGATATGTCTTCATAGAGTTCTAAGATCTATCACTTAACTTAGAAACTCAATTTTATTCACTCGATTTTGAGTTCAAGAGATCAAATTATGACTATTTTAATGATGACTATGTGAGATAGGTCCAATACATTATACAAACCCAATATATAAAAACTAATGGATTTATAAGTTTTCTTATAATAAGCTTAACAAAAATATGAAAACTAAAAATATTTGGAAAAAAAAAACTAAAATTAAACTAAAAAGTCAAGAAAAAGTAAATATATATATATATGCTTTGTAATGTAATGAATGCTATTATGTTTTTAATTTAGTGTTGTTATTATGTTATTTTTTTAATTCTTTTAATTTTTTTGAATAAAAAACAAGGAAAAATTGTCATGGATTGTTCTTTGTTTTAAAATTGTTTGAACAAAAACAAACAATGTGTAAATTTTGGTTAACCGCTCAAATTAACCGAAATCAATCAAGCTGGTTAGTAGGTTTCAAAAAAAAAATTGGTTTGATTAATGATTAAGGGTTTCAAAATTTCAGTTAATGATAGTTTTGTACGGGTATTAACTGAATCAATTGTTTGAACACCCTTAGGTGACGAGATCGAAGAGAAAGAAAAAGAAAAAAAATCACTTAGAGGGTAAGGAACAACTCTCACACACCAAGGGAAACTTCAAGCTTGCAAAGACTAGAAAAAAAAAAAGAGATTTGAATAAATTTTCATAAATTCTTCAACTATTTTCTCTATAGATTATTTCTTTTTACTTTTTACCAATGCGAGCTGATACATGAATAGATGGGGTGAACTTTATTAAATTCCATTCACCGAAGCTGCCAATTTTCAAGTTTGAAAAATTAGTTAACTTGCGGTGACTTTTTGGATGGGATCCAGACATTTTTCGATTGATATGTCTTCATAAAGTTCTAAGATCTAGCACTTAACTTCGAAACACACTTTTATTCACTCAATTTTGAGTTCAAGAGCTCAAATTATGACTATTTTAATGATGATTATGTGAGCAGAATTTTTGGACTGGATTATGACGGAAATTATGACTATTTTAGTTTAAAATTACTTCTTACTTATATTAATTAAACTTTCAAGATACTTGAATATTTTATCTGGATGTACTTATCTAGCCTATGTAAAGGCCCTTCATGTTCATTAGAGATGCAATTGTTTTTGTTTATTACTAAAATTTCCAACTCTGAAAGTTAGTTTCTTTGTGCAAGATTTGTTTATTGTGATTTTTAGAAGTATTTTTCTTCTCAATTTTTTAAGGAGTCATGGGAATTCATTCTTCATCCTTCAATTTGCCAATCATTATTTCTTGGTGGGTTGATTAAAGCCATTAATTGAGTTTGTCCGAGTGTATATCTCAAAGGGTTCAATTGAACACTGTCGTGTGTGAAATGATATGCGATTTGTGCAAGTATACAGTTGAATCACGTAATAAAGTGATGAGTGAGTAAAGTTCCCATGGGGATCAGATTGAGGCACACAATTGGTCAAGTTATTATAATAAAATACGATTAATGCCATGGCAAACTCAATGATAAATATACAGTTGCAATTAGTAGAGTAATGGTGTAAGCAATACGTGGAATTAATAAATAACTGGTAATGTTGTGGCAAACTGAGAGTAGAAATGTAATGATAATTATGAGAATTACTACGGGAATATTATGTAAATGAACAAATAAATAACTAATAATGATGTGGCAAATATACTATGGTAAGGTATAAAGGATATACGATGTGGATTTGGAAGGTTGATTACCCAAAATCGACCCTTACTGTCAATAATGCCTTGGCAAAATCGTATCTACTTTAAAGCACAGAAGAGTACTAAAATGGTCTGCCTCTCGTGAAAGCAAAACATCAAGTTACCTTGCCTGTGTCTAAAGACTTTTAAGATACCTTGCATGGGTTCCTTCTGTATGATCGTCACTCTATGTATAGAGTCTACTACAAGTGTCCATCGAATACTTGCTCATTTCATTTAATTTTAATCCAACCAATCCAACCCTTTCAGAATTAGAATGAGTTTATAAGTATGCGAACAGTCTTCTATGTTTAGAAATCATTTGCATTTTAATTAAGAAATAAGAATAATCAAATGAAATAGTAAAGTAAATTAGATATATACTGCATCCATAAAAATAGTTTAAGGTTTCATCAAAAGTAATCCCAACCCTACGAGATTTAGCTCATGGGCTGAGAAATAAAATGCCAAAGCAAAATATTATCTGACATTGTGTTCAACTACTTCAATATTTTGAAGGAACGCTGATGGAAATAACGAAAGAACTTTGGGAAACAACTTTCACTTGCCTAGTCCACACTTCGGTAGCACAACATCCTGTGATGGCTAAAAAGCACTGCCTTCGACTTCCTTTCCTTTGCGCAGCTTAAACCTTATTCACACCTAAGGATCCCTCTCACTTTTTTCTGCCATTTGTGAGATCCCCTTTATTGGCTTTTATAGATAGATTAGGCTAGTGTCAAGTAACAACTTGTGATTATCTTCTCCTCTTTTAGGGAGATTTATCTGGTACAAGTTTTAATTTCAGCTGAGACTGTTGCGCAAAAAAAATGTTTACTTGGTCTTCCTGGCATTGTCACGGCATCCGTGCTGGCAAACTGTCTGTACTTTTTCCCTGACAAAACTTCACTCATTTATTTCCTCGTTCTAAAACATGTTCTTGCGATACCAACACACAAAAAAACTCCATATTAAAAACACATAATTCCAACACAATCTAAGTCCTAATGCAATATTAGAAATGCTAACTAGAATGTCTTAAAATGCAACAAAATGTACTTAAGTACAAACAATTAGTTAGGTCTAAAGGCATGAAATATAACTCTTTTCATGAATTATAAGACACTTATCCATCTATATGTCATATCCATCGTTTATTCATTCCATCTTCCACTATTTATTCTATAATTTCTTTATTTCTTTATTATTTTTAATATTGATTATTTATTCTTAAATTTACCATTTTAGTTATTTTCTTTGTTATTTCCTTTTTTTTCTAAATCTTTTTGGTTTCTTGTTTTCAAGTTAGATCTGAATCTTTCTTTCTCAAGCCGAACAACTTGAATATGATCTATTGACATTATTCCCCTTATCACAAGTTTGTTTTGAATCTCCTTTTTGGTTTTCTCAACTCAATGAGAACTAAACTCTATTTTCTTGAAACAATAATGGATCCTATTTCTTAGTTAATTAATTTATTTTTTCTTTGATTATTTCAATCTTCGGTAATTATTTATTAAGTTTTATGCTTATTTAATATGATTGTCTACCTACCAAGTTTTAACAATTTGATAATCTTGATTTTTTTTGGAAGAGAATATTAATGTTTAGATCAAGACTAAATAGATGAAGATTAACTTTAGTAACGTCAGTATAATATCTCGAACCCGACCTAGACGCTATGACTGGATTTTTGAGGAATTACATCAACTCGTTTGAAAAACTAATTAAAAATCAACTTAGTTACACGTTCTGAAAACATAAAATTTGGCAAAAACCTCTCACAAATGTTTAAAAAAAACCGAAGTGTGAAAACCCTTATTTAAAACTAAGAATTTGAATTTGAAATCATGTGTTTTAGAAGTACTAATGTTGGCATATCATTTCCAAAAGTAAGGAAAACATTTGTTAAAAACCATTTAATTATCTATGGAAAAACACTTAAGTGATTACTTAAACTTTGCAACAAAAATTTCCAGAGTTTTAATTTTGAAAACCTAATTTTAGTTTGTTAAATCATACAATTTTGCAGTTTAATGTTAAAACACCAAAATCCAACCAACATCACAAGAACCAAAGAACAAAGCCCCAAAACAAATTTACAATCCAAAATTGTAACACACCAAACCTGTTTCCATCGCCAGATTAGGGTTATGAAGCATTATAGTACAAATTAAAACATTTAACTTACAACAAAATATTCATGTGTTTGAATTAATAACATTCAATAACACAACTTAATTATAGCAAACATACACTTACGGGCCTTAATCCGAACCTACGGGGCCTTAAAAATAGTTTGAGAATATTCTAGGATCAATTTGAAATAAAATAGAAAATTTTGGAAAACTTGAAAAAAAAAAGTCACATGGCCATGTGGCCAAGCCATGTGACATAGCCCAGACCATGTGGACATTCCAAGTCTGGACACACGATCGTGTCGCAGGCCATGTGCAAAACCGTGTTACATACTGACTTGTGATACACAGGTGTGTCGTGAGCCGAGTCTTAGATTGTGTGAAACCTGTACCTAAAACAATAATGACATAGCCATGTGACAATCCATGTCCTAGGCGGTGTGTAGCATAAGTTGCTTCTAAATCAAGCCGTTTCAATTTCAAATCTTGTACACCAAGACACACCATTTCCACAAACATTGAAATAACCAAAACACATTTTAAACACATTTAAAACATACCAATTCCATCAACCTATAAGACTAACTAATGTACCAACAAATATTATACCATTCAACATTACAAGTTCATTTAATCAACTTAGAGAAAACATACCAAATCAACCATCCTTTAATATCTAACCAATATGTCAATGAAGGTATCACAATATACATATCAAACTTAATTCAATTCAACATCTCAAGATCATAAATACCAATCATACCAAATAACCATTCCAAAAACATGCCATTTTAACATATGATATCTTTAATCAATAAAGCATGCATAAGGGTCCGATCACACATATTTACACCATTATTTACATGCCAGCAACTAACAACATTAATCACAATAAGCTTGACACAACTCAAAACAAGTCAAATTACTGGAATGACCTTTAAACCCTATTACATGTCATTTATAACTATTTACCAAAATAACGAAGAACTATCAAAATGTTGAATGGATAGTGTGATCATGCTCTGACATGATTCCAATCGGTCGAGCTTCTGATGAACTACAAAATAAAGAAAAATAACTATGTAAGCAACTAATGTTTAGTAAGTTCATATAAAGGAAACTTAACTTATTGAATATTTTAAGTTAAAAAACCAAGCATAATTTCATTATGTTTTAAGCCAACTTTCCTTTACTATACACACCACCTCACAAGGTTAGTTGGTGTAACATATCATATATAATTCGAATCAAAACATGGTATAAAACATATCTACATTTCACTTTCATAATTCACCACTCATACATATATACTAAACCATATTTCCTTTTCAATTAAACATTTCATCATAATCCATATCATTTCTCAAATATGATAGTTCATTTCATGTAATCACATACCCCTTAAAGCTTTATTTACCCATTAAACCAAATGAAACAACCTCGAATACCTAGAAAATAATCATATAATCATTTAATTCTCTAAACACACCATGAACATATTTAATTAGACTGAACTTGGCAATTAAACTAAGCTATCTACGTACCTTCATTTTTAAAAGATCAAGTTATAATATAGTTCAATATTTTTTAGACTGCAGTTTAAGCTTGTTCTTAGTAGCATCATCATTTATTATGTACGAACAATTTAAATTCATGCTTAGAAGGTCATCGTTTATTTTGTATGAATAGTTTAAGCTCATGCTTCATTGGATCATCATTTATTTTTTATGAATAGTTTAAGATTGTGCTTAAAGCATGACCGTTTAGGTTGAATAGATTAGGCTCCATCTTAGGAGCATTAGATGAACAGTTTAAGCTTATGCTTAGGATCATCATCATTCTGGATGAACAATTTATGCTCGTGCTTAGGAGCAATGTGACAATATAAGCTTATACCTAGGAGAGATGCTTTTCATTGGCTTCTTTGACAGGTGGCTAGAGTCCAATCATGACCATTCTGATATTCCAAAAATAGATGATTCCCCTCAATCCCTTTGAAATTCACCATCTTACTTCTACTTAGAGCTAGTGTAATAGGATTGAAAGAGCCAAATTTGATGAATCTGTCCATAATATTGTATTGAGAAACCAAAGCATTGATGTCAAGTTTGATAATGCCAATTCTTTTTCAAACATGATTTTTTCTTCTTTATGGAGTTGTATGATTTTTTCTTTCAACTCTATGATCTTCTCAAGATGATGGCTAATCGACCGATGGTATTTGCAATAGTTGAAATCATCTACTCGATTGGCTTCCTCATGTCATTTTTGATAACTATCATATTTAGAATTATTTTAGTATAGTTTCCATAGCTTTTTAGGAAGTAATTTTAGTATTTAGGTTCGTTTTTATTGCATTTTTTTTATAGTTTTTATGGATTAATTATATTTTATTTCAATTTTGTTGAGAATTTCTAATTTTCAAAGTTAGTTTAGACTTGTTTCTTCTTCTTTTTTTCCCATTTTAGGTCTCAGAAGAAGAATAGAAGACTTGGAGCATAGAGCATAAAGTTGTAAAGAAAAGTCTTCCACTCCACCGAATTTGATTCACTGCGGTGGAGCATGCTCTATAATTCAAAAATTTTGGTAGCAAGTAGTTCGTTCCACCTCAACTTCTGCATCAGGTGGAGCAACATGATTAAAATCCCTAAAAACAAAGGTAATGATAGGGGTGTGCATTTTTCAGTTTTAACGAATTAATTTATCAAACCTAATTAATTTGATTAAGAAGTTGATCAACGAATCTAATTTGGTTGGAGTTGGTTAAAGGTTTTTGAAGATTTTTTTTACCAATTATTTTAGTTTGAAATCGACTAATTAATCGAATGAATTGATTAACCGAAATCAATAAAAATATATTATAGGCCCAATATATTAGAGATAGGTCCAATACATTATACAAACCCAATATATAAGAACTAATGGATTTATAAGTGTTCTTATAATAAGCTTAACAAAAATATGAAAACTAAAAATATTTGGAAAAAAAAACTAAAATTAAACTAAAAAGTCAAGAAAAAGTAAATCTATATATATGTTTTGTAATGTAATGAATGCTATTATGTTTTTAATTTAGTGTGGTTATTATGTTATTTTTTTAATTCTTTTAAT
Source organism: Gossypium turneri (assembly GCA_008044935.1). Taxonomy (NCBI): domain Eukaryota; kingdom Viridiplantae; phylum Streptophyta; class Magnoliopsida; order Malvales; family Malvaceae; genus Gossypium; species Gossypium turneri. The sequence goes on from CP032575.1 coordinate 8,873,293, forward strand.
TTTTTTGAATAAAAAACAAGGAAAAATTGTCATGGATTGTTCTTTGTTTTAAAATTGTTTGAACAAAAACAAACAATGTTTAAATTTTGGTTAACCGCTCAAATTAACCGAAATCAATCAAGCTGGTTAGTAGGTTTCAAAAAAAAATTGGTTTGATTAATGATTAAGGGTTTCAAAATTTCAGTTAATGATAGTTTTGTACGGGTATTAACTGAATCAATTGTTTGAACACCCTTAGGTGACGAGATCGAAGAGAAAGAAAAAGAAAAAATAATCACGTAGAGGGTAAGGAACAACTCTCACACACCAAGGGAAAATTCAAGCTTGCAAAGACTAGAAAAAAAAAGAGATTTGAATAAATTTTCATAAATTCTTCAACTATTTTCTCTATAGATTATTTCTTTTTACTTTTTACCAATGCGAGTTGATACATGAATAGATGGGGTGAACTTTATTAAATTCCATTCATCGAAGCTGCCAATTTTAAAGTTTGAAAAATTAGTTAACTTGCTGTGACTCTTTGGATGGGATCCAGACATTTTTCGATTGATATGTCTTCATAAAGTTCTAAGATCTAGCACTTAACTTCGAAACACACTTTTATTCACTCAGTTTTGAGTTCAAGAGCTCAAATTATGACTATTTTAATGATGATTATGTGAGCAGAATTTTTGGACTGGATTATGATGGAAATTATGACTATTTTAGTTTAAAATTACTTCTTACTTATATTAATTAAAGTTTCAAGATACTTGAACATTTTATCTGGATGTACTTATCTAGCCTATGTAAAGGCCCTTCATGTTCATTAGAGATGCAATTGTTTTTGTTTATTACTAAAATTTCCAACTCTGAAAGTTAGTTTCTTTGTGCAAGATTTGTTTCTTGTGATTTTTAGAAGTATTTTTCTTCTCAATTTTTTAAGGAGTCATGGGAATTCATTCTTCATCCTTCAATTTGCCAATCGTTATTTCTTGGTGGGTTGATTAAAGCCATTAATTCAGTTTGTCCAAGATTATATCTCAAAGGGTTCAATTGAACACTGTCGTGTGTGAAATGATGTGCGACTTGTGTATTGAATCAAGTAATAAAGTGATGAGTGAGTATCGTTCCCATCAAGATCGGATTGAGGCACACAATTGGTCAAATTATTATAATAAAATACGATTAATGCTATGGGAAAGTCAATGATGAATATACAGCGGCAATTAGTAGAGTAATGATGTAAGCAATACATAGAATTAATAAATAAGTGGTAATGTTGTGGCAAACCGAGAGTAGAAATGTAATGATAATTATGACAATTACTACGGGAATATTATGTAAATGAACAAATAAATAACTAATAATGATGTGGCAAATATACTATGGTAAGGTATAAAGGATATACGATGTGGATTTGGAAGGTTGATTACCCAAAATCGACCCTTACTGTCAACAATGCCTTGGCGAAATCGTATCTACTTTAAAGCACAGAAGAGTACTAAAATGGCCTGCCTCTCGTGAGAGCAAAACATCAAGTTACCTTGCCTGTGTCTAAAGACTTTTTAGATACCTTGCATGGGTTCCTTCTGTATGATCGTCACTCTATGTATAGAGTCTACTACAAGTGTCCATCGAATACTTGCTCATTTCATTTAATTTTAATCCAACCAATCCAACCCTTTCAGAATTAGAATGAGTTTATAAGTATGAGAACAGTCTTCTATGTTTAGAAATCATTTGCATTTTAATTAAGAAATAAGAATAATCAAATGAAATAGTAAAGTAAATTAGATATATACTGCATCCATAAAAATAGTTTAAGGTTTCATCAAAAGTAATCCCAACCCTACGAGATTTAGCTCATGGGCTGAGAAATAAAATTCCAAAGCAAAATATTATCCGACATTGTGTTCAACTACTTCAATATTTTGAAGGAACGCTGATGGAAATAACGAAAGAACTTTTGGAAACAACTTTCACTTGCCTAGTCCACACTTCGGTAGCACAACATCCTGTGATGGCTAAAAAGCACTGCCTTCGACTTCCTTTCCTTTGCGCAGCTAAAACCTTATTCACACCTAAGGATCCCTCCCACTTTTTTCTGCCATTTGTGAGATCCCCTTTATTGGCTTTTATAGATATATTAGGCTAGTGTCAAGTAACAACTTGTGATTATCTTCTCCTCTTTTAGGGAGATTTATCTGGTACAAGTTTTAATTTCAACTGAGACTGTTGCGTAAAAAAATGTTTACTTGGTCTTCCTGGCATTGTCACAGCATCCGTGCGGGCAAACTGTCTGCAGTTTTTCCCTGACAAAACTTCACTCATTTATTTCCTCTTTCTAAAACATGTTCTTGCCATACCAACACACAAAAAAACTCCACCATATTAAAAACACATAATTCCAACACAATCTAAGTCCTAATGCAATATTAGAAATGCTAACTAAAATGTCTTAAAATGCAACAAAATGTACTTAAGTACAAACAATTTGTTAGGTCTAAAGGCATGAAATATAACTCTTTTCATGAATTATAAGACGCTTATCCATCTATATGTCATATCCATCGTTTATTCATTCCATCTTCCACTATTTATTCTATAATTTCTTTATTTCTTTATTATTTTTAATATTGATTATTTATTCTTAAATTTACCATTTTAGTTATTTTCTTTGTTTTTCTTGTTTTTCTAAATCTTTTTGGTTTCTTGTTTTCAAGTTAGATCTGAATCTTTCTTTCTCAAGCCGAACAACTTGAATATGATCTATTGACATTATTCCCCTTATCACAAGTTTGTTTTGAATCTCCCTTTTGGTTTTCTCAACTCAATGTGAACTAAACTCTATTTTCTTGAAACAATAATGGATCCTATTTCTTAGTTAATTAATTTATTTTTTCTTTGATTATTTCAATCTTCGGTAATTATTTATTAAGTTTTATGCTTATTTAATATGATTGTCTGCCTACCAAGTTTTAACAATTTGATAATCTTGATTTTTTTTGGAAGAGAATATTAATGTTTAGATCAAGACTAAATAGATGAAGATTAACTTTAGTAACGTCAGTATAATATTCCAAACCCGGCCTAGACGCTATGACTGGATTTTTGAGGAATTACATCGACTCGTTTGAAAAGCTAATTAAAAATCAACTTAGTTACGCGTTCTGAAAACATAAAATTTGGCAAAAACCTCTCACAAATGTTAAAAAAAAACCGAAGTGTGAAAACCCTTATTTAAAACTAAGAATTTGAATTTGAAATCATGTGTTTTAGAAGTACTAATGTTGGCAGATCATTTCCAAAAGTAAGGAAAACATTTGTTAAAAACCATTTAATTATCTATGGAAAAACAATTAAGTGATTACTTAAACTTTGCAACAAAAATTTCCAGAGTTTTAAATTTGAAAACCTAATTGTAGTTTGTTAAATCATACAATTTTGCAGTTTAATGTTAGAACACTAATATCCAACCAACATCACAAGAACCAAAGAACAAAGCCCCAAAACAAATTTGCAATCCAAAATTGTAACACACCAAACATGTTTCCATCGCTAGATTTGGGTTACGAAGCATTATAGTACAAATTAAAACATTTGACTTACAACAAAATATTCATGTGTTTGAATTAATAACATTCAATAACACAACTTAATTATAGCAAACATACACTTACGGGCCTTAATCCGAACCTACGGGGCCTTAAAAATAGTTTGAGAATATTCTAGGATCAATTTGAAATAAAATAGAAAATTTTGGAAAACTTGAAAACAAAAGTCACACGGCCATGTGGCCAAGCCATGTGACATAGCCTAGACCATGTGGACATTCGAAGTCTGGACACACGATCGTGTCGTAGGCCATGTGCAAAACCGTGTTACATACTGACTTGTGATACATAGCTGTGTCGTGAGCCGAGGCTTAGATTGTGTGAAACCTGTACCTAAAACAATAATGACACAGCCATGTGACAATCCATGTCCCAGGCGGTGTGTAGCATAAGTTACTTCTAAATCAAGCCGTTTCAATTTCAAATCTTGTACACCAAGACACACCATTTCCACAAACATTGAAATAACCAAAACACATTTTAAACACATTTAAAACATACCAATTCCATCAACCTATAAGACTAACTAATGTACCAACAAATATTATACCATTCAACATTACAAGTTCATTTAATCAACTTAGAGAAAACATACCAACAACCATTTCAAAAACATACCAAATCAACCATCCTTTAATATCTAAGCAATATGTCAATGAAGGTATCATAATATACATATCAAACTTAATTCAATTCAACATCTCAAGATCATAAATACCAATCATGCCAAATAACCATTCTAAAAACATGCCATTTTAACATATGATATCTTTAATCAATAAAGCATGCATAAGGGTCCGATCACACATATTTACACCATTATTTACATGCCAGCAACTAACAACATTAATCACAATAAGCTTGACAAAACTCAAAACAAGTCAAATTACTGGAATGACCTTTAAACCCTATTACATGTCATTTATAACTATTTACCAAAATAACGAAGAACTATCAAACTGTTGAATGGATAGTGTGATCATGCTCTGACATGATTCCAATTGGTCGAGCTTCTGATGAACTACAAAATAAAGAAAAATAACTATGTAAGCAACTAATGTTTAGTAAGTTCATATAAAGGAAACTTAACTTATTGAATATTTTAAGTTAAAAAACCAAGCATAATTTCATTATGTTTTAAGCAAACTTTCCTTTCCTATACACACCACCTCACAAGGTTAGTTGGTGTAACATATCATATATAATTCGAATCAAAACATGGTATAAAACATATCTACATTTCACTTTCATAATTCACCACTCATACATATATACTAAACCATATTTCCTTTTCAATTAAACATTTCATCATAATCCATATCATTTCTCAAATATGACAGTTCATTTCATGTAATCACATACCCCTTAAAGCTTTATTTACCCATTAAACCAGATGAAACAACCTCGAATACCTGGAAAATAATCATATAATCATTTAATTCTCTAAACACACCATAAACATATTTAATTAGACTGAACTTGGCAATGAAACCAAGCTATCTACGTACCTTCATTTTTAAAAGATCAAGTTATAATATAGTTCAATATTTTTTAGACTGCAGTTTAAGCTTGTTCTTAGTAGTATCATCATTTATTATGTATGAACAATTTAAATTCATGCTTAGAAGGTCATCGTTTATTTTGTATGAATAGTTTAAGCTCATGCTTCATTGGATCATCATTTATTTTTTATGAATAGTTTAAGATTGTGCTTAAAGCATGACCGTTTAGGTTGAATAGATTAGGCTCCATCTTAGGAGCATTAGATGAACAGTTTAAGCTTATGCTTAGGATCATCATCATTCTGGATGAACAATTTATGCTCGTGCTTAGGAGCAATGTGACAATATAAGCTTATACTTAGGAGAGATGCTTTTCATTGGCTTCTTTGACAGGTGGCTAGAGTCCAATCATGACCATTCTGATATTCCAAAAATAGATTATTGCCCTTAATCCCTTTGAAATTCACCATCTTACTTCTACTTAGAGCTAGTGTAATAGGATTGAAAGAGCCAAATTTGATGAATCTGTCCATAATATTGTACTGAGAAACCAAAGCATTGATGTCAAGTTTGATAATGCCAATTCTTTTTCAACTCTATAATCTTCTCAAGATGATGGCTAATCGACCGATGGTATTTGCAATAGTTGAAATCATCTACTCGATTGGTTTCCTCATGTCATTTTTGATAACTATCATATTTAGAATTATTTTAGTATAGTTTCCAAAGCTTTTTAGGAGGTAATTTTAGTATTTAGGTTCGTTTTTATTGCATTTTTAATAGTTTTTATGGATTAATTATATTTTATTTAAATTTTGTTGAGAATTCCTAATTTTCAAAGTTAGTTTAGACTTGTTTCTTCCTTTTTTTTTCCCGTTTTAGGTCTCAGAAGAAGAATAGAAGACTTGGAGCATAGAGCATAAAGTAGTAAAGAAAAGTCTTCCACTCCACCGAATTTGATTCACTGCGGTGGAGCATGCTCTATAATTCAAAAATTTTGGTAGCAAGTAGTTCGTTCCACCTCAACTTCTGCATCAGGTGGAGCAACATGATTAAAATCCCTAAAAACAAAGGTGATGATAGGGGTGTACATTTTTCAGTTTTAACGAATTAATTTATCAAACCTAATTAATTTGATTAAGAAGTTGATCAACGAATCTAATTTGGTTGGAGTTGGTTAAAGGTTTTTGAAGATTTTGTTTACCAATTATTTTAGTTTGAAATCGACTAATTAATCGAATGAATTGATTAACTGAAATCAATAAAAATATATTATAGGCCCAATATATTAGAGATAGGTCCAATACATTATACAAACCCAATATATAAGAACTAATGGATTTATAAGTGTTCTTATAATAAGCTTAACAAAAATATGAAAACTAAAAATATTTGGAAAAAAAAACTAAAATTAAACTAAAAAGTCAAGAAGAAAATATATATATATATATATATGCTTTGTAATGTAATGAATGCTATTATGTTTTTAATTTAGTGTTGTTATTATGTTATTTTTTTAATTCTTTTAATTTTTTTGAATAAAAACAAGGAAAAATTGTCATGGATTGTTCTTTGTTTTAAAATTGTTTGAACAAAAACAAACAATGTTTAAATTTTGGTTAACCACTCAAATTAACCGAAATCAATCAAGCTGGTTAGTAGGTTTCAAAAAAAAATTGGTTTGATTAATGATTAAGGGTTTCAAAATTTCAGTTAATGATAGTTTTGTACGGGTATTAACTGAATCAATTGTTTGAACACCCTTAGGTGACGAGATCGAAGAGAAAGAAAAAGAAAAAAAATCACTTAGAGGGTAAGGAACAACTCTCACACACCAAGGGAAACTTCAAGCTTGCAAAGACTAGAAAAAAAAGAGATTTGAATAAATTTTCATTAATTCTTCAACTATTTTCTCTATAGATTATTTCTTTTTACTTTTTACCAATGCGAGTTGATACATGAATAGATGGGGTGAACTTTATTAAATTCCATTCACCGAAGCTACCAATTTTCAAGTTTGAAAAATTAGTTAACTTGCTGTGACTCTTTGGATGGGATCCAGACATTTTTCGATTGATATGTCTTCATAAAGTTCTAAGATCTAGCACTTAACTTCGAAACACACTTTTATTCACTCAATTTTGAGTTCAAGAGCTCAAATTATAACTATTTTAATGATGATTATGTGAGCAGAATTTTTGGACGGGATTATGACGGAAATTATGACTATTTTAGTTTAAAATTATTTCTTACTTATATTAATTAAAGTTTCAAGATACTTGAATATTTTATCTGGATGTACTTATCTAGCCTATGTAAAGGCCCTTCATGTTCATTAGAGATGCAATTGTTTTTGCTTATTACTAAAATTTCCAACTCTGAAAGTTAGTTTCTTTGTGCAAGATTTGTTTCTTGTGATTTTTAGAAGTGTTTTTCTTCTCAATTTTTTAAGGAGTCATGGGAATTCATTCTTCATCCTTCAATTTGCCAATCATTATTTCTTGGTGGGTTGATTAAAGCCATTAATTGAGTTTGTCCAAGATTATATCTCAAAGGGTTCAATTGAACACTGTCGTGTGTGAAATGATATGCGATTTGTGTATTAAATCAAGTAATAAAGTGATGAGTGAGTATCGTTCCCATAAAGATCGGATTGAGGCACACAATTGGTCATATTATTATAATAAAATACGGTTAATGCTATGGGAAAGTCAATGAGATATATACAGTGGCAATTAGTAGAGTAATGATGTAAGCAATACATAGAATTAATAAATAAGTGGTAATGTTGTGGCAAACTGAGAGTAGAAATGTAATGACAATTATGAGAATTACTATGGGAATATTATGTAAATGGACAAATAAATAACTAATAATGATGTGGAAAAGAATAAAGGATATACGTTGTGGATTTGGAAGGTCAGGATTACCGAAAATTGACCCTTATTGTCAATAATGCCTTGGCAAAATCGTATCTACTTTAAAGCACAGAAGAGTACTAAAATGGCCTGCCTCTCGTGAGAGCAAAACATCAAGTTACCTTGCCTGTGTCTAAAGACTTTTTAGATACCTTGCATGGGTTCCTTCTGTATGATCGTCACTCTATTTATAGAGTCTACTACAAGTGTCCATCGAATACTTGCTCATTTCATTTAATTTTAATCCAACCAATCCAACCCTTTCAGAATTAGAATGAGTTTATAAGTATGCGAACAGTCTTCTATGTTTCGAAATCATTTGCATTTTAATTAAGAAATAAGAACAATCAAATGAAACAGTAAAGTAAATTAGATATATACTGCATCCATAAAAATAGTTTAAGGTTTCATCAAAAGTAATCCCAACCCTACGAGATTTAGCTCATGGGCTGAGAAATAAAATTCCAAAGCAAAATATTATCCGACATTGTGTTCAACTACTTCAATATTTTGAAGGAACGCTGATGGAAATAATGAAAGAACTTTGGGAAACAACTTTCACTTGCCTAGTCCACACTTCGGTAGCACAACATCCTGTGATGGCTAAAAAGCACTGCCTTCGACTTCCTTTCCTTTGCGCAGCTAAAATCTTATTCACACCTAAGGATCCCTCCCACTTTTTTCTGCCATTTGTGAGATCCCCTTTATTGGCTTTTATAGATAGATTAGGCTAGTGTCAAGTAACAACTTGTGATTATCTTCTCCTCTTTTAGGGAGATTTATCTGGTACAAGTTTTAATTTCAACTGAGACTGTTGCGCAAAAAATGTTTACTTGGTCTTCTTGGCATTGTCACGGCATCCGTGCTGGCAAACTGTCTGCACTTTTTCCCTGACAAAACTTTACTCATTTATTTTCTCGTTCTAAAACATGTTTTTGCCATACCAACACACAAAAAAACTCCACCATATTAAAAACACATAATTCCAACACAATCTAAGTCCTAATGCAATATTAGAAATGCTAACTAAAATGTCTTAAAATGCAACAATATGTACTTAAGTACAAGCAATTAGTTAGGTCTAAAGGCATGAAATATAACTCTTTTCATGAATTATAAGACACTTTTCCATCTATATGTCATATCCATCGTTTATTCATTCCATCTTCCACTATTTATTCTATAATTTCTTTATTTCTTTATTATTTTTAATATTGATTATTTATTCTTAAATTTATCATTTTAGTTATTTTCTTTGTTTTTTCTTGTTTTTCTAAATCTTTTTGGTTTCTTGTTTTCAAGTTAGATCTGAATCTTTCTTTCTCAAGCCGAACAACTTGAATATGATCTATTAACATTATTCCCCTTATCACAAGTTTGTTTTGAATCTCCCTTTTGGTTTTCTCAACTCAATGTGAACTAAACTCTATTTTCTTGAAACAATAATGGATCCTATTTCTTAGTTAATTAATTTATTTTTTCTTTGATTATTTCAATCTTCGGTAATTATTTATTAAGCTTTATGCTTATTTAATATGATTGTCTACCTACCAAGTTTTAACAATTTGATAATCTTGATTTTTTTTGGAAGAGAATATTAATGTTTAGATCAAGACTAAATAGATGAAGATTAACTTTGGGAATAATGAAAGAACTTTGGGGAACAAATTTCACTTGCCTAGTCCACACTTCGGCAACACAACATCCTTTGATGGCTAAAAAGGACTACCTTCGACTTCCTTTCCTTTCCGCAATTGAACCCTTATTCACTCCTAAGGATCTCTCCCACTTTTTTCTTCTATTTGTGTGGTCCCCTTCATTCGCTTTTATAGATAGATTAGGCTAGGGTTAGCTAACAACTTGTGATTATCTTATCCTCTTTTAGGGGGATTTATCTGGTACAAGTTTGAATTTGAACTGGGACTGTTGCGCAAAAAAATGTTTACTTGGTCTTCCCGGCATTGCCACGACATTCGTGCTGGCAAACTGTCTGCACTTTTGCCCTGACAAAACTTCACTCATTTATTTCCTCGTTCTAAAACATGTTCCTGCCATACCAACACACCAAAAACTCCACTAGAAGTAATTAAAAACAAATAATTCCAACACAATCTAAGTCCTAATGCAATATTAGAAATGCTAACTAAAATGTCTTAAAATGCAACAAAATGTACTTAAATACAAGCAATTAGTTATGTAACACCCCAAACCCAGCCTGGATGTTATGGGCGAATCTTGCGATGTCATATGGTGGTGTTTTTCAAAACCGAAGCTCATGTTGAAAAATCGTAACTTTGCTTAAAACATTTTCCGATTAGAGGTCGTCGTTATCTTTTGTTAATCCCAAAATAGTGATTTTTATTCAATTGTTAGTTTGCAAATCATTATACGTTGCGGAAGCTTTTTAAAACGGTTTGTGACATTGGGGTATTTTGCTAAAACACATGCATTTCTTTTTAAAAACCCGTGCTATATCTACTCTAGCAGATGTAAACATGAAGTAGTGTTAAATCCAAATTTAAATCAAAAATCCATAGCAGCAATTATTACAGATAAAAACCCCAAATAAAGCCTTAAAAATAAATATCATTAGATACGAAACAATAAAAAGGAGTCGTGTGGCCACCGCTGAATCCTCCGCCACACCGATCTGCCTATGACTGGGGATTACCTCCACAGATTAACAGAAAGGGTGAGTTTTCAAAACTCAGTGTGTAATTCCTAGTGCAAACAAACAGACAGTATACAAAATAATCAGATAGAAAACAGAATAAACTCAGTCCGGCCTAAGCCCTTTCCAGTATCAGTGACAGTATCGGTTTGGGCTTTAGCCCATCTTAGTACAAAAGTAATCATGCATTTGGGCCTTGGCCCATTACAATATTAGCAATCAGTACATTAACAGATTATGCAGTATACAAGTCCTACCTAGCCAACCTCTACACACCAACTCCGACCAACCCTACACTCCATATGGGGATATAATCAACCCACCCATCCCTACACTCCAAGTAGTACCAATGGCGACACTATACAGTAATATGCAGCTGAGCTGCCAGTAAGTTAGGCTCAAAGCCTTCCAGTACACTTCCTTCGATCAATAATAACCTATCCCCATGCCATGCACCACACAATCATGTCATGTCATATCATGGTATCATATATGCATTTAGTACAGTTTAACAACATGCTCTATACACAGAGATTCAAGCACAAGACCTGCAGCATATTTGCACCCCACTTAACCACTAGACCAGCAGGCCCATTCTGACATATTTTACCAACATCTATTTATAAGCCTATTGATCAAAGATATGATTTTATTCATTTAAAACTAAAAAAATTGCCCAAGCTAAGGCTTGAACTTGGGACCTCCCAAACACTCCCAGAGCACATAGCCACTAAAACTGACAGATATTTGTATAAAAAACATACGAAAATAAATATATAAGGGATTTTTGGGGCGCTACAACTCTACCCCCTAAAAGAAAATTTTGGCCTCGAAAATTTACCTGATCAGAATAGGTGAGGATACTGCTAACGCATTACATCCTCAGACTCCCACATGGCCTCCTCAGTGCTATGGTTACGCCAAATAACCTTAACCAGTGGGATGAATTTTCTTCTTAGAACCTTTATATCTCACTCCAATATCTGAATTGACTCCTCCTCAAAGGTCAGATCTGGCCTAACCTTGATTTCCTTAATAGGAATAATATGCGTAGGATTAGAGCGGTAGCCTCAACATAGAGACGTGGAACACGTCATAAATCCGATCTAACTCTGGAGGTAACTCCAACTGGTAGGCAACTCATCTCACACGTTTCAGTATGCGGTAGGGCCCAATAAACTAGGGCTCAACTTGCCCTTACGACCAAACCTTAATACCTTCTTCCATGGCGAGACCTTGAGAAAAATGAAGTCCCCCACAGAATACTCAATCCCTCGACTCTTCAGATCGGTGTAGGACTTCTACCTATTAGATATCACTTTCAGTTGGTCCCGAATTAGTCTAACTTTATCCTCGGTATCAGAAACTGGTTCAGGCCCCAAAATACGCTGCTCGCCCAACTCAGTCTAACATGAAGGTGTGCGACACCTACGACCATATAATGCCTCATAGGGTGTCATTTGAATGCTAGACTGATAGTTGTTGTTATATGCAAATTCTACTAGCGGCAAGTAATCCTCCCAACTGCCTCGAAAGTCAATCACACAACTTCTCAACATATCCTCTAGTATCTGAATCACCCTCTCTGACTGACCGTCAGTCTGAGGATAAAACGCAGTACTAAACTCCAATCTTGTACCCAAAGCTTCATATAGCTTCTTCCAGAACCGAGACATGAAATGAGGATCCCTATAAGATATTATTAAAATCGGTACCCCATGTAGTCTCACTATTTCAGACACATACAATTTAGCCAGCTTCTACAGAGAGTAATCAGTACAAATTGGTATGAAGTGGGCGGATTTGGCCAATCAATCCACGATGACCTATATCGAATCCTTTTTAGTGGCTGTGAGGGGTAACCCACTAACGAAATCCATAGTTACACGCTCCCACTTCCAAAGCAAAATCTTGACTGGCTGCAACAATCCCGAAGGTAACTGCTGTTCAGCCTTAACCTGCTAGCATGTCAGACACTTAGCCAAAAATTTAGTAACCTCTCATTTAAGACCTTGCCACTAGTATAACTCACGAAGGTCTCTACATAGATTCTCCCACAGATATAGAGCACCCCTTCACTATTCAGTCCAAAATCCTTGGTATTCCCACTCTCAACCTGTCAAAAACGAAGACCCAACGACTCATTCTCTACTTGTTTACACTTAATCTACTCTATCCAAATCGGTTTAACCTGAAGTTTGGCCAACAGACTACCATTATCAAATAAAATAAGGCGAGAAAACATCGCCCTCAGTTCAGTCATAGTTTTACGGCTTAGTGCGTCAGCCACCACATTAGCCTTACCAGGGTGGTATTCAATAGTACAGTCGTAGTCCTTAAGCAGCTCAATCCATCTATGTTGCCTAAGATTCAGCTCCTTATGAGTGAGGAGGTAGTTGAGGCTCTTGTGATCAGTGTAAATGATACACTTCTGAGCCTATGGCATATCTCATTGAGGTCACCCTTTTATGTTTATGGACAACCAATTGGCTCCAATACGTTAAATGTTATTATACTCAATCACTTCAACTCCAAGTCATGCGTAAGATAATTCACCTCATGATTCTTAAGCTGATGAGACGCGTACGCTACCACCTTACCTTCTTACATCAACACACATCCTAAACTGATATGTGATGCATCGGTGTAAATAGTAAACTCTTTTCCAGACTCTGGCTATATTAGAACAGGGGCCTCAGTCAGTACAGTCTTGAGCTTCTCAAAGCTCTCTTATTGCGAATCAGTCCAGTTAAACGGTAAGCCTTTACGTAGCAGCTTAGTCAAGGGTGCGGCAATTAGAGAAAACCCTTCCACAAATTGTCGATACCCTGCCAATCCGAGAAAACTGCGGATCTCATATACAGTCTTAGGCTGCTTCCAATCCAAGACAGCCTCAATCTTTCGATGATCAACTCTAATCCCCTCAGCAGAAACCACATGTCCTAGAAACGTTACTTCACTTAACTAGAACTCACATTTACTAAACTTGGCGTACAGTTCTTTTTCTCGTAGAATCTGTAGAACCACTCTGAGGTGTTCATCGTGCTCATCCTTAGTTCTCGAATACACCAGTATATCGTCAATAAACACCACCATGAACTGATCTAAATAGGGTTGGAACACATGATTTATTAGATCCATCAGACTCCTATTCAAAACAATACATGACCCTTTAAAAACTAACTTCAAGTAACTGAGCGGTGAAGAAACGAACACTTACCAAAAGAGTGTTAAGAACATGTAGCAGATGATGACAAACGAAACCAAGAAAGAAAGGCAACCACACTTCTGGTAGCAAGGATGAACCAAACGAAAATCAATGAGAGAAAACAATAATCTTTCGGCCGAGAAGTGATAAATTGACATTAGAATTAAACGCATAGAGAACCCAAAATTTGGCAATGAAAAAAGCAAGGGAGGAAAAGAGAAAGTAGACGGTAGTAACAGTTTAGGGAAGAGCACTTTTGCTGTTGGGAAGAACAAAGTCGGAAGAGAGAAGAGAGAAAAAGAAAAAAAAACTAGTAGGAACCCTCAGCAATATTCGACCCTCTAGAATGGAAAACAGTCAATAGAAACAAATTGAAAAGAAAAATCAAACCCCAGCCGAAATTTGAGAAAGCAAAAGAAATTCAATTCGGCACTAACTCTCTCTTCATATCTCTAAAATTTCTCCTTAAAATCCTCACTACTAACCCACCATAAACCTCTCAACAACCGAAACCAACCCTCAGTCAACCTCTTCAGTATTTCGGCTGGACCAAAATACCTACACGACACAAGTAATAAAATAAATGCTCTTGATCGCGCAAAGATTCGAACACAAGAGCTCCTGCATATTTACTTAACCACTAAAGTAGAACCATTCTAACATTTTTTACCAACATCTATTTATAAGCCTACTAATCAAAGATAGAGTTTTATTCGAACAAGCTAAGGAGACCTCCTAAACACTCCCAAAGCATATAACCACTAAAGCTAACAGATATTTGTGTTACAAACTTACGAAAATAAATATATAAGGGATTTTTGGGGCATTACAAGTTAGGTCTAAAGGCATGAAAAATAACTCTTTTCAAGAATTATCAGACACTTATCCATCTATATGTCATATCCATCGTTTATTCATTCCATCTTCCACTATTTATTCTATAATTTCTTTATTTCTTTATTAGTTTTAATATTTATTAATTACTCTTAAATTTCTCATTTTAGTTATTTTCTTTGTTTTTCTTGTTTTTCTAAATCTGTTTGGTTTCTTCTTTTCAGGTTAGATCTGAATCATTCCTTCTCGAGTCGAACAACTTGAATACGATCTATTGACATTGTTCCCCTTATCACAAGTTTGTTTTGAATCTCCCTTTTGGATTTCTCAACTCAATATGAACTAAACTCTGTTTTCTTGAAACAATAATGGATCCTATTTCTTAGTTAATTAATTTATTTTTCTTTGATTGTTTCAATCTTCGCTAATTATTTATTAAGTTTTATGCTTATTTAATACGATTGTCTACCTACCAAGTTGTAATAATTTGATAATCTTGATTTTTCTTGGAAGAGAATATTAATGTTTAGATCTAGACTAAGACGCTATGACTGGATTTTTGAGGAATTACATCGACTCGTTTAAAAAACTAATTAAAAATCAACTTAGTAACATGTTCTGAAAACATAAAATTTGGCAAAAACCTCTCACAACTGTTAAAAAAAAACTAAAGTTTGAAAACCCTTATTTAAAATTGAGAATTTGAATTTGAAATCATGTGTTTTAAAAGTACAGATGTTGGCAGATCATTTCCCAAACTAAGGAAAACATTTGTTAAAAAAATTTAATTATTTATGGAAAAACACTGAAGTGATTACTTAATCTTTGCAACTGAAATTTCAAGAGTTTTAATTTTGAAAACCTAATTTTAGTTTGTTAAATCATACAATTTTGCAGTTTAATGTTAAAACACCAAAATCTAACCAACATCGCAATAACCAAAGAACAAAGCCCCCAAAACAAATTTACAGTCCAAAATTATAACACCCCAAACTAGTCTCCGTCGCCAGATTAGGGTTACAAAGTATTATGGTACAAATTAAAACATTTAATTTACAATAAAATATTCATGTGATTTAATTAATAACATTCAATAACACAACTTAATTATAGCAAACATACACTTACGGGCCATAATCCGAACCTACGGGGCCTTAAAAATAGTTTGAGAATATTCTAGGATCAATTTGAAATAAAATAGAAAATTTTGAAAACTTGAAAACAAGGGTCACATGGCCATGTGGCCAAGCTGTGTGACATAGCCCAGACCGTGTCGTGAGCCGAGTCTTAGATTGTGTGAAACCTACACCTAAAACATTAATGATGCACAACCATGTGACAACTCGTGTCCCAGGCAGTGTGCAGCAGAAGTTGCTTCTAAATCGAGCCATTTCAATTACAAATCTTGTACACCAAGACACACCATTTCCACAAACATTGAAATAACCAAAACATATTTTAAACACATTTAAAACATACCAATTCCATCAACCTATAAGACTAACTAATGTACCAACAAATATTATACCGTTCAACATTACAAGTTCATTTAATCAACGTAGATCAAACATACCAACAACCATTTCAAAAACATACCAAATCAACCATCCTTTAATATCTAACAAATATGCCAATGAAGGTATCACAATATACATCTTAAACTTAATTCAATTCAACGTCTCAAGATCAAAACTTAAACCTATTTTAATCATGCCAAATAACCATTCCAAAAAATGCCATTTTACCATATGATATCTTTAATCAATAAAGCACGCATAAGGGTCCAACCACACATATTTACACCATTATTTACATGCCAACAACTAACAACATTAATCACAAGAAGTTTGACACAACTCAAAACAAGTCAAATCACTAGAATGACATTTAAACCCTATTACATGTCATTTATAACCATTTACCAAAATAAACAAAAGCTATCAAAATGTTGAATGGATAGTGTGATCGTGCTTTGACATGATTCCAACCGGTCGAGCTTCTGATGAACTATAAAATAAAGAAAAATAACTATGCAAGCAACTAATGTTTAGTAAGTTCATATAAAGGAAACTTAATTTACTGAATATTTTATGTTAAAAAGGCAAGCATAATTTCATTATGTTTTAAGCCAACTTTCCTTTCCTATACCCACCACCTCACAAGGTTAGTTGGTGTAACATATCATATATAATTCGAATAAAACATGGTATATAACATATCTATATTTCACTTTCATAATTCACCACTCATATATATATACTAAACCATATTTCCTTTTCAATTAAACATTTCATCATGATCCATATCATTACTCAAATATCGTAGTGCATTTCGTGTAATCACATACCCTTTAAAGCTTTATTTACCCATTAAACCAAATGAAACAACCTTGAATACCTGGAAAATACTCATATAACAATTTAATTCTCTAAACACACCATAAACATAATTAGATAACATGTTTAAAGACATATGAATCATATAATTACACCAAGGAATTAATATTTATTCTCAAACTATACTAATCAAAACATTCATCTCATATGATTCAATATAAACAATGGCTCAAACCAAAGCAATCAATGCTTATGTACATAAATACACAAATATATCATTGTATATAAATCAAACTCAAGAGTAATTTAACATTTAAACATAAAATTTCACAGCATGTTGAACTACAGCAAAATGACTTGGATACTTGGGTTTCCCCCAAACATCGAAATGCTAATAGAGGCACTGTAGTGCAAATACAGTGGCACTGAAGTGCAAAGAGAGGCACCGAAGTGTAAAGAGAAGCACCAAAGTGTGATCCAGTACAAGCATGCATACTAACCCTATTGGCATGCCAATCGTATCCCTAAAACACACACATATATATTGTTACACTACAAACTTACCTTGTAACATTCCAAAAATTAGGGTTTAGCAGAATCGGGTTTGTGAATCGAGAAAGAGTGGTCATGCCTTAATTTTTGAGATTATCTATGCATTTTTAGGAAATCAATAAGGTGTTGGTTTGTTGGATAAGTGTTAGTCAAACATTCCATGAAACCCAAGTTCAAATCCCTTCTCTCTCACTATTTTATTATTTTGCTAATTTTGCCTTAAACCCTAGAATGTGGCATGCCTTATTTTTAAACTAAATCTTGTAAAATGATTTTAAGAATGAGAAAATATCATAATGTTAAAAGAAATATGAGAACACATGAAAATTAAATGAGGTCCCAATTTCGAATCCTTTCCCTTGCGAAATTTTAAATTTCGTAAAATCCTTTATTTTTTTTTTAATGTGTGTGCGATCCATACCCTTGAACCCTAAGTATAAATAGAAATTTTTATTGTATTTTCAGCCTTTAATTCAAATTTTCCCTACTCTATCCGTTCACCATCTTCCTCTCCACTTTTCTCTTCAATTTTCTTTCTTTCTCCTATTGTTGTCGTCGCCTACACCTCCCATTTACCAACTCTTTCTTCTTCTTTTTGCATCAAGATTGTACACCATCTCCTTTACTCTATTGCTACCATTTTTCCTCATCTAAATCATCTCCAAATCTAAAATCTTGAACCCAAGATCAATCTTGAACATTGCCAAGAAAGTGTCATTGTCGTTTCTTTTAACTAGCTTGGGAAGATCTCTTTTCTCTTCAAATTCTTAATTAATTTTGTCAATTAAAAAGCAAAATTTTTAGATCTGGAATTTGGGGGATTTTAAATGAATTCAATTGTATTTTTCTATATTTTAATGAGATTTCAAACCATTTTAAAATTCTTCCCCAATTTTGGCCACCATGGGTGGTGGTGCGTACGCCTGTGTGCAAGAAAGGGGGTTGTTTTGTTTCTTGGTTCTTGCCTATATTTTTCCATCATTAAGTTGAGTTCTTGAATCCTCCTAATAAAAGATTAATCACATGTTAATTATGGAAAGATGCAACACCCCAAACCCAACCTAGAAGTTTAAGTCAAATTTGGACGAGCTACACCAACATGCGGAAAACTAATTTCTTTTCAAAATTTTAACATTGAAAACCAGAAATTCATTTTAGTCGACTTAGGTGGTTTTTTATTTTTGTGTTAGAAAATGACAGATATTGACGAGATTATCAAAAGAAAAGCAATGCAAGTCCAAAAACAAATTACAACCTAAAAGATCAAATCATAGTTATATCAATGCAAAACATCCACCTAAATAGATTAAGATAAGACAAAGGGTGAACTACCAAGCGTCGCGTATAACCAAACTTAGATACAAATAAATAGATTTTATTATATAAATCAAAGTAACGCAAAGAACTTAATAATAGTTTTATAACTAGTATGGAATAGATCTAGAGTATCATGAAAATTTCCATAACGATAGTACAATAGAACCAAGCACAACAGAATGAAGCAGAACATAACAAATCAAATAGAATAGAACCGAAGAGAGCAGAACAGAATAGAACAGAATAGAGCAGAGTAGAAAACGTGTTATGCAGATGTTGTATTTCTCAAATAGATCAGAATGCAGAATTATCAGAAAACATCCTACCCAAACTCCGCTACAACCCAAAATTGAGTTCCCCCAGAACTCGTCTAGCCAAATCGCACCAACAGATAACTGTGGATGGTGCCACTAGAATTTTGTAGTTAAGACTGCCATATCGGTTACATGTGGTCAAGCCAATATAGTACAACTAAGCTGCCGAAACAGAATTGAGGATAAACCACAGATAATGCAGATCATTAACTGCCAGAAACTTTTACCTTTCACATCAACCCAAATCCCATGCAACGTGTCATGACATACATATGCAGAATCAGAGTGATGAGCATGTAAGTTATGATATCTTTCAATAACAGAATTAGGAGACATGAGAGTCCATGTTTTGGAAAATAGACCTATCAAACCTCAACAGATCATATCATATTTGCCATGAAGTCACATGCACGACAATAAATCAGAATCAGTAACAATTAGTCTAACATTTTCAGATATTGTGTATTCCACATCAATAAAGTAAAACAGAGGGTTATAAATTAGAATCAGTAACAACCAATCTAACATAATCAAATGTCACATATTCTTCATCAATAGAGTAATGCAGAGGCATACCAACAAACTTAATAGAATACAGATTGTACCTGGATAGTTTGCACACGACCATGTGGCGTTGATAGTCCTATTCTTCGACGACTAAAATTTGAAGAAGAAGAGGTTTTTGATACCCACCTGATACGAACTCGATGTAGGAGTAACAAGGATAAATTCAGGTCCCTAAACGACAAGCAATTCCCCAACAAATGATTAATTCGCAGTCAAACCACTAGAAACTAACATTCCAAAATTGAAGTTATGTTAAAGAACTTTCGACACCAAAACTTTAAATTGAACTTACCGGCCAACAAATTAACTAGAAGGAGAAGTTAAACCTCATACACAATTGGTGTAACGTAACATAACAAAAAGAAGGTTGCTTGAAAATAAAAAACCAAAATGAGGAAACTGAAGAGCGGAAACAAAATGATAGAAAACATTGCAGAAAAAGAAAGAACAAAATAAAAATAAAAGCAACGGAGGTTTCTAGAAGGCTTTAAATAACCAATCGAAACTAACTACCTTATAAAAAATTCAAAAACAAAACATTCCCTGTTGCTTTCGCTGAGATTCGAACACAAGACCAAGGATTATACAGAAACTTAACCATTAAACCAACAGGCTCATTCTTGACCTCAATTGACTAAATTTAACTTAAAAGCCAAACATTCAAGGTAAGGGTTTAAGAAAAGTAACAAATTTTCCAAAAACAAGATTTGAACCCAGAACCTAACACATATAACCATAGCACTTAACCATTAAGCCAGATCAATTTACTTGTCAAATTTTCCAAGATCTAAACTCATAATCGAGGGATGACCACTCTTGGTTTCAAAATCCCATTTCTTCTAACCTAATTTTTGGGATGTTACAAAAGACGTTCTTGATCAATTAGCCATTCGAATCTTATAATTTGAGAAGTATAAGTACGATTAATTGTAAACTAGTTTGTTATTTTGACATAGTTGTTGGGTAAAGGTTATGAATTGGTTAAATAAAGAAAGTTAATCATTGATTAACTACTGATTTTCCAGTATATTATTGAATTAGGTGCTGACCCAAACACCCCCAATCATCCATAAAGGTGAAGAACGATTGTACGTACGATTTGCATCGATACAGTTTAAGGAATCTAACTAGTTTGGATTCATAAAATAGTTTTAATTTCAATGATCAGTTTGAACTCATAAGTGGGTGTTTGGGGGTTGGCTTAATGGTAAATTGATTGAATTTATACTGCATTTTGGTTTAGGTTCGTTTAAGGAATTATTAAGGAAGATTGGAAGATTCGCTAGTATGTTGCGAGGAAGCAAAAAATAATGCGTGGGTCCTAAACTTATAATTTTTTTTTGAAAATGTTAAATATCATGTTATATGTGATAAATTAGCTTGTTGATTGGATTGGCTTAATAGCCAAATTATTGATTTTGTGAGTGGCTGAACCAATTATGTTTTGAGCCTTAAAAGATTGACATGTTGGCAAAATTGCTAGTTTGATAGTATGAATGTTTGATTGAGTTTGTAATTGCATATTTGACTTATAAGATATGAGAATGTTTGACTGAATGATATAATGTGTTGAGATATAAAGCTTATGTATGATTAAATGCATGAGATATTTGTTATATTGTGTATTGAAAAGGGTGCTATTTAAACACAATGAAAATCTATAAAGTATGTGTAATTGAATGATATTGATTGATACCAACACAATGGTAATTGAAACTTTGGAACACTGTTTCCATTTACTAAAAGTATGAAAGTATGTGATTATTGAGGACATGCTGAGCATGTCAAATGAATGTGAAAAGTATTAAGATAGGATTATGTATGAGATTGTGTGACATATTGCATATACATTGGGTTGGGATTTTGTGGTTGAAGGAGGAGTTCCATGGAGTACCAAAAACATATTCAGTCCACATTATTCATAGTTAGTGCACTGCACCTGAAGTTTCAAGAGAAATCATTGGATCTATGGCTTTAAAGCTTGGTTTATATAAAAAAAATGGTGAATCTCATAATAGTGAGCTAAGTCATGATTTTAAAACAATTTTTAACTCATTTTGGCATAATTAAGAGGTTTATAAACTTGATTTAACAAATCCTTAAAGGAATTGCATGAATCAAATGATTTTTCTTCTTGAGATAGAAAATGAACATGATTTTTTGAAAAATGTTGATTTTAAGAATTGACTAAAATTAATGGCCTAGATCTATAATTAAACCTTACTTATGAGATTAGGAAGTAATAATTGGGGATTTAATTGAACTAAAATGAAGTAACTAAAAGTTTAAGGTCACATGAGGTGAGTTCGGCAAATTTAGAAGTGGTGAGCTGCTATGTTAGTTAAGAAGGTTAATATGTTTGTGAAAGTAGCAATCTGTATATTTTCTTATTTTATGCAAAGCCTCTCAATATAAAGGTGCATCTACGAGCAAGGAAAAAGTCAAGCAAAATGTGGTATAGGTTTGACAGTATCAACAAACAACTAGTGAGTGTCCTTGCACACTACGTCAAAAACACGAGTTCGCATGCTAATGAAAGCCAAGTAAGGCATGCAAACTGTCTGATTTAATGTGTGAAGCCGATTAAAATGATATGCGAACACTGTTATATTTCTATGCAAGCCTCTATAGTTATTCGAGCCCCGATTTGTGACCTGTAGACCTTGCTAACATGTATGTATGCAAGCCTAAGATGTGTGCTAGCTCTAAATTGTTTGCAAAATCTATTACCTTAATGCATGCGAGCCTATACTTTGATGTGCAAGTTTATATATACATGTTGAGTGAACCCATGTATCATGCGTACTTATATATGTGATGCGAACCCTAAGATCATGCAAACCTATATATGTGATCAAGCCCTATATTGCATGCAAGCCAAAACATGTTACGCGAGCCCCTGTATTATGCTAGTTTAAATATATGGAAACCCAAATGTTGCATTCGAGCCCTAAATATATGTGAGCCATAAGTGTTATGCGAATCTATGTTATTACGAACTTATGTATAATGCGAGCCCTACAGAAATGTGAGTTGTGTTATTAAGAACTATTATATGTGAGATCTACTATATTGTGGGCCTTTTAAATTGTGTAAAGTGAATGAAATAAAAATCATATGTTGGCATTGTGAACACTTGAAACCGTTAGATATCATTGGCATGTCATAGGATTGTGAGTACTCACCCTTTTTACTATATGATAGGGCATTATGGCCTGAAGATAGCATTGGAGAGATAAGGGAATGTCGAGCTTAGCTCCAATTCTGAGGATAGTATGGAGTGTTTGGAGAGTGTGAGCATTCATACTACACTTACCGAAGATAGCGCATGACTCTCTAAGTCATTTGGAGTGTTCTAGAGATCTACTTATCCAATGCATATATAATATGATTATGTTTCACATTCACAAATTGCCATTATTTTACTATGACGAGCATGATTATTATATTTTATTTGAATTGTTACAACATGTCTAAATTTTAGCATGACTGATGTGTTTTATGTGTTGTGTGCTTAAGCATTCTCTGAGCTTCAATAAGCTCACACTCCTTGCATATATCTTGCAGATAAGTAGCTCACGTGACTAGTTGTGAAGCATGGCAATCCAGTGATGCAACATAAGGCAAATCCATTCGAGTACGTGATTTGTTTTTACAAACCCTATAGTGGAAGGCAATGTGGGACTATCCTAAGGAATTAGATGTAGACCTAGAATTTTTAAATAAACTTTGACAAGTTGTAAACAGATATTACGAACTATTTAAATTTTGGATTTTTGGACTTTATAAGTGCTTGATTGAATGCTTGATTGTTTGGATTATAATACATGATTTTGCTAGGTAAATTGATGAACTAACATACTTATGTAAAACAAGGAGTTCGCCGAATTTTGAGGTACGCCCTTGAACCAATTTTTTGGTTGAGATAAAGTGATAACATAGAATGCATGTTATAAAAGTAATAACGTGTTGAAAGAATACTTACGAGCCAACCTAGCATAGTGTGAGACAGGGGTCATAAGGGAATAGGACCTCACCATAACACAGTGTTCAACAATAGGGGTGAGTTCGCCAAAGGTAGGTTTCGCCAAACAAAAGTGTGTTCACCAAAAACCATAAGTTCCCTAATAGAGTGTTCGCCAAAGTATAGGGAGTCCGCTAGTATAGACTAGCCCTGCATAACCTAGTGTTTGCCATTAGGAGGGAGTACGCCAAGCAATAGAAGGTTCTCCATAGTTAATGCGTACGTCAGGATAGTGAGTTCGCCTTATTAGGTAGGTTCACCAAATAGAGGAGTTCGCGAGTGAGCCAACGACTTGAGTAGTCTATTAAAATAAAAGGGGAGTTGTGTGTCTAGGTTCGCCAATATTTAGGGATCGCAGGGTAGTAGCAAACTAGTGGTTCGTAGGGCTAGCAATGAGCTCGGGGTCGCGAGGAGGTCTTGAGCTGGTGCTCGCCAGGTTGATGCGAGCTACTAGGTTTCTAAGTGGGTGGGTTCACAGGTGACCTAAATATGAATTTTTTTTGCTTCATTTTTTATGGTATGTTTAGAAAGGCATGCAATTAGGATTAATTTTATTATGATTTATGTTGAAAATGTGTGGCGTGCATGGTTGGTTGGTCTGTTTTGTAGTATTTTAACAGAGAATCATTTTGGTGGCTAATGTAAGTTTCAAATTTTGGGTCAGACTGTCTCGTCCAGGTTTGGGGAACACAAGCTCAGCCATGATACTATAGTGGAATGACTTCATGACTAAATGAGTTTATAATTAATAGATGAAAAGTTGAAACTTCAAATATAAATCATTTGAGCCCTAATTGTATATGTCCAATTAGTCCCTTCACTAGCTCGTTGAAACCATAAATGAATTGCGTGTTTGAATCGAAATGAATAGAAATAAAGAAATGAGAAACATTCAGGAATGATTATACATTTCTTCGAAATGGAGAAATGAAATCATTTGGAAATGAAAATGAGAAATGATTCATTTTCAAATGTAGGTGAATATACTTAAAAATGATTAGGAGAATGAGTTTATGTTTTTCAGCTATCTAAAATCTAGAAAATGAAAATAAATCATTCGATCATAATGAACAAGTTGAATTGTGAAATATTAAATATATTTTCTCAAAAATTCTATTGAGGGTAAAATTTGGATGAGAAAATTATTTAATATAAAATATTGAAGTTTATTTTGGGAAATAAAAAAATAGAATTGAGTTGGATCAAATTACAAAGTACTGAGTCTAAATGCTCGAAAAGCACTCATATTTGGATCTAATGTGAGAGAGATCGAAAATCCCTTCATGGAAAACGAAGGGGCGACAGGGGATGCCATCCAACCTGCTCCTACTCTAAGTAGGAAGTTATTTTTCTAGTTGAAATAAGCTTCTACAATTCCACAAGGGTTCTATCTTCTCTTCTTATAAATAGATGGCATCAGTAGGGATTTATATACAACTTTGAGAGATTGTTACTCTATTGAAAAATAGGGAGAATTTATTCTTAACTATTAAATATATTTTTCCAAAATAAACATTTCTACTGGTTTCTATTAAATAAGAGAAAATTTTAGGTTTCACCCCGAAAAGAATAAAAAACTTTTTCTAGTTTTGTGTTTTGATTCAATTGGTTCAAGTCCACACTTCAAAGCATTTTGTGGTATGAGAATAGTGAAGAAGATCATTTGGTTTAAAGCTAGAAAACATCAAGGATTTGCTTATTCAAAAACACATTTATGATTTCAGTTTAACATTTATTGCCATAAATATCACAAACCGAGTCAGTTTTCAAAATTTTTATTTTCCTCTATAAATAAAACCATTTTCAAACTAGATTTTTTTCCAACATGATTTTGGTATCTCTCTTCTCGAATCCAGCGATTAGGTCGCGAGTAGGGTGTTACATCGACGCAATCACAAGTTTCCACGAAGTGAGCGACATGTTTACATAGATTTCCTTTACCATCAAACTATTGCAATTTTGGAGGTGGATAATGTTCAGGCATATTCAAATGATAAGTCCTTCAAATGTATGACTTCAAGTATGTATATGAAGGTAGAGCAACACTTTTGACTTGATCTTTAATGGTTTCTTTAATGAGCTCCTTAACTTGATCTAAAGAAACACTTTAAAGTCCTTCAACAATTTTGATTCCAACAACTTTGTGAAGAGGATGTTGAGTTTCGTAGGAAAAGGTTACTTCCTCTAAGATGTTCAATTTGATCATCCATTCCTTTTATGCTTGTAGTAAGACTCTCCATCGTTTTTGCTAGAGATCTACTTATTCTTCTAAGAATGTAGTGTCAGTTGTCATGACATTCATCACTCTGAAATTTGGTTCTGGGGGGATGTTGGAATATAATTTTCACTTGATTGACTCTTTTTTCTCCTTAATGATAACTGGTGAGCTACACTTGATCCATGAGTAGAAACTTCTTTTAAATCATGAGTTGGGCGAATAAGCATCAATAGAGTGGATTGTCATTTACCATTAAAGAAGTCTGTTGAAATAACTCTTAAAGAGCTTTTTTCTTTTGTTTAATTCCATAAGGATAAGCAAGAACATTGGTGCTTGATGATGAAGTGGAATGACTTGTAGGATTAGCTTGAGCAGGCTTGTGAGTTGGTTTGCTAATGGTTATCTTATTTGAGTTTAATGCAACTTTGAACTTTAACTTTTTGAGAGAATAGATAAAAGTCAAAGAATGTCCCAACAAGTGTATTAGAAACTTGTACATACAAATTCAACATTATTAACACAAGACATAAGTTTTCTATGAAATTGTCTTCTATGAAATAAATATTATTCGTGTTTTACTAATTCAACCAGGACTCTCGTCTCTCTCCCTATAAATAGATAGTACTAGTAAAGCTATTAACACAAGACATAAGTTTTAAATATTGTTATTCTGCTAGAAAGTAGTGAGAATATATTTTCAGAAAATAAATTTTATTTTATGGGAATTACAATTCTATTGGTTTCTATTGAGAGAGAATTACTTTGCTATTAAAAGTAATAAATCATTTCTGGTTTTGTGTTTAATTTGTGATTGTTCGTACCCACACTCAAAGCAATTTGTGGTACGAGAATAGAGGAGAAGGTCTAGGATCCATCATGCTCAAGAGTCGATTATGTTTAGGGAAGGTTATAGCATTCCTACAACGCTCAAAATTGGTACATTATTAATTATGTAATTGTCAAAAAATTGTAAAATTAAAAAATTGGAAATCTAATGTTTAATTGTGATCTCTTAAAATAAATTACTTATTTTAAAGTTTTATTAAAATTTCATAGTAAAATAATTTTCATTATCTCCTAATATCCACAAAAATATTTTTTAAAGAAAACGAAACTCGTGATACACTAATTGTTGGAAGATTCCACCCAAAGCAAACCAAGGACTAATCATAGAAAAGTTAGTGTATGTTAAAGTGATGGCAAATTGTGGAAAATGTTTCTCATTTAAAAAGATGAATTGTGACAAGTAATTTCATGGTGGTTAGGAAACAAACAAAATGACTTTAATAAAAGTTAAATAAAATTGCTTGTCCACATTCATAAAATTTATATTTTATTCACGGTTGGAATTATAAATTTCATAGAATGTCTACTCTTTCTTTTCTACTATTTCATTGTTGCAATGATGAGACGTTTAAAATTATTCAGGTTATTATTTTACATGATCCTCTCCATAACTACTTTTACTTGTGAGAGAAAAAAAGTCTAATATTGAAAGAGCCCATCAATATGAATATGTTTCTCTTTTTTTTTTCCTTATATTATTTATACATCCTTTTTTTAATATCATCAAGTTGGTATAATTTAATTATCAATAATATTTTCCTAACCTTTAAATTGGAGGATAAAACACATTTGAACACGATTAAACTCAAATTTTCTTACACTAACAATAATACCAATATATCAACTCAGCTAAAACTCAGTCAACCATATATTTTAATTTTTAAATATAATAAAACATGCGCATCTAGAATAAATCTAATATATATATATATAAAAGTGTATTGGGTTGGGTGGCGAATTTTGTTAATTTAAGTTTAGACATGGATTGTTGGTTTGATAATAGATGTGTTTTTTTTTTTTTGTAATTTTTATGTTCGGGTTCATCATCGATATTTTTGGAATTGAACTGCAATTGAAAAAAAAATTTTAAGATTTTTTTAAACACTAAATGTTAACTCTATTACAATTTAGACGCTTTTTTTTTTTTGGTTGAACATAAGCTTAGAAAATTAAGCGCTCATCAGTCCAAATGAAAATTATCATCAGTCACCAGTGACCGTCTAATATCTTCTTCAAGCTAGCATCTCACATAATGCAGAGGATCTTTCAAGATAACCAGCTGCTCAATTATGCCTCCATCTGCCATAGCTATGCAACCAACAACTTTATTGGCATTCCGCTGAAAATGTCAAAATTTGACTTCCCAAAATTTTGGAACACCAATCATAAATTTGTCTTACTTCAGCAGCACTACTTATTGTAGCCAACCCATTACAAATAGTATCAATCAGCATTGTGTTGCCACTTTCCATCTCAATACATCTGAATCCTAATTTCAGTCTTTCAAGAATAGCTCTAGCTTCAATCTAGGAGATATCATTCATACCTAATACAAAGATTAAGATAATACATTTAATAATAAAAGACTAATTTAATCCATTTCCTATAATACAAATATTTCCCGAATAATTTAAAAGTGAATTTTATGTTTGGGTTTTTGATGTTTGAAATATTGATGGATTCTACTTAAGTTTTGATTGATAAACTAATAAATGTAATTAAATATATTATAAGATACAAAATTATTGTTTGATTCTTCCATAAGTCGGTTTAGGACACTTTCGTTGGGTGACTTACCTGTAAGTCTTCTTACGCCTACATTAATTCACATTTACTTTTGAAATTCTATGTAGAAAAAGGATGTATGGAAAGGTGTATATAATTAGTAAATATATATATATATATATATATATATATATATTTTATAGCGTTACTATAATTTTAAAATATATTATTGTTAAAAAATTTAAATTTCATATAAAATTTTAAACATATTTTTATTGATTTTTTTAGAGAAAAATATATTTTGTTGATTGTTTTAAGGCTTACAATTTTTTAAGTAGTTTTAAATATTTTATAAAGTATTTAATTTTAAAAATATATCTTTTTAAAAGGGAAATTCATTAATTCATTTAATGAATAAGATCATACAATTTGAAGGGAGAAAAATAACAAACACGTTGTATGCGTTGAAGGACAAGCTCTATCAATATAACAAAAACTTCAGTTTCAGCATCAATAGATCAATATGGCACGTTGGCGATTTGCTCTGTCACAACTCAAGCACAATATATTAGGAGTGATTGCAAACATTTAATATAATAAGGAAATCAGCAACAGATGGTCCAAAGCACTTAAAAATATGTTTTTAGATCACTTTAAATTTCAAAAAGAAATTTTTTTAATAATTTTTAAATTTTTGTTAAGTGTGATCGGTCATAAAAAAAAACACCTTTTATATGATTTTAAAATTCTTTTCAAAAGATAAATTTGATGTCTGCATTGAATTCTAGAGAAAAGAGTAGGTTTAAGAGTCGGTTATGTGTAAGGAAGATTGTACTAGCCCTACAACACTCAAAATTAGTACTTATTAATTACGCAATTGTCGAAAAATTTAAAATTTAAAATTGGGAAATCTAATGATTAATTATGACCCCTTGAAATAAAACACTAACTTTTCGAGTGAATTAAAATTTCTTAGTGAAAAAATTTTTGATATCCACAAAAATATTAAAAATGTTTTTAAAAGAAAAAAAACTCGTAAATTCACTTTATTTAGAAAAAAAGATATCTCCAAATTAATTTGATTAGTGGTTCACCGCCTTGGAGGCTTGTGTCCAATGAAAGTATATTTTATAAATTAACTTATTATTAAACATTAAAAAGATATCCGAAAGAATAATTTTTTATTAATTTTGTTTTAAGTCACCAAAATCTATATTGAACAAATCAAATTTAGTGACAAAATTAAATAAAATTTTAAGTTTACTTGCAAAGGTAAATCTGAGTTAAATGGTAAATTTACTTATATTTTCAAAGTGTAATGATAAACATCATAAATTTCAATACACTTATAATATAGTGGCAAATTTACACTATAACTCCATAATTATTGAAGCTTTTATCCCCAAATCTTCCACAGTTTGTGGAAGAGCTTGTCAATTACTGAAGTTTAGCCCTAAAGGCCCATTTGTGTTAATAAAGTTAACATTTACTATTTAAAAAATAATTTTTATTTAACAGAGTTAATATTTTTAAAGTTTTATGATTTTATAAATGAAATATTTCTTCTAGAATTAAACTAAAATTGAAAAAAATTTAAAATATTTTTTACACAATAAATGTTAACTCTATTGTAATTTGGATATATTTGATTAAAGTAACTAAAATAAAACATTTAATAATAAAAGGAGGACTTTTAACTGTATTTTATGCTTGCCTTTTTTATGTATGACGTATTGATGGATATTGATGGATATTAATTAAGTTTTGATTGATACCGCGACATATAAGGGAAACCTAATTAATATGTAAAGTTGACCAATTTTGATAAAATAAAATTAAGGATAGGACTAAGATTTTTAAATAAAAACAATAAGACTTAATTTTTAAGTTTTTAAATATAAGGACTAAATCTCAAATTTTATCAAAGTACAAGGACAAATAGATTATTTCAACCTTATTTTGTTTAAAAAGTTTTTTACATTTATTAGATCAAAATATTTTGTTAGTGCTTGTACTTTGACAACATTTAAAATTTAATCCTTGTGCTTAAAAAGTTAAAAATTAAGTCTTCTCACTTTTCTAGTTTAAAAAACTTAGTCCTACCATTAGGATTGTAAGTATTTTCTATTAAAATCTGTAAACTTGGATATATGCTGAGTAGACTGCATTCATATACTGTTGCATATGATTGATAATAAAAAACCTATTAAGCTGAAATTTTTAATGGAATTAAGAATTATTGGACTAGAATTTTCAAATTAGAAAAATAGGAGGATTGGATTTTTTTTAACTTTTAAATTACAGGGACTAATAGCATATTTTAAACAATTTATTATTCTAAAAATAAAAGAATATATAGTAATTATTAAAATATATTTTTTAAGTTTTTTTAATGGATTATGTGGAGTAACGTGAAGAAAATTTAGGAGAAATTTTGAAAATTCGATTCTTTGTACGTATTTTCTAAAGAAGAAGACTTGACATTTATTTTGAAATTTCTTCAAAACTTTGCTTTCCTTTTTAATTTTTAGGGTAGTCTTAAATTTATCAAGTTTATCAAGTGTGCGAGGGTTGAAACATATTAAAGCATCCTCTCTGGGCTTTTCTTCATCATCCAAACTATTTTATCAGATCAACTTCCCTTTTCCTACTTTTTTTTTTTATTTTCTTGCCTTATTCCGTCTTGCAATCATGAACTACAACGCTTGCTTTCATCTTCTCTTAGCTTTATTCATACCATGTTCCGTACTTTGCTTGGCTATGACAGTCAAGAATCTCAACTCCGATCAGTTTGCACTTCTCGAGTTTAAGGATCACATTGCCGGTCCTCAAAATGTCTTGGCAAACAATTGGACGGCCTCAACCTCTGTTTGCAATTGGATTGGTGTTACTTGTGGCATCCTCCATAAAAGAGTTATAGCTTTGAATCTTACAAGCATGAATCTTAGGGGTACTATCCCTCCACACCTTGGAAATCTTTCACTTCTACTCTCACTCGACTTGAGTAGCAACCATTTCTATGGCTATCTCCCTAAAGAATTGGGCCAATTGCATCGTTTGAGGATCCTTCGATTAAGCTACAACCGTCTTAATGGGGAAATTCCATCATGGCTTGGGAACTTACAGAGAGTTCGAACGCTGAAAATGAAAAATAATAACTTTACAGGCACAATCCCTGAAACACTTGTTAACATGTCTAATCTAGAGATCTTGAACTTGGAATTCAATCAATTATCTGGCCAGGTTCCATCTTCCATCTTCAAGATTTCTTCTTTGAAATCTATTAGTCTCTCCAGCAATAGCCTATCAGGTAGTTTGCCTAATGATATGTGTCAACATCTTCCCAAGCTTGAAGAGCTTTACCTGAGTTGCAATGAATTATCTGGTAACATTCCATTTGGCATGGGCAAATGCAGCAACCTTAAAAGTTTGTCGTTGTCCTATAATCAATTTATGGGGATCATTCCAAGAAGTATTGGAAATCTAACACAACTCCAGAAATTATATTTGGGGTTTAATAATCTAGAAGGTAATCAATTTCCTTGATTTCTTGAATTTAAAGTATTTTTTTATAAAAGAGTTTGATTTTGAATAGATAACAAAAGGAAAAACTTTTTTATTTCATTTGATGAAAAACATATGCTGAAATATATTAAATCTAACATCTCCAAATTACTGTAGAACAAAACGAAAACCTCTTTGACTTATGCTAACAATATAGGCAATTTGACATCTTGATTTTTCGACTAAATATGTGTGCAGGTCAAATTCCTGAGGAAATCGGTAATCTTCTTGGTTTGGAGCTGCTTAGTATTAAAGAAATTAAAGGCCTCACAGGTCAGATTCCAACTTCGATCTTCAACATTTCTTCTCTGAAGACCATTGATCTCTCCAACACTAGCCTATCAGGTAGTTTGCCTAATGATATGTGTCAACATCTTCCCAAGCTTGAAGCGCTTTACCTAAGTTGCAATGAATTATCTGGTAACATTCCATTTGGCATGGGCAAATGCAGCAACCTTAAAAATTTGTCGTTGTCCTATAATCAATTTATGGGGATCATTCCAAGAAGTATTGGAAATCTAACACAACTCCAGGAATTATATTTGGGGTTTAATAATCTAGAAGGTAATCAATTTCCTTGATTTCTTGAATTTAAAGTATTTTTTTATAAAAGAGTTTGATTTTTAATAGATAACAAAAGGAAAAACTTTTTTATTTCATTTGATGAAAAACATATGCTGAAATATATTAAATCTAACATCTCCAAATTACTGTAGAACAGAAACGAAAACCTCTTTGACTTATGCTAACAATATAGGCAGTTTGACATCTTGATTTTTCGACTAAATATGTGTGCAGGTCAAATTCCTGAGGAAATCGGTAATCTTCTTGGTTTGGAGCTGCTTAGTATTAAAGAAATTAAAGGCCTCACAGGTCAGATTCCAACTTCGATCTTCAACATTTCTTCTCTGAAGACCATTGATCTCTCCAACACTAGCCTATCAGGTAGTTTGCCTAATGATATGTGTCAACATCTTCCCAAGCTTGAAGCGCTTTACCTGAGTTGCAACGAATTATCTGGTAACATTCCATTTGGCATGGGCAAATGCAGCAACCTTAAAATTTGTCGTTGTCCTATAATCAATTTATGGGGATCATTCCAAGAAGTATTGGAAATCTAACACAACTCCAGGAATTATATTTGGGGTTTAATAATCTAGAAGGTAATCAATTTCCTTGATTTCTTGAATTTGAAGTATTTTTTTATAAAAGAGTTTGATTTTTAATAGATAACAAAAGGAAAAACTTTTTTATTTCATTTGATGAAAAACATATGCTGAAATATATTAAATCTAACATCTCCAAATTACTGTAGAACAGAAACGAAAACCTCTTTGACTTATGCTAACAATATAGGCAGTTTGACATCTTGATTTTTCGACTAAATATGTGTGCAGGTCAAATTCCTGAGGAAATCGGTAATCTTCTTGGTTTGGAGCTGCTTAGTATTAAAGAAATTAAAGGCCTCACAGGTCAGATTCCAACTTCGATCTTCAACATTTCTTCTCTGAAGACCATTGTTCTCTCCAACACTAGCCTATCAGGTAGTTTGCCTAATGATCTTCCCAAGCTTGAAGTGCTTTACTTAGAAGATATTGAATTTTCTTTGTTTCTTTAATTTAAAATATTTTTTCATAGAAGAATTTGATTTCATTCAAGGCAAAATAGTTAATTTGATGGAAAAAAAATATGCTTAAAGTATTTTTAGTTGAACAGTTTAGAAAATTGATTTATTTTACTGAATAAACTGATCTATTTTATATAAGTAATTTTTTTAAAAAAATCATTAGAAATCCTTTGTCTGTAGAAGAAAAGAAACCAATGTGGAAAATATATTTATTTAAAAAAAAATGAAACAACGATATATATATATACACATTTATATACCTAGATTCTCATATCACCTGTTGCACGTGATTTTTAACTAGCCTTTAAATAATGTTTTTTTTTTCTAAAATTATTCTAATTAGTTTTTTTTTTTTGTTATTCAAATGGTTGAATATAATTAAAATATATTAATTTATATAATAAATTTTCAAGTTACAATTAAAGTATATGTACCATATTTAGTATACAATATAATTTTACTTCATATAATTTTAAAAAATATTATTAAAAATAATAAATAATAAATATAATTAAAATATATCACTAATTTTTTGTTAATTCAAAAATAGTGCTAATAATTTTTTTATCATCATTAAATCATCTGTACAAAATCTAAAAATTGATTTAGTGTTAATTCAATTCATTTTTTTCTTTTCTTGATACTTAATAAATTGATCTTCAAAGATTGTAGATGATATATAATTAATATTAATATAATATATTAGATCATATAAATATATTATCTATAAAT
Source organism: Gossypium turneri (assembly GCA_008044935.1). Lineage (NCBI taxonomy): Eukaryota > Viridiplantae > Streptophyta > Magnoliopsida > Malvales > Malvaceae > Gossypium > Gossypium turneri. Next base: position 8,907,844 of record CP032575.1, read on the forward strand.
TTATTCATCAATTATAAATTTACTTGTTAAATAATTATTTGGAACTAAAGTACTTTTTTTTTGTTTTTTTAACGTGAATATCTATATTATTATTAAATCTTTTAATTGAATTGGTGTCATGAGTCAACTGGGCACCAACTCGGTTAGGAAAATTACAAAAATACTCTTTCGTATTTAATATAAGTTATAGTATTTTAAGGTATTTTAGTTTTTTATTTTTAAAAAACTTATGGTGATATTTGAATCCACATCAATACATAAATCCTTAAATTTATCACTTAAATTTATGATGCCACAGATTAACTCGACACCAATTTAGGAATTGACAACAACATCATCATAAATAACTGTATTCATTTAGTATTCTTACTTTGATGTGTTCATATGTTTAAATTATGTTTTACTTACAATTTAATCTATTTTTATTTTAATATGGTAGATATGCCATGTGTTATTATTAAATAGTTTCAAATTATACATTTCATTATTTATCATAAGTTATTTTAAAACACAAATTTGTGTTCTAAATACGTGGTTCTCATACACGTATGTGTATGATAAAGTTTCTAATAATAATTTAAGTATAAAGTAATTCAATATAAATTTTAAATTTTGATTATATATTTTTTAGAATAAGTTTTTTAATAGAATCAAAATTGTTATTTATAAGGATGCTAAATTTTCTTATGAAGTGAATTTATTTAAGCAAATATTTTAGTAAAACCAAAATTCTTATATAAATCTTAAAAGTAATAAAAATTATTTAAAATAACAAATTCAATAATATAGTAAACAACAAAGACTATATAATTATCAGTTCAAAAGTTTCTCAAAATCCATGCATTTATATATATTATAGATATATTTTTAATGGCTTAATGCACAGTTTATTCCCTACAGCATATTGCTCTTTTTTTTTTTTTTTTTTTTACTTTGGTCCTTAATGTGTTTTTACCCACTTTAATACCTAATATTATCAAACATTTCTAGTGCAGTCTCTAACATTAGGTGTTCTTGGCTTCATTCACTGGGCGTTAAAAGAATAGAATGAGATATCTAATCATAAATTGCCACGTGGCATATGATAGCATCATGATGGCATCATCATCTAGAAAACAAACCAAAAAAATCTTTAAAATTTCAAATAAAATTATAAAAAATAAATGCATTATAAATATATAATTGTTTTAAAAATATAAAAATTTGTTAATTTTTAAATTTGTAATACATAATAAAATTATTAAAAATTGTTAGAAATTGTTAAATATTGTAAAAAAATTATAAAAAATTATTAGAAATTATAAAAGACGATAAAAATTTGAAAAAAAGTTAAAAACTAGTAAAAATTGCATAACTTGAAATAAAGTATATATTCGCTAACATTTTTAAAAAAATTAAAAATTTGATATTAAAATTGTATATTGTGGTAGAATCATTTTTTATAAAAAATATTTTAATAAATTTTAATATTTTAAAATATATCAAAATTTAGTACTTTACCAACTCCCTAATTCATAAATAAGAAGATAATACACTTTAGCATACTTGAACCCACATTCTCCTACATTGGCAACAACGCACATGCCAATCAAGCTAAGACTCAATCGACAATTTTTTAGAATAATTAAACATGCAACAATAGTTCTTAAGATATTAGTCTAGACACAAATAACTTATCTTGAAATAGTAAAGCAATATTTGGAATAATTAAAAACATAGATATCAAGTTTATTTTATTTTTCAAAATGCCATACTAGACATAAAAACTTTTTAATAGTGTTAGTAAATGAACCTAAAATTTTCAATTCAAAAAGTAGAGAGACTAAATCACAAAAATAAAAAATATAAAGATTAAATTTCAAATATACGAAAAATACAAAAATTTTGAGCAAATAATAATCTTTAAATTTTACACTATAATTTAATAACAATGAATAATTAACCCAATAAATAAAAATCATATCAGTTTACATTAAAAACAATGGCTTTAACCTTTTTGTTTCCCAAATCATAACTAATTATTATTCAGTGCCAGTCTCATTTTTAAGATTGATTAGATGCCACATTCTCATGCCAAACTTTTATTTTTATTTTATTTCAAGTTTTACAATATTTTAAAATATTATTAGTGTATTATATGTTTTGTCTATACAAATCACAAGACTAATTACTACTTGAAACTTCTTATTATGTCTCAACTTTCTAATTGATTTCATCACATTTTTCCATGCCAAAATTTTATTCTTAATTGATTTAAAGTTTTACAGTTTTTATTTTAATGTATTATATATTTTGTGAATTTGGTATTCAATGAATATGTATACTAAAAGATGCTATTTTACAGGTAATTTACCACCCATCACCAATGCTCCAAAGCTTGAGTTTCTTTTATTGTGGAGAAATAAACTTAGCGGAAACATTCCCAACTCTATCTCCAATGCTTCCATGCTTAAGGAACTAGACTTGGGATATAACTTATTCTCTGGCCCAATCCCTAAAACGCTTGGCAACTTAAGACACCTTGAATGGTTCGGAATCGTAAACAATAATTTGATTGCAGGATCTGCTATTCATCATGACTGGACCTTTCTTTCTTCTTTGGCGAATTGCAAGCATTTGAAAAGAATAATGGTTTCAGGAAATCCATTGGGTGGTGTTCTTCCTACTTATATCGGGAACCTTTCAAAATCCCTTCAATACTTTTATGCCTCTAATTGTGAGCTTCAAGGCATTATTCCTATGGAAATAGGTAACTTAACCAACCTATTGCTTTTACAACTTGGCTATAATAAATTAAGTGGATTGATTCCAGCATCAATAGGAGGAATGAGAAATCTCCAAGGTCTATTTCTTTCCTCTAATAAATTAGGAGGGCCTGTCTCAGAAAGCCTCTGTGGTTTGGAGAGACTATACGAGATGGATTTAGGGTTGAATACGCTGCATGGATCCATACCCTCTTGTTTGGGTAATATTACTTCTTTGGGATATCTTTACTTAGATTCCAACAAATTGAGTTCTACAATACCCTCAACTTTGTGGAATCTTAAAGATATCTTAGAAATAGATTTATCATCAAACCATCTTCACAATTCACATGCTATTGATGTTGGAAATTTGAGGAGTCTACTGAAACTAAATTTATCAAGGAATCTTCTCACGGGCGATATCTTATCCTCATTTGGGGGTCTTATAACTTTGGTTTCATTAGATATATCAAATAATATACTACATGGTCATATCCCTGAATCATTTGATGGATTGATTAGTTTGGAATTCTTGGATTTATGCAATAACAATCTCTCTGGAGTCATTCCCAAATCTTTGGAAAAGCTTTTATATCTAAAGTATTTTAATGTGTCTTTCAATAGACTTGAAGGGGAAATTCCCAGCGAAGGATGTTTTTCAAACTTTTCTAGCACATCATTCATGAAGAATTATGCACTTTGTGGTCCACCTAGACTGCTAGTCCCACCTTGTAAAAACGACATCCACAAAAACTCCCAAATGATTATATTGCATGCTTTTAGGTATGGTTTACCAACAATTGGTATTGTCGTAGTATTAATAGTCTTAACTATTATGTATAGAAGATGCCAAAGAAGGAGTACAGCTCTACCAATTAAAGATGATTTGTTGTCTTTGAAGACACCGAGAAGAATTTCACATGCTGAACTTTCACGAGCAACTAATGGATTTGAGGAAAGCAATATGCTTGGTTCAGGGAGTTTTGGATATGTATATAAAGGGAGGCTTTCAGATGGAATGGAAGTTGCAATAAAAGTTTTCAATTTGCAAACAGAGGGAGCATTTAGGAGTTTTGACATTGAATGTGATGCTATGCGTAATATAGTTCATCGTAATATTGTGAAGGTCATTACTTGCTGCTCAAGTCTTGACTTCAAAGCCTTGGTGCTTGATTACATGTCTAATGGAAAACTTGAGAAATGGTTACATTCTGAAAATTGTTTCCTTGATATCATACAAAGGGTCGACATAATGATAAATGTTGCGGTTGGCATAGAACACCTCCACAATGGACATCCAACACCTATAATTCATTGTGACATAAAACCAAGCAATATTTTACTAGATGAAGACATGGTTGCACATGTTGGAGATTTTGGCGTTGCCAAATTGTTGGGAGAAGGTGAAGTAATGAAGCAAACCATGACTCTTGCAACCATCGGGTATATGGCACCAGGTAAATTCTTTTTTATTTTTGTATGTTTATTTTCCTAATTTACATTATATTTTTGTTTCATGTGTATGTGGATATATATTTGAATAAGCATTTTAGAAATAATTGAGGATGAATGATGTTCTAATTATACTTGAAATGCAGAATTTGGATCAGCAGGAATTGTTTCTATAAAATGTGATGTATATAGTTATGGGATCATCCTTTATAGAAACTTTCACAAAGAAAAAGCCAACTGATAATGTTTTTTTTGAAGAAAAGAGTATAAGGCATTGGATGGAAAGTTCATTGCCTAAAGGAGCGATAGAAATTGCAGATGTTGATTTATTAAGAAGAGAGGATGAGTACATTGTTGTTAAAGCAAATTGTATTTCATCTATCATGGAGTTGGCTTTGAATTGTTCAGCTGAGTTACCAGAAGAAAGAAAAGATATGAAAGATGTTGTGGTTGAGCCGAAGAAAATCAAACAAAGGTTGCTAAACAACATCGAACATTTTTAACAGAGATGGTGAGTAATGAGTACACTTGTGGTTATTAATTCACACTTAATTTTATCTTTTATTCAACATTTTTAATCTATTCTGGAATTTTAATCATATAAACTATTTTTTTTCTTTTGCTCTCACGTAGTAGGCTCTCTTCAAAATTCAAACTTCTTTTGCAAAATCAAAATGGAAACCAATAAAATAAGCAACAAGCCTTCCCATGAATTACAGTTTATGGTAGCTTTTGGACAACAAGTTATTTTCTTTGTTAGATTGGATTTTCTTAGTTTCTTTTTCCATTCACGGTATAATTTTATTTTAATCTTTTGCCAAAGATTTTATTAGGGTCGAAGCCAAAAAATCCTTTTAGGGGTGAAATTAAATTGTAATTTTTACTATAGTAAAAATATAATTTCACCATTTTAATAGCCTATATTTTATAATTTCTAAAGAATTAAATCAAAGTTTTATCATTTTTGGGGGTGCCAAAGTACAATTTTACCTTTATCATTTCAAAATTTTAAAAATCTTAAAAATTTTAAATGGCTTAAATAGAAATTTTTTTATTTTAAATGACATATAAGTTTTATCTGTTTTCAAGTATTTTCTAAGTCTTTCTCTTTATTTCCTTCTAAATTTTTCAATTCAGAGATAAGTATAACACAATGGTCTTAATTGAGCTAGATTGCCTCGTCAGGTAATTTGCTGCTTTCCATTTATTTAGAGTTATTTAGAGTGTTTTGTATTTAATATTGTCATAGTTAAAAGTATCATTCATCATCTAATCTAATTGTGTTTTTGGCTAGTGGTTGTTGATCAAGGAAAACTAAAGGAGGCCAATAAGAAGAACGAAACTCCACATCTTTACTATCATGTTCTACAAAACAAAGAGACTTTTTTCTCGATGAAATTTGTATTGGGCTATCAATGTTTCATGGATTATGTTGTTTTTCTAATGTAAGAGGGGGTTTTGCCAATATTGCACACAAAATCAAAGTATTATTTGCCAATGCTTAGCTTAATCAACTCTAATGCTGCTGTGGATTTGATTTGTCTTTACAGTATTTAGTGATTATTTTGTGAATGTTAATTGCCTTTGGGCCTTTCAAAGAAATTCAACAAGCCTACAAGTCATTTAATTACCTTTGGATCTCCCATGAAATTTTTATGTATGAAACATACAATATATGGCTTGAATTTCATAATTATATTATATATAATGAATCATTTGTTTCTTTTTTACCCTCTCCTCCAAAATAACCATTAACATCTCAAAATCACCCGTATGATCCCAAAGGTCTCTTAGCTTGTCTAAACATGTTTTTTTTTCTTTCATATTTTGTTAATAAAAAATACAAATTTATTTTAATCTTTCAAAAATTTATAATTTAAACCTCTAAAAAAGAAATTTTTATCCGTCAAACTCCCACGAATACTAACCTATATATTGTTGTTAATCCAAATAGAATATTGGGTTTAGGGTTGGAGCAAATTTAAAGATTCAGGCAGGGGTGTTGGCCCAACCAAAATGGGAAAAAAATTATATTAGGACCCTTTAAAAATTAATAAATTATTACATGATAAAATTATATTTTAACTTCTCAAAATTTTATAATTTAATTCTAATTCTTCTAAATTTTTTTTTAGATTCGCCCCTATTCAAAACTTCAAGCCTTTTTTTGGTTTGGTAGTATAGCATGGTTGTTGGAAAATTGAGTGGATTAATTTATTTAATATTTTTCAATCCCACTTGCCCGTGTGTGATAGCTCTAGTCTCCACACGCCCTTGTCACTTACCCACATGCCCGTGTGGGTTTTGGGGTTTTGAATTTTTTTCTCTTTAAATTGGTATTTTAATTTGTTTAAGTTACAAGTTACTCCTTAATAATAAAACTTGAATTAGACATAGTAAACGGACTCAAATTAAGCTGAAAATTTTGGGCTTGTATAATTTGACTAAAAGAAGGGTGGTAAACACTTTGATCTAAAATGGGATTAGTTTTACATTAGGTGGTAAAATGACAAAATTGCCCTTAGGTTAAATTACCTAGGAAAAGTTTAAAATTGGCTCATAATTTACTTCTGCATTAATAAATAACTAATAATTAGATAAGATTGAGGTGTTATAAGGTCGAGGTGTATCTTGGGTGGTCGTTAGCTGGAGTGTCACTTAGGTGGCTAATGTAATGCTTCGAATTCGAGCTGGTCTATCTCGGTTGGGTTTGGGGTGTCACAATCTATCATAGGGTTCATCTCTCTTAGGTATTTAGATAATTAGTTCATGCTTAAAAATAAAAACATCCAAAGGCCAGTATAACTGAAAGAAATAAAGAAACTCATGATAATCTCTTAAGAAATCAGCTGAGAATCTTCAATCTTGATGAAAATCTGCTTTAGAGTCAACTTCAATAGTGTCTTTTGAGTTATTTTCTTAAATATTCTAGGAAGGTTCTCTCCTATCTTCTTATTTTTTCATATATACGTATTAAAATGCTCGAAAAATCTAAAATTTGCATTTTTTTGCAGTTCAGAGTGCAAATCTACGAAATCGACACAACCTACCACATGACAGTGTGGGTCACACGGTCATGTGGAATAGATCAGCCCGTGTCCTATAGTTTGCCCCCATTTTCAGGTTTTCGTTCATTTTTCGCTCAATAAGAATAATCAACCAAAAACACATTAAGAATGATGTTAAAACATATCAATTTTAGCAGTTATGAAATATCCCCACACTTGAGCATTTGTTTGTCCTTAAGCCTTATTCAAGTTAATCTCCCTCAATTTATTGTTTTCACTGACAATGCCTTATGAATAATCTACAGATAATCATGCATTGGAAATTGAAACTATCATGACACTAAAGAATAAAAGCAATCTAAGCAGAAATTTGTAAAGCACAAAAAACATAGGCGTATCCTCTATCTCAATAATTACCTAAAATTCAAACTCAACAATAATCAATACCCTAACTAAGATTCACTCAAAGCACTCAAAGTGTTTAAGGTTAAAGTACTGTGTGCTCAACAGTTGAACGAAAAATATGATTATCATAGGCTTGCTTGAAAAACAAATCTCCACCGCTATAAAAACAAATCGAGATGATACACCAATCAAGAGGTCTTTAGAAAGTTGTAACGGGACTTAGATTAAGGGTACGAAAAAAGTCAGAAAAGTTGGTTACAATTAAGAGTCGAGTTGGTAAGTTACCAAACCACAAAAAAACTATAAATGTTATTAAAAATACGAAAAAAATTATTTTTAAAATATTTTTGCAATTTTTATGTAATTTTAAAGAGCAAGGACCAAATTAACAAAAACTATAAATGTTTAAGTCTAAAAATAACTATAAATGTTATTAAATTAGGTGTAGTTTGAGGACTATAACCCTACTATCTAGTTTTTATATATTAATCTTAATTCCGAATTAGCCTATCATTAGTTAGAAATGGTTTCTAGAATATTTATACATATTTAGCTTATACTTTATGTAATAGTTGAAGTTCAATGCACATATTAGATTACTTTAAATTTAAACTAACCATTTATGATAATAGATAATCGTACGTAATTTTTCTTATTATATATGGGATGTTCATATTATCTAACATGTAAAAGGCGAATTCCTTAATTTTAATGAAGGGCAATCAGTTTTCAGCTTATCCCATTTTCTTTTAGTTTCTAACAAAATCAATTGATTTGATTATGTATTTCATTACTCGATAATTAATTACCTTAATCCATTATAACTGATTTTAAAATTGATTTTATCCATCTAATGGACTTGACCGAGTCAACTAAACCAATATCATCGGTTTTAATTGGGTTTTGCTCCCCTACCCAAAAACATGTCGATGTTATTAAATTGGTATAAAAGATTAATTCTAAAAAAGTCAATCAATGCTAAATTCACATATAACTCCAACGACCCCTCAAAAAATCAAATTGAATGCATCAACAACAAGTTTAATGTCGATGTTTTATTATTTCCCAAAAGGTTGATAAGACTCAAATTATAGAATAAAATCATGAGGTCTTAGATGCAATTGAATTAAATGTGATCCTAAAATGCTAGAGTTCTTATCCCACAAATGTGAAAGTGCTTGTCAAGCACTGAAGTATAACCTAAATATTGGTTTGTGTTAAAATTCAAATGTTTGTGTCATCCAAAAATATTTCTAAAATATTTCTCAACATGTTTCATTTTTTTAATTTCTTGATTCATGAAAACAAATTTTGGTATTTCTCAACTTGTTAAATTAGTGCTCAATCTTTTAAAGGTTGCTCACATAAGGATCAAACCTTTCAAAATTGTCAAATAAGAGTTTAACCTTTACAAAAGTGCTAAAATAAAGATTTTTCATGCACTTCAACCCAATTTGTAGAAAAAATAGGAAATGCTGATATGTTTAGAGTAAAACACATAACCTGATAGACAACATTTGAGAAGCCCTTATTTGAACACCTTTTAAAAGGTTAGGGCCTTATTTGTCTATTTTAAAAAGTTTGGCCTTCATTTAAGCACTTTTATAAGGGTTTGATCCTTTTGTGAGCAACCTATAAAAGGTTTAACTTCAATCTTAACATTGAACTTAGTTGAAATGAAACATAACCTGAATTTTAAATTATGACTTATATATTGGTAGAGTATTCATCTTCACTTGAAACATCTTCACTTCAAACCATTGTTGTAACCCAATCATCTCTCTAAAAATTAAAAATTGAATGTGGAATTGAATTAAATGTGATACAGAAATGTTGGAGTTATTATCCCCGAATCACCCGCAAATAACGATGGCAATTGTGGAAAAGGCCCTCCATTAATAACCCTAAAGACTCGTTTATGTTAAAATTGAGAGCTTCGTTTCATCCAAAAAGATGTGGTGCTCTTGAATGCAATTGATTGTGACTGAAAATTGAAGTGAAGTTGATGGAAAATAAGTTAGAAAATTCTAATTCTCCAAAAATTGAATGTGAAACAGCAAATTCAATGTCGACGTTTTTTTCTTTACCGTTTGAAGCAATGATATAAGAAAATCCTAAATGCATTTGGATTAAGCGTGAAGAAGAAATGTTGAAATTGTTTTGCTCAAATAGAGACCCACAATTGTGGAAAGCTGACTCAATACTCAAAAAGTATAATTACAAATCTACAAGACATGCATGTCTTAAAATTTACATCAATATTTTAAATTAAGAATATTAAATAAATAAATTATTTATCATATTGTTATCATTAATCTTGAGTTCGTGTCAAGTTAATTTTTGACACCAACTCAATCAACAATAAAAATATTTTATCATACTCACATGTGTGTGAACAAATATATTTTATATTAAAAAAGTATAATTATAAAAGAAAATATGTAAAAGATCTCAATAGTCTCTCTCAATTACCAAATTGAGGAAATTGGTCACCCTAAAAAAAATCAGAGCAATTTAGTCCCTATTAATTTTGAAAGTGAGCAACTAAGAATAATTAATCAGGATGTTAATTTTCCATAAAATGTACATGATTTTGGTTGGTATAATAATAAATTTAGCTAGTTTTACTTTAACAAAATTTTCCCGCAACGTTTGTGTAAATATGTAAATGTTGAGTATGAATTTCTTGAAATTTTTTAAAAATTAAGGCCAAAATGACAAAATATATAAACATTGAAGGCTAAATTTATTACTATACCAATCAAAATTATGTACAATTGATGGAAGAATTTAACACCATAATTAATTATCCTTAGTTACTCACTTTCAAAATTGATAGGGATTAAATTGCTCCAATTTTTTTGAGAGGGACTAATTTGTGTAATTGTGAAATTAAGAGGGATTGGAGAGGTCTTTTTACCAAAAATACATTGACAAATGATTATTAGTGGAGTGGTAAGCATTTTCTATATGAATTTTTTTAGTCTTGTGTTCTCAAATAATATTTTTCAATCGTTTTACTTGAAGATTATATCAAAGTATGAAAAAGTGAAAATACACTTATAATAATATTAATTTCCCTTTAAAATAAGAATATTTTAATAATCTTAAGCCCCTGACTGAGTTGGTATCCCAAGCCAACCATACATGAACTCTATTTAGAATAAGTTATATCATTCAAGGATACTTTAATGTTCTTAATGACAAATAATTGGCGAGGGTAATAAATATAACTTTATTGATGTAATAGGATAAAATTTTATTTTATGCACAATTTAATCTCTTTTTTTTTTCATTTTAATATCATACATATTTCATGTGTTATTACTAATTAGTTTCAAACCATAAATTTCATTCTTTATTGTATGTTAATTTTAAACACATCTTTGTATTCTAAATTTATGGTTTTCAACACATAAGTGTGTGATAGGATTTGCAGTCAATATTTAAGAGTTTTATTGAGTTAGTGTAACCCTCAATCAGGTCACCAACTCAGAAATATATTCACCAAAAGCCCCTCATTTTTAAGCTATTATTATATTTAAGTGTTTTAGAGTTAGTGTCACCTTTAACCACGTCATCAACTCAATTATGAAATTATAAAATTGATAATTAATATTATTACCATGTCACTTTTGTCTTTTCATAGTTGTATATCATCTTTAATTAAAAGAATTATAAATTATAAATCTAAAGATTGAACATGTATTTACTAGCATTAAAATATAAGTACTTTACCACCCAACCTATACTCAATTTAAAAGAAAATATTTTTAACATAAAATGGGTGTTACAAAATTTGGTTATATATATGTTTTTCATATATTATAATATATGTTTTCAAATAAAAAATATAAATTGTAGATGTAATTGTAAGACACATTGTACTCATAAATAAAAAATATAAATTTGAAGCTTAAAAAAAATATTGCCACAAACTCTAAAAAGGAGATGAAGGATCCCATAAAAGTAAATATATATTTATTATAATTTGATTACGTCAATTGTTTGAATTAAGTATTTCATTACTTAATAATCAATTCGCTTAAACTATTATAATTAATTTTAAAATTGATTTTACGTGGGGCGTATAGCTAGGGACATGGGCTTGACAGAGCCAACTCAACCTATATCATCTGTTTCTATTGACTTTTGCTCGACCCTACCCCAAAGACCTGTCAATGTTGTTAAAATTGAAATATTTATCTTGTTGGAGAAGACTAACTGTAGAAACGTAAGTCAATGCTAAAGTGATATGTCCACGTTTTTGTTTTTGTTTTTGTCTTTGTTTTCAAAATATTTGATAAGCCTGAAATTATAAAAGATAATCATGAGGTCTTAAATGCAATTATGATATTTCTAAAAAGATATTTCTCAACAATTTTTTTAATTTCTTAATTGATGAAAACAAATTTAGGTATTTCCCAATTTGTAAAAACATGAATTTTTTTTTTGAATTTCAAGGTTTTTCTTAGCTTTTTTATATTATTTTTGAATATCTTATTATAATTTCTTAAAAAATAATATATTTATAAAATTTTCTAAACCATAAATACCAGTTAAGGAGAATGTGATAAAATTAAGGGTAAACGTGTATTTAAGCCAAAGAAAATAAAAGAATAATAATGAAATTCACCTAAAAACAATTACAAGGACTAGATGAACAATTGGACCTAAAACTTTGTTTGAAATGATGTCATTAGTGTGTTACATCAGCTTTCTTAGATAGATAAGATTAAACTTGTATCTCTTTCCAATAATTTGACATCATTTCAATAGTTTCATCATGAAAAAGATCAAATTCAAAATGATATGTCAATTTTTTAAACGAAAATGTTGAAATGACATTGGATGAATAAAAAAAGATACAAGTTTGATGGTATCCCAATGCCATTTAATCCTTTCGTGCGTAGGAGTATAACTTTAGGGTGAGTTATTACAAAGTAATAAATGGATTATATTGGTGACCATATATTTACTTCAAAAGATTGGTGACCAAAACTATAATTCTAAGCAAACATAAGTGACAGAATTTGTGATTTTCCATTTTTTTTCATTTTCAAAAAGGTTTGGTTTTACATTTTAGTCATAATGACAAATTTAGCTTTAACATTTTTTTCATTTTACCTCAAATTTTTTTATTGCTATAGCCCTCAATAGTAACAAATTAAAAAATTAATTTAGCCTTTATGAAAAAAGTGCACCAATTGAGTACTCAATGATTCCAAAAAAATCAATTGACCTCTTCATTTAGCAAAAACTGTTACGGACAGAGATCACCAGAAGTTGTCACATGATAATATGATAATTTGGAATGCCACATGAAAGAATAAAAAATATTTTTTGCAACAACCTTCTGTAACATCATCCACAAAAGCTTGAAGGTTCATATCCGTAGTGTCAAAACTAATTTTTTTAAAAAGGAGGGTCAACTTTAATTTTGTAAATGAAAACGAACACGGGAGTCGCCACCAATCTTTTTTTTATGAGGTGTGATCGGATCACCTTGTAATTGAATTGTTTAAAATAAATGTTTTGATTTACTAAAACAAAATTTTTCGGTCCACAAAAATCTAGAAAATGGGTTCGGGAGTCTGTTACGCACGAGGAAGGATTAGCACCCTCAATACGCCCAAAATCGGTACCTAGTTGATTACTTAATGTCTTAATGTTGAAAGTTGAAAATTCGAAGGGAAATTTAAAATACAATCCCTTTTTATTAATGTCATTAAAAATTGCTTGAATAAATCGAAAAGAGAGTTAAAGATCCACTCGTCCCAAGGTAACGAAATACCACGTCCCGTAAGTTAGGACACGATATTTAGAACCTTAGAGAATAAACTTGTCTTTAATTTTTATTGAAAATTCATATTTTGAAGTTTAAAAAGGGTATTTTGCTATTTAGGTTTAACAAGAAAGCCGAAACCCCGTAAATTAGGGTACGGTTTCTCAAATTGCCAAAATGCAAAGTATTGCCTTTCTTTGATTTTTTTTTTTTTGAATTTAAGTGAGCACTGATAGAATATTTAAAAATAGTATGCATGCAACTTTGATTATATTCGAAAAGAAATCGTTTTTAAAGAGAGGAGTCGTACACGACTAATAACGATAATACGATATGCATTTAAAATAATCATGACATACTATGCATCATAAAATACACATATAGCATTGATACTAATAAATCTTAATGTTAACATGCATGAATAATAATAATGCAAGTAACAATATAACAATAACGGTAATAACAACAACAATAAATATAATACTAATGAATCTAAATTTTGAAAATATTTGAAAATTAGCACATAAATAGATAATGGAATGATAGTAATAATAATGGCACAAATAAGATGAACAAGCCAATAAATAAATAAATATATAAATAAATAAATAAATACTAATGTAAGTTTGATTTATAATTGAAAATAAGTAAATAAATAACTATTAAGTGAAATATTAGACAAATCTGTTTTTTTTAAATAAAAAATTAAAATTAAACAGGCTAAGGACTATTCTGAAAACGGACCCCAAAATTCAGGGCTTAAATCGCAAATAAATAAAAAGGGGTGGCTAGGGACTGAAGTGGAATGCGCGTAAGAAATTAGGGACTGACTGCGCAATATTGCCAGCCCTAAAGCACAACGTTTCAGCGCGGACCAAAATGAAACAAATATAAAATTTATGGGGCCAAAATAAAAGAAACGAAGGGACCAGATTGCATCACGGCGCAAAAGTTGAGGGACCCCGCGCGAAAGTAGCCCATTCACCTCAAAAACACTCAGATCCCGTGGGCTGCTGGGTCGGGTCACGGGTCAGAGGTCAAAACGACGTCATTTTGGCCTCTGAACCCTAAGATCAAAACGGCGCCGTTTCTTAATGCTATAAAAGCCATTTTTTTTTAAATCCTTCATTTTCTCCTTTCCTATAATAAAATCAAACAAAATTCTCTCAAACCTCAACCCCTCCCCAAAATTCGGCCTAGGTCTTCGGCCATGGCCTCTGCCATAGCGCCGCACCTGGATGGTTTTCATCCTTACAGATAACCCTCCAGGTTAGGACGCGGGAGTGACATCTAGAAGGTCTCGACGCATTGTTAAATTACAAAACTTATTTTAGGTTGATTATATGATTTATTTTATTTTTGAAGACTACAATAAATTATATTGAACTGTGGCATGAGATTAGATTTAAGCTTGTTTTATTTTGCATGACATTTAATTTAATTTTTATTATTTTCGAATTATGGTTATTAATCAATTATACATGAACCCCGATTTTTATTAAAAATAAATAGTTACCACTTCCTGCTTTTAAAGAGTAATTAAGATTTCAAGTAATAAATAATTTAGAAATTAAATAAGTTTTTTACTAAATTAAACAAACGTTTTAAAGATGTCTATTTTCAAAAACTCTGATAATCCTACTAGGCCATCTTTATAGCTGATGTAATCTTCTGAATTTAGACTGAACGTTTACGCCGGATTGGAGAAGTTACAAATATGTTATTTTCTTACTGTAGGCAAAGAAATTTTGAAATAAAATTGAAAATTACAAGTTAAAATTCAATTCATAAAAACAATAGTAGATTATGGTTAGAGGTGTTTTTAGTTGGATTTGGTCGAAGTTAAGGCTTGATGCAAACCGAATTTAACTCAATTTAGCCCATATAAATGGTTGATTTTACTGTTTAAAAATATAATTAAATTTAAATTTATAAACTTTATAAATATTAATAGAACATTATTTTTATATTTTTATTATTTTTAAAGCCCAAGATTAAAAACGTAAGCTGATTCCTGTCCCAAAGTGGGCTGCCTAACCACAAACTTCTCGACCCGAAGTGGACTGCCTAGCTATGAATATCTCTAAATATGGTATACTTGTGATACGGGTTAAAAAAGTTTATATAAACTTTTTTATATAAAATCTATATTTCTAAAATATTTATATACTAATGGAATTTCAGTTGAAATGTTAATGTTGAGGCTTTAAAAATTTGATATCTTTAGATTAAATTCTACCGTGTATGAGTTTTTTTCTCTTAAAATTATTCTAATTGTTTTTTAATATATTTTATAAACATATGAAAAGAAAAATATCTTAATAATAATATTTGTTACAATTTAAAAATAATTTAAAGACTTTTTCCAATTGAGTTGGTATATGATGTACGATTCACTCGTGACATTCACTTAATTAATTACTTAGTGATAGATTAATATATATAATTGCAAATTAGTTATCCTAAAAAGAAAGTTACTCTTTTCTTTAGTATATCTCATTAGTGGAAGCATATTTAAAGTTATTATATATAATATTAATCATATTAAAAATTAAAACTTAATTATCATAGCTAATATAATATTATTTTCATTCATAAAGCCTTAATTTTGGGATTAAAGAAAGTATAGTTGTTTTTTCTTTTTGCCAAAAAGAAAAGTTGTTGGTATGAGACATGAAATGAGTATATTAAATTGTAAAAAGTTAGACTAAATAAACTAAGGTTAGTGAAAAGTTGAGGCTTAATTTAATCATTTAGTTTTTTCAATGTTTTTCAAAATAAATTGTGAAGAGTTACAAAAAATTAAATTAAAAAGAGAAGTAGCAAGTTAAAATATCTAGATAGTCCACATATTGTTATAATAAGAAGTATATAAATACCAAAGACTTGTAGGGAAACTTAGTCAAATAAAGTGATTGGTTGTTATTATTATTATTATTTTGGTTTTAATCACAGGTGCATAGTTTAAAAACTTTATTAATAATTTACTAAATATTTCTGTATTATACATACACTAGTTTTATATCATCTAAATGGATTCTTTTCCATATATATTGTACACACAAATTTCAAGTTGAAAATTGACTTGAAAATTTTGCGTCAAATTTTATTTATAATTTTGAAGAGTGTACAAGTTTTGAATTTCTTTACAAACAAACTTCCTTTGATTCTTCTCTTCTGTTGACATCCTCCTCTCAATTGATATGATGTTCATCAGAATTTCTTCTACTTCTTTAGTTTCTTCAAATATTTTTGTAAAGAATTTTTGAACTTCTTGAACTTGTGAATGTGTAGAATGACTTGGAGGTGACCCATTTTTATAGTGTCAATCACTTTGATATAAGAGAGTTCTTGTAGAATTTAACTTTTTCATTTGAGTGTTTTATAAGAATTTAAAATCTATTATTATTATTATTATTCATATCTTATTAATTTAATTAATTAGAGATAAAGTAATCCTTAAAGAATATGGCTTCTTTATAAAAGAGTTCTAAAAGGATTTAATTTCTTGATTTATCTTTTCATTAATTTAGTTAGAGATAAACAGTAATAACAAATGATGAATTCTGAATTTAGTTGGGCGTAGAAAGGGGACAAGTCTTGAAATTTTATTTGCTTCCTACTTTGAAGATATATGTGTGATCTGTCTGTCTGATTTCTATGCCGAGCATGACTTAAGATATTTGAATGTATGTACTATTAATTGCATAATGGCATGACATATTTTGTATGTTGCATTGCATTGGGGTGGGTTGATGATATTTAGAGGAAGTGTCTGAAAGGCTATTAAGCCTGTTATCTGGCAGCTTAGCTGCAACCTTCAGATTATGTGCTGCATTTCGGTACAGCATGGTCTGTAGGGATGGGTGGGTTGATTTAATCCTCACATGGTGTGTAGGGTTGGACGGAGATGGTGTGTAGAGGCTGGTGGGTAGGATTCTGCTTTACTGTATCTGCATTCTGTATTTGATATGGGCCAAGGCCTTAATGTATTTTTGAGACAGTATCTGAATGGGCTAAGACCCAAATTGATTTTGTGATGGGCACAGGCCCCAGACTGTATCTAACTAAATTTTGTTGATTATCTGTATGCATGTTTTTTGTGGGGATTCCACACTGAGTTTGTGAAAACTCACCCTTTCTCTGTTTAATCTGTACAGGTAATCCCCAGACTTGATGGGTCAGTGCAGTGGAGGACTCGACAGTGGCCACACGTAAATTTTAGACTGTTTTCCGTTAATGCCTAGAATTTATTACTTATTTGGGGTTTTTGATATAGCTTTTGGACTATGGACTGGTTGGCTTTAAATTTGGGACTTTATTCTATTTTTTTATGGTTTTTTTTAAATTGCAACTCCACAAACACGATTTTTTTCTAAAAACTAAGGTTTTTCATAAATAGAAATGATTTTCCTTAAATTATTGGTTACAAACGCTTTCGCTAAGAGACAATTCAACTAGTTTTTTTTCTGAATTAAATAAAAGCTAACTTACTGTAACGATTTTTAAACTCGACAATCTTGTCTTCAAATCCCTTTCCATGTGACATCGCCAGATTCGGCCATAACGTCTAGGCCGAGTTTGGGGTTTTACACGGTGGGTTGATTATACCCCACATGGAGTGTAGGGTTAGACGGAGACGGTGTATAGAGGCTGGTTGGGTAGGATTTTGCTATTGCATGACTATTACTGCTACTGATACTATGGTGGGCTAAGACCCTACTGCATTTTTGACACTGTACTGAGATGAGCTAAGGCCCAAATTATCACGGATACTGAAAAAGGCTTAGGCCCAAGACAGTTCAACTGTGCATTGTGAATACTGATTAACAGACTTAGACGGATCGGTGCGACGGATGACTCAGCGGTGACCACAGTAACATTTGGACTTCATGGTTTTCAATTTATGATTTATGATTTGGTTATTATTGATTATTTGGGTTGTATTTTATGGACCCTCTGAGACTTTGGTTTTAAATTTTAGGTTTTTATTTATTTATTTTACTTTATGGATTCATACCTGCTAGTCGTAGGAAATTCAATTTTAAAAAGTTAAAATATTTTATAAACGAATGATCACTTACACTGTTTTATTAAAGCTTCCACAATGAAGGATGTTTCACAACAAATGTTTTAAATGAATAAAGACGACTTCCTAAGTACTAACAAAGGTTTACTAAAGATAATAACACGGAATGTTATCATCGTAGCAACAAGGTTTTAAAAACACTATCGTGTGACATTGCCAGATACGACCATAATGTCTAGGCTGGGTTTGGGGTGTTATACTCAAAGTATTTAAGGTTCAAGTACTGTGTGCTCAACATTTGATCGAAAAATGTGATTATCATAGGCTTGCTTTAAAACCAAATCTCCACCACTATAAAAACAAATCGAGATGATACACCAATCAAGAGGTCTTTAGAAAGTTGTAACGGGACTTAGGTTAAGGGTACGAAAAAAGTTAGAAAAGTTGGTTACAATTAAGAGTCGAGTTGGTAATTTACTTTCATATATTCAAAGTTGGTTACCCTCAATCAAGTCACCAAATTAGTAATGTATTTACCAAAAGCCCCTCATTTTTAAGCTATTACTATATTTAAGTGTTTTAGAGTTAGTGCCACCTTCAACTACATCATCAACTCAATTATGAAATTATAAAATTGATAATTAATATTATTAATATGTCACTTTTGTCTTTTCATACTTTTATATCATCTTTAATTAAAAGAATTATAAATTATAAATCTAAAGATTGAGCACGTATTTACTAGTATTCACTACACCAAAACAGGCTTTTAGCGGCACTTTTAGCGGCGTTTGGATAAAAAATGCCGCTAAAAATCGAGAATTAGCGGCGCTTTATGGAAATCGCCACTAAAGATCTAGCGTTAGCGGCGTTTTGTGAAAGAACGCCGCAAAAAACCAAAGACCAACGGCGTCGTTTACTTAAGTTTTGGGGCTTTAGCGGTGATTTCAAAAAAGAGCCGCTAATGCTCAAGGCTTTAGCGGCGTTTTTAAAAAAGCGCTGCTAATGCTCGATGTTTTAGCGGTGTTTTTGAAAAGCGCCGCCAATGCTGGGGGATTTCGCGGCGTTTTTGGGAAAGCGCCGCTAATGCTGGGGGATTTAGCGGCGTTTTTGGGAAAGCGCTGCTAATGCTGGGGGCTTTAGCGGCGTTTTTGGAAAAGCGCCGCTAATGCTGTGGGCTTTAGCAGCGTTTTTGAAAAAGCGCCGCTAAAAATATTTTACCTTAATTAGTTTATTTATATTAATTAAATAAAATTTAATTTATTTCTAATTGAATATTTAAAATCTTCAAAAAAAATAATAACACGAAGAAATAATTTGAAATAAAACACATAGAAAAATTAAAATACTATTATTTAAAATAATTTTAAAGTTTTTTGGGTACATGATTACTGATTATTTTTTAATTTATATATTAAAAATTTTCTTATATAATCGTAAAAGAGATAGTATTAATTTTAAAATATTGAATTAATTATCACTATAGTTTAGGATTTTTGGTTTAAGGTATATGATTTATTTAAGATTTAAGGCCGGTTTAGGAGTTACTATTTTAAGGTTTAGGAGCATGGATTTAGGGATTATAGATTAGGGATTATGGTTTAAGGGTTGGGATTTAAGGTTTAGGGGTTATGGTTAGGGGTTAGGGATTTGGGTGTTAAGAGTTAGGGATTTAGGGTTTAAGGATTCATGGGTCGGGTTAGGGTTTTGGGTTTAGATTAATTATTTTTTTAATTTGTATTTTAAATATGTTTTTTAATTTATATATTAAATAATTTCATATATAATTGAAAAAGATAAGATAGTATTAATTTTAAAACATTTAATTAATTTTCATTATAGTTTAGGTTTATATGGTTTACAGTATATGATTAATTTAAGATTTAAGGCCAGTTTAGGAGTTACTATTTTAAGGTTTGAGGATTATATATGGATTTAGGGATTATGGTTTAAGGTTTGGGATTTAAGGTTTAGGGGTTAAGAGTTAGGGGTTAAGGGTTAAGAGTTAGGGATTTAGGGTTAAGAGGGTCGGGTTAAGGTTTAGGGTTTAGATTAATTAGTTTTTTAATTTATATATTAAATATGTTCTTATATAATTGTAAAAGATATAATAATAAATTTAATATATTGAAATTATGAGTATATATAGTTTATATTATTTAAGAGATATATAATAGATAGACATTATGTAAATTGAATGGTTAATTTAGGGTTTAAGGTTTATTTGAGATTTGTTAAATGATACAATTTTATACAATTAATTAATGCTTTTATATTTAAAAATATTTAATCTAAACCATTTGATATATTTGATATGGATATATACGTAATTATTTAATTTGGATAGGACCAAATTATAATAACAAAATAAAATAAAAAATAAAAATGAAATAAAAAAACTAAAATTTATAATTTTTCTAATTCTTTTAAACATTACTTAAAATTTTAATAATGTTTTATGTAAAATTTATATGAAAGATACAATAATTGAATATAAAAAAATATGCGAGCTTTAGAGGCGTTTTTAGCAAAAAAACGCCATTACTATGTATTAAAATTTTCCAAAACGGTGCCATTTAAATAAAAAAATTTAAATTTTTAGTGGCAAGTAGATATTACCGACGTTTTAATAAAAAATACCGCAAACATGTATTACAATTTTTCAAAACGGTGTCATTTCAGTTTAGATAGTGGCTTTTTTTTCTTTAAAACGCCACGAATATGGAAGCAAATAAAAGGTAATCAAAATCCCGCTCACTCCTAAAAAATATTTTTGGTTACCCGCTCATTACTCCCTCTTCTTCTCATCTCCGTCGTGCGCCCTAATTCCCCCAAATAAAAGTTTGTTTTTCTTCAGCTGAAATCCCCCAAATTTCCCATTTCCAACATCAGACTTCAAGGAAGAAAACCAGAAGATGGGATGGAATCACCCAGACATATCCCTGGAAGAAATGATGAAACTGATAGAAGGGTTTGGTGATATCCTGGTTTTGTCTTCTGGGTATCAATCCTCTAGTCTTCCCGCTCACTGGGACTTTGATAACATCAAGCGAGGCTTTCAATGGGCCCTCTTCTTTGAAAATGTTTATCAAGAGTCTATTCAGGAGCTTGATGCAGCTCTGTCCAAAATGACATCGCATCCGTCCTTTCCTCAGGTTCTGGTCTTTATATATGCTGCTTTCTTATTTACTAATTGTTACTCTTAGAAAGGCAAGAAGTTTTTTTTCGGAACACTTGCTCCATAATTTACCATTGAGGGATTCACATCTAAGAGCTGTTATTACAGCAATTGTGGAGATGGATCTTAGTGACCTTTTGCAGACAGAGCATGACTGTCTCAATGCATATTTGAATAATTTGACACTACAAAGCAGGATTTGTATGAGGGATACCAGTACATCATCTCCAGATTTGACTCCGACTGTTCAAACCGAAAAGTCTGGTACTGATAATTTTACTAAAATTGGTCTTCATTAACTCTTCAGGAGACAATTTTCTGTGTCATGCGTTTCAGTTATTGAGGAAGAATTGGATTTTCTTTCTAATGCCATGAGACATAGCAGCCGGACTGACTCTGACTCCAGCCTATTTAGGGAGCAAATGAATCATGAAATAGTTCCAGCTTTGTTGCGGTAGGTAACAATATTTATTGCTAGTAATTCCTAGTTGGAAATCATGGAAGTAGAGAAATATGAATGGCGAATTATAGTTTGTAAAAGGTGATGGAATCTGTTTAAGTTCTTAACATCACCCTTTTAGAGTCTAAAGAGGCCATCCTATTGTTCTCTTTGTACCTCATGGATCTCCCTAGTTTATATTTCAACTAGCAATTTTCTGATGTGGTATTTGCAGTCTGCAAGATTCTTTAACAGATCAAATGCTTACTATTTATCACTTTCCATAAAGTCTGAGCCAATGCACAATGGAAAAAGGTGTTTGGGCAGGTGCACATTTCTGACAAAAGTAGCAAAAATGATCTGCACCAGGCAATTGTAAGTTCGTTCTACTTGATATAAATAATAATGATGGAAGCTTGCTTTACCATGGTTGATGTGTATCCTAGCAGTGAGTGTACCATGGTTGTGCATGGCAATTACTTGTCTAGTTCTTGAACTTTATTTGTTCTATGTTTTTTGGCCGGCATGTCATGTGTCCATCTAATATAGCTATGATAGATTTTAAAGCCTGGGAAGTATGAAGTTTTGGTATGCCATGGTCTGCATTATTTTCCTTTTGCATATTTGGACTTTGAATGTACATTGGTAACTTAGACAGTATTGAGAGAAAAAAGAGAAAAAGTAAAGCTTAGAAGCAGAGTGTCAGTGTCACGAAAACACAAATGGGGGAGAAGATGGATGCTGTTTGTTTTTAGTCTCTCTGTCATTCATTGTACTTTTATGCCTTTTTTTAAATATTATATTTATTATTCAGAAAAATAATCAATCTAAAGAATAATTTAGGGACTTGAATTTTCTAGTTTATTTTAATTTGGTCTTTGAACTTTTTTATCCATATTAGTTTTAGACTTGATATTTTCTAAATTTTGGTTTGTGATTATATGATACTTTTTTTATTCATATCAGTCCCTAACATGGATTAAATCAATCTATTGACCCTTGATTTACTGACTTATTGCAAAAATGTAGATTGCTATGATAGAATCCTATTTACGGACTAATAAGATGTTTGTAGACTACAACGAGGTAAATATACAACATATGTTCTTTCTTCTATACTACCTGATTGAGGAAAGACTTTTAAGAGGATTTAATATCATTGAGTTATTAAGGTTAAAGGTCTAACACATATGTGTTGTTATCACTTGCTTGACTTAGTTTGTGTTTACTACATCTGTTGCAGAGTATCCTCAGTGGAGGAGAAAAATCATCTGCTATTTTTTAAAATTGATATTACTATTTTACTATTTTACCTTTTTAAAGTAGATCATTTTTATTTTTTTTATTGTTTAATGTACCTCCCACGATAGTAAAAAAAATAATGAACTAGACGATAAGATTGAAGTAATTTTTTTTCCAAAATAATAAGCATGCATGCATGCATGCATGAGAATTATTCATCGCCATGTGCTAAAGACTTGGACTGTTTGTCAAAGTTTTCTTCAGAAAATCATGTAATTCACAATGAAAGCTTATACATATATAAGCATAGTCAGGCCAACCAACCTAGAAAAAAACTAACATGATATCATCTTTTCTTATTGCCCAGTATTTATTTAGCAAATATTGACTGTAATATTGTCATGATTAGACCATATTATTTTTGGAAAAGAACAAGGTCATTTCCACACAGGTAGAAGTGCAGTCCATGCTCATAAACTGCTTACGCATTTACAGAAAAAAAAAATTAGGTAAAATTTGATGTTAATATTTCAGTAAAGATTAAATAGTTGTATATGATATTGATATCATAGATAGATGAATCGACTTAATTTAAGTCGGTTCAACTTATAAATACTTCTAGTATGTTTATGCAAGGAAAATAATATAGCAGATTGGCATGCTTGCTTAGACAACAGAGTTGGATTCAAGGTATGATCCCTATAATTTAGGTTAGGCTCTGTAATATACTTTTGTTTAGTTGCTTCTTATGTTTATCATTGGAGATTTTAGAACTTTAATTGAATTATTGAAAGTGGCTTAATTTTTAATTTTGCAAGTTTTTGTTGATCAGCAATTTATTTATTTTTTGTGTGTAGTATTTTTCTATAATCTTTCATCATGCTATCCCTTGCACCGCAGTTAACAAATTGCTTGTGGAATTTGTGATTTGCCTCATCTTTTTCGATCTCATTTTGTGTCTTTCATAACTGGGATTGTTATAATACTTCTTATCTTGTGTGGAAGACTGCAAAGGTCTCAGTCTCTTTAATTCGTTATCTTATTTGATCAGGTGCTCTCACTTTGCCGATCCAATTTCTTTTTATGGTAATGTTTAATTATAAGTTGTTTTGCTGCTGGAGATACATCTCAGTGGAAGTTGAGCTCCAGCATTTAGACCTGCATGACATGGTTCTTTTCTTTTTCAAGTTCTAAATTGTTTAACAATAGGTTCTTTGTTTTCTTAAGCAGGGATGATGAAGATGATTCTGTTGCCAAGATGAAGGCAGCTGAGGAAGCCTTGGAAGCAAAACAAAAAGTAACAAATAGCTTGTCTGCTACCTGTTCTTTTTTTTTATCATGTTTTATAATTTTGTGACAAATTGTTCTTGGTACTCTGAAGATATTTATGGAAAATTACCCTATGATTCTATTGTATTTATACTGCATGGCTGCACCATGTATTTCTTAACTAGTTTGATAAATTTTATGTGTGGAGTTTAATTTTTCGTTACTGTATATGTTTTAATTTTTCATATGTATTATTTATTTTAGTTTTGATTCTAAATTTTTATTTTTACTTTAATATTTATGACAACTTGAGTTCTAACTTTTGGATTTTAATTGTGTTATTAATTTATTAATTTAAATTCTAAAATTAAATTAATTAATTTTTATATTTAGTTTTAAAGTTAAAATTTTCATAGAAAATTTAATTTAAATAATATTTTTTTATTTATCCTTAAAAAGTATATTTAAAGTTCAAATTTAAAAAATAAAACATAATATAATATTTATCATAAAAATAAATATTATTTGATTAAAATAATTATTTTAAAGGTTATATTTTTAGTGGCGTTTTTGCGAAAAGCGCCACTAAAGGTTTGTTCTTTAGCGGCGTTTGTGATAAAAGCGCCGCTAAAGGTCATGGTTTATAGCGGTGTTTGTGGGAACAGTCTTGGTATAGCGGCGTTTGTGGGAAAAGCGCCGCTAAAGGTCGTGGTCTATAGCTGCGTTTTCGGGAAAATCACCGCTAAAGGTCTTGGTCTTTAGCGGCGTTTTCGGGAAAAGCGCCGCTAAAGGTCTTGGTCTTTAGCGGCGTTTGTGAGAAAAGCGCCGCTAAAGGTCTTAGTCTTTAGCGGCGTAGTATTTAGCGGCGTTTTTTTCGGTGCTTCTCAGAGCGCCGCAAATACTTTTAGCGGCGCTAAAAAGCGCCTTAGTATTTGCGGCGCTAAAAAGCGCCTCTAAAGGCCTAAAAAAATGCCGCTAAAAGCTTGTTTTGGTGTAGTGATTAAAATATAAGTACATTACCACCCAAACTATACTCAATTTAAAAAATATATATTTTAACATAAAATGGGTGTGACAAAATATATATATATATATATATATATATATATGTTTTTCATATATTATAATATATATTTTCAAATAAAAAATATAAACTGAAGATGTAATTGTAAGATACATTTTACTCATAATAAAAAATATAAATTCGAAGCTTAAAAAAATATTGCCACAAACTCTAAAAAGGAGAAGAAGGATACCATAAAAGTAAATATATATTTATTATAATTTGATTACACCAATTGGTTGAATTAAGTATTTCATTAATAATCAATAATCAATTCGCTTAAACTATTATAATTAATTTTAAAATTGATTTTACCAGGGGCGTATAGCTAGGGACATGGGCTTGACAAAGCCAACTCAACCTATATCATCTGTTTCTATTGAGTTTTGCTTGACCCTACCCCAAAGACCTGTCAAATGTTGTTAAAATTGAAATATTTAAGTTGTTGGAGAAGACTAACTGTAGAAAAGTAAGTCAATGCTAAAGTGATATGTCCACGTTTTTTTTTTTTTTGGTGTAAGACGTTTTGTTGTTTTCAAAATAGTTGATAAGCCTGAAATTATAAATGATAATCATGAGGTCTTAAATGCAATTATGATATTACTAAAAAGATATTTTTCAACAATTTTTTTAATTTCTTAATTGATGAAAACAAATTTAGGTATTTCCCAATTCGTAAAAACATGAATTTTTTTTTTTTGAATTTCTAGGTTTTTCTTAGCTTTTTTATATTATTTTGGAATTTTTGTAATCTTCTTATAATTTCTTAAAAAATAATATATTTGTAAAATTTTCTAAACCAAAAATACCAATTAAGGAGAATGTGATAAAATTAGGGGTAAATGTGTATTTAAGCCAAAGAAAAGAAAAGAATAATAATGAAATTCACCTAAAAAAATTACAAGGACTAGATGAACAATTTGACCTAAAACTTTGTTTGAAATGATGTCATTAATGTGTTACATCAGCTTTCTTAGAGAGAGAAAGATTAAATGAATTTGAGATACCATGATACTTGTATCTTTCTTGTAATTTAACATTATTTAAATATTTTTATCTTGAAAAAGATCAAATTCAAAATGATATGTTAATTTTTTAAAATGAAAATGTTGAAATGGCATTAGATGAATAAAAAAAGATACAAGTTTTAAGGTATCCCTGTGTCATTTAACAAAAAAAGTTAGCCTCAATGATTCCAAAAACAATTTAGCCTTTATCAAAAAAGTGTGATTCCAAAATAAATCAATTGACCTCTTCATTTAATAAAACTGTGAGTTGAACGATTTAATCGTTGATTTAACTAATGTTACAGACAGAAAACCAGAAGTTGTCACATGATAGTATGATAATGTGGCATGCCACATAAAAATAAAAAAATATTTTTTAACAAAAAATAATTTAGAAAAACATTTTTAAATTTACTTGCAACAACCTTGAGTAACATCACCCTCAAAAGCTTGAAGGTTCATATCCATAGAACCACCTTTCATGGCGGCTTCCCTTGCTAACCCTTTCCATTTCTCAACATTTTTCTTCACTTCCATCGCTTTTCTCTTCATCCCCCATCACCAAATCCAAGCACCTAACTATCTCATCACGTTAATTTCTTGAAAGAATATTTTATAAATTAACTTATTATTAAACATTAAAAAATATTTGAAAGAATATTTATGATATAATATATTTATAATATTATAAATATAATTTATGCTTTAATTATAAGGAACATTTTGAAAGATGAATTTATTATAATGTGTAGATATATAATTAATGCTTCGAAATCTTAATATATACAGAATATATAGGATATAAATTTTTTCCATTAATAATTGAATATCATTAAATCATTTTGTAAGTTTATTATAATTTTTATAAATGATACAAAAAATAATTTAAAGCATATTATTCTATCAAAATATTAAAATTAATAAATCATATTATAATGAAAGATGCAAAATAGATACAAGAATATAATATAAGAGGTTACAATTCTTGTTGTAGATATATAATTTACTAGTAATATTTTAAAATATGTTGTTAGTTCTTGTATTTCAATAAGTTATCCTTTATACTTTAAAAGTTATAACTTTAATCCCTTACTTTTTTAATTTAAAATTTTTAATTAAATTATTATCATCTTTGATATTTTTTGTCAGAACTTGTCAACTTGTTTATTTTGTGTTAGTCATATACCACGATATATAAGAGAAACGTAATTAATATGTCAAGTTGACAAATTTTGACAAAAAAAAAAAAACAATACTAACGATAGGACTAAGATTTTTAAATAAAAGCAAGACTTATTTTTTAACCTTTTAAGTCTCAAATTTTATCAAAGTATATCGACAACTAGATTATTTCAACCTTATTTTGTTGAAAAAGTTTTTTACACTTATTGGAAAGGAGTTGCCACCGATTTTTTTCTTTTGTTAAGTGTGATTGGTCGCCTAAAAAAATCGTATTTTATAAAGAGATTTTAAAATTATTTTAAAAAGATAAATTTAAGGTCTGCATTGAATTCTAGAGAAAAAAAGTTGGTTCAAGAGTCAATTACGTATAGGGAAAGTTATAGCACCCCTATAACACCCAAAATTGGTACTCGTTAACTACGTAGTTGTTAAAAAATAAAAAAAATTAAAAATGAGAAATCTAATGTTTAATTGTGACCCCTTTGAAATAAAACACTTACTTTTTGAGTGAATTAAAATTTCTTAGTAAAATAATTTTTGATATCTCTTAATATCTTTTTTACAAAAAAGAAAACAAAACTCATGGATTCGAAAAGTGATATCTTCAAATTAATTTGATCAGTGATTTGTTGCCCGCGTCGGGTAGGAATAAAGATAACTCTGCGCTAGTTGGAAGAAGAGGCTACAATAATTCTTGGAGAATAACATCAACTATCATGCTAGTGGGAAGAATTCACCCAAAGTAAAGCAGTGACTAATTATAGAAAAGTCTGTCTATGTTAAAGTATCATATAACTCCAAAGACCCCTCTTAAATGCAATGTGATCCAGAAAAGTTCAACCTCTTATCCCAAGTCACTCAGGCAATTTTCTATTATTGACAGTTTAATTTTAAAATTTCATAAAATTTAAAAATTTCTCCCAATTTTGTTGACACTTCAATTATAAATTTCATACGATGGCTAGTCTTTCATTTCTATTATTTCATTTTTGCAGTGATGAAAGGCTTAAAACTATTCAGGTCATAATTTTACATCATCCTGTCCATAAATACTTTTACCTGTGGGGAAAAAACTCTAATAATTAAAAAGCCGATGAATATGAATATGTATTTTTTATTAAATTTTTTACTTATATTATTTATAAATCATTTTTAAATAGACAAAAACTTATATAATTTAACTATTGAGAATCCTTTCCAACTCCTAAATTAGAGGATAAAATCCATTTAAACATGATTGAACTGACCTTTTTTTGCACTGACAACATATCGATATTAATTCAACTAAAACTCAATTACCATATATTTTAATTTTTAAATATAATTGTTAGAGTTGTGTGACCCAAATTCTAAGAGATTGCTTGCAAGTCAAGTTAAACAAAATATATCTTCTTTCTAGAAGATTAAGTATTTATGAGTATAATATATTTAGCATTTATTAGCATAATATATTCGACTTTGATTAGAATTAGGTTTTTTCAACCTATAAATAGATGTAGTCGAAACACCTCTTGTAATCATTCGAATTTGACATAGTGAATTTTCTTCTCCTCTGCCCGTGGTTTTTTTCTCGAAAGGGTTTCCACACAAAAATCTGTGTGTTCTTTATTTTAGTTCTCTTTTCTTTGCAATATATTATCATTACCGATGTTCTATTTTTACAAATTGGTATCAGAGCTTCCGAGTTGTTCATCTCAATCATAGTAATGGTGTCTTTGAAGTATGAAATTTCGTTGTTAGATCGCAACACTAAATTCGCGTTGTGGCAGATAAAGGTGTAGGCAGTTCTTGCACAGATGGACTTAGAGGAAGCCCTGCTAAGGGTAGATAAGTTGCCTTCAACATTGGCAGAGGAAGAGAAGAAGCGCAAGGATCAAAAGGCATTAACACAGTTACATTTGTATTTGTCTAACAAAATTTTACAAGATGTGTTGAAGGAGAAGACCGTTGCTGGAATATGGAAGAGGTTGGAACAAATATGTATGTCAAAAACTCTAACTAGCAAGCTGCATATGATGCAACATCTTTATGCTCATCGTTTAAAGGAAGGTGTGTCTGTGCACGAACACTTAGCAGTGTTTAAAGAAATTCTCTCAAACTTGGAGGCTATGGAGTTGCAGTATGATAAGGAAGATCTAGGGTTGATTCTACTTTGTTCGTTGCCCCCGTCTTATTCAACCTTTAGAGATACGGTTTTATATAGCCGCAAGTATTTCACAGTTGATGAGGTTTATTATTCTTTAACCTCGTATGATAAGATGAAGCATCTTATGGTTAGAACTGACTCTCAGGGAGAGGGTCTCATTGTTCGTGGGAGATAAGATCAAAATGCTGATGATGATCGTGGAAGGACATAGGAACAGAATCCTCGTAGAAAATCTAAGGGTAGATCGAAGTCTTCAAACAGAGGTAAAACTTGTAACTTCTGCAAGAAGAAAAGGCACATTAAATCTTAGTGTTATAAACTACAGAATAAGATCAAAAGAGAGACTGCGAATCAAAATGGAAAACAATCAAAAAATTCTATAAAGCTGATGTTGTAGAAGATTACAGCGAAGGCGAACTTCTAGTCGCTTCTGTCAGCAATTCTAAAGTGAGCGAGGAGTAGATTCTTGATTTGGCCTGCACTTTCCACAAGAGTCCCAACCAGGGTTGATTTACAACTTACAAAACAGTGTTTGAAGGTATTGTTTTAGATGGGAAATAATGTTTCATGTAGAATCGTAGGTGTTGGAACAATTAAAGTTAAGATGTTTGATGGAGTTGTCAGAACACTTAGTGACGTACGATATATTTTGCAGGGTTCTACTGTTACTAGTGAGCAGTTGTCGCATCCTCTTCCTTGTCAGATGATGATATTACTAAAATTTGGCATATATGTCTAG
Organism: Gossypium turneri; assembly: GCA_008044935.1. Taxonomy (NCBI): domain Eukaryota; kingdom Viridiplantae; phylum Streptophyta; class Magnoliopsida; order Malvales; family Malvaceae; genus Gossypium; species Gossypium turneri. The sequence goes on from CP032575.1 coordinate 8,938,532, forward strand.
GGCATATGAGTGAGAATGGCATGGCAGAATTGAGCAAAAGAGGACTTCTTGATGGGCAAAGAATTGACAAACTGAAGTTCTGTGAGCACTGTGTTTTTGGGTAACAAAAGAGAGTTTGATTCACCAGAGAAATCCATAACACAAAGGGAACATTGGAGTATATTCATTCTGATCTATGGGGGCCATCCAGAGTGCCTTCGAGAGGTAAAGCTAATTATATGCTAACTTTAATTGATGATTTTTCCAGAAAAGTTTGGGTGTTCTTCCTGAAGTAGAAAAGTGATGTGTTTTCCACATTTAAGTCTTGGAAAACTATGATTGAAAAACAGACAGGAAAATAAATAAAGTACCTCCGCATAGATAATGACTTAGAGTTATGTTCTGATGAGTTTAATAAACTACACAAATTAGAAGGGATCATGAGGTACTTGACAGTTCGCTATACTCCAAAGCAAAACGACGTTGTAGAACGAATGAATAGAACGATCATGGAGAAGGTTCGATGTATGTTGTTAAATGCCAACTTACCAAAGTCGTTTTGGGCCGAAGCAGCCTCTACTGCATTTTTTTAATCAACTGATCTCCATCCGTTGCCATTGAGTAAAAGACTCCACAAGAGGTATGGTCTGGTAATCTTGGTGACTATTCTGATTTAAAGGTCTTTGGGAGTCCTGCGTATGCTCATGTTGATAATGAAAAATTGGAACTGAGATCCATTAAATGTGTTTTTCTTAGTTATAAAGTTGGTGTAAAAAGGTATAAGATATGGTGTCCTGAAAATAGAAAAGTTGTGATTAGCAAAGATGTTGTTTTCGATGAAACTGCTATGCTACCTAACTTATCTCTTAAAGGCTCTTCCAATAAAAAAAATCAAAAGCAGGTGGAATATCAGATTAATCCAGAATCTACAACAGAGTCGACTCCTAAAGCCAGTACTAAAATTAAATAACCATATATTTTAATTTTTAAATATAATAAACATTTGCATGAAGAACCATATATGTAAGTTTACATAAATTTTTTTATATAAAATCAATATTTATAAAATATTTATGTACTAATGGAATTTTGGTTGAAATGTTAAAGTTGAGGCTTTAAAACTTTGATATCTTTAGATTAAATTCTACCGTGTATGAGTTTTTTTCTCTTAAAATTATTCTAATTTTTAATATATTTTATAAAAAATATAAAAAGAAAAACATCTTAATAATAATATTTGTTACAATTTAAAAATAATTTAAAGACATTTTTCAATTGAGTTGGTATATGATGTACGATTCACTCGTGACATTAACTTAATTAATTACTTAGTGATAGATTAAAATACATAATTGGAAATTAGTTATCCTAAAAAGAAAGTTACTCTTTTCTTTAGTATATCTCATTAGTGGAAGCATATTTAAAGTTATTATATATAATATTAATCATATTAAAAATAAAAACTTAATTATCATGGTTAATATAATATTATTTTCATTCATAAAGCCTTAATTTTGGGATTAAAGAAAGTATAGTTGTTTTTTCTTTTCAGCAAAAAGAAAAGTTGTTGGTATGAAACATGAAATGAGTATATTAAATTGTGAAAAGTTAGACTAAATAAACTAAGGTTAGTGAAAAGTTGAGCCTTAATTTAATCATTTAGTTTTTTTCAATGTTTTTCAAAATAAATTGTGAAGAGTTACAAAAAATTAAATTAAAAAGAGAAGTAGCAAGTTAAAATATATTGTTATAATAAGAAGTATATAAATTCAACAATTTATTATATGTGATTTAAATATAAACAAATAAAATTAATAAACAATGATCTAAATACATTTTAAAAATATAACACCAAACACTCGTGGATCTCGTTTCATTTAAAGTGAATTGATGGGTTATGATTTTCAAATCAATGGTGGAAAAGTCAGTTAATAGCTCCAAAGACTGATTAAACTGATTTGTCTCCATACCGAAGACTTGTAGGGAAAAGTTAGTCAAATAAAGTGATTGGTTGTTATTATTATTATTAATTTGGTTTTAATCACATGTGCATAGTTTAAAAACTTTATTGATAATGTATTAAATATTTTTGTATTATACATACACTAGTTTTGTATCATGTAAATGGATTCTTTCCCATATATATTGTACACAGAAATTTCAAGTTGAAAATTGACTTGAAAATTTTGCATCAAATTTTATTTATAATTTTGAAGAGTGTACAAGTTTTGAATATCTTTACAAACAAAACTCCTTTGATTCTTCTCTTTCGTTGACATTCTCCTCTCAATTGATATGATGTTCATCAAAATTTCTTCTACTTCTTTAGTTTCTTCAAATATTTTTGTAAAGAATTTTTGAACTTCTTGAACTTGTGAATGTGTAGAATGACTTGGAGGTGACCCATTTTTATAGTGTCAATCACTTTAATATAAGAGAGTTCTTGTAGAATTTAACATTTTCATTTGAGTGTTCTATAAGAATTTAAACTCTATTATTATTATTCATATCTTATTAATTTAATTAATTAGAGATAAAGTAATCCTTAAAGAATATGATTTCTTTATAAGAGAGTTCTAAAAGGATTTAATTTCTTGATTTATCTTTTCATTAATTTAGTTAGAGATAAACAGTAATAACAAATGATGAATTCTGAAATTTGTTGGGCGTAGAAAGGGGACAAGTCTTGAAATTTTATTTGCTTCCTACTTTCAAGAATTTGTTTCAATGACTGAACTTGGCAATGAAACCAGGCTATCTACGTACTTTCATTTTTAAAAGATAAAGTTATAATGTTGTTCAATTTTTTTTTGGACTGCAATTTAAGCTCGTGCTTAGGAGTATCATCATTTATTATGTATGAACAATTTAAATTCATGCTTAGGAGGTCGTCATTTATTTCGTATGAATAGTTTAAGCTCGTGTTTCATTGGATCATCATTTATTTTTTATGAATAGTTTAAGATTGTGCTTAAAGCATGACCGTTTGGGTTGAATAGTTTAGGCTCCTTCTTAGGAGCATTAGATGAACAGTTTAAGCTCATGCTTAGGAGCATCATCATTTTGGATGAACAATTTATGCTCGTGCTTAGGAGCAATGTGACAATAAACGCTTATACCTAGGAGAGATGCTTTTCATTGGCTTCTTTGAGTCCAATCATGACCATTCTGATATTCCAAAAATATATGATTGCCCCCAATCCCTTCGAAATTCACCATCTTAGTTCTACTTAGAGCTAGTGTAATAGGATTGAAAGAGCCAAATTTGATGAATCTGTCCATAATATTGTATTGAGAAACCAAAGCATTGATGTCAAGTTTGATAATGCCACTTCTTTTTCAAACATGATTTTTTCTTCTTCATGGAGTTGTATGATTTTTTTTCTTTCGACTCTATGATCTTCTCAAGAGGATGGTTAATCGACTGATGCTATTTGCAATAGTTGAAATCATCTACTCGATTGGCTTATTCAAGTCGCTTCTGATAACTATCATATTTAGAGTTATTTTAGTATAGTTTCCATAGCATTTTAGGAGGTAATTTTAGTATTTAGGTTTGTTTTTATTGCATTTTATAGTTTTTATGGATTAATTATATTTTATTTCAATTTTGTTGAAAATTTCTAATTTTCAAAATTAATTCAGACTTTTTCTTATTTTTTATTTTCCCATTGTAGGTCTTGGAAGAAGAATAGAAGACTTGGAGCATAGAGCATAAAGTAGTGAAGAAAAGTCTTCCACTCCACTGAATTTGATTCACTACGGTGGAGCATGCTCTATAATTCATAAATTTTGGTAGCAAGCAGTTCGTTCCACCTCAACTTCTGCATCAGGTGCAGCAACATGATTAAAATCCCTAAAAATAAAGGTGATGATAGGGGTGTGCATTTTTTGGTTTTAACGAATTAATTTATCAAACCTAATTAATTTGATTAAGCAATCAAATCTAATTTGGTTGGGAGTTGGTTAAAGGTTTTTGAAGATTTTTTTTACCAATTAGTTTAGTTTGAAATCGACTAATTAACCGAATTAATTGATTAACCGAAATCAATAAAAATATATTATAGGCCAAATATATTAGAGATAAGTCCAATACATTATACAAACCCAATATATAAAAACTAATGGATTTATAAGTTTTCTTATAATAAGCTTAACAAAAATATGAAAACTAAAAATATTTTAAAAAAATAAAATTAAACTAAAAAGTGAAGAAAAAGTAAAAATATATATATGCTTTGTAATGTAATGAATGCTATTATGTTTTTAATTTATTGTTGTTATTATGTCATTTTTTTTAGTTCTTTTAATTTTTTCAATAAAAAACAAGGAAAAAATTGTGTGGATTGTTCTTTGTTTTAAAATTGTTTGAACAAAAACAAACCATGTATAAATTCTGGTTAACCGCTAAAATTAACCGAAATCAATCCGGCTAGTTAATAGGTTTTAAAAAAAAAATTGGTTTGATTAATGATTAAGTGTTTCAAAATTTCAGTTAATGATAGTTTTGTTCGGGTATTAACTGAATCAATTGTTTGAACACCCATAGGTGACGAGATCGAAGAGAAAGAAAAATAAAAAAATCACATACAGGGTAAGGAACAACTCTCTCACACCAAGGGAAACTTCAAGCTTGCAAAGACTAGAAGAAAAAGAGATCTGAATAAATTGTCATAAATTCTTCAACTATTTTCTCTATAGAGTTTTTTTCTTTTTACTTGTTACCAATGCAAGTTGATACATGAATGGATGGAGTGAACTTTATTAAATTCCATTCACCGAAGCTGCCAAATTTTAAGTTTGAAAAATTAGTTAACTTGCGGTGACTTTTTGGATGGGATCCAGACATTTTTCGATTGATATGTCTGCATAGAGTTCTAAGATCTATCACTTAACTTCGAAACGCACTTTTATTCACTCAATTTTGAGTTCAAAAGCTCAAATTATGACTGTTTTAATGATGACTATGTGAGCAGAATTTTTAGACGGGATTATTACGGAAATTATGACTATTTTAGTTTAAAATTACTTCTTGCTTACACTAATTAAAGTTTCAAGATACTTGACAATTTTATTTGGATGTACTTATCTAGCCTATGTAAAGGCCCTTTCATGTTCATTAGAGACGCAATTGTTTTTGTTTATTACTAAAATTACGAACTCTGAAAGTTAGTTTCTTTATGCAAGATTTGTTTCTTGTGATTTTTAAAAGTAGTTTTCTTATCAATTTTTTTAAGGAGTCATGGGAATTCATTCTTCATCCTTCAATTTGCCAATGATTATTTCTTGGTGGGTTGATTAAAGGGTTCGATTGAGCACTGTCATGTGGGAAATGATATGCGATTTGTGCAAGAGTTGAATCAAGTAATAATGTAACGTCCCAAAATTTCTAATTTCATTATTGTGAAAATATGACACAAATATTTGTCAGCTTTAGTAGTTATGTGTTCTGGGAGTGTTTGGGAGGTCCCAAGTTCAAGCTTTTGCTTGGAAAAATTTTGGTATTTTGAATGAATTAGGCCTTACTCTTGTTGAGTAGGCTTTTATTTGATTGTTGGGTAAATTACATTAGAATGGGCCTGCTAGTCTGGTGGTTAAATGGTGTGTTATTATAATAGAGGTCTTGTGCTCGAATCGCTATGCAGGCAAGGGTATTATGTTTTTTTTGCTCAGATTTCAGATAGAGTTATGTAATAGGGGGATTATGAGTAGTGGATGTGTAGTGAGAATTAGGGCAGAAGATTGAGGGATTTTGGGGGTTATCAGGATTTTATTCGCCATCTATTCGTCTCCCTCTCCTCTTGCTGAAATTCTCTGAGTTTTTCTATCTTTCTCTTCTTTTTCTTCTTCTTGATTTTTCCCTAATCCATTTATTTTCCTTCATTTTCACACGCGACTAGTGCTCGCTTAGTTTCGGTAAGTGTTTCTCTTCGTTTCTATCATGAATCTTTTAGCAACTAAAGTGGTAACGTATTTTCTCTGTGATTTGGGCATAGGGGGAGACTCTGACTAGTGAATTCAGTGTTCTCGTGTTAACAATATTTAAATGGAGGGTTATCGTTGGTGGCTTTAGAGTGCTCGGGGATTGTTTTAGCATCAAACAAAACCAGGTGTGTACCTAAATGCAAAAAAAGGGATTCGGCGAAAAGCCAAAATTGTTTGCTGTTTCGACAACAATAGTAGGCTAACTTTGAAAAATTGCCATAACTTGTGGAAATTGAATTAGAGGATGAAAAAAAATATGGAATTAAATCTTAAACGATGTAAGTAATGGAATTGTAAATTGTGAGGTATAATAAACTTCGTGAGACAAGGTCCGAATGAATTTAGGTTCCCCTGTTTTGAATTTGGAAAATCATCAAAAATTTGAGAAAAATAATTAGGGGTTTAAAATTTACATTTTTAAATTATTAATGAGTCTATTTTCAATAGAAACAAATGTAAACATCATCCAAATCTTGTACTAAGAGATAATTAATTCTTAGCAAAGAAGGGTTGAAGTTGTCAGACAGCAAAACAGGGGAAGGTTTGAAGATTTTACTGTACTGGTTGGCTCAACCAAAAATTATAAAAATTTTATAGTAGAAAGGTATTTGAGTCTAGTTTCAAAGACACTAAGCGCATCTTAATTTGAAATTCTGTAGCTCAAGATATAAATAATTTAGTAACAGTGACTCAAGTAGTCAGTTTTAAATGAACATATAAGTAAATAGTGAAAACATATATGAATAATTAACTAGCACGGGTTACATTAAAAATGGATCACGTGGTCAAGGCCAATTTGGGCCGAGTGGGCCACATGGGCGTGTGAGCCCATTTTTCTAAAAAGTTCTGTAATTTTACACGGGTCACCCAAGTTGACTGTGGACCTACTGTAGGGTCGGTAAGCTTTACTTAGACACCTATATGTGTGATCTGTCTGTCTGATTTCAATACCGAGCATAACTTATGTTATCTGGCAGCCCAGCTACAACCTTCTGATTATGTGCCGCATTTCTGTACAGCATGGTGTGTAGGGATGGGTTGGTTGATTTAATCCCCACATGGTGTGTAGGGTTGGATGGAGGTGGTGTGTAGAGGCTGGTGGGTAGGATTCTGATTTACTGTATCTGCATTCTGTATCTGATATGGGTCAAGGCCTTAATGTATTTCTAAGACTGTATCTGAATGGGCTAAGGCCCAAACTGATTCTGTGATGGGCACAGGCCCCAGACTGTATGTAACTAAATTCTGTTAATTATCTGTATGCATGCTTTCTGTGGGGATTACAAACTGAGTTTGCGACAACTCACCCTTTCTCTATTTAATTTGTATAGGTAATCCCTATACTTGACGGATCGGTGCAGCAGAAGACTCGATGGTGGCCACACGTAAATTTTAGACTGTTTTCTGTTAATGCCTAGAATTTATTACTTATTTTGAGTTTTTGATGTATCTTCTGGACTATGGACTGATTGGTTTTAAATTTGGGACTTTATACTATTTTTTATGGGGTTTTTTAAAAAAACTACAACTCCACAAAACACGGTTTTTTCCTAAAAACTAAGTTTTTTGGTAAATAGAAACGATTTTCCCTAAATTAATTGGTTACAAAAGCGTCCGCTAAGAGACAAGTTTTAAAGCAAATCAACTAGTTTTTTTCCCGAATTAAATAAAAGCTAACTCACTGTAACGATTTTTAAACTCGACAATCTTGTCTTCAAATCCCTTTCCATGTGACATCGCCAGATTCGGCCATAACGTCTAGGCCGGGTTTGGGGTGTTACAAATGAAGTGATGAGTGAGTATCATTCCCATAAGGATCGAATTGAGGCACAAAATTGGTCAAGTTATTATAAGAAAATACGATTAATGCTATGGCAAAGTCAATGGTAAATATACAGTGGTAATTAGTAGAGCAATGATGTAAGCAATACGTGGAATTAATAAATAACTAGTAATGTTGTGGCAAATCGAGAGTAGAAAGTAATGACAATTATGAGAATTACAACAGAAATATTATGTAAATGAACAAATAAATAACTAATAATGATGTGGCAAATATACTATGGCAAATAATAAAGGATATACGATGTGGATTTGGAGGGTTGGGACTACCCATAATCGACCTTTACTGTCAATAATGCCTTGGCAAAATCGTATCTACTTTAAAGAACAAAAGAGTACTAAAATGGCTTGCCTCTCATGAGAGCAAAACCTTAAGTTACCTTGCCTGTGTCTAAAGGCTTTTTAGATATCTTGCATGGGTTCTTTCTGTATGAGCTTGACTCTATGTCTAGAGTCTACTACAAATGTCCATCGAATGCTTGCTCATTTCATTTAATTTTAATCCAACCAATCCAACCCTTTCAGAATTAAAATCAGTTTATAAGTATGCGAAAGTCTTCTATGTCTAGAGATAATTTGCATTTTAATTAAGAAATAAGAATAATAAAATGAAACAGTAAAGTAAATTAGATATATACTGCATCCATAAAAATAGTTTAAGGTTTTATCAAAAGTAATCCCAACCCTACGAGATTTAGCTCATGGGCTAGGAATTAAAATTCCAAACCAAAATATTATCCAACATTATGTTCAACTACTTTAATATTTTGAAGGAACACTGATGGAAATAACGAAAGAACTTTGGGAAACAACTTTCACTTGTCTAGTCCACACTTCGGCAGCACAACGTCTTGTGATGGCTAAAAAGGATTGCCTTCGACATCCTTTCCTTTACGCAACTGAACCATTATTCACACCTAAGGATCTCTCCCACTTTTTTCTGCCATTTGTGAGATCCCCTTCATTGGCTTTTATAGATAGATTAGGCTAGGGTCAGCAAACAACTTGTGATTATCTTCTCCTCTTTTAAGGAGATTTATCTAGTACAAGTTTGAATTTGAACTGGGACTGTTGCACAAAAAAATGTTGACTTGGTCTTCCCGGCATTGCCACGGCATACGTGTTGGCAAACTATCTACACTTTTGAGCTGACAAAACTTCACTCACTTATTTCCTCGTTCTAAATAATGTTCCTGCCATACCAACACACTAAAAACTCCACCACAAGTGATTAAAAACACCCAATTCTAACACAATCTAAGTCCTAATGCAATATTACAAATACTAACTAAAATGTCTTAAAATGCAACAAAATGTACTTAAGTACAAGCAATTAGTGAGGTCTAAAAGTATGAAATATAACTCTTTTCAAGAATTATCAGACACTTATCCATCTATATGTCATATCCGTCGTTTATTCATTCCATCTTCCATTATTTATTCTATAATTTCTTTATTTCTTTATTATTTTTAATATTTATTATTTATTCTTAAATTTCTCATTTTAGTTATTTTCTTTGTTTTTTTCTAAATCTGTTTGGTTTCTTCTTTTCAGGTTAGATCCGAATATTTCTTTCTTGAGTCAAACAACATGAATATAATCTATTGACATTGTTCCCCTTATCACAGGTTTGTTTTGAATCTCCCTTTTGGTTTTCTCAACTCAATATGAACTAAACTCTATTTTCATGAAACAATAATGGATCTTATTTCTTAGTTAATTAATTAAATTTTTATTTGATTATTTCAATCTTCACTAATTATTTATTAACTTTTATGCATATTTAATATGATTGTCTGCCTACCAGGTTGTAATAATTTGATAATCTTGATTTTTCTTGGAAGAGAATATTAATGTTTAGATCTAGACTAAATAGATTAAGATTAACTTTAGTAACGTCAGTGTAACAACCCAAACCCGACCTAGACGCTATGACTAGATTTTTGAGGAATTACATTGACTTGTTTAAAAACGAATTAAAAATCAACTTAGTTACACGTTTTGAAAACATAAAATTTGGCAAAAACCTCTCAAAAATGTTAAAAAAAAATCAAAGTTTGAAAACCCTTATTTAAAACCAAGAATTTGAATTTGAAATCATGTGTTTTAAAAGTACTAATGTTAGCAGATCATTTCCAAAACTAAGGAAAACATTTGTTAAAAACCATTTAATTATTTATGGGAAAACACTTAAGTGATTACTTAATCTTTGAAACAGAAACTTCCAGAGTTTTAATTTTGAAAACCTAATTTTTAGTTTGTTAAATCATACAATTTTGTAGTTTAATGTTAAAACACTAAAATCAAACAAACATCGCAAGAACCAAAGAACAAAGCCCCAAAACAAATTTAAAGTCCAAAATTGTAACACCCCAAACCTGTCTCCGTCGCCAGATTAGAGTTACAGAGCATTATAGTACAAATTAGAACATTTAACTTACAGTAAAATATTCATGCCATTTAATTAATAACATTAATTAACACAACTTAATTATAGCAAACATACACTTACGGGCCTTAATTCGAACCTACAGGCCCTAAAAATAGTTTGAGAATATTCTAGGATCAATTTGAAATAAAATAGAAAATTTTGGAAAACTTGAAAACAAGGGTCACACGGCCATGTGGCCAAGCAGTGTGACATAGCCCAGGCTGTGTGGACATTCGAAGTTTGGACACACGGTCATGTTGTAGGCCATGTACCAAACCGTGTTACATACTGACTTGTGAGACACAACTATGTCGTGAGCCGAGTCTTAGATTGTGTGAAACCTGTACCTAAAACAATAATGACACACAACCATGTGACAACCAGTGTCCCAGGCGGTGTACAACATAAGTTGCTTCTAAATCAGGCCATTTCAATTTCAAATCTTGTACACCAAGACACACCATTTCCACAAACATTTAAATAATGAAAACACATTTTAAACACATTTAAAACATACCAATTCCATCAACCTATAAGACTAACTAATGCACCAACAAATATTATACCATTCAACATCACAAGTTCATTCAATCAATTTATACCAAACATACCAACAACCATTTCAAAAACATACCAAATCAACCATCCTTTAATATCTAACCAATATGCCAATGAAGGCATCACAATATACATATCAAACTTAATTCAACTCAACATCTCAAGATCATAACTTAAACCTATACCAATAATGCCAAAAAACCATTCCAAAAATATGCCATTTTACCATATGATTAACTTGATTAAGCAACCGATCAATGAATCTAATTTGGTTGGGAGTTGGTTAAATGTTTTTGAAGATTTTGTTTATCAATTAGTTTCATTTGAAATCGACTAATTAACCGAATTAATTGATTAACTGAAATCAATAAAAATATATTATAGAGATAGGTCCAATACATTATACAAAGCTAATATATAAAAACTAATGGATTTATAAGTTTCCTTATAATAAGCTTAACAAAAATATGAAAACCAATAATATTTGAAAAAAAATAAAATTAAACTAAAAAGTCAACAAAAAGTAAAAAAAAAAAGGATTTGTACTGTAATGAATGCTATTATGTTTTTAATTTAGTGTTGTTATTATGTTAGTTTTTTTAGTTCTTTTAATAATTTTTAAATAAAAAACAAGGAAAAAGTTGTCATGGATTGTTCTATGTTTTAAAATTGTTTGAACAAAAACAAACAATGTATAAATTCTGGTTAACTGCACGAATTAACCAAAATCAATCCGGCCGGTTAATAGGTTTCAAAAAAAAATTGGTTTCATTAATGATTAAGGGTTTCAAAATTTCATTTAATGATAGCTTTGTTCGGGTATTAACAGAATCAGTCATTTGAACACCCTTAGGTGACAAGATAGAAGAGAAAGAAAAAGAAGGAAAAGAAAAAAAAATAACTTAAAGGGTAAAGAACAACTCTCACACACCAAGGGAAACTTCAAGCTTGCAAAGGCTAGAAGAAAAAAAGGTCTGAATAAATTGTCATAAATTCTTCAACTATTTTCTCTATAGATTATTTCTTTTTACTTTTTACCACTGCAAGTTTATACATGAGCAGATGGGGTGAACTTTATTAAATTCCATTCACCGAAGCTGTCAATTTTCAAGTTTGGAAAATCAGTTAACTTGCAATGACTTTTTGGATGGGATCCAAATATTTTTCGATTGATATGTCTTGATGGAGTTCTAAGATCTATCAAACACACTTTTATTCACTAAATTTTGAGTTCAAGAGCTCAAATTATGACTATTTTAGTGATGACTGTGTGAGCAGAATTTCTAGACGGGATTATTACGGAAATTATGACTATTTGAGTTGAAAATTACTTTTTGCTTACATTAATTAAAGTTTTAGGATGCTTCAAAATTTTATTTGGATGTACTTATCTAGCCTATGTAAAGGCCCCTTCATGTTCATTAGAGACACAATTGTTTTTGTTCGTTACTAAAATTTCCAACTCTCAAGGTTAGTTTCTTTGTGCAAGATTGTTTCTTGTAATTTTTAGAAGCAGTTTTCTTCTCAATTTTCTTTAAGGAGTCATGGGAATTCATTCTTCATCCTTCAATTTGCCAAGGATTATTTCTTGGTAGGTTGATTAAAGCCATTAATTGAGTTTGTTCGGGTTTATATCTTAAAGGGTTCAATTGGACATTGTCGCATGTGAAATGAATGCGATTTGTGCAAGTATACACGTTGAATCAAGTAATAAAGTGATGAGTGAGTATCGTTCCCACGATGATCGGATTGAGGCACAAAATCGATCAAGTTATTATAATAAAATACAATTAATGCTATAACAAAGTCAATGATAAATATGCAATGGCAATGAGTAGAGTAATGATGTAATCAATATGTGGAATTAATGAATACTTGGTAATGCTATGGCAAATCGAGAGTAGAAATGTAATGGCAATTATGAGAATTACTATAGGAATATTATGTAAATGAACAAATAAATAACTAATAATGATGTGGCAAAGATACTATGGAAAATAATGAAGGATATACGATGTGGATTTGGAAGGTCGAGATTACCCAGAATCAACCCTTATTGTCAATAATGCCTTGGCAAAATCGTATCTACTTTACAACACAGAAGAGTTCTAAAATGGTCTGCCTCGTGTGAGAGAAAAACCTCAAGTTGCCTTGCCTGTGTCTAAAGGCTTTTCAGATATCTTGCATGGGTTCCTTCTGTATGATCGTGACTTTATGTCTAGAGTCGGTTACAAGTGTCTATCAAATACTTGCTCATTTCATTTAATTTTAATCCAACCCTTTTAGAATTATAATCAGTTTATAAGTATGCGAATAGTCTTCTATGTTTAGAGATCATTTGCATTTTAATTAAGAAATAAGAACAATCAAATGAAACTGTAATGTAAATTAGATATATATTGCATCCATAAAAAAATTTAAGGTTTCATCGAAAGTAATCCCAACCTTATGAGATTTAGCTCATAAGCTGGGAAATAAAATTTCAAACCAAAATATTATCTGACATTGTGTTCAACTACTTCAATTCAATCTTTCGAAGGAACACTGATGGAAATAACAGAAGAACTTTGGGAAACAACTTTCACTTGCCCAGTCCACACTTTGGCAACACAACGTCCTGTGAAGGCTAAGAATGATTGCCTTTGACTTCTTTTCCTTTGCGCAGCCAAACCCTTATTCAACCCTAAGGATCTCTCTCACTTTTTTCTACCATTTGTGAGATCCCTTTCATTGGATTTAATAGATAGATTAGGCTAGGGTCAACTAACATCAATGTAATTATCTTCTCCTCTTTTAGGGGGATTTATCTCATACAAGTTTGAATTTAAACTGGGACTGTTGCACAAAAAATATGAACTTGGTCTTCTCGGCATCGCCACGGCATCCTTGTTGTTAAACTGTATGCACTTTTGCCCTAACAAAACTTCACTCATTTATTTCCCCGTTCTAAAACCTGTTCCTACCATACCAACACACAAAAAACTCCACCACAAGCGATTAAAAGCACCTAATTCCAACTCAGTCTAAGTCCTAATACAATATTAAAAATGCTCACTAAAATGTCTTAAAAAGCAACAAAATATACTTAAGTACAAGCAATTAGCCAGGTCTAAAGGCATGAAATATAACTTTTTTCAAGAGTTACCAGACACTTATTCATCTATATGTCATATCCATCTTTTATTTATATCCATCATTTCTTCATTCCATCTGCCACTTTTTATTCTAAATTTCTTTATTTCTTTATTATTTTTATTATTTATTATTTATTCTTAAATTTCTCATTTTATTTTTTTTCTTTGTTTTTTCTTGTTTTCCTAAATATGTTTGGTTTCTGCTTTTTAGGTCAGATCTGAATATTTCTTTCTCGAGTCGAACAACTTGAATATGATCTATTGACATTGTTCCCCTTATCACAAGTTTGTTTTGAATCTCCTTTTTGGTTTTCTCAACTCAATATGAACTAAACTCTGTTTTCTTGAAACAATAATGGATCCTTATTTCTTAGTTAATTTATTTATTTTTTTCTTTGATTGTTTCAATCTTCGCTAATTATTTATTAAGTTTTATGCTTATTTAATATGATTGTCTGGCTACACAGTTGTAATAATTTGATGATCTTGATTTTTCTTGGAAGAGAATATTAATGTTTAGATCTAGACTAAATAGATTAAGATTAACTTTAGTAACGTTAGTATAACACCTCCAAACCCAGCCTAGACGCTTTGACTAGATTTTTGAGGAATTACATCGACTTGTTTGAAAAGCTAATTAAAAATCGACTTAGTTATTCGTTCCGAAAATATAAAATTTGGCAAAAACTCACACAAATGTTAAAAAAAAATAATCTGAAAAACCCTTATTTAAAACCCAAATTTGAATTCGATAAATACTTTTACCTATGGGGAAAAAAAGTCTAATAATGAAAAAGCCGATCAATATGAATATGTATTTTTTTAAAAATTTTTTACTTATATTATTTATAAATCATTTTTAAATAGACAAAAATTGATATAATTTAATTATTGAGAATCCTCTCCAACTCCTAAATTGGAGTATAAAATGCATTTAAACATGATTGAACTCATGGTCTTTTGCACTGACAATAATATCAATATTAACTCAACTAAAACTCAATCAACCATATATTTTAATTTTTAAATATAATAAACATTTGCATGAAGAATAAATATAGTATATATATTTATAATAGTCTACACGGTTGGATGGTGAATTTTGTTAATTTAATCCTTAGATGGATTACTATTTTGATAATAAATGTGTTTTTTTGGGTACTTTTCATGCTCGTTTAATGGTTCATAATCGGGGTTTGTGGTTGCTCATTTTAAGAATGTTGTGTCCAAAATTTGAATCATATTCTTCCTTTGTCCAAACCTTGATCTCCCCTTAAGAGTGTAATGTGCCTTGTCATTATACTCAACACTTAATTTTTTTTTATCGAATGATAATAGACATGGTTATGATTGTAGTCCGATAAGTATAATACAATAATCATAGAAATAATAATAATAATAATAATAATAATAACGAACAAATAAATCATGTATATTACTATAAAGCTTAGCGATATATATTAAAAAGAATTAGATAATGTCAATTTAAAATAAAGTCAATATTTATTGTTTAAAAATATTATTACTTTTATTTAATAGAGTTTATATTTTTAAAGTTTTATGGTTTTATAAATGGAATAGTTCTTTTGAAATTGAAAAAAATAATAATTTTCAAGATATTTTTTATACAATAAATGTTAACTCTATTACAATTTGGACTTATATATGTAAATATATATATTTACAAGAATTATAATATATTTAGAATTTTATAAATATAATTTTTGCTTTAATTATAAGGAAATAATTTTAAAAGATGAATTGGTTATAATATGTAGATATATAATTAATTATTCGGAATTTATATGATATAATTTTTTTACCCGTCAATAATTAAATATCATTAAATCATTTTGTAAGTTTGTTATAATTCTAGAGAAAAAAGTGAATTTAAGAGTCGATTATGCATAGGGAAGGTTATAGCACTCCTACAACCCTTAAAATTAGTACCTTATTAATTACGCAATTGTCAAAAAAATTTAAAATTAAAAAAAATTAAAAATCTAATGTTTAATTGTGATCCCTTTAAATAAATCACTTATTTTCCAGTTTTATTAAAATTTCATAGTAAAATAATTTTCAGTATCTCCTAATATCCACAAAAATATTTTTTAAAGAAAATAAAACTCGTGAATTCACATGATTTAGAAAAAAAAATCTTTGAATTAATTTGATCAGTGAATTTTTCATCCGTCGCTAAGTAAAAGTAATGAGGAGGATACAATAATTGTTGGAAAGTAAAACCAAGGATAAGGCTAGTTGGAAGATTGCACCCAAAGCAAACCAAGGACTAATCATAGAAAAGTTAGTGTATGTTGAAGTGATGGCAAATTGTGGAAAATGTTTCTAATTTAAAAAGATGAATTGTGACAGGTAATTTCATGTTGGTTAGTAACAAAGCATTGTCTCTTTAGTTAGGAAACAAAGAAAATTACTTTAAAAAAGTTAAATAAAATGGCTTGTCCACATTCATAAAATTTATATTTTATTCACGGTTGGAATTGTAAATTTCATAAAATGGCTGCTTTTCTATTATTTCATTTTGGCAATGATGAGACGTTTAAAATTATTCAGTTTATTATTTTACATGATCCTCTCCACAAGTACTTTTACTTGAGAGAGAAAAAAAGTTTAATAATGAAAGAGCCCACCAGTATGAATATGTTTATAAATGCTTTTTAGAGATTGTAAAAATTGGTATAATTTAATTATCAATAACCTTTTTCCAACTGTTGAGTTGGAGGATAAAACGCATTTAAGTACGATTGAACTCACGTTTTCCTACACTGATATAATACCCGTACTAACTCAACTAAAACTCAATAAATCATATATTTTAATTTTTAACTATAATAAAACATGTGCATCAAGAATAAATCTAATATATATTATATAAAATAGTGTACCGGATTGCGTGACGAATTTTGTTAATTTAAGTTTAGACATGGATTGTTGGTTTGATAATAGATGTGGTTTTTTTTTTCTTTTTGTAATTTTCATGTCCGTATTAAGGTTCATCGTCGGTATTTGTGGAACTAAACTGCAATTGAAAAAAAATTTATACACTATTTTTTATACACTAAATGTTAACTCTATGAAAATTTAGACGTATTTTTTTTTTGGTTGAACATAAGCTTAGAAAATTAAGCGAGCATCAGTCCAAATGAAAATTATCATCAGTCACCAGCGATTGTCTAATATCTTCTTCAAGCCAGCATCTCACATAATGCGGAGGATCTTCCAAGATAACTAGCTGCTCAATTACGCCTCCATCTGCCTTAGCTATGCAATCAACAACTTTATTGGCATTCTACTGAATATGTCAAAATTTGACTTCCCAATTTTTGGAACACCAATCGTGAGTTTGTCTTACTTCAACAACACTACTTATTGTAGCCAGCCTGTTACGAATAGTTTCAATCAACATTGCATTGTCACTTTCCATCTCAACACATCTAAATCTTTTGTCTGTTCAAATAACTCTTAAAGAGCTTTTGTCCTTTGTTTAATTCCATAAGGATAAGCAAGAACATTGGTGTTTGATGATGAAGTGGAACGAGTTGTAGGATTAGCTTGAGCAGGCTTGTGAGCTGGTTTACTAATGATTATCTTCTTTGAGTTTAATGCAACTTTGAACTTTAACTTTTTGAGAGAATAGATAAAAGTCAAAGAATGTCCCACCAAGTGTATTAGAAATTTGTACATACAAAATTCGAGTCGAAAATTGACTTGAAAATTTGGCGTATAATTTTATTTATAACTTCGAAAATAGTACAATCTCAGATTTTCTTTACAAAGAAAATTCTTTTATTTTTTTCTCCTAGATTGAGCTTCGATTCATGCGTCATCCAAACTTGATCTACTTAGGGTAGAATATTATTTTCTATGAAATAAATATTACTCGTGTTTTACTAATTCAATCAGAATTCTCGTGTCACTCCCTATAAATAGATAGTACCGGTAGAGCTATTAACACAAGACATAAGTTTCACATATTGTTATTCTGTTAGAAAGTAGTGAGAGTATATTTTCAAAAAATAAATTTTAATAATTTAATTTATGCCTTTTTAAATACAATTTTTTTGTTTTAGCAACTCAAATTTTTTAATCTTAGCATCTCAAAACAAAAAATTCTAACTGCACCATAAAATTTACTAATTTAACTAATTTGAATAAGTCGACTCGACTTAGCCGAGCCAACTCAACCTATATTATCTGTTTCTATTGAGTTTTGCTCGATCCTATCCCAAAGACCTGTCAATGTTGTTAAAATTGAAATATTTAACTTGTTGGAGAAGACTAAGAGTAGAAAAGTAAGTCAATGCTAAAGTGATATATAACCCCAAAAACCATCTTAAAATTGATTGCATACCAACAAATTTAATGTCGACGTTTTTATTTTTTAGTTTTTGGTGTAAGACGTTTTGTTGTTTTCAAAATAGTTGATCAGCCTGAAATTATAAAAGATAATCATGAGGTCTCAACAATTTCTTTTAATTTCTTAATTGATGAAAACAAATTTAGGTATCTCCAAATTAATTTGATTAGTGGTTCACCGCTTTGGAGGCCTGTGTCCAATGAAAGTATATTTTATAAATTAATTTATTATTAAACATTAAAAAGATATCTGAAAGAATAACTTTTTATTACTTTTGTTTTAAGTCACCAAAATCTATATTGAACAAATCAAATTTAGTAACAAAATTAAATAAAATTTTAAGTTTATTTGCAAAGTTAAATTTGAGTCAAATGGTAAATTTACTTATATTTTCAAAGTGTAATGATAAACATCAAATAAAATATAGTGATAAATAAAATAAAATAAAGTGTAATGATAACTTTTAACTGTAATTTATGCTTGCGTTTTTTATGTATGAAGTATTGATGGATGTTAAATAAGTTTTGATTGATAAATTACAAAATGTAATTAATTTTCTTTTTCTACGTAGAAAAAGGATGATTGAAGGAGAATTCAAAGTTATCAATATGTTGTTAGTCTCTTTTAGATTCATTCTAATCACTCATATTATTTTGTGGTTAAAATATATTGTTAGTCCCTTTATTCCTATAAATATTTGATATCCATTCCTTATACCTTAAAGGTTATTAATTCAATTTAAAAATTTTAATCCAATATTTATTATAATATTTGATATTTTTTGTCAGAATTTGTCAACTTGCTTATTTTGTGTTAGTCATATACCACAACATATAAGAGAAACCTAATTAATATGTAAAGTTGACAATTTTGACAAAAAAAAAACAATATTAACGATAGGACTAAGATTTTTAAATAAAAACAAGAAGACTTAATTTTTAACCTTTTAAGTATAAAGACTAAATCTCAAATTTATCAAAGTACAAGGACAAATAGATTATTTCAAACTTTAATTTGTTTAAAAAGTTTTTTTACATTTATTAGATCAAAATATTTTGTTAGTGCTTGTACTTTGACAACATTTAAAATTTAATCTTTGTACTTAAGAAGTTAAAAATTAAGTCTTCTTACTTTTCTAGTTTAAAAAACTTAGTCCTACCATTAGGATTGTAAGTATTTTCTATTAAAATCTGTAAACTTGGATATATGCTGAGTAGACTGCCTTCATAAAATGTTGCATATGATTGATAATAAAAAACCTATTAAGTTGAATTTTTTTAATGGAATTAAAAATGATTGGACTAGAATTTTTAAATTAGAAAAATAGGAGGATTGGATTTTTTTTTAACTTTTAAATTACAGGGACTAATAGCATATTTTAAACAATTTATTATTCTAAAAATAAAAGAATACATAGTAATTAATAAAATATATTTTTTAATTTTTTTAATGGATTATGTGGAGTAACGTGAAGAAAATTTAGGGGAAATTTTGAAAATTCCCTTTCTAAAAATAAAAGAATATATAGTAATTAATAAAATTATTTTTTAAAATTTTTTTAATGGATTATGTGGAGTAATGTGAAGAAAATTTAGGAGAAATTTTGAAAATTCACTTCTTTGTACGTATTTTTTAAAGAAGAAGACTTGACATTTATTTTGAAATTTCTTCAAAACTTTGCTTTCCTTTTTAATTTTTAGGGTAGTCTTAAATTTATCAAATTTATCAGGTGTGCGAGGGTTGAAACATATTAAAGCATGCTCTCTAGGCTTTTCTTCATCATCCAAACTATTTTATCAACTCAACTTCCCTTTTCCTACCTTTTTTTTTTTTTATTTTCTTGGCTAATTCCGTCTTGCAATCATGAACTACAACACTTGCTTTCATCTTCTTTTAGCTTTATTCATACCATGTTCAGTACTTTGCTTGGCTATGACAGTCAGGAATCTCAACTCCGATCAGTTTGCACTTCTCGAGTTTAAGGATCGCATTGCCGGTCCTAAAAATGTCTTGGCAAACAATTGGACGGCCTCAACCTCTATTTGCAATTGGATTGGTGTTTCTTGTGGCATCCTCCATAAAAGAGTTATAGCTTTGAATCTTACAAGCATGAATCTTAGGGGTACTATCCCTCCACACCTTGGAAATCTTTCATTTCTACTCTCTCTCGACTTGAGTAGCAACCATTTCTATGGCCATCTCCCTAAAGAATTGGGCCAATTGCATCGTTTGAGGATCCTTCGATTAAGCTACAACCGTCTTAATGGGGAAATTCCATCATGGCTTGGGAACTTACAGAGAGTTCGAAGGCTGAAAATGAAAAATAACAACTTTACAGGCACAATCCCTGAAACACTTGTTAACATGTCTAATCTAGAGATCTTGAACTTGGGATTCAATCAATTATCTGGTCAGGTTCCATCTTCCATCTTCAAGATTTCATAAAAGAGTTTGATTTGCAATAGATAACTAATTTGATGGGAAAAAAATGCTTAAAGTATTTTTAGTTGAACAGTTTAGAAGGTATGTCTTTCACTTCAATTTTTGGCTATGTGTGCAGGTCAGATTCCATCAAGTATTTTTAATTCAACTGCACTCGAAGAAATAGATCTATTTAATAACAAATTAGAAGGTATGTTTTTCACTTTATTTTTTTTCCAAACTCCAAAAACATTGTGTTGAATTTGTTTCTTCGACTTTGGTCATATACTTTTATCATTTTAATCTGATAATAAACAATAAGGTTTATATGAATTGATTTATTTTTAATTTTTAATTTCCATTAAACTTTAAAAAATAAATTATTTTTTATTGCATATAATTTCACTTCATATAATTAACAAAACATTATTAAAAATAATAAATAATAAATATAATTAAAATATATCACTAATTTTTGTTAATTCAAACATAGTGCTAATAATTTTTTATCATCATTAAATCATCTGTACAAAATCTAAAAATTGATTTAGTGTTAATTCAATTTCATTTTTTCTTTTCTTGATACTTAATAAATTAATCTTCTTAGTTTGGAAATGCTTAATATTAAAGCAATTAAAGGCCTTACAGGTCAGATTCCAACTTCGATCTTCAACATTTCTTCTCTGAAGACCATTGATCTCTCCAACAATAGTCTATCAGGTAGTTTGCCTAATGATATGTGTCAACATCTTCCCAAGCTTGAAGGGCTTTACCTGAGTTGGAATGAATTATCTGGTAACATTCCATTTGGCATGGGCAAATGCAACAACCTTAAAAATTTGTCATTGTCCTGTAATCAATTTATGGGGATCATTCCAAGAAGTATTGGAAATCTAACACGACTCAAGGAATTATATTTGGGGTTTAATAATCTAGAAGGTAGTCAATTTCCTTGATTTCTTGAATTTAAAGTATTTTTTTATAAAAGAGTTTGATTTGTAATAGATAACAAAAGGAAAAACTTTTTATTTCATTTGATGAAAAACATATGCTAAAATATATTAAAATCTAAAATCTCCAAATTCCTGTAGAACAGAAAAGAAAACCTCTTTGACTTATGCTAACAAAATAGGTAGTTTGACACCTTGATTTTTCGACTATGTGTGCAGGTCAAATTCCTGAGGAAATCAGTAATCTTCTTGGTTTGGAGCTGCTTAATATTAAAGCAAATAAAGGACTTACAGGTCAGATTCCAACTTCGATCTTCAACATTTCTTCTCTGAAGACCATTGATCTCTCCAACAATAGCCTATTAGGTAGTTTGCCTAATGATATGTGTCAACATCTTCCCAAGCTTGAAGGGCTTTACCTGAGTTGGAATGAATTATCTGGTAACATTCCATTTGGCATGGGCAAATGCAACAACCTTAAAAATTTATCGTTGTCCTGTAATCAATTTATGGGGATCATTCCAAGAAGTATTGGAAATCTAACTCAACTCCAGGAATTATATTTGGGGTTTAATAATCTAAAAGGTAATCAATTTCCTTGATTTCTTGAATTTAAAGTATTTTTTTTATAAAAGAGTTTGATTAATAGATAACAAAAGGAAAAACTTTTTATTTCATTTGATGAAAAACATATGCTGAAATATATTAAAATCTAACATCTCCAAATTCCTGTAGAACAGAAAAGAAAACCCCTTTGACTTATGCTAACAAAATAAGTAGTTTGACACCTTGATTTTTCGACTATGTGTGCAGGTCAAATTCCTGAGGAAATCGGTAATCTTCTTGGTTTGGAGCTGCTTAGTATTAAAGCAACTAAAGGCCTTACAGGTCAGATTCCAACTTCGATCTTCAACATTTCTTCTCTGAAGACCATTGTTCTCTCCAACAATAGCCTATCAGGTAGTTTGCCTAATAATCTTCCCAAGCTTGAAGTGCTTTACTTAGAAGATATTGAATTTTCTTTGTTTCTTTAATTTAAAATATTTTTTCATGGAAGAGTTTGATTTGTAATAGATAACAAAAGTAAGAGCATTTTATTTCATTGAAGGAAAAATAGTTAATTTGATGGAAAAAAAAAATATGCTTAAAGTATTTTTACTTGAACAGTTTAGAAGGTAAGTTTTTCACTTAAATTTTCGAATATGTGTGCAGGTGAAATTCCATCAAGTATTTTTAATTCAACTACACTCGAAGAAATAGATCTATTTAACAACAAATTAGAAGGTATGTTTTTCACTTTAATTTTTTCCAAACTCCAAAAACATGGTGTTGAATTTGTTTCTTCTATTTTGGTCATATACTTTAGAAAATTATTAAAAATTGTTAGAAATTGTTAAATATTGTAAAAATTATAAAAAATATTAGAAATTATAAAAGACGATAAAAAAAAAAAAGAGAAGTTAAAAACTAGTAAAATTGTGTAACTTGAAATAAAGTATATATTCGCTAATATTTTTTAAAAAATTAAAAATTTGATATTAAAATTGTATATTGGGCTACAATCAATTTTTATAAAAAATATTTTAATAAATTTTTAATATTTTAAAATATATCGAAATCTAGTACTTTACCAACTCCCCAATTCATAAATAGGAGGATAATGCAGTATAGCATACTTGAACCCACATTCTCCTACATTGGCAAGAATGCACATGCCAATCAAGCTAAGACTCAATCGACAATTCTTTAGAATAATTAAACATGCAACAATAGTTCTTAAGATATTGCTCTAGACACAAATAATTTATCTTGAAATAATAAAACAATATTTGGAATAATTAAAAACATAGATATCAAGTTTATTTTATTTTTCAAAATGCCATACTAACACAAAAAAAATTTAATAGTGTTAATAAATGAACCTAAAATTTTCAATTCAAAAAGTAGAGAGACTAAATCACAGAAAATAAAAAAATATAAAGATTAAATTACAAATATACAAAAAATACAAAAATTTTGAGAAAATAATAATCTTTAAATTTTACACTATAATTTAATAAAAATAAATAATTAACCAAATAGATAAAAATCATATCAGTTTACATTAAAAGCAATGGCTTTAACATTTTTGTTTCCCAAATCATAACTAATTATTATACAGTGTCATCTCATTTTTAAGATTGATTAGATACCACATTCTCATGCCAAACTTTTATTTTTATTTTATTTTAAGTTTTACAATATTTTAAAAAATTATTAATGTATTATATGTTTCGTCTATACAAATCACAAGGACTAATTACTACTCAAAACATCTTATTATGTCTCAACTTTCTAATTGATTTCATCACATTTTTCCATGCCAAAATTTTATTCTTAATTGATTTAAACTTCTTACTTTGGAAATGCTTAATATTAAAGCAATTAAAGGCCTTACAGGTCAGATTCCAACTTCGATCTTCAACATTTCTTCTCTGAAGACCATTGATCTCTCCAACAATAGCCTATCAGGTAGTTTGCCTAATGATATGTGTCAACATCTTCCCAAGCTTGAAGGGCTTTACCTGAGTTGGAATGAATTATCTGGTAACATTCCATTTGGCATGGGCAAATGCAACAACCTTAAAAATTTGTCGTTGTCCTATAATCAATTTATGGGGATCATTCCAAGAAGTATTGGAAATCTAACACAACTCCAGGAATTATATTTGGGGTTTAATAATCTAGAAGGTAATCAATTTCCTTGATTTCTTGAATTTAAAGTATTTTTTTATAAAAGAGTTTGATTTGTAATAGATAACAAAAGGAAAAAATTTTTATTTCATTTGATGAAAAACATATGCTGAAATATATTAAAATCTAACATCTCCAAATTCCTGTAGAACAGAAATGAAAACCTCTTTGACTTATGTTAACAAAATAGGTAGTTTGACACCTTGATTTTTCCACTATGTGTGCAGGTCAAATTCCTGAGGAAATCGGTAGTCTTCTTGGTTTGGAGTTGCTTAGTATTGAAGCAATTAAAGGCCTTACAGGTCAGATTCCAACTTCGATCTTCAACATTTCTTCTCTGAAGACCATTGTTCTCTCCAACAATAGCCTATCAGGTAGTTTGCCTAATGATCTTCCCAAGCTTGAAGTGCTTTACTTAGAAGATATTGAATTTTCTTTGTTTCTTTAATTTAAAATATTTTTTCATAGAAGAGTTTGATTTGTAATAGATAACAAAAGTAAGAGCATTTTATTTCATTGAAGGTAAAATAGTTAATTTGATGGAAAAAAAAATATGCTTAAAGTATTTTTAGTTGAACAGTTTAGAAGGTATGTTTTTCACTTAAATTTTCGAATATGTGTGCAGGTCAAATTCCATCAAGTATTTTTAATTCAACTACACTCGAAGAAATAGATCTATTTAACAACAAATTAGAAGGTATGTTTTTCACTTTAATTTTTTCCAAACTCCAAAAACATGGTGTTGAATTTGTTTCTTCTATTTTGGTCATATCCTTTAGAAAATTATTAAAAATTGTTAGAAATTGTTAAATATTGTAAAAATTATAAAAAATATTAGAAATTATAAAAGACGATAAAAAAAAAAGAGAAGTTAAAAACTAGTAAAATTGTGTAACTTGAAATAAAGTATATATTCGCTAATATTTTTTAAAAAATTAAAAATTTGATATTAAAATTGTATATTGGGCTACAATCAATTTTTATAAAAAATATTTTAATAAATTTTTAATATTTTAAAATATATCGAAATCTAGTACTTTACCAACTCCCCAATTCATAAATAGGAGGATAATGCAGTATAGCATACTTGAACCCACATTCTCCTACATTGGCAAGAATGCACATGCCAATCAAGCTGAGACTCAATCGACAATTCTTTAGAATAATTAAACATGCAACAATAGTTCTTAAGATATTGCTCTAGACACAAATAATTTATTTTGAAATAATAAAACAATATTTGGAATAATTAAAAACATAGATATCGAGTTTATTTTATTTTTCAAAATGCCATACTAACACAAAAAAAATTTAATAGTGTTAATAAATGAACCTAAAATTTTCAATTCAAAAAGTAGAGAGACTAAATCACAGAAAATAAAAAATATAAAGATTAAATTACAAATATACAAAAAATACAAAAATTTTGAGAAAATAATAATCTTTAAATTTTACACTATAATTTAATAAAAATAAATAATTAACCAAATAGATAAAAATCATATCAGTTTACATTAAAAGCAATGGCTTTAACATTTTTGTTTCCCAAATCATAACTAATTATTATACAGTGTCATCTCATTTTTAAGATTGATTAGATACCACATTCTCATGCCAAACTTTTATTTTTATTTTATTTTAAGTTTTACAATATTTTAAAAATTATTAATGTATTATATGTTTCGTCTATACAAATCACAAGGACTAATTACTACTCAAAACATCTTATTATGTCTCAACTTTCTAATTGATTTCATCACATTTTTCCATGCCAAAATTTTATTCTTAATTGATTTAAACTTCTTACTTTGGAAATGCTTAATATTAAAGCAATTAAAGGCCTTACAGGTCAGATTCCAACTTCGATCTTCAACATTTCTTCTCTGAAGACCATTGATCTCTCCAACAATAGCCTATCAGGTAGTTTGCCTAATGATATGTGTCAACATCTTCCCAAGCTTGAAGGGCTTTACCTTAGTTGGAATGAATTATCTGGTAACATTCCATTTGGCATGGGCAAATGCAACAACCTTAAAAATTTGTCGTTGTCCTATAATCAATTTATGCGGATCATTCCAAGAAGTATTGGAAATCTAACACAACTCCAGGAATTATATTTGGGGTTTAATAATCTAGAAGGTAATCAATTTCCTTGATTTCTTGAATTTAAAGTATTTTTTTATAAAAGAGTTTGATCTGTAATAGATAACAAAAGGAAAAAATTTTTATTTCATTTGATGAAAAACATGTGCTGAAATATATTAAAATCTAACATCTCCAAATTCCTGTAGAAAAGAAAAGAAAACCTCTTTGACTTATGTTAACAAAATAGGTAGTTTGACACCTTGATTTTTCCACTATGTGTGCAGGTCAAATTCCTGAGGAAATCGGTAGTCTTCTTGGTTTGGAGTTGCTTAGTATTAAAGCAATTAAAGGCCTTACAGGTCAGATTCCAACTTCGATCTTCAACATTTCTTCTCTGAAGACCATTGTTCTCTCCAACAATAGCCTATCAGGTAGTTTGCCTAATGATCTTCCCAAGCTTGAAGTGCTTTACTTAGAAGATATTGAATTTTCTTTGTTTCTTTAATTTAAAATATTTTTTCATAGAACAGTTTGATATGTATTAGATAACAAAAGTAAGAGCATTTTGTTTCATTCAAGGCAAAATAGTTAATTTGATGGAAAAAAAAATGCTTAAAGTATTTTTAGTTGAACAGTTTAGAAGGTATGTTTTTCACTTCATTAATTTTCGACTATGTGTGCAGGTCAAATTCCATCAAGTATTTTTAATTCAACTATGGTCGAAGTAATAAGTCTATATGGCAACAAATTAGAAGGTATGTTTTTCACTTTAATTTTTTCCAAACTCCAAAAACATTGTGTTGAATTTGTTTCTTCTATTTATGTCATATACTTTTATCATTTTAATCTGATAATAAACAATAAGATTTATATGAATTGATTTATTTTTAATTTTTTTAATTTCCATTAAACTTTAAAAAATAAATTATTCTAATTAGTTTTTTTTTATTTTGTTATTCAAATGGTTGAATATAATTAAAATATATTATTTTATATAATAAATTTTCAAGTTATAATTAAAGTATATGTACCATATTTAGTATACAATATAATTTTACTTCATATAATTAAAAAAATTATTAAAACTAATAAATAATAAATATAATCAAAATATATCACTAATTTTTTGTTAATTCAAAAATAGTACTAATAATTTTTTTATCATCATTAAATCATTTGTACAAAATCTAAAAATTGATTTAGAAGATATTGAATTTTCTTTATTTCTTTAATTTAAAATATTTTCTTCATAAAAGAGTTTGATTTGTAATAGATAACAAAAGTAAGAGCATTTTATTTCATTCAAGGCAAAATAGTTAATTTGATGGGAAAAAAAATGCTTAAAGTATTTTTAGTTGAACAGTTTAGAAGGTATGTTTTTCACTTCAATTTTCGACTATGTGTGCAGGTCAGATTTCATCAAGTATTTTTAATTCCATGCCAAAATTTTATTCTTAATTGATTTAAAGTTTTACAGTTTTTATTTTAATGTATTATATATTTTGTGAATTTGGTATTCAATGAATATGTATACTAAAAGATGCTATTTTACAGGTAATTTACCACCCATCACCAATGCTCCAAAGCTTGAGATTCTTTTATTGTGGCGAAATAATCTTAGCGGAAACATTCCCAACTCTATCTCCAATGCTTCCATGCTTAAGCAACTAGACTTGGCGCATAACTTATTCTCTGGCCCAATCCCTAAAATGCTTGGCAGCTTAAGACACCTTGAATGGTTCCAAATCTCTGACAATAATTTGATCACAGGGTCTGCTACTGATCATGAGTGGAGCTTTCTTTCTTCTTTAGCAAATTGTAAGAATTTGAAAACCATAGCAGTTTCAGGAAATCCATTGAGTGGCGTTCTTCCTACTTATATCGGGAACCTTTCAAAATCCCTTCAATACTTTTATGCCTCTAATTGTGAGCTTCAAGGCATTATTCCTATGGAAATAGGTAACTTAACCAACCTATTGCTTTTACAACTTCGCTATAATAAATTAAGTGGATTCATTCCAACATCAATAGGAGGACTGCGAAATCTCCAAAGTCTAGGTCTTTCCTCTAATAAATTAGGAGGGCCTATCTCAAAAAGCCTCTGTGGTTTGGAGAGACTATACTTGATGAATTTAGGGTTGAATAAGCTGCATGGATCCATACCCTCTTGTTTGGGTAATATTACTTCTTTGGGATATCTTTACTTAGATTCCAACAAATTGAGTTCTACAATACCCTTAACTTTGTGGAATCTTAAAGATATCTTAGAAATAGATTTATCATCAAACCATCTTCACAATTCACATGCTATTGATGTTGGAAATTTGAGGAGTCTACTGAAACTAAATTTATCAAGGAATCTTCTCACGGGCGATATCTTATCCAGATTTGGGGGTCTTATAACTTTGATTTCATTAGATATATCAAATAATATACTACATGGTCATATCCCTGAATCATTTGATGGGTTGATTAGTTTGGAATTCTTGGATTTATGCAATAACAATCTCTCTGGAGTCATTCCCAAATCTTTGGAAAAGCTTTTATATCTAAAGTATCTTAATGTGTCTTTCAATAGACTTGAAGGGGAAATTCCCAGCGAAGGATGCTTTTCAAACTTTTCTAGCACATCATTCATGAAGAATTATGCACTTTGTGGTCCACCTAGATTGCTAGTCCCACCTTGTAAAAACGACATCCACAAAAACTCCCAAATGATTATATTGCACGCTTTTAGGTATGGTTTACCAACAATTGGTATTGTCGTAGTACTAATAGTCTTAACTATTATGTATAGAAGATGCCAAAGGAGTAGAGCTCTACCAATTAAAGATGATTTGTTGTCTTTGAAGACACGGAGAAGAATTTCACATGCTGAACTTTCACGAGCAACTAATGGATTTGAGGAAAGCAATATGCTTGGTTCTGGGAGTTTTGGATATGTATATAAAGGGAGGCTTTCAGATGGAATGGAAGTTGCAATAAAAGTTTTCAATTTGCAAACAGAGGGAGCATTTAGGAGTTTTGACATTGAATGTGATGCTATGCTTAATATAGTTCATCGTAATATTGTGAAGGTCATTACTTGCTGCTCAAGTGTTGACTTCAAAGCCTTGGTGCTTGATTACATGTTGAATGGAAACCTTGAGAAATGGTTACATTCTGAAAATTGTTTCCTTGATATCATACAAAGGGTCGACATAATGATAGATGTTGCGGTAGCTATAGAACACCTCCACAATGGACATCCAACACCTATAATTCATTGTGACATAAAACCAAGCAATATTTTACTAGATGAAGACATGGTTGCACATGTTGGAGATTTTGGCGTTGCCAAATTGTTGGGAGAAGGTGAAGTAATGAAGCAAACCATGACTCTTGCAACAATCGGATATATGGCACCAGGTGAATTCTGTTTTATTTTTGTATGATTATTTTCCTAATTTGCATTTTATATTTTTGTTTCATGTGTATGTGGATATATATTTGAATAAGTATTTTAGAAATAATTGAGGATGAATGATGTTCTAATTATATTTGAAATGCAGAATTTGGATCAGCAGGAATTGTTTCTATAAAATCTGATGTCTATAGTTATGGGATCGTCCTTATAGAAACTTTCACAAAGAAAAAGCCCACTGATAAAGTTTTTGTTGAAGAAGAGACTATGAGGCATTGGATGGAAAGTTCATTGCCTAAAGGAGCGATAGAAATTGCAGATGTTGATTTACTAAGAAGAGAGGATGAGTACATTGTTGTTAAAGCAAATTGTATTTCATCTATCATGGAGTTGGCTTTGAATTGTTCAGCTGAGTTACCAGAAGAAAGAAAAGATATGAAAGATGTTGTGGTTGAGCTGAAGAAAATCAAACAAAGGTTGCTAAACAACATCGAACATTTTTAACAAAGATGGTGAGTACAATTTTAAATAGAAATTTTTTTATTTTAAATGACATATAAGTTTTATCTGTTTTCAAGTATTTTCTAAGTCTCTCTCTTTATTTCCTTCTAAATTTTTCAATTCAGAGATAAGTATAACACAATGATCTTAATTGAGCTAGCTTGCCTTGTCAGGTAATTTGCTACTTTCCATTTATTTAGAGTTATTTAGAGTGTTTTGTATTTAATATTGTCATAGTTGAAAGTATCATTCATAATCTAATCTAATTGTGCTAATCAAGGAACACTAAAGGAGGCAAATAAGAAGAACGAAACTCCACATCTTTACTATCATGTTCTACAAAACAAAGAGACTTTTTTCTCGATGAAATTTGTATTGGGCTATCAATGTTTCATGGATTATGTTGTTTTTCTAATGTAAGAGGGGGTTTTATCAATATTGCATGCAAAATCAAAGCAATATTTGCCAATGCTTAGCTTAATCAACTCTAATCCTACTGTGGATTTGATTTGTCTTTACAGTATTTAGAGATTATTTTGTGAATGTTAAATTGCCTTTGGGCCTTTCAAAGGAATTCAGCAAGCCTACAAGTCATTTAATTACCTTTGGACCTCCCATGAAATTTTTATGGATGAAACATACAATATATGGCTTGAATTTCAGAATTATATTATATATAATGAATCATTTGTTTCTTTTTCACCCTCTCCACCAAAATAACCAGTAACATCATCAAAATCACCCGTATGATCCCAAAGGTTTCTTAGCTTATCTAAAAATGTTTTTTTTCTTTTATATTCTGTTAATAAAAAATACAAATTTATTTTAAACTTTCAAAAATTTATAATTTAAACCCCTAAAAAAGAAATTTTTATGCGTCAAACTTCCACAACAAATCGAATATTGGGTTTAGGATTGAAGCAAATTTAAATAGGCAGATATGGGTATTGGCCCAACCAAAATGGGAAATAAAATTCTATTAAGAGCCTTTAAAAATAATAAACTAATACATGATAACTTCTCAAAATTTTATAATTTAATTCTAATTCTACTAATTTTTTTTAGATTCGCCCCTGTTCAAAGCTTGAAGCATTATTTGGTTTGGTAGTATAGTATGGTTGTTGGAAAATTAAGTGGATTAATTTATTTCATATTTTTCAATACCACTAGCCCGTGTGTGATAGCTCTAGTTTCCACACGCCGTGTCACTTACCCACATGCCCGTGTGGGTTTTGGGGTTTTGAATTTTTGTCTCTTTAAATTGGTATTCTAATTTGTTTAAATTACAATTTTGTCCTTAATAATAAAACTTGAATTAGACATAGTCAACAAACTCAAATTAAGCTAAAAATTTTAGGCTTCCATAATTTGACTAAAAGAAGGTTGGTAAACACTTAGATCTAAAATTAGATTAGTTTTACCATAGGTGGTAAAATGACGTAAATGCCCTTAGGTTAAATTACCTAGGAAAAATTTAAAATTGGCTCATAATTTACTTCAGCATATTTAAAAAATGTTATAATTAAAACTATAAATAAACAACAATTTTTATAGTATAATTAAATATGCAAAATAGATACATGAATATAATATAAGAGGCTACCATTCTTATTGTAGATATATAATTTATGAATGATACCTGTCTTAAATGCAATTGAGTACTCAATGATTCCAAAAAAAATCAATTGACCTCTTCCTTTAATGAAATCTGTCAGTTGAACAATTTAATTGTTAACCTGTCTAATGTTACAGACAGAAATCACTAGAAGTTACCACATGGTAGTATGCTAATGTGGGTTGAGTTGGGTTGTAGTATCCCAGCCAAACCCAAGGATGAAGAGCTTCCTTTGAGATGGATCTTGATCGACAATAGAGCGTATGGCGGAAAGAACATCAAGGTAATGACAAACGGCATCTTGGAGGATGTCAAGGAGTTGATCGACGGTGAATCGCTCGATTAGCTTACGGCCATCTTGTGGGGTTAGTTTTGTGATTGGGTCAGGTTCCGATACAGCTGAATACAGCTGAAATAATATAATTTTCAACAAGCTTGTGTTTCTTAGTAGGATCTATGAATTGCATCTCTGAGGATTCTTAAAACCCAAACCCAAGAAAGCACTAAATAGAGAAAGGGGTCCTTGCAAATTGAGGTTAAAGAAAAAGAGAAGAACAAAATTGGTAAAGGGAGTTATTGTATGTATCCAATTCGGGGAGTAGCATATGGTGGTGTTTATCTTTGACAGTTCGGGAGCTAACCTTTTAAGCCTTTTTCGTTTTAGGTCGATGGCTCAATTAAATTTTTGTTACTAGATTTTGGGTTCAACCATGATTCTGTGTAACACCTCAAACCCGGCCTAGCCATAATGGTCGTATTTGGCAATGTCACACGATAGTGTTTTTGAAACCTCATTGTTACAATGAAAACATTCAATGTTATTATCTTTATTAAACCTTTGTTAGAACTTAGGAAGTCTTCTTTATTCATTTAAAACATTTCTTTCGAAACATCCCTTGTTGCCGAAGCTTTAATAAAACAGTCTAAGTGATCATGCGTTTAGAAAAGACTTCAACTTTTTGAAAACTGAATTTCCTATGACCAACAGGTATAAATCCATAAAGTAAAATAAAAAAATAAAAACCCAAATTTAAAACCAAAGTCCTAGAGGGTCCTTAAATTACAACCCAAAAAATCAATAATAATCAAATCATAAATCGTAACTTGAAAAGCATGAAGTCCAAAAATTACTGTGGTCACCATTGAGTCCTCTGTCACACTGATTCGTCTAAGTTTGGGGATTACATATGCACGTTAAACCGATCCGTCCAATGACCCACACCGCAAGCATGCCCCAGTCCTTCTCCAACACTTGCCCTGATGACGTCTACCACAATTAGTACATGGCTGCAGTCCAGTAACAGTAATAGGGGGCCCAGTACTAATCAGCCAATCAACTCTAGCCTTTTTCTTAAGCCTCTGTGCAGAACTCGAAGGCTCTAAATCTCTCTTGTTCTTATCCCTCTTGCGGTCACGGTTCTGGCATTGAGCGTGCTTAACCTCCTCGGTGATCTTCACCTTCTCCACCAGTGTAGAAAAATAACGGTCCCTCTGCGGAGATATCAGGACTCTCAAATTATCTCTGAGCCCATTCTCAAAATGTTATACTCAGAGGCCACCATACCTCGCACATTGCAGCTCAGTCACAGGAACTCAGCCTTATACTCAGCCACTAATCGATCTCCCTGATTCAGATTTAAGAATTCCCTCCAACGGGCATCCACGTATCTCGCCCCCGTATATTTCCCCTAGAAGGAGGTCTTAAAGAACTCCCAGGTCAGATGTTTGGGCTGAGTGCCCTCCTTAACAAGGAGCCACCACTGTTAAGCCTCATCCCTCAATAGTGAGACTGCACCCTTTAATTTCTACTCTGGGGTGCAGTCTAAGTCATCCATGATCCTCTTCGTGGCCTCAATCCAGTACTCAGCCACATTAGGGGCAACTCCAGTGACATCCCTGAAGAGCTCAACTCTATTGGATCGGAGTCAATCCGTAATCGACCCTTGGCCCCCAGATCTAGTATTGGGCCCAGCGACCCTCTCTAAAATCCTTAACATAGCCTGGGACAATGCGTCGTCCCTAGCCATGCGATCTTGAGACCCAGTCTCAATAGCAAGCAACATTGGTGTCGCACTCGTATCTATATTTTGTATGCTACCTAGTGAAGAGGACTCAGCTCGAGCTTCTCTGCGGCCTCTACCTCGGCCTCTAGTACCCCGTCTGCGGATACCTCGTGCGCTCATTGCCTAATCACATTTATCATCATTAACAATTTTATGAACTAGTTACAGTTCTAGTGTTTATTAACAAATTTTTTATGTAAAATAGTATCGATTATTCAGAGTTCATTTTTGTAAATCACAGTCTCACTACAGTTTTTAGTTTCTGTACAATTTTTAGTATACACTAACTAGAGTATTTTTTAGTATAGTTTACCACCTATAGTAGTTTCAGAATATACTATCCATAACAGTTTCAATTTAAAACAAATCACAGTTTAGAATACTTATAGGATCAGTACCAGAGACTCGGTATACCACTCGCTCAGTAAAAAATATTTCAAATCAATTTGAAATCAATCAATTTTTTGAAAGCCCATTCTTTTATAAAACCCATAATCCACAGCTGAATTTTGTAACTTTGCTCTACTACCACTAAATGTAACACTCCAAACCCAACCTAGACGTTATGGCCGTATCTGGCAACGTCACACGATAGTGTTTTTGAAACCTCATTGTTACAATGAAAGCATTCCTTGTTATTATCTTTAGTAAACCTTTGTTAGGACTTAGGAAGTCGTATTTATTCATTTAAAACATTTGTTTTGAAACATCCCTCATTGCGGATGCTTTAATAAAACAGTCTAAGTGATCATGCGTTTAGAAAATACTTTAACTTTTTGAAAACCAAATTTCCTACGACTAACAGGTATAAATCCATAAAGTAAAATAAATAAATAAAAACTCAAATTTAAAACCAAAGTCCCAGAGGGTCCTTAAATTACTACCCAAATAATCAACAATAATCAACTCATAAATCATAAATTGAAAAGCATGAAGTCCAAAAATTACTGTATGCACCGCTGAGTCCTCCGTCGCAGTGATCTATCTAAGTCTAGGAATTACCTGTGCACATTAAACAAAAAGGGTGAGTTTATGTAAACTCAATGTATAATCTCGGAAAAACAAACAAACAATCAGTATTCACAGTGCACAGTTGAATAGTCTTGAGCCTAAGCCCTTTTTAGTATCAGTGACAGTTTGGGCCTTAGCCCATCTCAATACAGTGTCAAAAATGCAGTAGGGCCTTAGCCCATCACAGTATCAGTAGTAGTAACAGTTATGCAGTAGCGAATCCTACCCAACAAGCCTCTACACACCATCTCCATCTAACCGTACACTCCATGTGGCGATATAATCAACCCACCCATCCCTACACTTCAAGTAGTACCGAATGCGGCACAAAACAGTAGTTTGCGACTGAGTTGCCAGTAAATTAGGCTTAAAGCCTTTCTGTACACTTCTTCCGAATAACAACCCCCAACCCAATGCAATGCAACATACCATGGATGATATGCTATTATGCAATTTCAGTACATATATTCAATTTAGATATTAACATGCTCAGTACAGATGTCATTCAGTCAATTTCACACATTTAAGGGTCTAAGTAGCGCTTACCGACCTTACAGTAGGTTCACAGTCAATTTAGGCGACCCGTAAAACCTTAGAAATATTTAGGTAAAAATAGGCCCAAATGCCTGTGTGTGCCCGTGTGGCCCATTCGGCCCAAATTGGCCTTGGTCGTGTGATCCATTTTTAATGTAACTCATGCTAGCTCAATATTCATATATGTTTTCACTATTTACTTATATGTTCATTCAATGTTGTCTACTTGAGTCATTGTCACTAAACTATTTATATCTTAAGCTACAAAATTCCAAATTAAGATCCGCTTGATCTTTTCGAAACAAGACTCAGATACCTTTCTACCATAAAATTTTTAGAATTTATAGCTTATCAAATAAGAACAGTAAAATCTTCAATTTTATCCCTATTCTACTGTTTGACAGCTTCAACCTTTTTGTACTAAAAATTATTTATCTCCTAATACAAAATTTAAATGAAGTTCCAATTTGTTTCTCTCAAAAATAGACTCATTAAAGATTTAAACGTATAAATTTAAGCCCTAAATTATTTTTTTACAATTTTTGATGATTTTCCAAAGTCAGAACAGGGGAACCTGTAATCATTTTGCCTTTGTCTCACAAACTTTATTATATATCATAATTTACAACTCCATTGCTTACACTGTTTCTTCCATGAGAAACTAGACACAATAAAATTTAATTTCATATTTTATTCAACCTCTTACTCAATTTCCCCTTTTTTTATGATTTTTTTTAAAGTTAGACTACTACTGCTGTCCAAAACTATTTTAGTGGAGAATGTTGATTTCCAAGCTTATAACACCCTTATTTCCTTTCTCTACAATTTTTCGCATCATTTTATCTTATCTCTCTTATTTCTCGACAGCAAGCAATTTTGGCTTTTCACCGAATCCAATTTTCTGTGTTTCAGGTACACACCTGGTATCGTTTCTAATGAGTAAGCACTCCTAAGCCTCCAGAAGCTAAAAATCGACCAACAAAGCTTCAAATTAATCACTTAATTCGTTTTTAATCAACCAATTTTGGAAGGAACTCGACTAAAAACCTAACAAAACCCTTACCTTGCTTGAGTAACCACAACTTCACACAATCACAGCATCTATTCAAAACCACCAGCCCCTTGATTAACTCCTAAACACCAAAAAGGAATCCCTCTTTTAGATATTAACCAAGAATGATTAACAATAGACAAAACCACTACGTACCGTACATGCGCAACCAACGATGAACAACCGAATCAATTGAAAAAAAAAAGAAAGAAACGGAAGGGGAAAAAATAATGGAAATTTCAGCAGCAACTAGGGGAAAGAATCGCCAGAGGAGAGAAAAGAAAAAGAAGAAGAAAATGTCAGAAAAGTTTGGGGAATTGGAGAGAAAACTGAAACTTTATTTTTTTTGCAAAAAAAGAAAGATAATCAGATTATTTTTTGATAACCTCTCCCCAATTATCTTCTAAAATCACTCCCGATTAACCTACTAAAACACAACTACTCAGAATTTTGCCCCAACACAACTCTTAGCCGAAATTGGAGCAAAAATACTGTCTCCACGCCATCACAGAGAATTGAACACAGGACCTCCAACACTTCACTTAACCCCCAGACCAGCAGGCCCATTCTGATAAAAGCTTACCAACAATTAAATTAAGCCCTTTGCACAATGTTAAGGCTTTATTTATAAAAATACCAAAATCTACCCAAGTAAGGCTTAAACACTTAACCACTGAAGGTGACAGATATTTGTGTCATATTTTCACAATAACGAAATTAGAAATTTTGGGGCATTACATTCTGGGTTGACCCATAGAAATAGTTTTACAAGCTAAAAGATTTTGTGATATCTAGCCACTTGAATATAAGCTTCAGTACCTTAATGTTTAGCTTGAGTAGCTTACGAGTTAATTTGATAATTTCAGTATGAGTTTTAAATTCAATCTCAAATACAAATAGTCAAATTTGAAATCATGTATAGGATTTGTACTCAGGATTTTCTTATAAAATATAAGATAATTGAATGAGCTTGACAAATTAGGTTTTTATTTTTGTTCCATACTTGGTTAATAGGGTAAAAAAAATTCTAACTTTGATTCATTGTGTTATGACTTTATATATTGAAATGTTGATGATTATGGTACTTGGAAATAGACTATGCAATGAATCAAGAAAAAGTTTTAAGGGTGTGCTCAACACATTAATTTGATTTGAAATGTGTTAAAGGAAATTGGTTAAATGAGGTTAATTGAAGTATGTTGAATTGTTAAGATCACAAATTAATCATTTTTCATAATGAAAATCAAGTGTCTTGTGAAAGTTTGTATTACAAGTCAATTCTATATATTATGATTTGTACTTTTTCACTATTATGCTAACATATAATCCACTTGGCTTTACATCTGTCAGATGTTTGGTCTTCATGTCTGAGACACATTTCATAAGTTATAATAGAAACGTCTATTTATTTTGATGAGTTGTTCCCATCTTAATGCTTTCAAGTATGTTTTCATTGAAAATACTCATTTTTCCATAATATTGAAATGTTATACGTAGATTATCATTGTTAACAACAATTTCCTTTTATGAACTCCATCATATTTAGTTATGACATAACTAATCAAGATATCTTATTATATTCATAATTTTATGTATTGAACCTCTTTTGGGGTTTTATTAGAAGTTATGCCTTGGTCTCTTCATGAGTACTCGTCTCCTTTAACGTGTGGCCATCTTCATTTCTTACTCTTTTCTTTCAAGAACTTTTTGATTTATAGAATCGACTAGTTTTTCATCCTTCTAGCATGCCCAAAAATTATTTTTATCACTTTTTCCTTCTAGGACTCATAATTATTTGGAACATTTTAGCTAGTATATGTATCATCTAGTATATACAATCTCTAAATGTCATCACTAAACATGTCTAGTAAATACTTTTTTCCTTCAAACTTTGTGCACATAATATTAGTTAGGGATCACAAAAAGTGATGACATAATTATACTTATTTGTCCAACTTGTCTCCCCCTAATAATGAGAAAATTTGCAACATGACTATATTTTTTCAAAATTATAAATATATATCTCTTTTCAACTTTTACCATCAAATAAAAATTCTAAATTTTCTCAACTTCATACTTGATGGTCCATCTTACTGCATTATGGTGGAATATAAAATAGATATTTTACATCCAAATAGTCATAAATGAAACCTATTGGCTTATAAATGAAATCCAATTCTCATGGGACAAATGTTTCTTACATGTTGGCTCTACGCAAATAAAATTACATGCTTATTTTAAAGCTATTCTTATATTAATGGTTAAGCAATTAAATGGAGGCATAATTTTGCTAACCATTAAGTATAACATATATAGGCATAGACAACTTAATATTATCTCAGCTAAAACTACGAAAATCAAGATTAGGATATAATGCACTAGTATTGTTAGCACAAATTGCATACTATAGAGATTGTGTAGAATCAAATTATTTCAAGAAATAATACTGTAAACTTTGGGTTGCATACATGTGATACATGAGCTCATACATTATTTAAATATCATCAAAAAATGCAACCAACCTCTAACTTTAGTTGATGTTACTTCAATATTTTTTCCAAAGAACAAGTATTGATGACAATTATCAAAATGAAAATAACTTCTCATTCTTCAATAAAATAACTTCTCGCTTCAGCTTGTCCAGCACCTCTACCCGGTCCTGTCCAGCACCTCTGCCCGGTGCTTTCTGCCCATGACACGTCCCCTAGGCGGCTGCTGAACTACCCACGATAGCTATACAGTACCAAAACCCGTAGCTTGCACCTGATCGGCCTTTAGTGGACACTCTTGAACACTTTTCTCAGTAGACCCACATCTTAAACAAGCCCCAGTTGTCCTCCAACATTCACCCGGACGGCGTCTTCCACAATGCCCACAAAGCGTGATCCCAGTAGGTGCAATAGGGGCCCCAACTCTAACTGACCCACTAGATCTGACTTTTTCTCAGGCCTCATCGCAGAACTCGAGGGCTCCAAATCCCTCTTACTCTTGCCTCTCTCCTTATCCCAGTTTTGGCGCTTAGTACGCTTTACTTCCTCGGTGATCTTCACCTTTTCTACCAATACTGAAAAATCATGCTCCCTCTATGCAGCTATCAGAACTCTCAAACTGTCCCTGAGTCCATCCTCGAAGCAGACACAACACTCATATTCAGTCGCCACTATGCCTAATGCATAGCGGCTCAATCTCAGAAACTCGGCCTCATACTCGGCCACTAAATAATCCCCTTGCGTGAGATTCAGAAACTCACGTCTTCTAGTGTCGATGTAGCTTCCCCCCACATATTTACCTTGGAAAGTAGACTTATAGAAATCCCATGTCAATTGTTCAAGCTGAGTGCCCTCCTTAACGGTCAGCCACCATTGGTATGCTTCATCACGAAGCAAGGAAACAGCCCCTTTCAATTTCTATTCAGGGGTAAAGTCTAGATCGTCCATGATTCTTTCCGTGGCCTCCATCCAGTACTCGACCACGCTAGGGGTGACTCCAGTGACACCCCTGAATAGCTCAACCCCATTGGACCAGAGTCGTTCCGTAACCGACCCTCGACCCCCAGATCCAATGTTGGGCCCAGCGACCCTCTCTAATATCCTCAACATAGCCTGAGACAAGGCGTTGTCCTCGGCCATGCGATCATGAGACCTAGTCTCTATAGCATGTAAAATCGGCATCTCGCTTGTATCCAGATTTGGCATGCTACCTAACGACGAGGACTCAGCTCGAGCCCCTCTACGACCTCTACCTCGGCCTCTAGTACCCCATCCGTGGATACCTCGTGTGCTCATCTAGAATTCGTAGTTTATCTGTGTTAACAGTTTTATGAATCAGTTACAGTTTCGATATCTATTAGTAAATATTTTATGCAAAATAGTATCAGAAGTTTAGAGTTTGTTGTCACTCAAAATTCATGCATTTATATATATATATATAAATATATATATATTACAGATATATTTTTAATGGCTTAATGTACAGTTTATTCCCTACAGCATATTGCTCTCTTTTTTTCTTTTTTCTTTTTTTACTTTGGTCCTTAATTTGTTAATTTTTAAATTTTTAATAAATAATAAAATTATTAACAATTGTTAGAAATTGTTAAATATTGTATAAAAATTATAAAAAATTATTAGAAATTATAAAAGACGATAAAAATTAAAAAAAAGTTAAAAACTAGTAATAAACTTCTTATTATGTCTCAACTTTCTAATTGATTTCATCACATTTTTCCATGCCAAAATTTTATTCTTAATTGATTTAAAGTTTTACAGTTTTTATTTTATTGTATTATATATTTTGTGAATTTGGTATTCAATGAATATGTATACTAAAAGATGCTATTTAACAGGTAATTTGCCACCCATCACCAATGCTCCAAAGCTTGAGATTCTTTTATTGTGGGGCAATAAACTTAGCGGAAGCATTCCCAACTCTATCTCCAATGCTTCCATGCTTAAGGAACTAGACTTGGGAGATATATAACTTATTCTCTGTCCCAATCCCTAAAACGCTTGGCAACTTAAGACACCTTGAATGGTTCCAAATCGTAAACAATAATTTGATCACAGTATCTGCTACTGATCATGAGTGGAGCTTTCTTTCTTCTTTGACGAATTGTAGGAATTTGAAAACCATAGGTGTTTCAGGAAATCCATTGAGTGGCGTTCTTCCTACTTATATCGGGAGCCTTTCAAATTCCCTTCAGTACTTTTATGCCTATAATTGTGAGCTTCAAGGCATTATTCCTATGGAAATAGGTAACTTAACCAACTTATTGCTTTTAGAACTTGGCTATAATAAATTAAGTGGATTGATTCCAGCATCAATAGGAGGAATGAGAAATCTCCAAGGTCTAACTTTTTACAATAATAAATTAGGAGGGCCTATCCCAGAAAGCCTCTGTGGTTTGTAGAGACTATACGAGATGTACTTGGGGTTGAATAAGCTGCATGGATCCATACCCTCTTGTTTGGGTAATATTACTTCTTTGGGATATCTTTATTTAGATTCCAACAAATTGAGTTTCGCAATAACCTCAACTTTGTGAAATCTTAAAGATATCTTAAAAATAGATTTATCATCAAACCATCTTCACAATTCACATGCTATTGATGTTGGAAATTTGAGGAGTCTACTGAAACTAAATTCATCAAGGAATCTTCTCCCGGGCGATATCTTATCCACATTTGGGGGTCTTATAACTTTGGTTTCATTAGATTTATCAAATAATATACTACATGGTCTTATCCCTGAATCATTTGATGGGTTGATTAGTTTGGAATTCTTGGATTTATGCAATAACAATCTCTCCGGAGTCATTCCCAAATCTTTGGAAAAGCTTTTACATCTAAAGTATTTAAATGTGCCTTTCAATAGACTTGAAGGGGAAATTCCTAGCGAAGGATGTTTTTCAAACTTTTCTAGTACATCATTCATGAAGAATTATGCACTTTATGGTCCATCTAGATTGCTAGTCCACCTTGCAAAATCGACATCCACAAAAACTCCCAAATGATTATATTGCATGCTTTTAGGTATGGTTTACCAACAATTGGTATTGTCATAGTACTAATAGTCTTAACTATTATGTATAAAAGATGCCAAAGAAGGAGTACAGCTCTACCAAGTAAAGATGATTTGTTGTCTTTAAAGATACCGAGAAGAATTTCACATGCTGAACTTTCACGAGCAACTAATAGATTTGAGGAAAGCAATATGCCTGGTTCAGGGAGTTTTGGATATGTATATAAAGGGAGGCTTTCAGATGGAATGGAAGTTGCAATAAAAGTTTTCAATTTGCAAACAGAGGGGGCATTTAGGAGTTTTGACATTGAATGTGATGCTATGCGTAATATAGTTCATCGTTATATTGTGAAGGTCATATCTTACTGCCCAAGTGTTGACTTCAAAGCCTTGGTGCTTCATTTTATGTCTAATGGAAACCTTGAGAAATTGTTACATTCTGAAAATTGCTTCCTTGATATCATACAAAGGGTCGACATAATGATAAATGTTGAGGTAGCTATAGAACACCTCCACAATGGACATACAACACCAATAACTCATTGTGACATAAAACCAAGTAATATTTTACTAGATGAAGACATGGTTGCACATGTTGGAGATTTTGGCGTTGCCAAATTGTTGGGAGAAGGTGAAGTAATAAAGCAAAGCATGACTCTTGCAACTATCGGGTATATGGCACCAGGTGAATTCTTTTTTATTTTTGTATGATTATTTTCCTAATTTGCATTTTATACTTTTGTTTCATGTGTATGTGGATATATATTTGAATAAGCATTTTAGAAATAATTGAGGATGAATGATGTTCTAATTATACTTGAAATGCTGAATTTGGATCAGCAGGAATTGTTTCTATAAAATCTGACGTCTATAGTTATGGGATCGTCCTTATAGAAACTTTCACAAAGGAAAAGCTAACTGATAATGCTTTTGTTGAAGAAGAGACTATAAGGCATTGGATGGAAAGTTCATTGCCTAAAGGAGCGATAGAAATTGCAGATGTTGATTTATTAAGAAGAGAGGATGAGTACATTGTTGTTAAAGCAAATTGTATTTCATCTATCATGGAGTTGC
The DNA here is from genome assembly GCA_008044935.1 of Gossypium turneri. Classification (NCBI taxonomy): domain Eukaryota; kingdom Viridiplantae; phylum Streptophyta; class Magnoliopsida; order Malvales; family Malvaceae; genus Gossypium; species Gossypium turneri. The sequence continues at coordinate 8,981,801 of CP032575.1, forward strand.
CTTTGACTTGTTCAGCTGAGTTACCAGAAGAAAGAAAAGATATGAAAGATGTTGTAGTTGAGCTGAAGAAAATCAAACAAAGGTTTCTAATTGGTATAAAAGATGAATTCTAAAAGAGTCAATCAATGCTAAAGTCACATATAACTCCAACGACCCCTCAAAAAATCAAATTGAATGCATCAACAAGAAGTTTAATGTCAATGTTTTATTATTTCCCAAAAGTTCTGAATTAAATGTGATCCTAAAATGCTAGAGTTATTATCCCACAAATGTGAAAGTGCTTGTCAAGCACTGAAGTATAACCTAAATATTGGTTTGTGTTAAATTGAAATGTTTGTGTCATCCAAAAAGATGTTGAATTCAATTAATTGTGATTTAGAAATCATGTCAGATTGCTTGAAAATTGGTGAGAAAATTCTAAGCCTATGGCAAGTAATTTCATGATGATTGGGAAATAAATAGGCAACATTTTTCTATGTTCTTCTTTCATTGTATTTGACAAGAAACAGAGAAAATGAAAATGAAATAAAGTTGTCAAATCTCAAGACTCTTTGTTCTTCTTTCATTGGATCGGACGGGCTAGGAAGTAAAGTTCTGGCCTTTTTGCCTTACGATGTAGGTTGATATTTTGTTCCTTGAATTTTCAACACACAAAAAGCAAGAACCTGGAAGGAGCATAAGAGAAGAGGTGGGACTGGAGGGAGGGAGATGGTGGAGGTAACTTGTCAAAGCTAAAAATCTCTAAAATATTTCTCAACATTTTTTTTAATTTCTTGATTCATGAAAACAAATTTAGGTATTTCTCAACTTGTCAAATTAGTGCTCAATCTATTAGAGGTTGCTCACATAAGGATCAAAAATTTCAAAATGAACAAATAAGAGTTTAACCTTTATAGAAGTGCTAAAATAAAGATTTTTCATGCACTTCGACCCAATTTGTAGAAAAAATAGGTAAATGCTGATATGTTTAGAGTAAAACACATAACCTAATATACAACATTTGAGAAGCCCTTATTTGAACACCTTTTAAAAGGTTAGGGCCTTATTTGTCTATTTTAAAAAGTTTGGCCTTCGTTTAAGCACTTTTATAAAGGTTTGATCCTTCTGTGAGCAACCTCTAAAAGGTTTGACCTCAATTTTAACATTTAACTTAATTGAAATGAAACATAACCTGAATTTTAAATTATGACTTATTGGTAGAGTATTCATCTTCTTTTGAAATATCTTCACTTCAAACAATTGATGGAAGAATTTAACACCATAATTAATTGTCCTTAGTTACTCACTTTCAAAATTGATAGGGATTAAATTGCTCCAATTTAACACCAAATTTAATGTCAAGGTTTTTTTTTTTTTTGGTGTAAGACGTTTTGTTGCTTTCGAAGTAGTTGATAAGCCTGAAATTATAAAATATAATAATGAGGTCTTAAATGCAATTATGATGTAGGTTGGTATTTTGTTCATTTGAGTTTTCAACACACAAAAAGCAAGATCCTGGAAGGAGCGTAAGAGAAGTGGTGGAGAGAACTTGTCAAAGCTAAGAATCTCTAAAAAGATATTTCTTAACAATTTTTTTAATTTCTTGATTGATGAAAACAAATTTAAATATTTCCCAATTTGTAAAAACATGCTTCTTCTTCTTTTTTTTTTTTTTTGTATTTCTAGGTTTTTCTTAGCTTTTTTTATATTATTTTGGAATTTTTGTAATCTTCTTATAATTTTTAACATATTTGTAAAATTTTTAAAACATAAATACCAATGAAGGAGAATGTGATAAAATTAGGGGTAAATGTGTATTTAAGCCAAAGAAAATAAAAGAATAATAATGAAATTCACCTAAAAACAATTACAATGACTAGATGAACAATTTGACCTAAAACTTTGTTTGAAATGATGTCATTAATGTGTTACATCAGCTTTCTTAGAGAGATAAGATTAAATGAATTTGGGATAGCATGAAACTTGTATCTCTTTCCAATAATTTAACATCATTTCAATATTTTCATCTTGAAAAAGATCAAATTCGAAATGATATGTCAAATTTTTTTAATAAAAATGTTTAAATGGCATTAGATGAATAAAAAAATTACAAGTTTTATGGTATCCCAATGTCATTTAATCCTTTCTTGCATAAGGGTATAACTTTAAGGTGAGTTATTACAAAGTAACAAATGGATAATATTGGTCACCATATGTTTACTTTAAAAGATTAAGCAAACATAAGTGACAGAACTTGGCTTTCCATTTTTTCCATTTTCAATAGATTTTTGCTTTACATTTTAGGTACAATGACAAATTTAGTTCTAACACCTTATTCATTTTTGTAACACTCTAAATCCGGTCTAGACGTTATGCCCAAATCTATAGGTGTTACACAAAATGGCTGTAAATCCAGTTTTTCATAAATTTTCGAAAAATATCGTAAACTTTTATTACTTAATCCCCAATTTAAGAGAAAAATATATCTAACTTTACTTTATAGTTGAAAATGATGTTTGCTTAAATTTTCTAAAACGAATACTTAGTAGCAGAAATTCTCAAACCCTTATGTTCGAAAAACCAAGTTTATTTTACCGAAATAAGTTGTTTTGTAGGAAAATAGACATTTTCTATAAAATATTTGTAAAGGCCTAATTTAGCCTGGGCCCAAACAGATATCAAATAAAATAAATAAAACCAAAAAACAAATCAAAAGTCCATTACAACAGTCCATCAGACCCAAATTCACAATTACAAATGGTTCAAATCAAAAAACCCTAAGCCCATAACATTAAGGTTACAGAAAAAAAACTAAACAGAAACCCTAATTCCTAAGCCTCCAGTCATTGCCGCTCCTATTGCTTCGCCATGTCAGCACGAACGGCACCCGAGGTTTGATGCCTTGGGAGCACCTCTCCCCACCGTCGGCCAGAGACACCTGCAAAAAAGAAAAAAAAAGGACAAAAGCAGAAACACAACAACACGCAAGAAAGAGTGGCAAGAACAGTAGAAAAAATAGAAAAATAACAGCGTAATTCAGCTATAAAAAGCCTAAATAAACAGATTGTAGAGGAGGTTTAAAAAAAAGAAATCGAATATAGAGACAATAAAAAAATAGAATACAAAAAAATTCAAAAAGTGATTCCATTATTCGTTTATTTTTTTCTGTTATATTTTATAAAGAAAAGTTTTAAAAAAAAACTTACCGGACGTTTGTGCTCCGCCACCGTGAGTGGAGGATTTTGTTATTTTTGGGGTTTTCGGGGGTTTTCGAAACCTAGACACCGAGAGATTTTGGAGGGGGGTTTGCGATTTTTGAAGGATTTTTGGGGAATATTGCCCCTAGATTTGGACTCTGGAAGTTAAAGCACTCAAAAGGGGTCTTTTGGTGTTTTTTGGCCACCAGGGACGGTGGAGCCCGTCGCCGGTGACCAGTGGCCGTCGTGGGGCTCATCGAACCAGTGGCCGGACTCAAGAATGCTTCAAAAAAAAAAGAGAGAGAAAAGGGATTTCTTTTTAAAACAAAGGGGAAATGAATTTTTTTAAAAGATTTTTAACTTAAATAGGCATGGTGAAACGACGCTGTTTCATCCAGGCCCAAAATTGCTCTACCAGAGAACCTCAAGATCTGCATGTTTTTATGACTAGGGTATAATTGCAACCCTAGTCCTTCCGCCTTTTAGTTTGTTTCCAATCCAGTCCTATACTTTTTCATTTTTTAAATTTTACCATTTAATTTTGTTTTTTTTGTTTTGGTCCCTTTTGAAACAGTGCGTTTAGTGGGCCTGGGAATAATTTCCCAATTGGTCCCTACCCTTTTTCGCGCATTTAATTTTAGTCCTTTATTCAGTTTTATTATTTAATTTATTATGATTTATGCTTTTAATTTCGTTTAAATTTCAATTCAGTCCTTCATTCAATTAATTTCATCCTTTTATGAGTTGTTTTATCTATTGATTTATTTGTTATTCCTCTATCTTTTAAATATTTAAATTTGAAATTATTTATATTCGTTTTATCTATTTATTTATTTTTTATTCTTTTACTTTTTAAACATTTAAATTTGATATTATTTATATTTGTTTTATCTATTTATTTATTATTCTTTTACTTTTTAAATATTTAAAATTGATATTATTTATATTTGTTTTATCTATTTATCTATTTATTTGTTATTCTATTACTTTTTAAACATTTAAATTTGATATTATTTAAATTTGTTTTATTTATTTATTTGTCATTCTTTTACTTTTTAAACATTTAAATTTGATATTATTTAAATTTGTTTTATCTACTTATTTATTTATTTGTTATTCTTTTACTTTTTAAACATTTAAATTTAATATTTTTTATATTTTTTATCTATTTATTTATTATTATTTTACTTTTTAAATACTTAAATTTAATATTTTTATATTTTTATCTATTTATTTATTTTTACTTTTTAAATATTTAAATTTGATATTACTTATATTTCCTTTTCATTAAGCATTTATATTCTTTCTTTTTTTGCCCTTATTATCATGATTATTATTATTTCATTATTCATGTTATGATAAGCAATCACGACATGATATCACTGTTATAAATTGATGTTGCACTTTCATTATATCTGCTTTATTATTACTCACGAGTATGACATTTTTATTTTATCTTTTTATTTATTTTCTTTATTCATCTATTTATTTATTTATGTCATTATTTCACTTCTTCACCCTCTATTATTTTACCTTATTTCACTAATCATCGTGCCATCCCGTTAAAATGCATTTATCCATTTTTACAATATGCCCAAATAAATTAAATATACTTCGTTTTAAAAGTTACACCCGTTTTATCTAATGGATATAAAATATTCAAAACCAAGGCAGTGTTCATTATTTTTGGGATTCGAAGAAATCGTGCTCCTAACTTACGGAGTATAGAATCTTCCTAGAACTGAGGTAATCGAATATCCTATTTAAAATAACAAAAAACAATATTCAAGTAACGATAAAAAAGGGAGGTTATTCTGATTTTTTTTGAGAATTCAAAGTATCGTGTCCTAACTCAGAGGGCATAATCTTTCTTCTCGATCAACTTGAAATAAGGCATTTTCTGTTTAATTTAATTTAACTAAGTAATATTTTATTACAAAGAGGGATCGTGTTTTTAATTTTTTTTTAATTTTGAATTCTCGACACTAAGACATTAAATAATCAACTAGGTACCAATTTTGGACGTCTTGAGGGTGCTAATCCTTCCTTATACGTAACCGACTTCCAAACCCATTTCCTGGATTTTGTAGACCAAAAATTAGTGTTTTAGTAAATCAAACCTTTTATTAAAACGATCAAATTACGAGGTGATCTGATCAGACCTCGTAAAAAAGATCGGCGGTGACTCCTATTTTTGTTTGTTTCCAAAATAAAACTCGATTTCAGAAAAGGTTTCGACAACTTGGCAACTTCGCTGGGGATAAAATAAGAGATTCAAGCCGCGAGTTGATTACTTTTGGTCTTTTTGTCGAAAATTGATAATTTGGTTTAAATTTACGGTCCCTTCGTTGCATTTCATCCTTCATTTTTATGGTTTTCATCATTTTGTTACATAATGATATGTTTGCTTTATTGGTTCGAGTCTCTTGGTATATTTTCACATATTGGATTGCATAATCTTTCGATTTTTCCCTTCTTAAGTGGGAGTGAGAAACTATTCCTTCGTGAGATCTTCACCTCCGTATAGGATAGTGGATCGCTTTCAGGATACATCCGTACCTATGTCTTTGTGAGATCTTCATCTCTGTATAGCCATAAGGAAATGTATTCCACTAAACTGAACTCAGTCTGTATGAGCCTATAATGGGTGAGGATCGAGGAATCTGTTGGTTAAGGTACTTTTTATAATAGCTAGTTTTCAGTGAAATCAGTATAGTTGTTTCGGAACAATAAATCTGAGGTCAAAAAAATTTATTTTTTATTTTGTGATCTACAGCATGATAGTATTATAGTATAAAAATTTCATTAAGAAATTTTACCGTTTGCATGTTCAATTTGATGAAAAGGACTAAATTGCATAAAGTGCGAACATTGTGTTCTATTAGATAAAGGTATTAAATAGTTAAAGAAATTTAAAGTGTAGGTCCTAATATAGTAATTAGACCATTAAATGAGTTAGTGGATGTGCATAGCATGGTAATTGTGTAATTTTTAAAGTTAGGTAAGGGTAATTTGGTAATTAGGTAATTAAAGTTAAATTAAATAAAAGAAACAAAGATATCATATTTGTTTTTCATCTTCCCCAACCAATTTTAGCAAGAAGAAAAGCCATTGGAGAGCTTCAAACTTTCAGCTAGTGCATGGTAGGCTTCTCTCATCCCGTTTTTAATGATTTTTATGTTTTCGGGATCGTTGTAGCTTAACCTAGCTAACCGTGGGATTAATTTACAAAAATATTAAATAGTTTGAGATTTTAAATTGATGAGTATGTTAGGATTTAGAAGTTTAATTGAAGAAAATGAATCTTTTTTGTGAGCTAATCAAGTTTTGTAAAGTGACTTTTGATAAATTTGTCATTTAGGGGTTATATTGAGAAATGTGATAAATTGTGTGGTAAATGTGTGAAATTGTGAAATTTATGGGCTGATATGAACATATATGATATTCGGCTAGGCTTAGGTATGGGTGAAATTGCATGAATTTCATTTTACAAGCCTAGGGACTAAATTGTAAAGAAGTTAAAAGTATAAGGGCAAACTAGTAATTTTCCAAAAATTGATTTTTGGACTGAAATGATTCGAATGAGTTTTAAATTAGTTAAATTTGTTCATATAGATCAAGAAAAGCAACATTTAGAATTACATCGGGGAAAAGACAAAGTAGTGGACTAAACGATCATTTTTCTCCGTACGAGTTTGAGGTAAGTTCGTGTAATTAAATTGTAGGTTTATATGTTTTAAATTGAATTATATGTTTGTGAATTGATTAATTACCATGAATGAATACCGATTTCATATTTGACAACGTATGACGACTACCGAGCCCCGTTTGAACCTTAAGAATTCGTAGGATACAAACGACATGTCATTAGGGTTACTGTTTTGGTTGAGGTCCTATATGTGTTGCAGACACACCACATCTCGTAGGAGATTATCGATTTGTACTCGTGAGAGCTTACCGATTCTCAGCTCGTATGAGCTTACCATTATTTCAACTTAGAGGAGCTTACCGTTTATAGCTCGTATAAGCATATATGTACATGAATTGACAGATTACAGTTCAGTACACCTTGTGTGTACTACCCGTGTATCTAATGATATTCTAAGTGGTTTAACAAGTAAAGTTTTGTTACAAGTTTATATGAGCTCGATACGAATTAGTACCTGTATTTACAAGAATTACAAGAAAAATAGGTTTATATATGATATATGGATACATGGTATAAATGTTACATGTACATGAAATTTAAATAGTTCTTGAACTGAAAAATAATTTTTGATTTTTATGTGAATACATGGCTAACTTGATTGACAAATATGTTTTAGGCTTTGGCCAAATTGAACTATGATATGCTTTGGGTTACTTACTAAAATTGTGGTTAAATGGTAAGTTAAATTCTGTGTTATAAAACTTACTAAGCTTAATTGCTTACTCTATTTATTTTTCTGTGTTTTATAGTGTTTCAAAAGCTCGTTCAGATTGGAAGTTATCAGAGATCTCATCACACTATATATCGGCTATTTTCATTCTTTTGGCTATATATTTGGGTTAAATGACATGTACAGGTCTTTTTGGCTAATGGTATCCTATATGTTTGGTCATGTATTTAGCCATTTGATTTGGCTTCTTTTTGGTATATTTTGTTATGTATATATGTGTAAATAGCCTTACTATATGTGATGCATGATTGTCATGTGAATGTCTTGGTTGTGAATTGGTATTTTAGGTGCCAAATAGTTGAGATTAATAAGTAGCTCATGTTAAGTTTTAGGCACAATGTTGCATATATGTGTATGACTATTTAGGTAAGTTTAGGATATATATTTGGCATGTTTATAAGTGGCCAAATTGAAGTGCCTAAGGTCATTATGGTTGTTAGTGATAATATTATATGTTTTAAGCTTGATGTTGGTTGGTTTTGAATGCCTAAATGTGTCATGGTTATATTCAAATGGTTGTGTTTAGGTTGGTACAAACTTGGGTGAAAAATATGGCTTGGAAAATGGCCTATTTTTGTCCACACGGGCAGAGACACGGGCGTGTGTCTCAACTGTGTGTAACACACGGTCGTGTGTCCCCTGTAACCTATTTAGCAAACAAGTTAGTAGCCTCACACAGCCTAGCATACAGGTGTGTGGTTTGGCCATGTGGCACAAGTCAGTAAAACCTCTAGTTTTCACACGGCCTAGCACACGGGCATGTGGCTTAGCCGTGTGACCCAAGTCAGTGAGTTACACGGGTGAGAACACGGGTTGGGACATGGCTGTGTGTCTCTATTTTGAATGCCCTCACGGCCTAAGACACGGGCGTGTCTCTTGGCCATGTGAATCACACGGCCTGGCCACACGGGTGTGTCCCCTGCACATTGAAAAATTTTAAAGTTTTTTGAAAATTTCCTTGAGTTCAAGATTTAGTCCCGATTTGTTTTTACTGTCTATCTTAGGCCCTGAAGGCTCATATTAGGGACTATATGAATGAATTTAATTAGTTATTGATTTGAACGTGATATGAAATGAAATGTCTGTATGTTTGATCTATAAGTCCGATAATGCCCCATAACCTTGTTTTGACGTCAGATAAGGGTTAGGGGTGTTACACCCTTACTTTAGAACCGAACCGCATATAATGAGCCCTAAGAACCTGCCCTAGATAGAACCATATTGAACCTTTAGTGGTCACCCGATTAGGTGTTCTATTTATTATTTCTTACTTTGAATTCTAGATTTTTATGAAATGTACTAAGTTGTTTCGTTTTGTTTTGGCTGTGATTGCATTGCATTTTCATCATAGAAAAGGTTATTAATTCATGTTCAGTTGCTAAATAGAGATCTTGTCATGGAAAAGGGATTTCTTGATAAAGTGGAAGACAATGCAGCCGTCAGGATATGGTCTGAGAAGACACAACAAGAGAAGGGTGACAGCCTGGTGGAGGGATATATGTCATCAGTGTAACTCCAAATAACCTTCAAGAGTTGAAAGAAATATGGGACCAATGGGATGACGAAACCAAGCAGTTATTCTACCAATACTATGGTGATTTTCCTTATTTACTCGATGTCAAAGTGGATAAACACTTCATTTCGAGCTCTTACCCAATGTTAGAATCCCGCCTATAGCTGCTTTACTTTTGGGAAGGTAGATTTGGTGCCCATTGTAGAAGAGTACACAAACTTTGCTCCGTTGCCTGAAGATCCAAGCTGACAAAGCTTATTCTAGAGCTGCTAACGTCCTGACTTTCTTTAAAAAGCTAATGAGCATAAGTACGATGAGTTAGCAATGGGTCACGGCCCGGATTAAACAAAAGAGAGGTAGTAAATGCATCCATTGGAAAAGTTTGCGAGATTTTTTCTTGGCAAATACCAGATACGAAGAAAAGAGTTGACATCTTTGCCTTGAGTATCTACGGGTTGATCATTTTCCCCAAAGCACTAGGGCATATAGATGAGCCAGTTTCAGATCTATTTGACCGAATTGACAAAAGGTTCACGCTTGTCCCGACAATTTTGGCCGAAACTTTCAGATCCTTGAGTACATGTCGGATAGCGGGTGAAGAAAGATTTATCGGGTGTGTGCAACTCTTGTTAGCATGGTTTCATAGCCACTTTTGGAAGGTAGAAAAGGTATCTTATCAAGTATTCTTTGAGAACTACTCTCCACTGAAAGAATTTGTGGCTACCCCAAGGCGAGACAACATTTCTGAAGAAAAGTGGATGGCAATCCTCCAGAGTCTCCAAGACAAAGACGTCGAATGGAGGGCCTTTTGGATGATCCCTGATGAGATTTTGTATCGATGTGGAGACTTTGACTGGTACTCGGGATATGGGGAGTTGTTGGATATGCCCCTCTACTTGTATTGAGACAGTATAGGTTAAGGCAATTTATACCAACAATGTAAGGGTTGGCTCAGTGTGAGTTTGCGTACAATGGTGATAATTACAAGAAGAAGGTTCATGAAATATTGAAAGCTTGGAACCAAACCCACAGAATGAAATGATTTGCTATAAATCCCATGAAGACTGTCGAATATGATTGGTGGTGGGGTAAAGGAGTCAATGACAATGTCCTTATGTCAAGTCAAGAAAACATTCGGCCGATAGAAGAGCATTTACAAGTGATCCGTCTGAATTGGAAATCATAAAGTAAGACTTTGAAATGAGGAGTTTGAAGCTGGGGAAAAATATAGAATAGTTGGAAGAGGAAAAGATGCCGCTAGGATTAGATGTCGACATTCAGAAGTAAAAAGCCGAGAAAATGAGAAAAGGAAAGAACAAAGCTGAGGAAGACTTGGACAGTCTAAAAATAGATTACAAGAAGTTGTGTTTGTCGATAAGGATTGTCGAGTTGGGTAAAACATCGGAACAATAGCGGAAAGAAATCAATGAAGAAAAGATTAGAGCTGATCAGTAGGAAAATAAATTCCAAGATGCTCGAGTTAGAGAAGATGCTCTAGAAAGGGATTTGCTAGAAAGCCAAAATGAAAAGGTTGGATTAAAAGCCCGGGTAGCAGAATTAGAAAGGTCACTCGTCAATATCGTAGTTGCAACTCCGTAATTGAGTTGAAAGCAAGCCTAAATAAGATTGAAGAGTTGAAGGGAAATATAGAAGAGCTCGAGGCCGCACTACAAAATTGTGAATTTCGAGTTGAGCTTCTTGAAATGAACAATGAACACTAAAAAGAGAAACTTCAACGCTCTCAAGGTTGTATTAGGGATAGAGATCATCATAGGCAAAGCTGTGACTCAAGTACGGGAAGTAGCTGACCATTTGCAAACCTTAGCAGCTCAAGACGACATACCGAGCTTAAAATATGAATCAGAATTAGATTGGGGCCGAGAATTTTCTTGGCTTCTTACGAAAGTCAAGGCTTTGAGTATTAGGGCAAGGCCGTATATGTAAAATGTATCTGTTTTATGTAAAGATATTTGTTTTTTAGTAAAGTTGTTCTAATAGAATTGAATCAGAATCAATGCCTCTTTTTTCATTCATTTCATTCATCAGCATTACATTTCATCATATGCATTAAATTTCATAAAAAGACCCTAATTAATCGAAATTATGACAGTTACCTTGGAAACCAACAAGAGTCAACCAACTGAATATCGTTACGGTACCCGCGATAAAACCAAAGCAATGGATCAATGATTAGAGAGATTAGAACAAATTCTGAAAGACATGCAAGATCAGTTGCAAGCACATCTACAGGAATAATTAGCAAAAGTACAGCAAGACATGAGGGATCAAATACAAGAATCTGAACGGAGCATGATAAGCCAGTTAACCCAGTTGCTAGCTGGAGGGGTTGAAAAAGGGAAAAGTACTGTGGGCAACTTTGAGGATGATAATAATGACCCTACATACCTATCAGGCTTTACTCTAGTGGATGCCCAAGCCCAACCAGACACATATCCACGAAGGGTACCCGTTACCATAAGACCTCAACAATATCAAGCCGATACCTCAGCACCAGTGAGTTACCCAACTGGTTCAGGTTCCAAACCTGAGGATAATCTGACCAACCCAGTTGTTCCCAATTTGGACAGCATGAAAAAAAAGGATAGAGTAAGGGTAGAACTGCCAAAACAACTAGAAGATAAGTGCAAGTGGTTGGAAGATAAATTCAGAGCTATGAAGAATGTTGATTACCTTTGCGGGGTTGAAGCTAAAGATTGAAGTTTAGTCCCAAATCTAGTACTCCTACCAAAATTCAAAACTCTAAAATTCAAAAAATATAATAGGACTAGTTGTGCTGAAGCCTATATCACAATATTCTGTCGAAGAATGATGGGATACGTCAATAACGATCAATTGTTAATCCACTACTTCCAGGATAGTTTGGTCGGGTTGGTTGCCAAGTGGTACAACTAGCTAAGTTGTGCCAAAATCAGCTCATGGAAAGAGTTGGAACAAGCATTTTTGAAACAATACAGTCATTTGAGCGACATGACACCAGACAGAGTTATGCTGCAAAACATGAAAAAGAAGCAAAGTGAAAGCTGTAGGCAATATGCTCAGAGATGGAGAGAGGTAGCAACGCAAGTTCAGCCACCTCTTCTAGAGAAGGAAACGATAATACTTTTCATGAATACTCTAAAAGCCTCGTTCATTAACCATATTTTGGGAAGTGCTACCAAGGGCTTCTCAGGTATAGTAATGTTCAAAGAGATGATTGAAAATGCAGTAAGGAGTGGGAAAATAGACGCGGGAGAAAATGCTAAGAGATCAGCCCCGAGAAAGAAAGAAAATGAAGTGAACACTACAAGTGTGTATAATAAAAGCTATTCAAAATTGGTCACCGTAAGCCAACCAATGACCATAACAGCAAGCCATGAAGGCCCTTTATGGGAAGAACCTAACTCAAGACCAAACACAGAAAAACTTTAGTTTACACCCATCTCATAACATACAGGGAGTTATATCAGAATTTGTTCGATGCGCATGTGATATCCCCGTTTTTACTTGAAACCCATGCAACCTCCATTCCTAAAATGGTATGATGCGAATGCTTAATGCCAGTACCATGCAGGAATAATGAGACACTCAATTAAGAACTGCACTGCGTTCAAAAAGTTGATTGAAAGGTTCATCAAGATGGGGGATCGTAAGGTTTGATGATCTATCAGGAGCTAATGTGGTAGGAAATTCATTACCCAGTCATTCAGATTAAGGGTAAACGCGATAATTTAAAGTGGAGGAAAGAGGACCAAAACCGATGTCGTGGAAGTAAAAACCCCACTAAAATGGGTTTGACAAAAAGATGATAGACATAGGATTAATCGTTCAAGATTCAAAAGAGGTACCTAAAGGGATATGAGCTATTGTGAGTTCCATGCTGAAGAAGGTCATGAGATCTAGGAGTGCACTAAATTTCGAGCTTTGGTGCAAAGTCTGATAGATAATAAGGAGTTGGAATTCTTTAAAGGCATCAAAGCCTTAGAAGGAGGAGACATTTGCGCCTTAGAAGAAGGATCAACGGAGAAGGTCCACAAGGTCAATCACCCAGTGTTGATTATTTCACGGGCGAGAAATAATAAAGTGGGAACACAAGTTGCATCGAGAGTCATAATTTAGAAACTCATGGCTTTTCCCTACAAGGACAGCAAAAGGGTTCTATGGAATTATTACTGCAATGTGATGATCCTAGGAGAGTAGAACTCGATTAGAACTTCAAAAGAGGGCTAGGGTATTGGTTCCTACATGCATAATGAGAGGCACTATGACCCTACAAATGCAAGAACCGAGCCTGTTAAAGGAAAAACCCTAGCAGTTGAACACAAGAAAGAAAAAATTGCTAGACTTGAATCACCCGTTAATGAGTCGATAACTGAGAACGAGGCTAAGGAATTCCTAAAATTCTTGAAGCATAGTAATTATAGTGTTGTAGAACAGCTACACAAATAACCAGCTCGTATATCAGTATTAGCGTTTCTCTTGAGCTTAGAGACACATCGTAGCGTGTTGATGAAGGTGCTGAATGAAACTTATGTCACTGATGATATCTCTGTGAACAAGTTAGACCGTCTACTTAACAATCTAAGTACCGACAATTTTATCTTTTTTAATGATGATGAAATACCTTTAGGGGGCATGGGATCCATGAAGGCCCTACATATCACTACCCACTACAAAAGATATATATTGCCAGGGGTGTTAATCGACAATAGATCTGCACTGGATGTTTTGCCTCTATCAACACTGAATAGGTTGCCAGTGGATAGCTCTCATATGAAGACGTGCCAAAATATGGTGATATTATTCGATGGTACGAAAAGGAGGGTGATGGGAAAGATTGAAATACCTCTCCTAATTGGTCCAAACACATACGAGGTAGAATTTTTGGTGATAGATATAAAATCCTCTTATAATTGCTTGTTGGGGAGGCCTTGGATTCACTCGGCTGGGGCAGTGTCGTCGTTACTACACCAAAAACTAAAGTTCGTAATGGAGGGTCGACTGGTGATGATAAACACTGAAGAAGATATCATTGCATCCTTAACTAGTGACACACCATACATAGGAGCGGATGAAGAGGTAGTAGGATGTTCCTTTCAATCACTAGAATTCGTTAATGCAATTTCAATTATCGAAGGAAACAAGATCCTAGTGCCCAAAATATCTAAAACTACAAGCATGGACCTGCAGTTAAAGGTTGGGAAAGAAGCCTTACCTGGGTAGAGACTCAGAAAATACCTACAAGGAAGGGTCGAGGCCCCAATACTGATGGACAAACAAGACCGATTTGGCTTAGGATATAAGCCATATGTGAGGTAAAAAAAAGAAAGAGCTAGAGAAGAAGTACGAAAGGAGAAGAGCGCGACTGAGTAGGGGATGGGTTAAGTGGGAACCGATGACCTTTCCCCATATATCAAAAACGTTTGTGATAGGAGAAATCATTTATCCTAAACGAAAGACATCAAGAAGAGAAAATATGGATGAAATGTTGGGAAAGCTGAGCATCAACGCTATATCCGAAGAAGGAATTGGGGAAAACTTATTAGGCATTTGCCTTTATATCCCCGAAAGTGTTCCGAATAATTGGACTACTGAAGAGATCCTTGTAATTTTTAGAACTAATTCAGAGTAATATTCAAAACACACTTATTACTCTAAGCTTAGGAGTAATAAGAATCCTTTTGTGAAAAAGACATATGTCCATTATTTTAATTTTAATAAATTGCATCTTTGTATCTCATTTTTGCAAATATTCTTTTATTTTTTCCATTTCATTCACAATCATACCACACAAATAACTATTCTTAGATTCATTTGTTCTTTGGGTCTTCCTTCATTTATATAACAAGTCTCTAGATATCAATGATATGAGCGACTCAGGGTCTCCTTTTGAGCAAGATATGTGTCCAGAAGAACCTTAAGATTTTGGAGATGATCGAGATTGTAACCTATCTTCTGATTTGCTAAGGATGGTAGAACAAGATGAAAAAAATCTACCTTACAAAGAGTCAGTAGAAATTGTGAGTTTGTAAGCTAAACAGTAAAATAAAGAGGTGAAGATCGGTGCTTGCATCACTGTAGAGACAAAGTGAGACCTCATTAAATTACTCCAGGAATTCAAAGAAGAGGAAAAATAAAAGAAGAGGTCAAGAAGCAATTTGTCGTTGGTTTCCTACAAGTAGTTAAATACTCGAAATGGGTAGCCAATACTTTCCCCATCCCTAAGAAAGATAGGAAAGTTTGAATGTGTGTAAACTATAGGGATTTAAACAAGGCTAGTCTAAAAGATAATTTCCTGTTGCCTTACATTATCACCTTAGTGGACAATGTGGCAGGATTTTCACTGTTTTCCTTCATGGATGGCTTCTCCGGTTATAACCAGATAAAGATACATCCTGAATACATGGAAAAGACCACATTCGTAACTATGTAGGTAACATTTTTCTATAAAGTGATGTCATTAAGACTAAAAAATACAGAAGCGACATATCAAAGAGCCATGGTAACTTTGTTTCATGATATGATGCACAAAGAAATCGAAGTTTAAGTTAATGATATGATCGTAAAATCCCAAACAGAAGAAGAGCATATACAAGTCCTAAGGAAATTATTCTTGAGGTTGAGAAAATTCCAGCTAAAGCTCAATCCAACAAAATGTACCTTTGGGGCTAGGTCGGGAAAATTACTAGGGTTTGTAGTAAGCGATAAGGGGATCGAGATCGATGTAGATAAAGTCAAGGCTATACGGGAGTTTCCTTCACTGCGCACTTAAAAAAAAGACTGAGGTTTCCTAGGAAAACTAAATTACATCGTCCAGTTCATTTCACAATTGACCGAGAAATGCGACCCCGTATTCCATCTCTTTAAGAAACACAATCCAGGTGTATGGGATTAGGAGTGCCAAAAAACTTTTGACAATGTCAAACATTACTTGTCTAATGCTCCAGTGCTGATGCCAAATAAAACTTGATTTCAAAAAAGGTTTCGACAACGTTTCCTAAAAGTGTCTTACGGACATCGACGTCCTTGATCTTAAGCTGATGGTGTCCAAAACGAAGATCTATCTTGGAGAATACAGAAGCCCCAAAAAACTAATCGATCAAATCATTGATTCTTGAAAGTGGGTAATTATTCTTTATCGTCAATTTATTCAGTTGACAGTAATCTATGCACATCCACATAGTCTCATCTTTCTTCTTAACAAACATAACCGGTACCCCCGCGGAGACACAATAGGTCGAATGAACCCTTGATTGAAAAGTTCCTGAAGCTAAGCCTTTAATTTAATAAGCTCATTCGGTGCCATGCAGTAGGGAGCAATAGACATTGGAGCTATTCCAATAAAATCATAATATGGAGCTCGACCTCTTGATCCGGAGGCAAACTCGAAAACTCCTCGAGAAAGATATCTAAAAACTCTTTAACAGTTCGAATGTCTCCGACATACAAATTCACAAAAATTGAATTACATACATAGGCCAGAAATGCCTTACATCCTTTCTGAACTAACTTTTTAGCCACAAGAGCGAAGATCATCTCGATGGTCGTCGATCATAACCACTTCTACATCATCCTCATATATCAAAACCACCATTTTTATCACACTATCCAAGCTGACCCGATGCTCCATAAGCTAATCCATTTCCATAATTAAATCGAATTCTTTAAATAGCAACTCCATTAGATTAGCTAGAAACACAACCCCTTGTATTTCCAGTAGTACATTCTTATAAAGCCTGTTAACTCGAACTAACTGACCTAGTAGACTAACCATAGTAATCTCCCCAGAAGTGCTCTTAATAGACATACCCAAGTTCATGGAGATAGAACTAGCTATATAAGAGTATGTTGATCCTATATCTATCAAAGCAATATAGGGAGTAGTATGAATGAAGCACATACTAGTGATAACATCCGTGACGTCTCTATCCTTACGGTGTATAGCCACATATAATTATACAGGCTACCTAGCCTCAATCTGATTAGCACCTTTGTTCGGTGCTCTTTGACTTCTTCCCATACTGTTACCACCCCTGGCTGGACTACGACCTCTAGATGGTTGCTGAACTGCCTGTTAAGGTTGAAATAAACCTAAAGCTGGAGCTTGCACCTGATCAAAACTTTATGGATAACCCCTAATACGGTGTACCATCAAACCACAACGCAGACAAGCTCCTAACCTCCAACATTTGCCCGGATGGCATCTACCACAATCTCTACACGGCTGAACCACAACAAGAGCAACAAGAACCTCAACCCTGGAGGCCTATCAGATCTGTCCCATTTCTTAAGCCTCGAAACAGAATTAGAAGGCTCTGAATCCTTCTTATTCTTACCTCTATTATAATCCCTATTTTCACACTCAATGCGTTTAACCTCTTCAACAATTCTCGCATTTTCTACTATGACAACAAAAACCCGCTCCCACTATGGAGCTATCAGAACCTTGAGATTATTGTATAACTCTTCCTTGAAATGGATACACATATCATAGTCATTCAATACCAGCCCATGACCATATCTACTCAGTCTCAGAAATTCGGTCTCATACTCAGCCACAGTCTTGTCCCTCTAAGTAAGGCTCATAAACTCGTGTGTACAAGCATCCACCTAACCTTCCCCCACATATTTACTCTAGAAGGCGCTCTTAAAATAATCTAACGTAATATGGTCTGGCTAAGTACCCTCCTCAACCATCAATGACCACTGATATGCCTTATCGTGAAGCAGAAATACTATACCTTTTAATTTCTGCTCAAGGGTACAGTTAATATCGTTCATATTCCTTTCTATGGTCTCCAACCAATATTTGGCCACAGTCAGGGTAACTCTAGTGACACCCCTAAATATTTTAGCACTGTTCAATTGGATTTGTTCAATTACTAACCCACGACTCCTAGAGCCATAATGGGGCCTAGTGGCCCTCTCCAAAATGCATGGCTTGGGACAATACATCATCCCCAGCCGAGCAAATTTGAGACTTAGTCTCAGTAGTAGGTGTACCCAGTGTCTCACTTGTATTCAAATTAGGCATACTGCCCATTGAGGACGACTCAGTTCAAGCCCCTCTTCGGCACCCTCGCGCCTATGGGTACCATGTCCACATGTTCCATGAGTACTCATCGTATATATTACCTATATTATGAATTGTATGTATCAGTTTCAGTATTTATTTGTAGATATTTTATGCTCAAAAAGTTATCAGAAGAATTTATAGAAATGTTTTAGTCTCTAACTATTCTAGTACAGTTTTAATCATTTTAGAGTTTTCTAAACTAAGGTTAATCTAAGTCAGAAGTACTTACAGAATCAATGTCGGAGACTCAGTGATGCGGTCGTTGAAAGTACTAAAATATCCTATCCCTAATAAATAATGAAAAAGAATAGTAAAAGGGAAGTAAGGTCAAATCCCCAGGGACTGGATTTGCACAATATCTTGTTCCCTGAAAAACCCAGGCAGAATCTTGCACAAGAAAACCTGCGCTCTTGGAAAAAATAAGAAAATAACAGAATTAAAGGTTTGGATCTGGAAACGAAAAATAAAATAAAAATAGAATTAAGAATATTGAATCAAAAATTCGGGAAATTAAAAATAGAGTTAAGAGAAAAGAAATTCTTATGGGAGGTTCCAGCTTCCAGTTGTCTCGTTCCGCCTTGGGTTCAATCCTCGGCTTTAGATGATCCTTCCCAAACAAAATAAGCCAGTTATAGTGGAAGAGGACGTCTACGACCACTAGCTCCAAGGATTTAGACTTACAATTTAGTGGAACCTGACTCTAGCCAACAACTGCTTCTGTGGGATCGTCTTATGCTAGATCAACGCTTCTCAATGGCGAATCCCACGCCATTTTGTCTCTCGGGCTGCCAACCTCTGATGTAGTAAGCTAACGAACCGACTGTGCAACCTTCCCAAAACATACAAAGTGGCCGCCTTTGCATACGTTGAAAAGCTTACTTCTTAAGGGACATAGAGGGAAGCATCAGCCCCGTAGTGCGGAGAAATGATGAATACTCGGCAAGGAGGCTAAGTACGGACTCTAAGCCTTAAGAACCCTTTTTGGGGAATATCAACAACCTTCGGCTAGATGGGTTTAGTGGCTCATTGTTGTGGTGGAAAAAAATAAATAAAATAAAAACGGAGATTTTATTGAAAGGAAATATGAGAAGAACAAAAGCCTAGACTTATGGGGAGAGAGTGTTTATAGAAAAAGATAGATCCTTTTGAGTCACTTCACCCCCTATTTATAGTGCTAGGGGAGATAGTCTAATCCCACTTAAACTCCCAAAAGATAAATATATTTAATTGAAGATAAATAAAATAAAATCCTAAAATTAAATAATCCTTAATAATTATCTTAATATTAATTATCCTTGTACGACCCATTTTGACCCGGCCTAATACCCAAGGCCCAAAATCTAAATTGGCCCAATTGGGCCCAAAAAATTAAACAAGCATCAGGGAACCCTAGGGTTCCCTGCCTTGCTCAGCACCGTACGCCTCCTGCAGCCTAGCCCTCTACCACCGCCGTTCACCTTGTCCCATCGCCACCTGCTTCACTTGCAAATAATAAAGAGAACAACAGCAACAAGCAAGAGAGGTTTTGTTTTTTTTATTTTTGGTATATAAACCGATTATTAACAAATTTTCAAAGGGGGGATCACGATAATCGGGGCCTTTTCTCTTCTTTTTTGTAACATTTTCAAAAAAGAACAAGAGATTAATAAGAAAAAGGTTGATCCTAGCATTTTTTCTGTTCTTGCGCATCTCTTTATTTCTTTATTTTTTATTATTTTCTTTTTTTTTTGTTTTCATTACTCTTTTCAAACTAAAAAACAAGAAAAAGAACGAAAAAGAAAAGGGGTGAGTACCTGCTGGTTTTGAAAGCCTCGCCAGAGACTTCTTCCGGCATTGGAATCGGACCGAAAGGGGACAAAAGACCCATCCTTTTTCAGCCTATCAGGTCTAGAGGACTTTTTTTTTGAGGGGATCGAGAACGGGTTTCAAAAGCTCGACTTTTGGGTACCTTCGGCCACCGTCAGTGGTGGAACTGACGGCGGTTTCTCGCCAGATTCTGGTAACGCCCGGAGAAGGCAGAAAGAGGGGGAATTTCTTTTCTTTTTCTTTGAGTTAAGATAGAAAATGAAGCTAAAGAAATAATTTGGGATTTAATACCCCAAACAAAACAGCACCATTTTGAGTAAGGGGGATCCGCGCGTCGACCCGACCCGACCCGAAAGATCAGCGTGCTTTTGACTTTTAGGCTATTTGCGCGCGCAGTCCCTCCAATTTTGCAGCGCGTTGCAATTTGCCCCTTTTCATTATTTTATTTTATTTTTAATTTAGCCCCAGAGTTTTATTTTGGTTTCATTTTGGTCCACTGCAGCACTGCCTTTTGGGGCTTTGGTCTATTTACCATTTCGGTCCCCCTCTTTCGGCGCGCGTCACAATTTAGTCCCTTTTGTTTTTTTATTTCGATTTCGCCCCGTATTTTTTCTTTTACTTCGATTTAGTCCCTTTTTTAGCACTTTTATTATTTTCTTCATTATTTTAATGTATTATTATTATTATTATCTACTTATTTATATTTATTTTATTTAAATTTCGGTACATGTATATATACGTGCATATATTTTTATGATATACATACATTATTTTTATAACATATATACTTATATATTTTTGTATATTTTACAACTTATATACATATCTATATATCTATATATATATATTTTCATTTTCATAAATATATATTTATATATATATAATCTTTATAGTTTAAAATATACCTTTTTTATATACTTTTTAAATTCATAAATACATACATATTACTTTATATACTTTAAATTATATACATGCATATCTTTTTATAAGTATATATATTTATATGTACATACTAACATTGTTTATTTTATATATATATATATATATATATCTTTTTATATTTTTATAATTTTAATCATTTTGTTATTTACTTATTTATTTAAGTTCTCATGATTATTTTAAGGAAATGTTTTATTTTTATTTGCTTATACTTTTGTTATTTTGTGAGTTGTTGGTTTATTCTTTTATTTATTTTATTTTAATTGCTACTGCTCGTATTATTTTTTTATATACTTTTGTATTCATTATGGTTTTGCCATGCATATCAACAATGTAATTTGTTTCCATACTCTTTTATTACGACTTCGTGTTTTATTTTACTCGATATAACCAAATTTGTTTTAAAAAATAGCATTTCGTGTTTAGATTTAAGAAAATCGTACCCTAACTTACTGGGTTTCGATTTTCACAGTACATCTAAACACGTGAATATTTTCAAACTCAAGATTTAAACGATATCGGGAATTAAAAAAAGGATCGTGTCCTAACTTACTGGTCGTGATCCCTTTTTTAATCCAAGATAGTTAAATATCTTTTAAATTTTCGGCATTCCTTCGCGCATTGGGAATTCGAGACATTGTGTCCTAACTTACTGGATATGATGCCTTTTTCTCGATTAACGTAAAATATGCCCCTTTTTCTCGAAAATTTTTGACATTTTAATACAAGGATCGTATTTTTAAAATTCTTCAAAGTTTTCAATTTTCGACATTAAGACATTAAGTAATCAACTAGGTACCAATTTTGGGCGTATCGAGGGTGCTAATCCTTCCTCGTGCGTAATCGACTCCCGAACCTGTTTTTCTGAATTTCGTGGACCAAACTCGTTGTTTTAATAAAATTAAACCGTTTATTAAAAACAACCACTTTTACGAGGTGACCCAATCACACCTCATCAAAAAGGATTGGTGGCGACTCCCCTTTTTTTCGTTTTCGTCAAAACCCAAGTCGACCCCGTTTTTATCCAAAAAATGGTGTCAACAATCCTAATATAATTAAAACGGAGTCTGATAGAATAAAATCTCTTCTTTTTGCATTTCACCCCTTGTTTCCTCCATGCTTGCACTTTTGACACCAACTTTTCCTTATGTCGCACATTGGCCCATTTTATCTCTAAATTCATGCTTTAGGCCCTTAATTTTGCTTTTGCCTCAAATTTAGTTCCTATGAGATAAAAGATCATAAATAGCTCAAATTAGCAGGATCATACTCAGAATAAATATATAATTAATACATAAAAATGTGTTATTCTAGAGTGTTATCACTCGGTACTTCACATAATTATTTTTGAGATTAAGGCAGAAATAAACTTTACTCAAAAATAGTTTTCACAAAATTTTGAACCCAAAATTCATAGCCCGTGTTTTCCAACCTGACTCTGATACCACTAAATGTAACACCCCAAATTCGACCTAGATGTTATGACCAAATCGAGAGATGTTACATAAAACAATTGTAAATCCAGTTTTTCAAAAAAAAAAAATTGGAAAAATACTATAAACTTTTATTACTTAAACCTTGATTTAAGAGAAAAATACATCTAACTTAACTTTTTAATAGAAAACAATGTCTGCTTACATTTTCTAAAATGAATACTTAGCAGTGGAAATTCACAGATCGTTATGTTTGGAAAACCAAGTTTATTTTTTTGAAATCAGTTGTTTTGCAGGAAAATAGACATTTTCGATAAAACATTTTTAGTAGTATCATGCAAAAATTGAAAATAAAATCCTAAAAACCAAAACAGTCCAAAAAGCCCCAACAGTCCAAAAATAATGAAACACAATAACCCCAAATTTAAGTATAATAGATAATGAAACTAATTCAATTTAATTGAGCTCCTTCGCACCGGTTTGCCAAAGTTTAAGGATTACATGAAAATATCAAACAAACAGAAAGTGAGTTTACAAAACTCAGTGTATAACAAATAATTTTAAACAGTTAATTTATATCAAATAGATTTAGCAGAACAGATTCATATTAGAGCAGTACAGATACAGACATATTCCTACTCCCATCCGCTACACACCATCTCCAACCATCCTAACACAGCATTTGGGGTATGAAACACCCATCCAGCCCTACACACCACATAGTGTCGATATGACACTTTTCAAAATATTTGCAGATGAGTTGCCAGTGTAAAAGGCAAATTATCGCCATTCAAAGAAACACTTCCTCTACATAATATAACCCATCCTAGATGTAAATACAGAACAAAACAGAACAGAATCAGACATGATATAGTTATACATGCATGACTTAATAGATACAAAGCATACAAAACATTTCTCAAGCTTTTCATAGCCTATTACAAGGTTTATTTAACAAATAACATCTTTATAAGTATAAGAACAAATATCATAATTTATACTAGCAGTTGACCGGATTTCATACTTTACAGTTTATTTGATCATATACCGACCCTACGGAAGGCCTATGATTGATCATAATGATGTGTACAACCCTAGAGAAAAATTTAGAATTTTGGGCCCACACAGCCTAAATGGCCAGCCCGTGTGGCCCACACGACATGGCACACGTCCTCACACACATTGTGTGGTCCACATGGCTCAACTAGCCTAGACTGTGTGTCACACACGGTCCAGAACACGGCCGTGTGGCATCGATAGTGCAATTTTTTAGCTTTCGTTGCTAGTTTTTTCGGGGTTTTTGTTACACACCTGGTTCAATTTTTTATGCGAAAAGACCCACGAGACTACCAGAACCTAAATGCATAAATTAAAACATCACATTATCGATGTTTGCAGTACGATATAAAGAACGGTTTATCCTAAAAATACCAAACGAACTCACATGGAAAATCTACAGAACCACACAACCCCAAATTAGAATTAATCTCTTACCCTAGCACGTAACAACAGCAAACGAGTCAACTTACAGGAGAATTGATTAAAAACAACCAACTCCATAATCCAAAAATTAACACATTTCTTTTACTAACCACGGAAAAACACATCAAAACATAAACTAACCTGACTAATGTTACGGAAGGGAATCACCAGAAATTGCCACATCCACATAGAAAAAAATAAAAAATATTTTTTAACAAAAAAAAATTAAAAAAACATTTTTAAATTTACTTGCAACAACCTTGAGCAACATCATCCACAAAAGCTTGAAGATTTATATCCATAGAACCACCTTTCACGCGGCCTCCCTCGCTAACCCTTTCAATTTCTCAACATTTTTCTTCACTTCCATCCCTTTTCTCTTCATCCCCCATCAAAATCCAAGCACCTAACAATCTCATCACGTTAATTTATTGAAAGAATATTTTATAAATTAACTTATTATGAAACATTAAAAATTATTTGAAAGAATATTTATGATATAATATATTTATAATATTATAAAATTATTATAATATGTAGATATATAATTAAGGATTCAGAATTTGATATATACAGAATATATATGATATAATTTTTTTTCCGTTAATAATAAAATATCATTAAACCATTTTGTAAGTTTATTATAATTTTTATAAATGATAAAAAATAATTTAAAGCATATTATTCTATAAAAATATTAAATTATTAAATCATATTATAATAAAAGATGCAAAATAGATACATGAATTTAATATAAGAGGCTATAATTATTTTATTTTATAAATAAATACTTGAATAAGTGATATAATACAGTTCAATAATCTGCATTGCTCTAAGTATAGTTCTTTTTTATAAAAAGGCTAACTACTCAAATATATCTTCAATTCTTTAATGTAACAAGATGCAAATAATGATATGTTAGAAAAACAAATATAAAAAAGTATGTAATTAAATTACAAAATTTTTCAAGTTTATAACATTACTATCATTTTTAAAATATATTACTGTTAAAAACATTTAAATTTCATATAAAATTTTAAATATATATCTTTTTGATTTTTTAGACAAAATTATATTTTATTGATTTTTTAGGGTTTAGAAATTTTTAAACAGTTTTAAATATTTTATAAAGTATTTAAATTTTTAAAATATGTTTTTAGATGATTTTAAAATTTTTTAATAGTATTTATAAAAATGAAAATACATATAAATATCAAAATAATATTAACAATTAATGTTCATTAAATCAACTCTAAAATTCATATTAAACACTAAAAAGTTAACAATGTTACTTTTAAGTATCAAAATATATAACTTTTTACCAAATACGTGCATCACATTGCACAAAAACTAAAAGTACAACATTATAAAAAAAGTGTGAAATTCATAAATCAATTGATATGTTAACCCTTAGCCAATTAAGTCCAATTTAGTTCTAATTGAAAATTGTAGTTATTATTTGGTGGTTAAAACATGTTGTTAGCCCCTGTATTCCTATAAAATTTGAGATTTAGTCTTTATACTTTAAAATTTATAAATTTAATCCCTACAATTTTACTTTAAAAATTTTAATCCAATCATTATCACCGTTGGTAGTTTTTTGTCAAATATATCAACTTAACATGTTTATTTTCTATCAATCATATACCACATCATATGAGGGAAACCTAATTAATATGTCAACTTGACAAAATTTGATAAAAAAAGGCTAACAATATTTATGATAGGACTAAAATTTTTAAATACAAACAATAAGATTTAATTTTTAAGTTTTTAAGTATAATAATTAAATCTCAAATTTTATCTATGTTAAATTTTTAACCTTATTTTGTTTTAATTTTTTTTATAATTTATTAGGTGAAAATATGTTATTAGTCCTTGTAGTTGTCTCCATCATATTAAAGCATATTAATAAAGCATGCTCTTAGTGCTTTTCTTCATCAAACAACTTTTCCTTTTATCAATTCAAGTTCCCTTTCCCTACTTTTTTATTTTCTTGGCTTATTTCGTCTTGCAATAATGAATTACAACACTTGCTTCCATCTTCTTTTAGGTTTATTCATACCATGTTCCGTAGTTTGCTTGGCAATGACCGCCAAGAATCTCAACTCCGATCAGTTTGTGCTTCTCAAGTTTAAGGATCGCATTGCCGATCCTCAAAATGTCTTGGCAAACAATTGGACGGCCTCTACCTCTGTTTGCAATTGGATTGATGTTTCTTGTGGCATCATCCAAAAAAGAGTTATAGCTTTGAATCTTACAAGCATGAATCTTAGGGGTACTATCCCTCCACACCTTGGAAATCTTTCATTTCTACTTTCTCTCGACTTGAGTAGCAACAATTTATTTGGCCATCTGCCTAAAGAATTAGGCCAATTGCATCGTTTGAGGATCATTCAGTTAAGCTACAACGGTCTTAATGGGGAAATTCCAGCGTGGCTTGGGAACTTACAAAGAGTTCAAAGGCTGGAAATGGAAAACAATAACTTTACAGGCACAATCCCTCTAACACTTGTTAACATGTCCAATCTAGAGATCTTGAATTTGCGATTCAATTAATTATCTGGCCAGGTTCCATATTCAATCTTCAGGATTTCTTCCCTGAAGATTATTAGTCTCTTCAGCAATAGCCTATCAGGTAGTTTGCCTAATGATATGTGTCAACATTTACCCAAGCTTGAAGGGCTTTACTTGAGTCGGAATGAATTATCTGGAAAGTTCCATCAAGTATTGGCAAATGCAACAACCTTCAAATTTTGGGATTGTCCTATAATCAATTTACGGAGATCATTCCAAGAGGTATTGGAAATTTGACACAACTTGAAGAATTTTTTTTGGGATGAATAACCTAGAAGGTACTGAATTTCTTTGGTTTCTTTAGTTTAAAGTTTTTTTTTTTTTTTTTTTTTTTTATAAAAGAGTTTTATTTGTAATGGATTACAGAAGTGAGAGTTTTTTATTTGATTCAAAACTCATACACCTTGATTTATGCTAACAAAATAGGCAGTTTTAACACCTTGATTTTTCGGTTATGTCTGCAGGTCAGATTCCGACTCCTATCTTCAACATTTCTTCTCTGAAGACTATTTTTCTCTCCAACAATAGTCTATCAAGTAGTTTACCTAATGCTTTGTGTCACCATTGTCCCATGCTTGAATGGCTTTTCTTGGAACATAATGAATTATCTCGTAATATTCCATCAAGTATGGGTGAATGTTACAAGCTTCAGATTCTGAATTTAGCAGCAAATCAGTTCAGTGGGCTGATTCCAAAAAGTATTATTAATTCAACTATGCTCCAAGGAATATATCTAAATGACAACAGTTTAGAAGGTATGTGTTTCACTTTATGATCTTTTTCCAAAGTCCAAATCTGTTTAATTTGTTTTTTCTTTTTTCGTCATATACTTTATCATTTTAATTTCATAATAAACAATAAGTTTTATATGAATTGATTTATCTTAAAATTTTTAATTCCCATTTATATAGTTTGACACTTGATTTTAAGCATTTAATTTTTAATTAATTTTAAATTATTCTAATTATTATTTTTAATTTATTATTCAAATGGTTGAACATAATTAAAAAAATATTAATTTATTTAATATTTCAAATATAATAATAAAATTTCAAGCCATAATTAAAGCATATGAACCATATTTAATATCTAATATAATTTTAGTTTATGTAATTAAAAATAGTAATATTATTCAAAATAATAGCTAGTAAATATACTAAAAAATATATAATTTATTTTTGTTAATTCAAAAACAGTGCTAATAATTTTTTTTTATCATCATTAAAGCATCCGTACAAAATATAAAAATCGATATATTTGTAATTTCATTTTTTTTCTTTTCTTGATAGGCAATAAATTGATCTTAAAAGTTTGCCGATGATATATACTTAATATAAATATAATAGATTAGATTAAACTATATAAATATATTACTTATAAAATTTATATATGAATTATAAAGTTATTTGTTATATAAATAATTAAAATTTGCTCTTTAAAATTAAAATAATGAACATCTATACTATTATTTAAGCTTCTGATTGTGTTGGTATCATAAGTCAATCGAGTATCAACTCGGTTAGAGAAATTGCAAAAAATATCATTTCTTATTTAAAATAAGTTATATTATTTGAAGGTACTTTAGTCTTTTTATTTAAAAAATAAAATAAAAATGTTTATGGTGAGATTTGAACCCACGTCTATACGTAAAACCAAAATTTTATTTTAAATTTTTTATACATTTTATTATTATTATGCACGCTTTATTACATCCATGAATTATATATATTAATGTTGTTGATTAAAGTTGTCACAAATTAACTAGACCCCAACTTAGTATTGACAACAACACCATAATAAATAATTGTATTCAATTAGTATTATTAATATGACGTATTCATATGTTTAAATTTCGTTTTACTTGCAATTTAATCAATTTTTTATTTTAATATCTTACATATGTCATTTATTATTAGTATTAATCAGTGATTTGATTACTTATTGTATATTATTTTAAAACACAAATATGTTTTCGAAACACGTTGTTCTTACACGCATATACTTATGATAGAATTTCTAGTAATAATTTACGTATAAAGTAATTCAATATGAATTTTAAATTTTTATTATATAATTTTTTTAATAAATTTTTTAATAGAATAGAAATTTTTATTTATAAGGATGCTAAATTTTTCATAAATTTATTTAATCAAATATTTTAGTAAAACCAAAATGCTTATTTATAAATTTGATAAATAATAAAAAATGTTAAAAATATCAGTAATATAATAAACAACAAAAACTATATAATTATCATATCAAAAGCTTCTCAAAACTCATACATTTATACATATTATAGATATATTTTTAAAGGCTTAATGCACACTTTAGTCTCTAAAGTATACTGCTTTTCTCACTTTGGTCCTTAAAGTCTTTTGACTCACTTTAGTCCCTAACATTATCAAATGTTTCTAATGTAGTCCCCAATATTACCAGGTGTTTCCGACACAATCCTTTGGTCCTTAAAAAATTCGGTTGGGATATCCAACCAATCATAAATTACCATGTGATACACGTTCCCGATGTCACGATGGCATCATCATTTAAAAAAAACCCAAAATTTTAAATATATATAAATTCAAATAAAATTATAAAAAAGTAACTAAATTATAAATCTATAATTTTTAAAAATACAAATTTTTTAAATTTTTAAAAAAAATTGTAAAAAATAATAAAATTATTAAAAACTATAAAAATTATTAGAAATTGTTAAATATTATAAAAAAATAAAAAAATTTAAAACTAGTAAAAATTGTGTATCTTGAAATAAAGTATTGATTCGTTAATCACATTTAAAATATTAAAAAATTGATATTATAATTGTTTATTATAATGCAACCAATTTTTATAAAAGAATATTTAATAAATTCTTATATCAACATTTTAATATTTTAAAATACATCAAGTTTTAGTGCTTTACTAGTGTTACTAGTAACATGTTTATTTGATTTGACTCCCTATTTAATATCTAGAGCAAGCTTTCTTCATCCACCATCGTGTACATGCTTTTTCTGTTTTGTACCAAAATTCTTTAGAATAGGCAAACATTCAACAATAGTTCTTAAGATATTGGTTTAGAGACAAACAATCTATCTTCAACTAGTAAAAAATATTTGGAATAATTTAAAATATTATTTATTTATTATTTAAATAAATTGAAAATAAAAGACTTATCCAAATTTATCACCTAATAAGATGTACCGATTATAAATTTTGATTAATTAAATTAAAAAACAATTGTTATAGGTGGTATCCTTCCAAGACACAATGATCACATGTTCAAACTCTTGCCATTTAAAAAATTTCAAAAATGTTAAAATATCTAATATATTTTTAATTTTTTAGTATATTCTTTTAATTTTTATAATTTTAGATTTTTTCTATTTTTAAAAATTTTAATAATTTTGTAAATATTCTATATTATTTTTTTCATTTTCATTTTAGCTTCTCAAAATGTCATACCAATACAAAAACTATTTAACATTATTAACAAATGAACCTAAAATTTTAATTAAATTCAAAGAATAAAGGGACTAAATTCTAAAAGATAGAAGTATAGAAATTAAATTTCTAATACATGAAGAGTTCAAAAATTTTAAGTAAATTCTAGCTTTTAAAATTTACAATATAATTTAATTAAAAAATAAATAATTAATCCAACGCGAAACGTGGATATTAATTATTCCAACTTGGACTTTAAACAATGAACAGTGTTTTCCTTTCTCTTCTTTTTGGCATTTTAATTTACTTTATTTAATTAAGCCGAAACCTTTTTCTAATTGATCTTATCAGTCCACAACTCACCTTCTTCGCAGTTTGTTGATTCTTTTTAAGTTTTTTCTGATTTTCCCTTTTTTTTCGGGGTTTCTTTTTGCATTTTATTTTCTAAAAACTGCACTATTATAAAGCTGAGAAATCTTTTTACATTTTTTAGTATTCTTTATATTTATTTTACGGTTTATATATATTTTTTTCTTATTTTTAAATTTTTTAAAACATTTCTTACATTTTTATAAAAAAAAATCTGATTTTTTTAATTTTTTAATGAGCTGCGCAATATAAAATTCTTTTTTATTTTCAATACATATTAATTAAAAAATAGAGAAAAGTTGTATATAAGGAAAATAAAGGAATATTGATTAGATGCCACATTTTCATCTTAAACTTTTATTTTTCTTTGATTTAAAGATTTACAATATTTTAAAAAAATTATTAATGTATTATATATTTTTAAATTTGATATTCAATCAATTTTAAATCTAGAAAGTAAAGATGATCTCAACACAAGGCTTGGGCTACCAATACTTAGGAGTTCATTTTTAATGTATTATATATTTTGTGAATTTGGTATTCAATGAATATGTATACTAAAAGATGCTATTTTACAGGTAATTTAGCACCCATTACCAATGCTCCAAAGCTTCAGATTCTTTTATTGTGGAGAAATAACCTCACCGGAAACATTCCCAACTCTATCTCCAATGCTTCCATGCTTCAGATTATAGACCTGGCACGTAACTCATTCTCTGGCCCAATCCCTAAAGCGCTTGGCAACTTAAGATACCTTGAATGCCTTCATATCCAAAACAATAATTTGATTGCAGGATCAGCTATTGATCATGACTGGACCTTTCTTTATTCTTTGGCGAGTTGCAAGCATTTGAAAAGAAAATTGTTTCAGGAAATCCATTGAGTGGTGTTCTTCCTACTTATATCGGGAACCTTTCAAACTCCCTTCAATACTTTGTGGCCTCTAATTGTGAGATTATGGGCAATATTCCTATGGAAATAGGTAACTTAAGCAACATGTTGGATTTAGAACTTGACTATAATAAGTTAAATGGATTTATTCCAACATCAATAAGAGGACTGCGAAAACTCCAAGGTCTAAATCTTTCCTCAAATAAATTAGAAGGGCCTATCTTAGAGAGCCTTTGTGATTTGGAGAGTTTATACAAATTGTTTTTAGGGTTGAATAAGCTGTACGGATCTATACCCTCTTGTCTGGGTAATATTTATTCTTTGGGATATCTTTACTTAAATTCCAACAAATTGAGTTCGGCAATACCCTGAATTTTGTGGAATCTTAAAGATATCTTAGAAATAGATTTATCATCAAACCATCTTCACAATTCTCATGCTATTGATGTTGGAATTTTGAGGAGTCTAGGGAAACTAAATTTATCAAGGAATCTTCTCATGGGCGATATCTTATCCACGTTTGGGAGTCTTCAAACTTTGGTTACATTAGATTTATCAAATAATAAACTACATGGTCATATCCCTGAATCATTTGGTGGTTTGATTAATTTGGAATCCCTGGATTTATGTAAGAACAATCTCTCTGGAGTCATTTCCAAATCGTTGGAAAAGCTTTTACATCTAAAGCATTTTAATGTGTCTTTAAACAGACTTGAAGGGGAAATTCCTACTGAAGGAAGTTTTTCAAACTTTTCTAGCACATCATTCATGAAGAATTATGCACTTTGTGGTCCACCTAGATTGCTAGTCCCACCTTGCAAAAACGACATCCACGGAAACTCCGAAATGATTATATTGCATGCTTTAAGGTATGGTTTACCAACAATTGGTGTTGTCGTACTACTAATAGTCTTAACTATTATGTATAGAAGATGCCAAAGAAGGAGTACAACTCTACCAATTAAAGATGATTTGTTGTTTTTGAAAACACCGAGAAGAATTTCACATGCTGAACTTTCACGAGCAACTAATGGATTTGAGGAAAGCAATATGCTTGGTTCAGGGAGTTTTGGATATGTATATAAAGGGAGGCTTTCAGATGGAATGGAAGTTGCAATAAAAGTTTTCAATTTGCAAACAGAGGGAGCATTTAGGAGTTTTGACATTGAATGTGATGCTATGCGTAATACAGTTCATCGTAATATTGTGAAGGTCATTACCTGCTGCTTAAGTGTTGACTTCAAAGCCATGGTGCTTGATTATGTAAGATTCAAATGAAGAAAATGGAATAAAAATAATAAAAATGCAGTTGCAACAATACAAGAAAGAGTTTTAAGTTTTAACAGAGAAGATTCATATATCTCACTTTAGTTATTCAGTATTCAGCCCTTTAAATAGTTGAGTTACAACGTAGGTTGTTTCCAAAAATATCAATTTTGAGAATCAGAATACTAACAATTCCCTTCAAAGTAGGGATATGCTCTAACTGTGAAACAAATTTATTGGGTTTCAAATAAACAAGAAATCAAACTAACGTTCCTTAAGCAAATAACTAACACTCCTCCTTGGTTAAGGAACTGCAAACTCCAATTCTCTGCCTTAGATACTCGAACATGTTGGCTGGAAGCGACTTTGTAAATAAGTCTGCTAGTTGTTCTTCAGACTTGCAGTAAACCAAAGTAACTTCACCATTCTGTTGTACTTCCCTCAAGAAGTAAAGTTTGATGTTGAAATGCTTGGTCTTCCCATGGAACACTGGATTATTTGAGATTGCAATAGCTGCTTAATTGTCAACAAAAATCTCAGTATCGTTTTTCTGCTCCATATGCAAGTCACACATTATCTTTTTCAGCCATAACACTTGATTAGCTGCTGCAGTTGCTGCAATGAACTCTGCTTCTGCAGTGGATTGAGCTACAATCTCTTGTTTTTTTGAAGACCATGAGAAAATTCCAGAACCTAGGCTGAAACAATATCCTGACGTACTTTTCATATCATCAAAAGATCCAGCCCAGTCACTATCCGAGAACCAATACAACTTGAAGTTTTGGCACATCTCAAACTTGACACCGTAATCAACAGTACCTTTGATATACCTCAATATTCTTTTTGCTGCTCTTAAATGCATTTCACTAGCACAATGCATAAAACGAGATAAAATACTTACAGCAAACATGATGTCGGGCCTTGTTGCAGTGAGATACATTAGACATCCAATCAAGCTTCTATAGTATCCTTCATCAACTTTATCAGCTCCATCTTCTTTCATTAGCTTCTCCTTTTGATTCATTGGTGTTCTCATGGCTTTACATTCATCCATCTGAAATTTCTTCAAAATTTCTTTTGCATATTTTTCCTGACATATTAGCACCTTGTTCTTACATTGCTTGATCTCCATTCCAAGGAAAAAAGTCATAAGACCAAGATCTGTCATTTCAAACACTTGCATCATTTCTTGTTTAAATTACTCAACCAGCCTTGTATTATTTCCTGTCACCAAAAGATCATCAACATATAGTGACACAATGAGAGTATCTACTTCTTTATGTTTCACATAAAGAGTGGATTCTGAGAAGCTTTTAACAAAGCCAAGACTTAACAAATGAGCATCAATCTTGCTGTACCAAGCTCTTGGAGCTTGTTTTAGGCCATAGAGAGCCTTTTTGAGCAGGTAAACTTTTTCTTCTTCGCCTTGCTTCACAAATCCCTCAGGTTGCTCCACGTATATTTCTTCTTGTAATTCGCCATTCAAAAACGCTGATTTAACATCTAATTGGAACACTTTCCAGTCTTTTTGTGCCGATATTGCAAGCAACAATCTGATCGTATCTAATCTTGCAACAGGAGCAAACGTATTAGAATAATCAACACCATAAATTTGAGCATACCCTTTAACGACGAGCCTTGCTTTGTATTTGTTGACGGAGCTGTCGGCATTAAGCTTAGTTCGGAACACCCATTTGACTCCAATAACTTTTCTCCCTTCAGGCTTTTCTACCAGCTCCCATGTCTCATTTTTGTTAATCATTGTCATCTCTTCCTCCATTGCTTTCCTCCATTTTGGATCTTTTAATGCATCATCATGGCTGGCTGGTTCGCAAACTGCCACATTGCATCTTTGATAGATATCTGAAAGTAGCCTTGTACCTCTAACTGGAGGATCATCTTCTAACTCATTCATCCATTCGTCGGTTGTTTCGAAAGCACCTTTCGGTTCTTGAGACATCTCTTTTTTTTGTGAAATCATCCAATCCCACTGCTCGTCCTCGTTGAAATGTACATCTCGGCTAATTGTCAATTTTCCGGTTTGAGGATGATAAACCTTGTAGGCTTTTGAAACTGAACTATATCCCACGAAGATGCCAGGAATTGCCTTCTTATCAAGTTTGTCACGTTTAACCTTTGGAACATGAACAAAACATATACAGCCAAATACTTTAAGAAAGCTAAGTGAAGGTTTATAACCGTACCAAGCTTCGAATGGAGTCTTGTCTTCCAAAGCTTTGGTTGGAAGTCAGTTCTGTAAAAAAACTGCCGTGTTGGCTGCCTCTGCCCAAAATATCTTTGGCAACTCCTTTTCATGCAACATACATCTAGCCATCTCCATTACAGACCTGTTCCTTCTCTCGCTGACCCCATTTTGTTCCGGAGTGTATGAAGCAGTAAGCTGATGTTTAATGCCAGCTTCTTCGCAAAATAAATTGAATTCTGCCGAAGTATACTCCTTCCCGTTATCGGATCTCAACACCTGAATTTTGCAGCCACTTTGATTTTCTACCATTTTCTTGAACTTCCAAAACACACCAGCCACTTCTGATTTGAATTTCAAGAAAAAAATCCAGCACATTCTTGTAAAATCATCAATGAAAATAATACAATAAATGCTACCTTGTAAAGATGGTGTTCTTTGTGGTCCGGCAACATCAGTATGAATTAGTTGCAACTTTTGAGAACCTCTCCAAGTTGATTTCAGAAACGGCAGCCTATTTTGTTTACCGAATTGACAGGCGGCACAATTTGGAAGATGATCATCAAGTTCTGGCATTCCTTTTATCATGTCTTTCTTCTTCATTTTCAGCATTCTTTGAAGATGATAGTGACCAAGCCTTTTGTGCCAAATTTTCGTAGTGCAAACTTTGTTGACGTAGGCTATTTGCTCCTTCTCCATTGGATCAAATGAGAAACTTTTACCCTCATTTTAACCCGTAAAATCTCTTTTCCAGCAACATCATAAATGCAGCAATAGGAATTTTCAACAAATTTTTATCAATTTCAGGAACATAAAGTACATCTGAGATTGTTTTTGTACCTGAACTTGTTGTAAATGCCACGGTTCCTGACCCTTTTGTGGAAATATAGCCACCATTTCCAATTCTGACCTTCATGACTCTCGGCTTCAAATCCTTGAAGAGAGTTTTGTCCGGAGTCATATGGTTTGTACAACCACTGTCAATCAACCAGCTTTCTGAAGAACTTTTAGTCGAAAAACATGCTGCGACAAATATCTGATCTTCCTCGTCTTGATCAGCCACATGGACTTCTTCAAGCTTCAACTTATTGCTTCTGCAAACCACGGCTTCATGTCCAAGTTGATTGCATTTGGTACATTTAGCATCTAGTCTCCACCAACATCTGAACGGTGGATGGCCTTTCTTTTTGCAGTGCTGACAAGGCGGATAGTCTTTCTTTGATTTTCTACCCTTACCTCGAGTGTGAGTGTTCGAAGAATTTGCTGCAAATGTTACTTGTGTTTTTCTCTCAGTATTCTTCTTGTGCATTCTTCCTTCCTGGTGCCTAGCTAGCAAAGCTCCTTCTACTATTTGTTCTTGCCTCATGAATCTTCGCTGTTCTTGAGCTTGCAAAGAATTCATCAATTCTGCCAAACTGAGTTTAGACATATCTTTTGTATTTTCCAAGGTGGTTATTGAAGCTTCATATCTTTCAGGCACTGTTACAAGAATTTTTTCAACAATTCTAGAATCTGGAAATTTAGTGCCAAGTAACCTTACCTTGTTGGCAATTTCATACAATCTGTCTTGGTACTCTTTGATTGTTTCTGACTCTTTCATCCTTTGCAATTCAAACTCCCGTATTAAATTTAGCACCTGCATTCCTCGTATCCGGTCATTTCCTTCATATTCTTCTTTGAGATAGTCCCACACTTCTTTTGCTGAACGAAGAGTGAGGACTTTTGTGAAAACGTTTGTTGAAATAGCAGCAAACAGAGTTGATTTTGCCTTGGCTTTTCGGGTCTTCTTTTCCTTGTGAGTTTTGATTTGGACCATGGTAGGATTGTTCGGCAGCGGAGGTATTTCGTAATCCTCTTCCACGGCCTCCCAAATATCCAAAGCCTCAAGGTAAGTCTCCATCTTTACTGCCCACAGATGATAATTCTGACCATCAAAAACAGGAGGAGCAATTTGAGAAAAACTGGTTTCGGTCTCCATTTCACACACAGATCCCTTAAGAAATTAGCTCGGATACCAATTGTAAGATTCAAATGAAGAAAATGGAATAAAAATAATAAAAATGCAGTTGCAACAATACAAGAAAGAGTTTTAAGTTTTAACAGAGAAGAAACTGCAGAGAAATAGATTTTATTCATATATCTCACTTTAGTTATTCAGTATTCAGCCCTTTAAATAGCTGAGTTACAACGTAGGTTGTTTCCAAAAATATCAATTTTGAGAATCAGAATACTAACAATTCCCTTCAAAGTAGGGATATGATCTAACTGTGAAACAAATTTATTGGGTTTCAAATAAACAAGAAATCAAACTAACGTTCCTTAAGCAAATAACTAACAGATTACATGTCTAATGGAAATCTTGAGAAATTGTTACATTCTAAAAACCATTTCCTCGATATCATACAAAGGGTTGACATAATGATTGATGTTGCATCAGTTATAGAACATCTCCACAATGGACATCCAACACCTATAATTCATTGTGACTTAAAACCAAACAATATTTTACTAGATGAAGACATGGTTGCACATGTGGGAGATTTTGGAATTGCCAAATTGTTGGGAGAAGGTGACTTAATGAAGCATACCATGACTCTTGCAACTATTGGGTATATGGCACCAGGTGAATTTTTATTTTTGTATTATTATTTTTCTAATTTGCATTTTATATTTTTGTTTCATGTGTAGGTGGATATATATTTGAATAATCACTTTAGAAATAATTAAGGATTAACGATGCTCTAATTATACTTGAAATGCAGAATTTGGATCTGCAGGAATTGTTTCTGTAAAATGTGACGTCTATAGTTATGGGATTGTCCTTATAGAAACTTTCACAAAGAAGAAGCCAACTGATAATTTTTTGCTGAAGAAAGGACTATAAGGCATTGGATGGAAAGTTCATTGCCTAAAGGAGCGATAGAAATTGCAGATGTTGATTTATTAAAAAGAGAGGATGAGTACTTTATTGTTAAAGCAAATTGTATTTCATCCATCATGGAGTTGGCTTTGAATTGTTCAACGGAATTACCAGAAGAAAGAAAAAATATGAAAGATGTTGTGGTTGAGCTAAAGAAGATCAAACAAAGGTTGCTAA
The DNA here is from genome assembly GCA_008044935.1 of Gossypium turneri. Classification (NCBI taxonomy): domain Eukaryota; kingdom Viridiplantae; phylum Streptophyta; class Magnoliopsida; order Malvales; family Malvaceae; genus Gossypium; species Gossypium turneri. Next base: position 9,019,506 of record CP032575.1, read on the forward strand.
ACAACATCAAACATGTTTAACAAAGATGGTGAGTAATGAGTACACTTGTGGTTATTAATTCACACTTAATTTTATTAACATTTTTAATCTATTCTAGCAGTTTAATTATAGATATCAAATATGTCGGTATCGGTCTCCTTGAAGATTGTCTTATAAATAGTGAAAAATAGTAAACTAATTTTCTTTCTTTTGCTCAATCATTTGTTCTCTTCGGAATTCAAACTTATTTTGCAAAATCAAGATGGAAACCAATAAAATGAGTAGCAGGCCTTCCCATGAATTACGGTTTATGGTAGCTTTGGGACATCAAGTTATTTTCTTTGTTAGATTTGGTTTTCTTAGTTTCTTATTTCATTACGGTATAATTTTGTTTTAATCTTTTGCTAAGGACTTTATTGTTGGATCTTTTGTTGTTTTTCTCTAATTAAATATGTTATTTTCTTTCATTAAAAAAAACTATGTATTTAAATTTCATTTATTATTTTGACAGACTCTTCAACAAATGGTATTATTCTTGCGTTGGGGTTTTGTCTCTTGATTCCGCAAAGATTTCTATGGGTTTACGGCGATGATTGCAAGGTAAATGTTACATATACATTAGTTGATGGTTTGAATCCTTTAGCACATGTTCTTCATGATTTTTCTGTAGAGGCTAGGAATAAAATCTTGACATGGGGACAATACCTTTTGTTGTTGAGGGCAACGTTGACTACCTGGCAGATAACACTCAGAAGACCTCTCCTGAAGAGTTGATCTCCCTTAACAAAAAGTCAAATACAAGGTCTGTTATGGGTAATCATAGTTTATCCAAGCAATGACATATAAGTTTAATCTGTTTTCAAGAGTTTTCTGAGTGTTTCTTTTCATTTTCTTCTAGATTGTTCAATGCAGGGACAAGTCTAACACATTGGTCTTAACTGAGCTACCTTGCCTTGCCAGGTAATTTGCTACTTTCCATTTATTTAGATTTATTTAGGGTGTGTTCTATTTAATATTATCATAATTGAAGGTATGATTTATAATCTAATCTAATTGTGTTTTTGGCTAGTGGTTGTTGATCAAGGAAAACTAAAGGAGGCCAATAAGAAGAATAAAACTTCGCATGCTTTACTATTATGCGCTAAAAAACAGACTTTTTTCTACATGAAATTTGTATTGGGCTATCAATGTTTCATGGATTATGTTGTTTTTCTAACTCAAGAGGTGATTTTGCCAATATTGAATGAAAAGTCAAAGTCTACATATATACTACCAAGTGCCAAGTAATATTTCCTATGATGGAAGTTCTGCTAATGCGCAGCTTAATCAACTCTAATGCTCAGGTGGATTTTATTTGTCTTTATAGTATTTGGAGACTATTTTATGACTGTTCAATTGCCTTTGGTCCTTTCAAAAATTTTTAGCAAGCATACAAGTCATTTAATTGCCTTTGGACCTCCCATGAAATTTTTATGTATGAACATACAATATAGGGCTTGAATTGCATAATTATATTATATATAATGATTAATTTCCTACTGTAATCACTGAATTTTGTCCGGGAAAAATTTTGTGTTAAAAAAAATTGCATTTTGACCCCTAAACTTTCTCAAAATTACATTTTGACCCCTAAACTTTTTCAAAATTACATTTCAACCCCTAAACATTTTGAAATTACATTTTGACCCTTAAACTTTCTCAAAATTATATTTTGACCCCTAAACTTTCTCAAAATTACGTTTTGACCCCAAAAGTTTTGCTGCCATTACATTTTGGTCCCTCTGGCAGCCACTGACGCAAGTTGCACCTACAACACGCGGCGGCCGACCTAGGCCCTCCCTAGCCACCTGCAACCTGCAAAAAAGAAGAGAAAAATCAAAATAAAAAGGGATTTCAAACCCCCAAATTAGGGAGGAAGCCAAGAAAAACAAAAAAGAGGAAGCCAAAAGAAAAAAAAAGAAAGCAAAGAAATTCCCAAAAAAAAAACTCTCAATCCGGCCGATTGCCTCCACCGCCACCACGTCCGTCACGCCACCACCATTGTCATCTCACCGTCGAGTCCTAAACGCAAAAAACAAAAACAAAGAAAAAAGCAAGCAAAAAAATAAAAAGAGAAAGAGCAAAGAAGAAAAAGAAAAAGGAAAAGGGGGGAAGAGCATACCTCCGTGCGCGCCACCACCGGCCGTCGCATCAGGCGAAGAGACGTCGCCGGCGACACAAGGGGGGTGCTGCTAATCGGGGAAGAAAGAAAGGAAGAAAAGAAGAAGGAAAGAAGAAAAGGAGAAGAAGAAGAAAGAAAAAACAAAAAAAAAAAAAAAACAAAAAATAAATATCACAGTCCGGTCAACCCGACCCGACCGAACCGAACCGACCCGTGCAACCCGCGACCCGACCCGTGCAACCCAGCAGGCCACCAGCAGCAGGCCCAAATTCAAGCAACCCATAGCAAAAAAAAGCAACAGAAAAAAAAAAACAGCAGGCTTGACCCAGTCCAGCAAGCCCAGAACAGCAGGCCCAACAGCGCCAGCAGGCTCCAGGCCCAACGCCCAGCAGGACAGCCCAGCAGCCAAGCCCAGCGTGCAGCAGCTAGCAGGCCAGTAGCCAGCCCAGCGGCCCAATCTGCAGAAGAAAAAAAAGGAAAAAAAAGAAAAAAGAAGAAAAAATAAAAAGGCCCAAACAGCCCATAACTTTGGGTTTTGGTAAATTCTTGAACTTTTAATTTTGTCTAAATATTTAAATGTTGTCTCGTTTTTAATATTATTGCATATTTTTAAATATTTTTTTTTGTATTTATGTTTTATTTTATTTTATTTTATTCGTTAAATTCGAACAATTTTGATGCATGAGGCCACGAACCGAGTAAGCATTAAGTCATTGATTTCATTGCTATGTTGGGTGAATATCGATGGCTCGTGTTAAATACGGGACGCCCTTTTTATAAAAAAACGAAGATATTCAAAATTTCCTCGTATTTTAATAAAAATTCTCGTGTTTTATTAGAATCCCGATTAAATAATAAATTGAATTGATTTAACACTAATTCGATGGTTTCATCGCCATGTTGGGGTGAATATCATCGATTCGTGTTAAATACGTTATTTTAAAAAAAAATTCGTGTTTTCAAAATTTTCATGTTTTCGTGTTTCAAAAAAAATTCTCGTGTTTTTTAAAAAAAAATTTCGTGTTTTAAAAAAAATTCAAAAAAAATTCATGTTTTCAAATTTTCGTGTTTTCAAAATTTTTCGTGTCAAAAAAGTCTCATGTATCGAAAATTTCTGTGTTTTTAAAAAAAATTTCGTGTTTTCAAAAATTCGCATGTTTCAAAAATCTTCGTGTTTTCAAAATTCCAGTGTTTCAAAAATTTTCGTGTTTTTAAAAAATTTTTCCTTGTTTTCAAAAGTTCCCGTATTTTGAAAATTTTCTTGTTTTCGAAAAAAAAAATTCTATGTTTCATAAATTTCCGTGTTTTCAAAAAAATTCCGTGTTTCTTAAATTTCCGTGTTTTCAAAAATTCCCGTCTTTCAAAAATTTTCGTGTTTTCAAAAATTGACCGTGTTTCATAAATTTTCGTGTTTCAAAAAAAAATCCTCGTGTTTCGTATTTTATCAAAAATTTTATGTTTTCAAAAACAAATTTTGGTTTTAAAAAATTCTTGTGTTTCAAAATTTTCGTGTTTTTAAAAAAAAAAAGTTTCGTGTTTCTAAAATTCTTGTATTTTAAAAAAATTCGTGCTTTCAAAAAAAGAAAAATTGTTGTGCTTTAAAATTCTCGTGTTTCAATCGGATCACGACTAATATTAAATTGAACTCGTATTTTTGAAAATGAAGACAACGCGCGTTTAACGAGATACCAATTTTGGGCGTCGCGAGGGTGCTAATACCTTCCTCGCGCGTAACCGACTCCCGAACCCAAATTTTCTCTGGATTTTGACGTGGACCTAAAATTGCCTCTTTTTTAGAAAAGTTTTTTAAAAAAAAATTCTTCTAAAAGGAGATTTTTGAAGGTGTCCGATCACACCTAGAAAAAAGATCGGTGGCGACTCCTTTTTCAAATAAAATCGAGATTCTGTTTTTAAATTTGCAATAATCACTTTGACCAGCGCCCGCGTGCCAAAAAATTTAGGTCGCTACAGCTGGCGACTCCGCTGGGGACTTTTTTCGAGAGTCGAGTCTGATGTTAAACGCGTGTTGTCATAAATTTTCAAAATTTCTTGTCCAAATTAATTTTTAATCGTGATCCTTGAATTTTATTTTTTTTAAAAAGTCATGCATTTGCATTTGGTTTTTAAATTAATAATTTTCTAACTTGTTTTATTTTTTTTCTGTTTTTTTTTCAGCTTTAAGTTTTACGGTTTTTCTTAGTTTGTGTTTTTTTAGAAAATAAAAAGGTTTGTAAGTTTCTCCCCACACACTGTGCACTTGCATTCTTGCATAACATGAGCTCTCTACCCGGGCTCCGTCCGTTTAAGTGGAAGTAAAAGCTACGCCTTCGTGAGTTAACTCGTCCCTCCGCACAGGCTAGTGAATTGCTTCCGGGTTACATATGACTTATGCTTTCGTGAGTTAACTTGTCCCTCCGCATAGGCATAAGTAAATGTAATCCCTCGAATTGAGCTCGCGAGCCCTGACGGGCGATAACCGAGGCTCCGTACTAGCCTTAGTAGGTGACAGTATGGACAATTCGAGTACCTTTCTAGAACCAAAACCACATATAGTGAACCGTACGAGCCACCCAATTAGAGCCATACCGAACCTCTGTCCGTTTGATAGTTACCAAAATAAGTACACGGGAGAAACGCCCCTTACCTTTTATTTCTTTTACATTTACACTTATTTGCAAATGAATTGAGTCTATTTAATAAATTGGGCCGGATAGATTGTCTGATGGTATGTGGGGTAGGTTTCTTGTAAAGCATGTTGGGGCAAAAAAAAAAATGTGGGTCTTTCCACCAAATTGCATGATTGAATAGCTTAATTTGTTAAGTTTTCCATAGTCTTTATTTTTCTTTTCCTTCTGTTTATATCTATTGTGATCTCTAACCAGGGTTATTTGTTCCTCATTTTATTTTTCATCATGCATCGTAGACATCTCATTAGGAAGGTGTTGATTAGAGATTGGTTGCCAAAAACGGGTTTCTGATGGAGGAGTCAATTACACGAATAACCGAGAAAAATGCTGTAGTCCGAGATTGGTCTTTGAAGACTCAAAGAGCAAAAGGGGACAGTTTAAAGGAAGGATACACCTCTGATCTTCCCGAGCGTGTGACTTCGAATGCTCGTCAGAACGATCTCGAAGACTTGACTGGGATTTGGAAGCAGTGAGACTCAGGCACTAGGGGTATCTTCATTGACAAAATATTTTGTAATGGACTCTTTTGATAAATGAAACGCCAAAATATGGGGCTATCTTGAAATCAACACCAAATTCTCGTATATTTATTCATGACTAACATTCACTTGTCATTCATTTATTCATTCATTCATTGCATGTACATATCACCATTACCATTCACCAAGGCTAGAACCGCACAATCCACAGTTGTGACACTATAAGTCTGGAATCACGTCATTCTTATAGAACGCATCTAAGAGCTAGAGCTATGGATACTGAACTCAGCGAGGGTGATTGCAATTGGGGATGTTTCAATGATACGCTCTTGCCCCCTAAGATTTGTTTTGAACAATTGGACTGCTGTGGACCTCCTTGTAGTTTCTAAGTCCTCTCCAGAGTAATGCCCAATGTTAATTCTCCATTATTTTGTATGTCCCTAAGTAATGGGATTCCTGTTGTAAGAGCTTATGTTTGCTATTTATCATTTCAATGAACATTAATGAAGATGCATTTTGTCATGATCTTTTCATTTCCATCAGTTTCATAATTATCCCTATCGCTTCATATCCTTTCTCTCCATGTAGCTCATTCCATAACATTGTGTATGATTGATTCCAATACTTTGACGCTCCTCCATAGTTTTCTTTCCCATTCACCTTTCAGGTGCTCAGATATCAATGGCATGAATAATCCCGTTATGAATCCTGAAATCAATTTTGAGAAGGCTATTTATTTAAGAGAATTCAAAGCCGAAGAAGATGCTGAAAATTGTGTCCCGCCTCCTGACTTACTGAGAATGGTTGAATAAGAAGAGAAACAGATCCTACCCCATCAAGAATCTGTTGAGGTAGTAAACTTGGGGAATGAAGGAAAAAAACAAGAAGTAAAGATTGGGACTTTTATTTCAGAAAACACCAGGCGGGATTTGATCGCCTTGCTCCATGAGTACAAGGACGTGTTTGCCTGGTCTTATCAGGATATGCTAGGGTTGAACACAGATATTGCGGTCCACAAGCTCTCACTGAAACTAGAATGCAAACCTATTCAACAGAAGCTAAGAAGGATGAGACCCGAAATGCTGCTGAAGATAGAAGAAGTCAAGAAACAATTTGACGCTGGCTTCCTACAAGTCTCCAAGTATCCAGAATGGGTAGCTAATATAGTTCCAGTGCCGAAGAAAGATGGCAAGGTGTGAATGTACGTGGATTATTGTGATCTGAATCAAGCAAGCCCTAAGGATAACTTTCCTTTACCACACATCGACACTTTGGTGGATAATACGGCAAAGCATTCTCTGTTTTCTTTCATGGATGGCTTCTCAGGTTATAATTAGATAAAGATAGCTCCCGATGACATGGAGAAAACTACATTCATAACAATATGGGGAACCTTTTGCTACAAGGTAATGCCATTCAGATTAAAGAATGCTGGGGCAACATATCAGAGAGCCAAGGTGATGATGTTCCATGACATGATGCACAAAGAAATAGAAGTTTATGTCGATGATATGATTGCCAAGTCCTGGGGAGAAGAAAAGCATGTTGGGAACCTCAGAAAGCTGTTTGAAAGATTAAGAAAATTCCAGTTAAAGCTTAACCCAGCCAAGTGTACATTTGGGGTTACCTCGAAAAAATTGCTAGGTTTCATTGTCAGTGAGAGAGGTATTGAGGTTAATCCAGACAAGATAAAGGCCATACAAGAACTGCCACCTCCGCGTACACAAAAAGAAGTCAGAAGATTTTTAGGAGGATTGAATTACATTGCTCGATTCATTTCTCAACTTACCAACCAGTGTGATCTAATTTTTCGACTCCTTCGAAAATATAATCCAGGAGAATGAAATGAGGAGTGCCAAATGGCCTTCGACAAGATAAAACAGTATCTGCCTAATCCTCCGGTGCTGGTACCGCCAATCCCTGGAAAACCCTTAATATTGTATCTGACCATATTCAAAAATTCAATGGGTTGCGTACTGGGGCAACATGATGAGTCAAGGAAAAGAGAAAAGGCGATTTACTACCTCAGCAAAAAGTTCACAGAATATGAGGCAAAGTACCCTTCAATTGAGAAGTTTTGTTGTGCATTGATTTGGACGGTTCGAAGGCTCAGACAATACATGCTATATCACACGACATGGTTAATTTCAAAACTGGACCCAATAAAATACATGATGGAGTCACCTGCACTCTCAGGGAGAATGGCACGATGGAAGATCCTATTGACTGAATATGACATTGTATATGTGACCCAAAAGTCGATAAAGGGAAGCGCAATAGCTGACTTCTTGGCAAGTCGAACAACGGAGGAATACGAGCCTTTGAGATTTGATTTCCCAGACGAAGATTTGATGTGCATTTCAGAAAAAGAGGGCGAGTCATCAAAAGAGAAATCATGGAAGATGAGCTTTGATGGTGCATCAAATGCATTGGGGCATGGGATCGGAGCAGTCTTAGTGTCGCCTGAAGGGGACCATTACCCACTTACTGCCAGATTGAATTTCTTCTGTACCAATAATATAGCGGAGTATGAAGCTTGTATCATGGGACTTCGTGCAGCTATCAGGAGGAAAATCAAAATTTTAGAGGTACACGGGGACTCAGCATTAGTCATTTATCAAATTCGTGGAGATTGGGAAGTGAGAGATCCAAAATTAGTCAAATATCATGATCTCGTTGCAGAGCTGATCAAAGAGTTCTATAAAGTGACTTTTGACTACTTTCCACGGGAAAAGAACCAATTGGCTGATGCCCTGGCCACCTTGGCTTCGATGTTCAAAGCAAACAGAGAAACTGAGATAATGCCCATCCAAATGAGTATATATGAGACCCCTGCACACTGTTTTAGTATTGAGGAGGAGTCAGATGGACGACCATGGTTCCATGATATCTTGGAATATATCAAGAATCAAAGGTACCCCGAGCAAGCAAATGAGAATGACAAAAGAACGATCAGGAAATTGGCGATTGGATTTGTTCTTGACGGAGATATTCTATACAAAAGGGGAAAAGATCAAGTGCTCCTGAGGTGCATGGACGCTGTTGAAGCTAAAAAGATACTTGAAGAGGTTCATAAAGGGATTTGTGGAACGCATGCCAGTGGTTTCACCATGGCTAGGCAAATTATGAGACTTGGTTATTATTGGCTGACGATGGAAAAGGATTGCATTGGCTACGCACGAAAGTGCCACAAATGTCAAATTTATGGCGATAAAATTCATGCAGCTCCATCGCCCCTCCATGTCATGACTTCTCCGTGGCCTTTTTCTATGTGGGGCATGGATGTTATAGGGCCAATTTCCCCGAAATCTTCCAATGGACATCGATTCATCTTTGTGGTTATAAACTACTTCACAAAGTGGGTAGAAGCCACTTCGTTTGCTAATGTGACGAAGGCTGCAGTCTGTAGGTTCTTAAAAAAGGAGATCATATGTCGATACGGTCTGCCTGAAAGAATCATTTCAGATAATGCTTTAAATTTGAACAACAAAATGATGAAGGAAGTATGCGAGCAATTTCAGATAAAGCATCATAATTCTTCACCCTATCGTCCGAAGATGAACGGAGCAGTAGAAGCAGCTAATAAGAACATTAAGAGGATTATTGGGAAGATGACTGAGACATATAAAGATTGGCACGAGAAGCTACCATTCGCTTTGTACGCGTATCGCACCTCTGTACGGACATCTACGGGGGCAACTCCTTTTTCCCTGGTCTACGGGATGGAAGCCGTTTTGCCCATTGAAGTAGAGATCCCGTCCTTGCGAGTCTTGATAGAGACAAAACTCGAAGAATCAGAATGGGTTCGAGCTCGATATGACCAGCTAAACCTTATTGAGGGAAAACGCTTGAAGGCAATTTGTCATGGACAGATGTACCAGAAGAAAATGATCACGACTCATGATAAAAAGGTGCGACCAAGAGAATTTCGCGAAGGGGAACTGGTACTAAGAAAGATCCTCCCGATACAAAAAGACTTTCGAGGAAAATGGTCGCCAAATTGGGAAGGGCCATATGTTGTAAAAAAGGCATTCTCAGGAGGGGCTCTGATTCTCACTGAGATGGATGGGAAAGAATTACCTAATCCAGTGAACTCAGATTCTGTGAAGAAATATTATGCCTAAAAAAAAAAAACAAAAAAAACAAAAAAAACAAAAAAGCAAAAAGCAAAAAAAAAAACATAAAAACAAAAAAGAAGAAAAAGAAAAAAAATCAAGATGAAAACCCGAAAAGGGCGTCTTGATAAACAAAAAGGATTAGGATGAAAACCCGAAAGGGCGTCCTAATGACGTGGGCTCGAGCTTAAGGAGCAAGATGACTTGAACAGTGAGTTGAGTGACGAAGTTGCAATATTTGAAGCATTCTCAGAAGCTCGAAACCTTCTACACAAGAAGCCGTGCTCGAATGGATCCAGGACGAAGAAACGTGGAGAAGTTCATGCATTGGATATCTAGAGCATTTCTAGCCATTGAATTCACTTTCTTTTCTTTATGACGTTTTATTTGTTAAACTTTCTTTGTCAATTTCCTTTGTTTGTTGCTTTCTTTTAAAAATGAAATGAATGTGAGGTATTTCTTTCATGCCTACTTTGTCATTTTTTCATGCATCTCGTGTTTAATTCATTTAAATGATAAATAGTAAGATGACATACTCTAAACAAAAGGAATGTTGAGCATTACCTAGAAGAGAATTGGATAAATACAAGGACCCTGAAGCAAGAACAAAGTTCGACAAGGGGGGAGGAAGATGGTATACAAATATGTGGTTTACTCACAGAACTTGAGGATGAGTACAAAACTGGAGAGAAAAGTCAAGAATTGAGGAAATGAATGCGGACCTTCACGAAAATCAAAAAGTGGGGCACATAACAAACAGCCCAGGGTGCATGGCATGATCATGTAGACACGAAAGCATTTAGGACAAACACGTGCATATCATAATAATATCATACATGACATATACAGGTATACCAATAAAGCAAGGAATGTTGGGAGAAAGCTGCACAGAATCAACGAAGAAGAAGGCTTTTAGTTTCACCTGATGTTTTTTGAAACCCTGTTTCTTTCAAGAAATATTTTTCAATCTCTATTTTTTTCAAAAGTCAACTCATAATACAGAGGTGAGTTGAGCCTCAGGTCATGCCGAGGTATTTCTTTCAAATTTTTATTTTTCAAAAATCAACTCATAATACAGAGGTGAGTTGAGCCTCGGGTCATGCCGAGGTATTTCTTTCAAATTTCTGTTTTTCAAAAATCAGCTCATAATACAGAGATGAGTTGAGCCTCGGGTCATGCCGAGGTATTTATTTCAAATTTTCGTTTTCCAAAAATCAACTCATAATACAGAGGTGAGTTGAGCCTCGGGTCATGCCGAGGTATTTCTTTCAAATTTCTGTTTTTCAAAAATCAGCTCATAATACAGAGGTGAGTTGAGCCTTGGGTCATGCCGAGGTATTTCTTTTAAATTTCCATTTTTCAAAAATCAGCTCATAATACAGAGGTGAGTTGAGCCTCGGGTCATGCCGAGGTATTTCTTTCAAATTTTCGTTTTTCAAAAATCAGCTCATAATACAGAGGTGAGTTGAGCCTCGGGTCATGCCGAGGTATTTCTTTCAAATTTTTGAATTTTTCAAAAATCAACTCATAATACAGAGGTGAGTTGAGCCTCGGGTCATGCCGAGGTATTTCTTTCAAATTTCGTTTTTCAAAAATCAGCTCATAATACAGAGGTGAGTTGAGCCTCGGGTCATGCCGAGGTATTTCTTTTAAATTTCTGTTTTTCAAAAATCAGCTCATAATACAGAGGTGAGTTGAGCCTCGGGTCATGCCGAGGTATTTCTTTTAAATTTTCGTTTTTCAAAAATCAACTCATAATACAGAGGTGAGTTGAGCCTGGGGTCACGCCGAGGTATTTCTTTTAAATTTCCGTTTTTTCAAAAATCAACTCATAATACAGAGGTGAGTTGAGCCTCGGGTCACGCCGAGGTATTTATTTCAAATTTCCGTTTTTCAAAAATCAACTCATAATACAGAGGTGAGTTGAGCCTCGGGTCATGCCGAGGTATTTCTTTCAAATTTCTGTTTTTCAAAAATCAGCTCATAATACAGAGGTGAGTTGAGCCTTGGGTCATGCCGAGGTATTTCTTTTAAATTTTCGTTTTTCAAAAATCAGCTCATAATACAGAGGTGAGTTGAGCCTCGGGTCATGCCGAGGTATTTCTTTCAAATTTTCGTTTTTCAAAAATCAGCTCATAATACAGAGGTGAGTTGAGCCTCGGGTCATGCCGAGGTATTTCTTTCAAATTTCTGAATTTTTCAAAAATCAACTCATAATACAGAGGTGAGTTGAGCCACGGGTCATGCCGAGGTATTTCTTTCAAATTTCGTTTTTCAAAAATCAGCTCATAATACAAAGGTGAGTTGAGCCTCGGGTCATGCCGAGGTATTTCTTTTAAATTTCCGTTTTTCAAAAATCAGCTCATAATACAGAGGTGAGTTGAGCCTCGGGTCATGCCGAGGTATTTCTTTTAAATTTTCGTTTTTCAAAAATCAACTCATAATACAGAGGTGAGTTGAGCCTCGGGTCACGCGTAGGTATTTCTTTTAAATTTCCGTTTTTTCAAAAATCAACTCATAATACAGAGGTGAGTTGAGCCTCGAGTCACGCCGAGGTATTTCTTTTAAATTTTCGTTTTTCAAAAATCAACTCATAATACAGAGGTGAGTTGAGCCTCGGGTCAAGCCGAGGTATTTCTTTTAAATTTCTGGTTTTTCAAAAATCAACTCATAATACAGAGGTGAGTTGAGCCTCGGGTCACGCCGAGGTATTTCTTTTAAATTTTCGTTTTTCAAAAATCAACTCATAATACAGAGGTGAGTTGAGCCTCGGGTCACGCCGAGGTATTTCTTTTAAATTTCCGTTTTTTCAAAAATCAACTCATAATACAGAGGTGAGTTGAGCCTCGGGTCACGCCGAGGTATTTCTTTTAAATTTTCGTTTTTCAAAAATTAACTCATAATACAGAGGTGAGTTGAGCCTCGAGTCACGCCGAGGTATTTCTTTTAAATTTCCGTTTTTCAAAAATCAACTCATAATACAGAGGTGAGTTGAGCCTCGGGTCACGCCGAGGTATTTCTTTTAAATTTTCGTTTTTTTAAAAATCAACTCATAATACAGAGGTGAGTTGAGCCTCGGGTCACGCCGAGGTATTTCTTTTAAATTTCCGTTTTTCAAAAATCAATTCATAATACAGAGGTGAGTTGAGCCTCGGGTCACGCCGAGGTATTTCTTTTAAATTTCTGTTTTTTCAAAAATCAACTCATAATACAGAGGTGAGTTGAGCCTCGGGTCATGCCGAGGTATTTCTTTTAAATTTCTGTTTTTCAAAAATCAACTCATAATACAGAGGTGAGTTGAGCCTCGGTCATGCCGAGGTATTTCTTTTAAATTTCCGTTTTCAAAAAAATCAACTCATATTGCGAGAAGTGAGTTCAGCCTTGGGCCACCCTGAGGTATTTTTTAATTTCTGTTTTTCAAAAAATCAACTCATAATGCGAGAGGTGAGTTGAGCCTCGGGTCATCCTGAGGTCTTTTCAATTTCTATTTTTCAAAAAAAATCAACTCATAATTCGAGAGGTAAGTTGAGCCTCGGGTCGCACGCCGAGCTATTCTCAATTTTTGCTTTTCAAATAAAAAGAAAATTTTAGATGGTCGAACAAAATTCAGTGCTTTTAAGTCTTTGCTCTATCCCTGTTTCACAGCGATGAGCAAAGAGGGGCAGCTGTAATCACTGAATTTTGTCCGGGAATAATTTTGTGTTTAAAAAAATTGCATTTTGACCCCTAAACTTTCTCAAAATTACATTTTGACCCCTAAACTTTTTCAAAATTACATTTCAACCCCTAAACATTTTGAAATTACATTTTGACCCTTAAACTTTCTCAAAATTACATTTTAACCCCTAAACTTTCTCAAAATTATGTTTTGACCCCAAAAGTTTTGCTCCCATTACATTTTGGTCCCTCTGGAAGCCACTGACGCAAGTTGCACCTACAACGCGCGGCGGCCGACCTAGGCCCTCCCTAGCCACCTGCAACCTGCAAAAAAGAAGAGAAAAATCAAAATAAAAAGGGATTTCAAACCCCCAAATTAGGGAGGAAGCCAAGAAAAACAAAAAGAGGAAGCCAAAAGAAAAAAAAAAGAAAGCAAAGAAATTCCCAAAAAAAAAACTCTCAATCCGGCCGATTGCCTCCACCGCCACCACGTCCGTCGCGCCACCACCATTGTCATCTCACCGTCGAGTCCTAAACGCAAAAAACAAAAACAAAGAAAAAAGCAAGCAAAAAAATAAAAAGAGAAAGAGCAAAGAAGAAAAAGAAAAAGGAAAAGGGGGGAAGAGCATACCTCAGTGCGCGCCACCGCCGGCCGTCGCATCAGGCGAAGAGACGTCGCCGGCGACACAAGGGGTGCTGCTAATCGGGGAAGAAAGAAAGGAAGAAAAGAAGAAGAAAGAAGAAAAGGAGAAGAAGAAAGAAAGAAAAAACAAAAAAGAAAAAAAAAAGAAAAAAAACAAAAAATAAATATCACAGTCCGGTCAACCCGACCCGACCGAACCGAACCGACCCGTGCAACCCGCGACCCGACCCGTGCAACCCAGCAGGCCACCAGCAGCAGGCCCAAATTCAAGCAACCCATAGCAAAAAAAAGCAACAGAAAAAAAAACAGCAGGCTTGACCCAGTCCAGCAAGCCCAGAACAGCAGGCCCAACAGCGCCAGCAGGCTCCAGGCCCAACGCCCAGCAGGACAGCCCAGCAGCCAAGCCCAGCGTGCAGCAGCTAGCAGGCCAGTAGCCAGCCCAGCGGCCCAATCTGCAGAAGAAAAAAAAGGAAAAAAAAGAAAAAAGAAGAAAAAATAAAAAGGCCCAAACAGCCCATAACTTTGGGTTTTGGTAAATTCTTGAACTTTTAATTTTGTCTAAATATTTAAATGTTGTCTCGTTTTTAATATTATTGCATATTTTTAAATATTTTTTTTTGTATTTATGTTTTATTTTATTTTATTTTATTCGTTAAATTCGAACAATTTTGATGCATGAGGCCACGAACCGAGTAAGCATTAAGTCATTGATTTCATTGCTATGTTGGGTGAATATCGATGGCTCGTGTTAAATACGGGACGCCCTTTTTATAAAAAAACGAAGATATTCAAAATTTCCTCGTATTTTAATAAAAATTCTCGTGTTTTATTAGAATCCCGATTAAATAATAAATTGAATTGATTTAACACTAATTCGATGGTTTCATCGCCATGTTGGGGTGAATATCATCGATTCGTGTTAAATACGTTATTTTAAAAAAAAATTCGTGTTTTCAAAATTTTCATGTTTTCGTGTTTCAAAAAAAATTCTCGTGTTTTTTAAAAAAAAATTTCGTGTTTTAAAAAAAATTCAAAAAAAATTCATGTTTTCAAAATTTTCGTGTTTTCAAAATTTTTCGTGTCAAAAAAGTCTCATGTATCGAAAATTTCTGTGTTTTTAAAAAAATTTCGTGTTTTCAAAAATTCGCATGTTTCAAAAATCTTCGTGTTTTCAAAATTCCAGTGTTTCAAAAATTTTCGTGTTTTTAAAAAATTTTTCCTTGTTTTCAAAAGTTCCCGTATTTCGAAAATTTTCTTGTTTTCGAAAAAAAAATTCTATGTTTCATAAATTTCCGTGTTTTCAAAAAATTCCGTGTTTCTTAAATTTCCGTGTTTTCAAAAATTCCCGTCTTTCAAAAATTTTCGTGTTTTCAAAAATTGACCGTGTTTCATAAATTTTCGTGTTTCAAAAAAAAATCCTCGTGTTTCGTATTTTATCAAAAATTTTATGTTTTCAAAAACAAATTTTGGTTTTAAAAAATTCTTGTGTTTCAAAATTTTCGTGTTTTTAAAAAAAAAAGTTTCGTGTTTCTAAAATTCTTGTATTTTAAAAAAAATTCGTGCTTTCAAAAAAAGAAAAATTGTTGTGCTTTAAAATTCTCGTGTTTCAATCGGATCACGACTAATATTAAATTGAACTCGTATTTTTGAAAATGAAGACAACGCGCGTTTAACGAGATACCAATTTTGGGCGTCGCGAGGGTGCTAATACCGTCCTCGCGCGTAACTGACTCCCGAACCCAAATTTTCTCTGGATTTCGACGTGGACCTAAAATTGCCTCTTTTTTAGAAAAGTTTTTTAAAAAAAAATTCTTCTAAAAGGAGATTTTTGAAGGTGTCCGATCACACCTAGAAAAAAGATCGGTGGCGACTCCTTTTTCAAATAAAATCGAGATTCTGTTTTTAAATTTGCAATAATCACTTTGACTAGCTCCCGCGTGCCAAAAAATTTAGGTCGCTACACCTACCTCTCCACCAAATAACCATTAGCACCATCAAAATCGCTGGTTTGATCGCAATGGTTGGCATTCATCTATTTGATAACACAACTCTTATATCTCCTATTGTTGGAGCAAAGCCAAAGGCTCTTGGCTTGTCTAAACATGTTTTTTCTTCTTTTGTATTTTTTGTAATGACCCGATTTTCACTAGTGTCAAAAAAAGTGGTCTTGAAACCTCGTTTCTGTAAACTGAGTTTCTGATACACAATGTTTGATGAAGAAAAAATAATTTATGAATTTTGCCAACATGGTAGGCAGCACAAAAAAGAACATTCATGATTCTCATGAATAATTTTATTACAAGAGGATAAGACCACGCTCTAGACACGTTTAGCTGGATGGTCGAGACATCAATGTCACAACTAGTATTCTGAAACACGAGATTGATCTTCAAGATCGCTAGTGTGAGTATAATAAACTTGTTGAGTGGATGCCAAAGGTAACAGAGACCTGCAATGAGAAACAACTTCATGATAGCACTCATCAGTAAGAATTGTACACAATCTATCTTTCTCAAGACCTCGAAGAAGAACCTCACCGATAGTCTCATCCTTAATAAAGAAATGAGTGGGATAAAACACGAAAAACACCAAATTATCTCTAGCAAATTTACTAACAAACACTAAATTCTTGGTTATTTCACGGACATGCAAAAATTGATCCAAAATAAGTTGCCAAGAAGTAGATTTAAAGACAAACTAACTAATATGTGAAATATTTTGTTCAAAATTAACCCGTGTATGCAACGAACAAGTGAAAAAAATAATATCTAAAAGATCAAACACACAAATTTTACGTGGAAATGCTCCTCAAAAGAGAATAAAAAACCATAGGCAAAAGGAGATTTCACTATAATAAAGGAGAGTATAAAAGATAGAGAGAGTTAAAGGAAAACCCAAAAGCCCCGCAAGAATAAACCTTACAAAACAAAGAGCATAATTCTTTCAATTTAAATATTTTTGTCATATAAAACATAAAGTAACTAATGCCTATTTATAAGCTGAAATTCGTAGTATATATGAGTACAACAACCCTAGGTTAATCAAAGTTTAAATGGGAAACTAAAAATAGAGTTTAACTAGGAGAAGAAAGCTGAAAACTTGAGGTACATGTTGCCACGTCGTGATGTGGCATCGTGTTGTCAAGACGAAGGGTCATCATGTCATCAAGACAAAAGCTCTCTTCTCGTCGTGACGTCAGCTGTTCGTCGAGACGAAGAACACTTCCTCGTTGCGACATCACACACTGTTTGATCTAAAAATGTGAGGCATAACTCTACAAATCTCCACCTTAACTCGTATTTGACTTAACTCTTTTTCCAAGCCTTGTTACGGGCCTACTTGAATCTTCGTCAAATACTTACCAAGTCCAAGTAATGCTTGGACCTTGAAATTGGAAGACTTTTTGTTAATATGTCGGCCGGATTGAGTTTTGTGTCAATTTTAAAAATCTGAGCATTCCTTAAATTATCACCTATTGAACAAAGTGATAACGAATGTCTATTTGCTTCATTCTTTCGTGATCATTTGATCTTTGGTCAGATGAATGACACTTTGACTATCATCATTTACGACAGTTGCCCCTTTTTAACTTACTAGTTCATTAAATAGGTCATTTAACCAAATTACTTCTTTTACTGATTCAGTAATTTCCATGTATTCTGCTTCGATGGTTAACAAAGCCACTATAGATTGTAGTGTAGCTTTCCAACTAACAACACAATTCCAAAAGTAAATAGGTAACTTATGAGAGACCTTTTTCGATCTAAGTCTCTTGCATAATCTGAATCAATATATCTGACTAAACCCTTTTGATTTCTTTCGAAATCTAAGCACATGTTAGAAGTAACCCACAAATATTTAAAAATCTAGTTAACTACATGTCAGTGTACTGAGATTGGCCATGTATCGACTAACAACACTAACAAAATGTGAAATATTGGAACGAGTGCATACCATTACATACATAAAAGTCCTAACTGTGCTTGAATAAGGTACTTTTGACATGTACCTTTCATCTTCTTCATGCTGTGGGGAATCTGAAATTGAGAGTTTAAAGTGTGCAGTTAAAGGTGTACTTACCAGTTTTGAATCTCGCATCTCGAATCACTTGGGTATCTTCATGATGTACTTTTATTGCGATAAAAATAATATCCCAAAATGTCTATCTCTCAAAATTTCCATCCCCAAAATTTTCTTTGCTGAACGTAAATCCTTCATATCGAACTTGGAGCTAAGCATGATCTAAGACGATCAATTTCAGATGGATTTTTAGCTGCAATTAACATATCATCAACATAAAGCAGCAAATATATAAAAGAACCACCATCAAGACATTATAGATAAACACAACTGTCATACTTAATTCGAGAAAAACTGGTACTCAACATGAAGGAGTCAAAATTTTTATACCACTACCGAGGAGACTGCAAAATCATTTGCTCAATTATTTTTTTTCTTAATTTTTTTTCTTTCGCTCAATCATTTGCTCTCTTCAGAATTCAAACTTCTTTTGCAAAATCAAGATGGAAACCAATAAACTAAGCATCAGACCTTCCCATGAATTATGGTATATGGTAGCTTTGGAGCATCATCTTATTTTCTTTGTTAGATTGGATTTTCTTAGTTTCTTATGTCATTTACGATATAACTGTGTTTTAATCTTTTGCTAAGGATTTTATTGTTGGATTTTATTGTTGCTTTTCCCCAATTATATATGATATTTACTTTGATTAAAAAAATGTATGAATTTCATTTGTTGTGTTAACGGACCCTCAATAGATGGTATATTCTTGTGTTGGGGTTTTGTCTCTTGATTCCACGAAGAACCTTGAGGGTTCATGGAGATGGTTCCAAGGTAAATGCTACATATGCATTGGTTGGTTGTTTGAATCCTTGCACATGTAATCTCCATGATTATTCAGTAAAGGCTGAGATAAAATCTTGACATGGGGACAATATCTTTAGTTGTTGAGGGTAGCAGTGATTACCTAGCAAACAGCACTCAGAAGAAATATTTTGAAGGACTTGATCTCCCTCAACAAAAACTCAAATACAAGGTCTGTTATGGGTGATCATAGTTTAACCAGTCAATGGCATATAAATTTTGTCAATTTTCAAGTGTTTTCTGAGTCTTTTTCTTCATTTCCTTTTAGATTGTTTAATGCATAAACAAGTCTAACACAATGGTCTTAATTGAGCTAGCTTATCTCACCAGGTAATTTGCTACTTTTCATTTATTTAGAGTTATTTAGGGTGTTTTCTATTTAATTTTATCATAATTGAATATTTCATTTATAATCTAATCTAATTGTGTTTTTGGCTAGTGGTTGATGATCAAGGAAAACTAAAGAAGGCCAATAAGAAAATGAAACTTCGCATGCTTTACTATAATGTGCTATAAAACAAAAAGACTTTTTTTCTCGATGACATTTGTATTGGGCTATCTATGTTTCATGGATTATGTTGTTTTTCTAGTTCAATAGACGATTTTGCCAATATTTCCTATGATGGAATTTCTACCAATGCTCAATTTAATCAATTTAACCAACTGTAATGCTCCCATGGATTTGATTTGTGTCTACAGTATTTAGAGACTATTTTGTAAATGTTCAATTGCCTTTGGGCGTTTTAAAGAAGTTCAACAAACTTACAAGTCATTTAATTGCCTTTGAACCTTGTATGAAACTTACTATATATTACTTGAATTGCATAATTATATTACATATAATGAATTTTTTGTTTCTTTTCCACCCTTTGCACCAAATTAACCATTATCATGATCCTCAAAATCATTAGTTTGATCCCAATAACTATCAACTATCATTCATCTATTTGATAACATAGAAAAATTATTCCATAGACCTTTTCCACTACCTCAAACATAGAAAAATTATCAGTTGACTTTTTCTTTGTGAAAGTTTTTGTATAAGGACAATCTCATAACTATAGACGTCACATAGAAAAATTATCAGTTGACTTTTTTCTTTGTGAAAGTTTTTGTATAAGGACAATCTCATAACTATAGACGTCACATTTTATAGAAACAATTCCTGTTGATCCAAATTTTGCATTTCAAGTAGAATTAGAGCATCCTTAATCTTTAATTATTTCTAAAATGATTATTCAAATATATATCCACATACACATGAAACAAAATATAAAATGCATATTAGAAAAATAACCATACAAAAATAAAAATTGTAAAATTTTAAATCATATAAAAATAAAATTTTGGCATGGAAAAATGTGATCAAATAATTAAACCATTTCATACCAGTATTTGATTTAATGATAGATTTGTAAGTTATTTGTAAAAATTCCATCTTTTAGTGTATATATATATTGTACTCCAAACTAAAACTATTCTTAGCTCAGGCCTTGGGTTGAAATCCTTATTACTTTTTAGATCTAAATTTGATTGAATATCAAATTTAAAAAATATATAATTTTTTAAATATTGTAAAAATTTAAATCAAATAAAAATAAAACTTTGGCATGAAAATTTGTCATCTAATCAATCTTAAAAATGACACTGAATAAGAAATTATGAATAATTATTAGTTGTGATTTGAGAAACAAAAATATTTATTCCTTCTATATGAGTATTCAATTTAATGGTAATCTTGCATGACTAGAGCTCATTAAAATTGTTTTAAAGCGATTAAATGGCAATAGTCCTTTATTTCCCTATATACAAGTCTAAGAAATCAAAATAATATAGCATCAATAAATTTTATTTGGTTGTGCATTATTAAAACTCTTTTTTCTATTTATTTAAGTAATATGTATTGAAAATTATAAAGAATTTTATATTGTAAACATCTATGTGTAAGCTAAAACAAAAGCAATAGACCTTAATTTTAAATCATTGTTAGTAAAGAATTTTAACGATGATAATAATTCTTTAAAATTAATATAATTATTTTGATTAAAATAAAGTATTAACTAATTAATTACATTATAAAAATTGAGAAACTAAATTATATCAAAATTAAAATTATAAATTAAATCTCAATTTGAAGAAAAATATAAGGCAAAACCATTCTTATAATTTTAAAAAAAAAGGTAGAATATTGGAATTAAATAAATTTATAATCCTTAATTGTAAATTTGATCATTCCTATTAATCTAAATTAGTACAGTAATGTGCTTAATATGTTGGGTTTTACTCAATGAGTGATATTGACTTAATTAAAAAGTTATATAAAAATCAAATGCCTTGTGTCTAATAATAATATTACTTCTCCCTCACAAAACTATATTCACTCAAAAAAATTCTATTCACTTAAAAAACAAAAACACTTCCATCTTTTAGAAAATGTTAATGCTGTGTCCCTGAAGTATATCACTTTTTTAACTTTAGTTTTTAAAATATTTTTATCCATTTCAGTCCCTAATGATATTAAAAAATTTTAGTTTAGTTCATTGGAAAATAAAAAATTCGTTGGGATATTCAACAAATCATATACTGCCACATGTCATATGATGCTATCATAATGACATCATCAACAAAAACCCTTAAAAAATCTTCAAAAATGACAAAAATTATAAAAGAAAAATTACAAAATTATCAAAATTATTTAAAAATAGAAAAAATCTAAAATCAGAAAAATACAAAAAAAATATGTAAAATATAAAAATTTACATAATTTTCAAATATATATTAGATATTTTAATATTTTTAAAATTTTATAAATCACATTGACTAGAGTTTGAACATGTGATAATTGTCTCTTGGAAGGATATTACCTATAACAATTGTCTTATGGTTCAACTAATCAGAATTTATAATTGGTAGATCTTTTTACGTGATAAACTTGAATAAGTTTTTTTCTCAAATAATTTAAATAATGAAAAATAATATTATTTCAAGTAAATAATATATTTAATTATTTCAATTTTTTTTTTTACTATCTCAAGATAATTATTTGTCTCTAAACTAATATCTTAAGAACTATTGTTGAATGTTTAACTATTCTAAAGAGCTTTGGTATAAAATAGAAAAACCATGTGCAAAATGGTGGATGCAGGAAGCTATTTAAGACAATAAATAGGGATTCGAGTAGAAAAAACTTGCTGCCAATAACATTGGTAAAGTACTAAAAATTGATATAAAATTTATTTGATTTTTATTAAAATATTTTAAAATATTTTTTATAAAATTTGATTGTATTACTATATACAACTTTAATATCAAATTTTCAATATTTTAAATTTGATTACCAAATGTATACTTTATTTCAAGTTAGACAATTTTTACTAGTATTTTAACTTTTTATTTTTTACCGTCTTTTATGATTCTAATAATTTTTATAATGTTTTTACAATATTTAACAATTTCTAATAATTTTATTATTTTTTACAAATTTTAAAAAAATTAAGAATTTTTATTTTTTTGAAAAATTATATATTTATAATGTAGTTAATTTTATATAAGTTTATTTGAATTTTATGATATTTTTTAAAGAATTGTTTTGTTTTTTCTTGATGATGATGTTATCGTGACTTCAGCATATACCACCTAGCAATTTATGATTAATTGGATATCCAAATCTTTTTTTTAAAAGTCCAAAGGACTGAGCCGAGAACACCTAATAATGTTAGGGACTACACTAGGAACATTTGATCTGGCAGCTGAGCTGCAATACAATCGCTTGATCACAAATATCTGATCTGGTAGTTTAACTGCATATTGATAAGTCATCATTGCCAACTAACTCGAGGTGGTAGGTCATCGTTTTCGGGCAACCTGAGATGACTTAATTGGTGTGTTTTTAGATGGATGAGTTTTGGGGAACTATATTCGGGTGTGTAGTGGTGTTGGGTAGGATGTTTTCTGAAAACAATTGCATTATGATTTTCTGAAAACTACCGCATTGGCATAATCATGTATGCTCAATTCTGTTTGACTGATTGTTATGAAATTTCCTATGATTTTATGATTTGTATATTGTATTGTGTGTGATCTCGTCTTGAGTTTTAGTTATGCACTAAGCTTTATAGCTCATCCATTTGTTTTATTTCTGATGTTTCAGATAATCGATAAGTTAGAATCAGGTAGTGTGCGAAAGCTCGAATTGATTCTCTAATTAAATGGTTTACTCTGGTTAATAAATGGATTTAATGGACTTTTGGATTTTGGTTTAATTTCTCAAATTTAATTTTGCTTTGGGTTTCTTTGGCTTAGTTAAAGTTTTTTGTTCTGTATGTTTTGTGTTACTCAACAATCAATGTTGGGTTTTCAAAATTATACGAGCCAAGATTTTTTGCCACAAAAATACGAATTGAGATTTTACAAAATTTAATAACGTAAATTTAAAATATGCCCAATCGGCTAAATAAAATGTTTTTACTTGACGAAATTACAATTTACGAATATTAGTTTGGAATTTTCGTTGCAAAAATTTTAGTCAAAATTACAAGTTTTACAAAGCAAATGATTTTAGCATTTTGATTGTATAAGGCTAGGTTTTTTTTTTAAGTTAATAATTAATATGTTCACATTTACGTTTTGAT
This sequence comes from Gossypium turneri, assembly GCA_008044935.1. Taxonomy (NCBI): domain Eukaryota; kingdom Viridiplantae; phylum Streptophyta; class Magnoliopsida; order Malvales; family Malvaceae; genus Gossypium; species Gossypium turneri. Next base: position 9,042,743 of record CP032575.1, read on the forward strand.
AATTTACAAATTTTCCTATCGTGGAATCATGACAAACTTACATAAATTTTGGTTTTCACTTTCGTAACAAAACACACTTTGGAAAATTTTTTTTTTTTTCATACTAGTGTAACCTTCCAGATTTGGCCATAACGTCTAGGCCAAGTTTGGGGTGTTACATTTAGTGGTATCAGATCAAGGTAACAAAACTCGGGCTGTGATTTCTGGGTTCAAAAATCTCCATTAAATATGCTTTAAATAAATTGAATTTCTGATTAATTTTGATACTTTGGGTTTCTAAAATGGGTATTTAGATTTTGATTATTTTTATATTTGGTTTTATAAAAAGAGAATCTAAAACTACATCGTCGATCCTGTAAGTATCCTTACTTTAGCTATACTAGACAAACTAGCAAAACTTAAGTGCTAGGATTACTCTACTCTAGCTAAAGACTATGGTAATTATGTAAGAAACTTTGATAAAACTCTAGACTTATGATTTTTAATAAACCTAAGCTAATTTATAAAATTTCTCAAACTATAGATTAGTATAATGAATACTCGAGGTCATGATGTGTGAGGCCGTGGTGAACATAGCCAGGTTACTCAAGCCGAGTTCTCTTCTCGGGGCAGTAAGCCCAATTTGAAAATAAATAAGTTTGCTATGACGCCCAAATCTGAGGGCAGTTTAGAAGTAGGGGATGTTTCAGTGTTCCAAGAGGTGTTTAGAGATTTGCAAAGGGTCGATGGAACCCAATTTGGATATATGGGACAAGAGTCTATGATTGAGTCACCTCAAGCGTATCAAGTCAAGTTAGCGGTAGAGAGTAATTACTCGGAGGGAGAGAATAAGTAATGAATAAAGTGCGAAATAAGATGAGTGATGGTTCTATTGACTTGAATCCATGACCAAGGAAACGGGCTAAAATAGACAAGCTTCAACGGGGTGAGGCAATTGTGAATGCGGTTGAGGTTCTGATTTGTACTTACTGTGATAGGCACCATTCAGACGATTGTTGGAGGAAAATAGGAGCGTGTTTCACATGTGGGTCCATTGAGCATCGAGTTTGGGATTGCTCACGACACTATTTTAGTGGGGTACAAGCTTCGGCATAGAAGAAAAAATTGAGATGGGGATATGCAACTAGGTATCGAGCGAGCTGTGATGCATCTGACAATGATATAGGTACTTTTATGATATGTTCCAAATGTACTTGCATTGATAAGAATTGTTTGTGTACAAGCCCAAGTTTGACCCGGGGCCCGAAACCAAACATAAACCCAAAACCCCTACCCATTACAACCAAATAAACCTAATAAAATACCCCAGCCCAAACAACAACCCAAGCCCAATTAATAACCCTAAGCCCAAACCTAACAGCCCACAAACTAAAAATTTCAGCAAAGGAAAAACCCTAGCCCCATGGTCAGCGTCCAGCGCCGCAAGCCCCAGCATCAAACGCCACCGCTGCCGCTCGCCAATCGCCAGCCTCACGTGTCTACCGCGTCACATCAATTACCTGCAAATAGCAAACCACACACGCAAGAGGAGAAGATAACAAGCAAACAAAAAAATCGTAAACAAACAAAAATAAAGAAAAATAGTTTTGTATTTCGGCTATAAACCTAAATCTCACCCTTGTAATACGCTTCTTCCTTTTTTTACGAATATTTGAGTAAATAAAAACCAAAAAAATTCAAGGTGATTTCTCGTTTTTTTATTTCAATCTTTCTATTTCTTTTGTCTTTATTTTTATTATTTTTTTTATTTTTGTAAACGAAAATAAAAAGGAAGAGAAAGGGCTCACCTGGCAGATCCCGCGGCTGCCTTCGGGAGTCCCTTCGGTCGCCTAAATCAGACGGAGAAAGAGCATAGGAGGTCATTTTCCTTTGGTCTTTTAGGCCAAGAGGGCTCGGCCTTTGAACGGGGTTTAAAAACGGGGTTAAAAACTTGATTTTTTGGTGGCTCCGACCACCACCTGCGGTGGAGCCACGGTGGCCATCGGTCGGAGCTCTTGGCTAGATTCGGGGAAGGGAGAGGGTTAAGAGAATGAGATTTTTTTTTAAATAGAATGGAAGAAATGAGTTAAAAAAAGGGTTTAGCTTTTATAAGAGATGCAAAACGGCGTCATTTAGGGCCTATTTTAGTGGCCCCAAAATGGCACCGTATAGGGCCACCGGTGCACAACCCGACCCGCTCCAGGGAGGATCCGTGCGTTTTCATGAATGGTTATTTGCAATCCTAGCCCTTCCACGTTCATGCCCCTTTCAATTTACTCCCTTTTTTGTTTATTTTGAGTCTTTTAAATTTGACCCCGCCATTTTGTGTGGTTTTCAATCGGATCCCTGACCCACTGACGCACTGAAAATGGACATGTGTCCGGATTTGGATTTTACCCATTTGACCCTCGGCCTTTTAGCGTTTTTGTCTTTTAGTCCTCATTTAATTATTTTGTTGTCATTTTTACTTTTAAATTTCATTTTGTTATGATTTGGTCCCCTAATCTGCCAGATTTTAATTCTTTAGCTTGTTAGTTATTTATTTTGTTTAAATTCTTATATATTATTATTTTTAATGGTTTATATTTTATTTATTTTAAATTATATGTATTATTTACATTAAATTGTTCGATATTATCTATTTTAAATTGTTTCGTATACATTATTTATTTTGGATTGCCTTCTATGTTATTTTATCCTAAACTTTTATATATATTATTTATTTTGATATAGCATTCATTTTAAACTATTCTATGTAATGTTATTTTAAATTGCTTAAAATTGTTCATTTCAAACTATTCTATGTTTTATTTATGTTTATTTTTTTACATTGTGTACTTTCAATCTTTTGTATTATTCATTTTTAAATTTTATTACTTACTTTAAATTGTTGTTATATAATTTTATTTCATTCATCTTTAATTATTAGTTAGTATTAAAAGTAATGTGCATTGCGTGATTATTGCATTAATTTTTATCCAAATACGAAAAAATGATGATTTCAAAATAAAGTGATATTTCATGCTCGAAATTTTGAGAAATCATGCCTTAACTTATGGGGTTTCAATTTTCTCGATAAAACGAAGTACATGAATATTTTCAAGCAAAAGTTTTAAACGATCTCGGGAATTAAGAAAAGATCCTGTCCTAACTTACTGGGCATGAACCCTTTTTTTTTAAACCCTAGATAGCTAAATATCTTTTAAATAAGCAAATTTTCAGCATGTACTCTCGTATTGGGAATTCAATACGTTGTGTCCTAACGCATTCGATATGACATGTTGTTTTCTCGATATGAGGATTTCTGTAAAAAATAATAAAGACAATATTTTGCATTTGGAAATTCGAGAAAGCGTGCCCTAACGTGCTGGGTTTCGATTTCTCGTTTGACCAAATAGCCAAATATCCTCTTAAAACTTCAAAGTATGGTTTTTTGAAATCATAAAGTGATCTTGGTTTCGACGATTTAAAGTATAATGTCCTAACGTGCTAGATGTGATATTCCTTCAGAACAAGAGAATCTTAAATTTCAATCCATGTTATTCGAGTTTTTTCTTAGGATCGTATTTTTAAAAACTCTTCAAAGTTTTCAATCTTCGACACTAAGACATTAATTAATTAACTAGGTACCAATTTTTGGGCGTTACGAAGGTGCTAATCCTTCCTCGTACGTAACCAACTCCCGAACCTATTTTTTGAATTTCGCAGACCAAAAGTATTGTTTTAATAAAATCAAATTGTTTATTAAAAACAACCACTTTTTGAGGTGGCCCGATCACACCTCATCAAAAAAGATTGGTGGCGACTCCCGTGTTTGTTTTCATTTTCAAAAACCAAGTCGACCCCGTTTTATCAAAAAATTGGTGTCAACAGTTTGTAACTGTATTTTGTGGTAATGATGGTTTTTAGAGTTTGGGGTAAAGGATCATTAGTTATGTTTCTGTGGAAAGCTTATTGAGGTAATCCGAGGTAGTGAATAGGAAATTCCTCTAAAATATTGTCTGGATCGGACTTGAATGGAGATTAGAGTTGTACAATGATATCTTGGTGGTCGATTTGGACTAGGGAATTTTAGATTTTGTGGTTAAGTGTATGGTGTCACAGCAGGAATTTCGAGGATGAAATTCTTTTAAAGAGGGGAGAGTTGTCACATCAAAAAAATCGGGTTAGAAGAAATTAGATAAGTGAAACCAAGAGTGACCATATTCTGAATTTTTAGTTAATATTGTGAAAATTATGTCAATGGAGGAAATCTAGTTCAGTGGATAGGTGTTATGCTTGTGTGTATGAGGTTCTAGGTTTAAATCTTTCCTTTGAATTTTTGTCATCTTTAGTCTTAAACTCTATCCCTGATCATCTGACATAAATAATATTTTCATTCAATTAATTTCAAGGATGAGCCTACTAATTTAGTGGTAAGGCTTCAAATTACCCTAAGGTTCGTGTTCAAGACCCCGTGTGAGCAAAGTAGAAATATTTTTATTTCCTATGCCGCCTATGTAGTGGTATTTGGGTTGAATTTAAACTCTAAGGGAATCTGTTTAGAGGATAATCAGATTTAATAGGTTGAGTGGTGAGTTACTTTTTATTTACCCAAAATCTCTCTACAAACTGTCATCGCTTTCCCACTCCTTCTCTTTGCCGTTTCATTGTTTTTTTTTCCAATCTCCCTATTCTTGATTTTTTGCCATTTTTGCTCCAATAAGTCTTTGTTAATATTTTTTATAACAACCTTTGTTCCATCTTTAGTTGCCTTTTGGTTTCAATTTAACCTTGCGAAGGTCGGTGTCATTAGTGGTTTTTGAGCAATCTTGACGGTTGGTGGTAAGGAATATGTGAAAAGATTCGTACTTTGTTGAGTTTCATGATTTTGGGGTTAATTTGTTTCCTTCTTTATGTGACGCGATTTTGATTACTCTGAAATCTTTGGTTTAGATAACGTTTCTGTAACAAATAGTCTTCCGGTGAATTGAGAGATTTTTAGCACTGCTGCTACTATTCTGGGTTAGTAGACAGATGCCAAAAGGTTGATTCCTGGTTTGATAAGGTTTATTAGTAGTAGTTTTGGTTGTTTAACGATTTAGTTTTGGGTTTCATTACTAATTTGAGTGGGTTGAATATGGATTTAAGGTTTTGGAATTCTTGCCATGATTTTGCTTCGAAAAATAGTAAGGTGTATATCGAAAAATTCAAAAAATAATGAACTGTTGAAAGTCAAAAATTGGACTGTCGACGCCATACGGCCTAGGCTAATTGGGCCATGTTGGCCCATTTTCTAAAATTTTTTGTTTAGGCCCGTTTTGATTCTGAATCATGTTTAGCCACTTTGTAGGGTTTTTACTGTGTAAAACTGACTTTGAAAATGTAATATCTGATAATTTGATATTGCAGGTGATATGAATAAGGTATGTGAAATTCGTGTGCATGAACTGTTTTCTAATGAATCTGGTAACATGATTTGTATTGTTATGTTTATATATGATTATATGAGGTTTGGTTACGTTATTTTTATGTTTCTGATTCTGCTATGTGATCATGCATGTGACTTTATAGCATACCAACTTGCTTATGTTGAATTTGTGATACATCTGTTCTGCAAAAGAGTAGAATGCCATGCTTTCTAAATTCTGTTACGGTACGACTACATGCCTTACATGCTTGTCGTTTTGATTATGTAAATGCATTCCATGTCACATGCATTTGGTTGGGATAATATGGAAGGGAGGAAGTTTTGGCAGTTTAATGGTCTGCACTATCTGGTGGTTTATCCACATATTTTTATTTGGCAGCTTGGATGCAATATAGTGGCTTCACCACATATTTTTGTTTCGGTAGCTGAGTTGCAATTCAATGGCTTGAACACAAATATCTGCCATCGTTGTCGGGCATCCCATGGTGGCGAGTAATCGTTTTTGGGCAACCTGGGATGACTTAATTGGTGTGTTTTTTTTATGGATAAGTTCTGGAGAACTCTATTCAAGCATGTAGAGGATTTGGGTAGGACGTTTTCTGAAAAATCTACATTAAGATTTTCTGAAAAATACCGCATTGGCAGAATCATGTATACTCAATTCTGTTTGACTGATTGTTATGAATTTTTCTATGACTTTATGATTTGTATATTGTATTGTGTGTGATCTTAGCTTGAGTTTTAGTTATGCACTGAGCTTTATAGCTCTCCCCTTTGTTTTATTTATGATGTTTCAGGTAATCGGTAAGTTAGAATTTGCGGGCGCTCAGATTGATTCTTTCATTAAATGTTTGCTCTGGTTAATAAACTGATTTACTGGACTTTTGGCTTTTGGTTGAATTTCTCCGATTCAATTTGGCTTTGGATTTCTTTGGCTTAGTTAAAGTTTTTTTTTTCTGCATGATTTGTGTTAACCAACAATCAATGCTGGGTTTTCAAAATTATAAAATTTTCAGCCACAAAAATACGAATTGAGATTTTACGAAAGTTAATAACGTAAATTTAAAAATATGCTCAATAGGCTAAATAAAATGTTTTCGCTGCAAAAATTTTAGTGAAAATTACAAGATTTACGAGGCAAATGATTTTTGCATTTTGATTGTATAAGGCTGGGTTTTTTTTAAGTTAATAATTAATATATTCACATTTACGTTTTGATAATTTGCAGATTTTTCTATTGAGGAATCATGACGAACTTACATAAATTTTGGTTTTCAATTTCATAACAACACACATTTGGAAGAACAAAATTTTCTACGTACTGATGTAACCTTCCAGATTTGACCATAGCGTCTAGGCTAGATTTGTGGTTGTTATAGATTTGTTGAAAGTTAATTACTAATAATATTAGTTTACAGTGAAATTTTCATCAAATCGCTACCATAAAACCTACATTAAACACTAAAATGTTAACATTGTTAACTTTAGATACCAAGATGTATAACTTTTATCAAATATAAATAACTCACTAAACAAGAAAATAATACAAGTACTACATTTAAAAATATCAAATTCAAATATCAAATGACTTATTAAGCAATTTTAGATTTATCTCACTCTCTTTCTTTCTTTCTTTCTTTCTTACTTTTTTAATTTTGAAGGATCATTTTTTTTAATTATTTCTTATTGTTTCATATTTGCATGCTACATGCATGTCGGGGTAAATCATCTTTGGTAAGGCAAACTTTTGTTCTGAAAATTAACTTTCAACAATACTGCAGGAAAAGAAAAATTGGATGTCACTAAAAAATCCAGTGGTTTTTGGGACTACTTAAAATCATCTTTAGAGACTTTAAAATCATCCTCAAAGGATTTAGGAAGCCTAACAATGATGTGTTCAAACTTGAAAATAGAAATATAAAAAAAAATCTTTTTTTATTAAAAATATGTAATAAAAATGATTAAATACTAATTGAATTGATTTATTATTAGTTAATATACTAAAACAAATATGATTATAAAAGAAATTAAATAAGGGAAGAGATAAAGTACCAATTTGGCATTGGTGGGATAAACTTTTAAACAAATTGTGGAAAAGTCAGTGGACTGAAGTGAAGTGTAACCCCAAAATTAATATATTTTGTTATAAATACATATAAAATTCAATATAAATTTATTTATTATTTATTACTTTTAAATTAATTAATTTTGAATAAAATTTTCCCTAATCACTCACAAATAGGGGTGACTAATTATGGGAAACGCTCTCAATAACTAAACTATAACCCTAAAGATATGTTTGTGTTAAAATTGAAATATTTGTCTCATTCAAAAAATCTCATGTTAGAAAATTGGTGAGAAAATTCTACACCCATTGTCAAGTAATTTCATAGTGGTTGAGAAATAAATAGTGAATCTTTAATTTTCTTTCATGATAGAAAATGACATTAAAAAATTCAGCAAAGAAGAAAAGGACAGAAAATTATAAATAAAATGGCTAGTCCATATTCATAAAATTTATATTTTACTGAAGTGCAATTTTAAAATTTCATAAAATTTAAAATTTTCCCACAGTTTTCAAAGCAAATATTATTGAAAGAAAGAAGACAAATGCAAATTCGTATGGTCATTCTTTTCTATTATTTCATTTTTGCAATGACGAAATGTTTAAAATTATTCAGATCATAATTTTACATGATCCTCTCCATAAAAACTTTAACCTGCGATAAAAATAAAGTCTAATAATGAAAAAAAAAACCCATCAATATGTATTTGCTTTTTTCTTTCCTTTTTCTTATTTTATTTATAAATGTTTGACATCCTAAAAATTGGGTTAAAAGAAATAGGGATAAAATTTAAAATCTTTTTTTCTCTTTTAAAGTATAAGGTAAGAGAGTTTGAGATAGTTGAGCATTGATTTTGGAAAGTGCTTTTAAAAAGTGTTGCAGAAAAGTATCTTTGAGAAGTTTAGTTTAAGATTTAAGTGTTTAGTATTAATGTCAAAAAGTGTTTTTGAGAAATAAAACGTCAATTTTAGACATGATGTTATAAAGTAACAAATATAAATTTAAATAATATTAAAATTAATTAATATTATGATATTTTAGTAAGAATATAAAAATAATTTATTATAATTTGTTGTTAATATTTTAATATATGAAATATAAATTTTAAATATTGTTAAGCAACAAATATTAATTATTTATAAAATTTAATTAGAAAATATAAATTATATTTTAAGTATTTAAATATAACCATTAAATATTTGTAATTAAATATTAACATAATTGTATTATTTTATTTTAAAATGTGTTCTTGGAGGGATGAATTAGTAATTAAGCTCTCAAAAGTGCTTTTGGGTAAGAAAAGCTAAAAATTTTAGCTTCTCCATTTGGCCAAAAGTGCTTTTGAAAAGCCAAAATCTTAGCCAAAAGTTACTAGCTTAGAACAACTTTTCTCTCAAAAGCGTTTTTTAAGCCAAAAGTGCTTCTTCACAGCAATGCTAAACAAGCCCTTAGTATGCCTTAAAATTTATTTGTGTTAAAAGATAATAAGAATGAGCTTGTTGGTTCAGTGGTAAGGCCTTAGTCTACCTATAGGTCTCAAGTTCGTAACTCCTTGTGTGTATTCAACCAAAATATTTTTCTATTTTTATCCCACAAAAGTGTCAAATTTTTAAATTAGCCCAACCCAAAAACTTTTTTTCCAATTTAGTCCTTATTTTAAAATTTGTCCTAATTCTACGAAAGCACCTTCAAGCTCTTTTCTCTTCAAATCAACTCTCAAAGCAAAAAGGAGTCAACGTTTTCAAAATCAATCTCTCTTCAAGTAGATCACCAATCTCCTCTTGAAAACTAATGTAACACCCCAAAACTCGGCCTAGAAGTATGGATTGAATCTCAGAGGTTACTTTGAAAACCGAAGTGATCTAAAAATAATTTTACAAAATGAATTGTTAACATCTCATTTATAACTCATTTTTGCTAAAATCAAACTAAGTTGTTTAACCATTCAGGATTTAAACAAAAATTTAAATTACATTAAAAACATTAGAAAGTATAATTCCGCAGTTTCAAAAGTTCAGTCCCAAAATAAAAATTTACGAAAATCCAGAAGTAAAACTTATACCATAGTCCCTATTAACACTTATAGTCCCAAGAAGTAAGAAAAACTAAAATTGAATCGAAACACTTTATTAAATCAAATCTCATATCTTCCATCTGAGTCTTCTAATATGTCGAGTCTAGCTACAGAACACGAGAGTACCTAAAAGGGAGAAAACTAAGGGGGTGAGCTACGCAAGCTCAGTGTGAGTCCAAAACACAACAGTCGGTAAAAGAGGGGATAACACCATAAATATTTTAGACAAGCACTATATGATGGTCACTTACGAAAATCTTACATTGATAAGTCAATATACAGTACCAATCTACATAAGCAATGTCTCAAACACATGTAATAATCAAATTAGTACAAACATTTGAAAATAATATTAAAAAGAATCATAATCAGACACATATGCCTAATGCAAACCGTATGCAATAAGTCAAAAACCCACCCAACCATCTGAACACCACTTCGACCACCCTGCACACCACATTAGGGCTATAGAAGGCACGTCTACCCTGCACACAACATAGAACTGTCGAAGCCATTTTTTAATAAAAAGGGGTCGAATTTTATATTAAAAATAAAAACAAAAAAAACTGGAGTCGCCACCGATATTTTTTTTGAGGTGTGATCGGATCACCTTGCAATTCAATCGTTTTAACAAAACATTTTGATTTTACTAAAACAATGATTTTGGTCTATGAAATTCGAGAAAAATGAATTCGGGAGTCGGTTACGTGTGAGGAAGGATTAGCACCTTCGTCACGCCCAAAATTGATACCTAATTGATTAATTAATGTCTTAATGTCGAAAGATGAAAATTCTGAATAGACTTAAAATACGATCCTTTTATTAAAATTACCTAAAAGAATTTAAAAAGGGCATATTTTACGTCAACCAAGAAAAAGAATTATACCCTGTGAGTTAGATATAACCTTAAATCTCGAAACGAGAATAAACACCAAAAATTTTATTTATTTTTAGAAATTTTTTATTATCTCAGTTTTAGAAAAGAAATCATATTTCGTAAGTTGGAAAACGATCTTTTTAATTCCCGAGATAATTTTAAAAATGTGTTTTTAAAAAATGGTTCGTATATTTGGATTTATCAAAAAAATCGAAACCCCGTAAGTTAGGGAATGACTTTTTGAATTTCAAAATACGAAATATTGCTTATTTTCTAATTTTTATATTTTTTACAAATTTGGGTAAAAATGTGTAATATTTAAAATAATACATGAATGAAATGTTGCATTAATAAATAACAATAATGAATATAATAAAGATAATTTACGAGAATTATATAATATACACTACTTTAACATTAATAAGAATAATCAAAAGATAAATAAAATAAATAATAACAATGGTAATAATGCCAAAGTATGCACATAAAAGGACAATACAAACTTAAAAAAAATAAATACATAAATAATTTTAGGGAAAATAGTTTATAAAAAGTATTGAAAGTAAAGAACCGAATTAAAATATAAACGAAATTTAGAGACACAATTTGGAATAAAATATGTAAATAAATGAAATAATAAAAAACCATAAAAATAACAACAACAACAACAACAACAACAACAACAACAACAACAACAACAACAATGAAACTCAAGAATGAAATAAAAGCATCATTAAATATGAAAATCAAAATAAAAAAAAGAAATGATAAGCAAATAAATAAAATAAATAAAACACAGCAAAAAAAAGAAAATAAAACCTAGACAGAGATAAAAGGAGATTAAATTGACATTGAAATAAAATTAAGAGTCCAAATCCTAATAAAATAAGTTTATGAATATAATAGGGGCTAAAATTATAATAAAATAGACGCAGAAGAACTAAATTGAAGTTTAATCGGAAATCTGGATAAAAATTGAGAATAAAAATAAGGTAGAGGACCCATTTGAAAGGCGCGAATAACTTAGAGGGACCAACTAGGGAAATATCCCCGCCCTCTGAAACGCGTTGTTTTGCTAGGACCAAATCGAAAATGAAATAAAATTTGAAGTACAAATTATAAAATAAAAAAGGACTGGATTAAGACAATTGAAAAATGCGGAAAGGTCTAATTCGCAAATAGACCCTTCCACAAAAACACACGGATCCTCTTGCGGGTCGGGTCCACGCGCCGGTTAAAGGGGTGTAACGACGTCGTTTTGGCCATTGGGGTTAAGGCCCAAAACGGCGCCATTTCAATCCTCTATAAAAACCAATTTTTTTAAAAAAATTTTCATTTCTCCTCATTCTCTGAAAAAAAACTCGAATCACTCTCCTCCTCTCTTTGAACTCCCCTCTGAGACCATGGCTCTAACCGACGGATTGCCGTGGCGACCGCTAGTCGCCGGCGATGGCGCCGCCCTCCACGGTGGCCAAAAAATCCAAAGAAGGCCATTTTTTGACTTTTCGACTTCCTCAACTCAAAAAACTTCATTTTTCATCAGAAACGACGAACCTCGACCCCCCACGACGGTGCAAATGCGAGAAAAGGGTAAGATTCAACTCCATTCTTTTTTATTTTTCTTAAAAACTAGTAGAAATATAAGTAGAAAAGAAATAAAAACAAAAAACAAAAGAACCACCTTTTTTTGTTTTCAATTGCCTTTTTTGTATTGATTTTTGTCGCAAAAAATTTACATTGATTTGTTCCTGGCTTTTATAGCCGAAAAATACAATGTTTTTCTATTTACTGTTGTGCTCTCTTTTGCTTGGTCTACAGGTACGGGGCAAGGACGCATGCTATGGTCGCAGAGAGAGCGTGGAGGGTACGGAGGTGCTGACGTGGTGGCATGCGTGAGGAGGTTGGTGCACGTGGGAGGAGCGGCGGCTGAAGAGGGTTAGGTTTTGGGCCACTTGGGCCGTTAGGTTTTTTTAAATTTTTGGGCTTGTGATGTTTATTTTGGGTTTGTAACTTATTTTGTTGGGCCCGAACAAATTGGGCCTATTACAAGAACTATAAAAGATTCATTCACCTACACACTACAATGCGGAACCTAAGCCACTCGAAATCATAATATGCAGCTGAGCTGACATATATATAGAATAACGTGGTAAACCGCGGTTCAGAAATATTACAGTTGAACTACAAAAACAGGCTCCTTTCTCTTCATACCCAAAACCCCAATTTTATGCATATGTATGAATGCACATCAAACACTAATAGTGTCATAGATATAGAAGCTCATATTCAGTTAGTCAATCGTAAAATTTTTATGCGATTGCAAAATGCACACAACATACAAACATTCATACAGAAAACAAAACACACAAGTTCAATCAATTAGATTTAGAATCAATTAGGTTTGTAACTATTTACTAATAACATCACAAACTAATAAATTAACACATTAGTTGCGAACAAATGCACAAATTCGAACTAATCAGAGTCCTAAACATTCTTACTAAATCTTAACTAGGGTCAGAATACACAGAGGCAGAAAACGAGTCAAAATCTGACACAGAACAAAAATCTATAAAACAAGGCCACATGACCGTGTGCCCCAGCCATGTGGAAGTTCCTAAGTTGTCTGGAGGTCTACACGCCCCATGTGATGGAGGCACACGCCCGTAAGAACAGCCTGTGTAACTCTCTGTTTGAATTTGATAAAATAGAGTGCAGCGTAGACACAGCCATGTGAAAATCTCACACACCTGTGTACTCAAGGTCCAACTGTTTTTTGATAGGATTTGTTGAATTTTTTAAATTTAGCAAATTGATAGAATAAGTAAACTTTGAATATCTAAATTTGTTATTAGGTCAATAAAAAAGTCCAAATCAACTTTTCGTCCCTCAACTAGCAACAACTAATAAAAGAGTGTTAATTTCAAAAAATTGTGTAATTAAATCGAAAAAATTAATAGTTGAAGGTTGTGGATAATTAAATTTACTTTATCTTAACTAAAAATTATCATTCCACTATTCATCTCCCTTAAAAAGAAATTAAAAATAACGAAAATAAATATTAATTGTAGGGATCATTTTCCTCTTGAAAATAAAAATTCAAAAAGAAAATTAGATTGAAGAATTCTTGAAAAATATGAAAATTTTGGTCTCTGCAAAAACATAATATTTTATTAAAGAAAAGTCGTCACTGATTATTTTTGTTAAGTGTGATCATATTTTATAAAGAGATTTTAAAAATCTATTAAAAAAACAAATTTGAGGTATGCGTTGAATTCTAACGGAAAAAAGGTTCAGGAGTCGATTACACATAGGGAAGGTTAAAACACCCCTATAATACCCAAAATTGATACATTGTTAATTACGCAGTTGTAAAAAAAATTCAAAATTTAAAAAAGAGAGAGCTAATATTAATCCCTTGAAATAAAAACACTTATTTTTCGAGTGAATTAAAATTTCATAGTATAATAATTTTCAGTATCTCCTCGTATCATGAAAATATAAAAATATAAAAAAAGAAAAAAGGACATCTTCGAATGAAACTTCTCTGCTAGGTGGAGTAGGAATAAGGAAGACGGTACAATAATTGTTAAAATATCATATAACTCCAAACACCCATCTTAAATGCAATGTGATCCAGAAATGTTTAAGCTTTTATCCCCAAATCACTCACAAATAGGGGTGACTAATTATGGGAAACGCTCTCAACAACTAAACTATCACCCTAAAGATATGTTTGTGTTAAAATTGAAATATTTGTCTCATTCAAAAAATCTCATGTTAGAAAATTGGTGAGAAAATTCTACCCCGATAGTCAAGCAATTTCATAGTGGTTGAGAAATAAATAGTGAATCTTTAATTTTCTTTCATGATAGAAAATGACATTAAAAACTTCAGCAAAGTAGAAAAACACAGAAAATTATAAATGTTTGACATCCTAAAAATTGGGTTAAAAGAAATAGGGATAAAATTTAAAATCTTTTTTTCTCTTTTAAAGTATAAGGTAAGAGAGTTTGAGATAGTTGAGCATTGATTTTGGAAAGTGCTTTTAAAAAGTGTTATAGAAAAGTATCTTTGAGAAGTTTATTTAAGTGTTTAGTATTAATGCCAAAAAGTGCTTTTAAAAAATAAAACGTCAATCTTAGACATGATATTATAAAGTAACAAATATGTATTTAAATAATATTAAAATTAATTAATATTATGATATTTTAGTAAGAATATAAAAAATAATTTATTATAATTTGTTGTTAATATTTTAATATATAAAATATAAATTTTAAATATTTTTAAGCAACAAATATTAAATATTTATAAAATTTAATTAGAATATATAAATTATATTTTAAATATTTAAATATAACCATTAAATATTTGTACTTAAATATTAACATATTTGTATTATTTTATTTTAAAATGTGTTCTTGGAGGGATGAATTAGTAATTAAGCACTCAAAAGTGCTTTGGGTAAGAAAAGCTAAAAAGTTTAGCTTCTCCATTTGGCCAAAGGTGCTTTTGAAAAGCCAAAATCTTAGCCAAAAGTTACTAGCTTAGAACAACTTTTTTCTCAAAAGTGTTTTTAAGCCAAAAGTGCTTCTTCACAGCAATGCTAAACAAGCCCTTAGTATGCCTTAAAATTTATTTCCGTTAAAAGATAATAAGAATGAGCTTGTTGGTTCAGTGGTAAGGCCTTAGTCTACCTATAGGTCTCACATTCGTAACTCCTTGTGTGTATTCAACCAAAATATTTTTCTATTTTTATCCCACAAAAGTGTCAAATTTTCAAATTAGCCCAACCCAATTTTTTTTTCCAATTTAGTCCTTATTTTAAAATTTGTCCTAATTCTACAAAAGCACCTTCAAGCTCTTTTCTCTTCAAATCAACTCTCAAAGCAAAAGGAGTCAAAGTTTTCAAAATCAATCTCTCTTCAAGTAGCTCACCAATCTCCTCTTGAAAACTAATGTAACACTGTAAAACTCGGCCTAAAAGTATGGATCGAATCTCAGAGGTTACTTTGAACACCGAAGTGATCTAAAAATAATTTTACAAAATGAATTGTTAACATCTCATTTATAACTCATTTTTGCTAAAATCAAACTAAGTCGTTTAACCATTCAGGACTCAAACAAAATTTTAAAATTACGTTAAATGACATTAGAAAATATAATTCCGCAGTTTCAAAAGTTCAGTCCCAAAATAAAAATTTACGAAAATCCAGAAGTAAAACTTATACCATAGTCCCTATTAACACTTATAGTCCCAACAAGTTAGAAAAACTAAAATTGAACCGAAAGACTTTTTTAAATTAAATCTCACCTCTTTCGTCTGAGTCTTCTAATATGTCGAGTCTAGCTACAGAACACGAGAGTACCTAAAAGGGAGAAAACTAAGGGGCTGAGCTACGCGAGCTCAGTGTGAATCCAAAACACATAGTTAGTAAAATAGGGGATAACACCATAAATATTTCAGACAAGCACTATATGATGGTCACTTACGAAAATCTTACATCGATAAGTCAATATATAGTATCAAACTACATAAGCAATGTCTCAAACACATATAATAATCAAATTAGTACAAACATTTGCAAATAATATTTAAAAGAATCACAATCAGACACATATGCCTAATGCAAATCGTATGCAATATGTAACAGCCCGATTCTGGGCCTAGTCGGAACAGTGGTTTCGGGACCACAAATTCGACGAGTGAAAATATTATTATTATATTTTTATGGTCTACAATTTTGCGAAGAAAAATTTGTAAAAATTTCGTTCAAAAATTTCGACGTTTGGGCACTCAATTTAGTGAAAAGGACTAAATTGTAAAAAGTGCAAAAGTTGAGTTCTACATGTTAGAGGTGTTCAATTGTTATGAAATTTTAAATTGGAGGTCCTTATGTGGTAAATAGACCATTAGTTAATTGATGGAGAAAAATGGGTATAGAATTAGTGAAATAGATTTTTTCAAAGTAAGGGCATTTTAGTCATTTGGTTAATAAATAGAATTAAATGGGAAAAAGATGGCAAAATATGCTCATCTTCTCCATGGTGAACGAAATCAGTAAGGGGGAAGCCACATTTAGGGTTTTCGATTTGCCAAGCTCCATAGTAAGTGATTCCAAGCCGCGTTTTTAATGTTCTTTACGTTTTTAGAGTCTTGGTAACTTGATTTAGCTTATTCTAGCAATAATTTAACCTAGGGTTCATATTTGGAAAAATAGTCATAGGTGAAATGTGTTTATTTTGCTGTTTTATGGTAGAATATGGAGCTAGAATTATGTTAAACAACTTTTACTAAGCGATTTTAAGTAGAAACGGGTAAATTGACATAATCGGTAAAAATATTTAATGTTCATAAGTGTATGTTAGAGTGAGAATTTGATGTTACCATAGAAGGGAAAAGTATTCAGCATGTTGTAAAACATAAGGATAAGGAGTGGAATTTAATTTTTGAGCTTGGGGACAAAAGTGTAAATATGCAAAAATTTGGGGGCAAAATCATAATTTTGCTAAAATTTGAGTCGAGGATTGTTTTAATAAACGTGAATATTAAATAAGCTAAATTTGCTATTATAGATCAAGAAAGACGAGGAGACAACCTCAATCGGGGAAAAGAGAAAATTGTGGAGTAAATTGAAAAATTACAATATTTTGCACCGAGGTAAGTAAACATGTGAATTAATGCATTATTTTGATATTATTCAATATATGAGGAGATTTAATTGAACGTAGAATAAATACTTGGTATAGATCCTAAAAATGTGGTTAAGTTGGAAAAGGTGGTAAAATATTGCAAACAAGATTTCTGGTTGAACAGTCGGAATAAGCCGGAGTACATTGAATATAAAGGGGGTTGCTAAGTGCTGATTCCCCCAAGGGGTTGCTAAGTGTTGAATCCCTTGAAATAAAACACTTATGAAACTTCTCTGCTAGGTGGAGTAGTAATAAGGATGACAGTACAATAATTGTTGGAGAGTAATACCAACGACCACGCTAATTGGAAGAATCCACCCAAAGTAAAGCAAGGACTCTTTATAGAAATGTCGGTCTATGTTAAAATATCATATGACTCCAAACACCCATCTTAAATGCAATGTGATCCAGAAATGTTTAAGTTTTTATCCCCAAATCACTCACAAATAGGGGTAACTCAATAACTAAAGATATGTTTGTGTTAAAATTGAATATTTGTCTCATTCAAAAAATCTCATGTTAGAAAATTGGTGAGAAATATAGTCAAGTAATTTCATAGTGGTTGAGAAATAAATAGTGAATCTTTAAATTTCTTTCATGATAGAAAATGACATTAAAAAAGTCAGCAAAGAAGAAAAACACAGAAAATTATAAATAAAATGGCTCGTCCAAATTCATAAAATTTATATTTTACTGAAGTGCAATTTTAAAATTTCATCAAATTTAAAATTTTCCCACAGTTTTGAAAGCAAATATTGAAAAAAAGAACACAAATGCAAATTTGTATAGTCATTCTTTTCTATAATTTCATTTTTGGAATGATGAAATGTTTAAAATTATTCAGATCATAGTTTTACATGATCCTCTCCATAAAAACTTTTACCTGCGATAAAAATTGGATTAAAAGAAATAGGGATAAAATTTAAAATCTTTTTTTTTCTCTTTTAAAGTATAAGGTAAGAGAGTTTGAGATAGTTGAGCATTGATTTTGGAAAGTGTTTTTAAAAAGTGTTGTAGAAAAGTATATTTGAGAAGTTTAGTTTAAGATTTAAGTGTTTAGTATTAATGTCAAAAAGTGCTTTTGAGAAATAAAACGTCAATTTTAGACATGATATTATAAAGTAACAAATATGTATTTAAATAATATTAAAATTAATTAATATTATTAATATTATTAACTAATAGAAATATAAGTAGAAAAGAAATAAAAACAAAAAAAAGAACCACCTTTTTTGTTTCTTATTGCCTTTTTTGTATTGATTTTTGTCGTAAAAAATTTACATTGATTTGTTCAATGCTTTTATAGCCGAAAAATACAATGTTTTTCTCTTTACTACTGTGCTATCTTTTGCTTGGTCTACAAGTACGGGGCAAGGACGCATGCTATGGTGGCAGAGAGAGAGCGTGGAGGGTACAGAGGTGCTGATGTGGTGGCACGCGTGAGGAGGTTGGAGCGCGTGGGAAGAGCGGCGGCTGAAGGGGGTTAGGTTTTGGGCCACTTGGGCCGTTAGGTTTTTTAAAATTTTTGGGCTTGTAATGTTTATTTTGGGTTTGTAACTTATTTTGTTGGGCCTGGGCAAAATGGGCCTATTACAAGAACTATTAAAGGTTCATCCACCCTGCACACTACAATGTGGAAACTAAGCCACTCGAAATCATAATATGCAGCTGAGCTGACATATATATAGAATCACGCGGTAAACCGCTGTTCAGAAATATTACAGTTGAACGACCGAAATAGGCTCCCTTCTCTTCATATCCAAAACCCCAATTTTATGCATAGGTATGAATGCACATCAAACACTATTAGTGTCACAGATATAGAAGCTCATATTCAGTCAGTCAATCGTAAAATTTTTATGCGATTGCAAAATTTACACAACATACAAACATTCATACAGAAAACAAAACACACAAGTTCAATCAATCAGATTTAGAATCAATTAGGTTTGTAACTATTTACTAATAACATCACATAACATTTAATCAAACTAATAAATTAACACATTAGTTATGAACAAATGCACAAATTCGAACTAATCAGAGTCCTAAACATTCTTACTAAGTCTTAACTGGGGTCAGAATACACAGAGGCAGAAAACGAGTCAAAATCTGACACAGAACAAAAATCTACAAAACAAGGCCACATGACCGCATGCCCCAGCCATGTGGAAGTTCCTAAGCTGTGTGGAGGTCTACACGCCCCATGTGAAGGGGGCACACGCCCGTGTGAACAGCCTGTGTGACTCTCTATCCGAATTTGATAAAATAGAGTGGAGCGTAGACACAGCCATGTGAATATCTCACAGCTTGTGTACTCAAGGTCCAATTGTTTTTTGATAGGATTTGTTGAATTTTTTAAATTTAGCATTAAATTGATAGAATAAGTAAACTTTGAATATCTAAATTTGTTATTAGGTCAATAAAAAAGTCCAAATCAACTTTTCGTCCGTCAACTAGCGACAACTAATAAAAGAGTGTTAATTTCAAAAAATTGTGTAATTAAATCGAAAAAATTAATAGTTGAAGGTTGTGGATAATTAAATTTACTTTACCTTAACTAAAAATTATCATTCCACCATTCATCTCCCTTTAAAAAATTAAAAATGGAGAAAATAAATATTAATTGTAGGGATCATTTTCCTCTTGAAAATAAAAATTTAAAAAGAAAATTAGATTGAGGAATTCTAGAAAAATATGAAAATTTTGGTCTTTGCAAAAACATAATATTTTATTAAAGAAAAGTCGTCACTGATCATCTTTGTTAAGTGTGATAATCTTTTATAAAGAGATTTTAAAAATCTTTTAAAAAGAAAATTTTGAGGTATGTGTTGAATTGTTAAAGATAAAAAGTTCAGGAGTCGATTACATATAGGGAAGGTTAAAACACCCCTATAACACCCAAAATTGATATATTCTTAATTACGCAGTTGTCAAAAAAAATTCAAAATTTAAAAAAGAGAAAGCCAATATTAATCCCTTGAAATAAAACACTTATTTTTCGAGTGAATTAAAATTTCATAGTACAATAATTTTCAGTATCTCCTCGTATCATGACAATAGTAAAGCAAGGACTCTTTATAGAAAAGTCAGTCTATGTTAAAATATCATATAACTCCAAACACCCGTCTTAATTAATGCAATGTGATCCAGAAATGTTTAAGCTTTTATCCCCAAATCACTCACAAATAGGGGTGACTAATTATGGGAAATGTGTTAAAATTGAATATTTGTCTCATTCAAAAAATCTCATGTTAGAAAATTGGTGAGAAAATTCTACCCCCATAGTCAAGTAATTTCATAGTGGTTGAGAAATAAGTAGTGAATCTTTAATTTTCTTTCATGATAGAAAATGACATTAAAAAAGTCAGCAAAGAAGAAAAACACAGAAAATTATAAATAAAATGGCTAGTCTAAATTCATAAAATTTATATTTTACGTCTGAAGTGCAATTTTAAAATTTCATCAAATTTAAAATTGTCCCCTTTAAAATTGTCCCACAGTTTTGAAAGCAAATATTGAAAGAAAGAACACAAATGCAAATTCGTATAGTCTTTCTTTTCTATTATTTCATTTTTGCAATGATGAAATGTTTAAAATTATTCAGGTCATAATTTTACATGATCCTCTCCATAAAAACTTTTACCTGCGATAAAAATAAAGTCTAATAATGAAAAAAAACCCATCAATATCTATATGCTTTTTTTTCCTTTTTCTTATTTTATTTATAAATGTTTGACATCCTAAAAATTAGGTTAAAAGAAATAGGAATAAAATTTAAAATCTTTTTTTCTCTTTTAAAGTATAAGGTAAGAGAGTTTGAGATAGTTGAGCATTGATTTTGAAAAGTGCTTTTAAAAAGTGTTGTAGGAAAGTATCTTTAAGAAGTTTAGTTTAAAATTTAAGTGTTTAGTATTAATGTCAAAAAGTGCTTTTGAGAAATAAAATGTCAATTTTAGACATGATATTATAAAGTAACAAATATGCGTTTAAATAATATTAAAATTATTTAATATTATGATATTTTAGTAAGAATATAAAAAATAATTTATTATAATTTGTTGTTAATATTTTAATATATAAAATATAAATTTTAAATATTTTTAAGCAACAAATATTAATTATTTATAAAATTTAATTAGAATATATAAATTATATTTTAAATATTTAAATATAACCATTAAATATTTGTAATTAAATATTAACATATTTGTATTATTTTATTTTAAAATGTGATTTTGGAGGGATGAATTAGTAATTAAGCACTCAAAAGTGCTTTTGGGTAAGAAAAGCTAAAAATTTTAGCTTCTCCATTTGGCCAAAGGTGCTTTTGAAAAGCCAAAATCTTAGCCAAAAGTTACTAACTTAGAACAACTTTTCTCTCAAAGTGTTTTTAAGCCAAAAGCGCTTCTTCAAAGCAATGCTAAACAAGCCCTTAGTATGCCTTAAATTTTATTTGTGTTAAAAGATAATAATAATGAGCTTGTTGGTTAAGTGGTAAGGCCTTAGTCTACCTATAAGTCTCAAGTCCGTAACTCCTTATGTGTATTCAACCAAAATATTTTTCTATTTTTATCTCCAATTTACTCCTTATTTTAAAATTTTTCCTAATTCTACAAAAGCACCTTCATGCTCTTTTCTCTTCAAATCAACTCTCAAAGCAAAAAGGAGTCAAAGTTTTCAAAATCAATCTCTCTTCAAGTAGATCACCAATCTCCTCTTGAAAACTAATGTAACACCCCAAAACTCGGCCTAGAAGTATGGATCGACTCTCAGAGGTTACTTTGAACACCGAAGTGATCTAAAAATAATTTTACAAAATGAATTGTTAACATCTCATTTATAACTCATTTTTGCTAAAACCAAACTAAGTCGTTTAACCATTCAGGATTCAAACAAAAAATTTAAATTACGTTAAAAACATTAGAAAGTATAATTCCGCAGTTTCAAAAGTTCAGTCCCAAAATAAAAATTTATGAAAATCCAGAAGTAAAACTTATACCACAGTCCCTATTACCACTTATAGTCCCAAGAAGTTAGAAAGGCTAAAATTGAATCGAAACACTTTATTAAATCAAATCTCACCTCTTCCGTCTGAGTCTTCTAACATGTCGAGTCTAGCTACAGAACATGAGAGTACCTAAAAGGGAGAAAGCTAAGGGGGTGAGCTACGTGAGCTCAGTGTGAGTCCAAAACACAACAGTCGGTAAAAGAGGGGATAACACCATAAATATTTCAGACAAGCACTATATGATGGTCACTTACGAAAATCTTACATCGATAAGTCAATATACAGTACCAAACTACATAAGCAATGTCTCAAACACATGTAATAATCAAATTAGTACAAACATTTGCAAATAATATTAAAAAGAATCATAATCAGACACATATGCCTAATGCAAACAGTATGCAATAAGTCAAAAACCCACCCAACCATTTGAACACCACTTCGACCACCCTGCACACCACATTAGGGCTATAGAAGGCCCGTCTACCCTGCACACCACATAGAACTGTTGAAACCATTTTTTTAATAAAAAAGGGGTCGACTTTTATTTTAAAAATAAAAATGAAAAAAAACTAGAGTCGCCACCGATATTTTTTGAGGTGTGATTGGATCACCTTGCAATTCAATCGTTTTAAAAAAACATTTCGATTTTACTAAAACAATTGTTTTGGTCTACGATATTCGAGAAAAATGGAGTCGGGAATCCGTTACATGCGATGAAGGATTAGCACCCTCGTCACGCCCAAAATTGATACCTAATTGATTAATTAATGTCTTAATGTCAAAAGTTGAAAATTTTGAAGAAACTTAAAATACGATCCTTTTATTAAAATTACCTAAAAGAATTTAAAAAAGGGCATGTTTTACATCAACTGAGAAAAAGAATTATACCCTGTGAGTTAGGAAATAACCTTAAATCTCAAAACGAGAATAAACACCAAAAATTTTATTTATTTTTAGAAATTTTTTATTATCTTAATTTTAGAAAATAAATCATATTCCGTAAGTTGGAAAACTATCTTTTTAATTCCCAAGATAATTTTAAAAATGTGTTTTTGAAAAATGGTTCGTATATTTGGATTTATCAAAAAAATCGAAACCCCGTAAGTTAGGGAACGACTTGTCGAATTCCAAAATATGAAATATTGCTTATTTTCTAATTTTTATATTTTTTACAAATTTGGGTAAAAATGTGTAATATTTAAAATAATACATGAATGAAATGTTGCATTAATAAATAACAATAATGAATATAATAAAGACAATTTACGAGAATCATATAATATACACTACTTTAAAATTAATAAGAATAATCAAAAGATAAATAAAATAAATAATAACAATGGTAATAATGCCAAAGTGTGTACATAAAAGGACAATACCAACTTAAAAGAAACAAATAAAATAAATACATAAATAATGTAAGGGAAAATAGTTTATAAAAAATATTGAAAGTAAAGAACCGAATTAAAATATAAATGAAATCTAAAGACACAATTTGGAATAAAATATGTAAATAAATGAAATAATAAAATACCATAAAAATAACAACAACAACTACAACAACAACAACAACAACAACAATAACAATGAAACTCAAGAATAAAATAAAAGCATCATTAAATACGAAAATCAAAATAAAAAAAGAAATGGTATGCAAATAAATAAAATAAATAAAACACAACAAAAAAAAGAAAATAAAACCTAGACAGAGATAAAAGGGGATAAAATTGACATTGAAATAAAATTAAGAGTCCAAAATCCAATAAAATAAGTTTATGAATATAAGAGGGGCTAAAATTATAATAAAATATACGTAGAAAGACTAAATTGAAGTTTAATAAAAAATATGGGTAAAAATCGAGAATGAAAATTAGGTAGAGGACCCATTTGAAAGGCATGACTAACTCAGAGGGACCAACTGGGGAAATATCCCCACCCTCTAAAAAGCGTCATTTTGCTAGGACCAAATAAAAAATGAAATAAAATTTGAAGTACAAATTAGAAAATAAAAAAGGACTGGATTAAGACAATTGAAAAATACAGAAGGGTCTAACGCGCAAATAGACCCTTCCACAAAAACACACGGATCCTCTTGCGGGTCGGGTCCACATCGGGTTCAAGGGAACAACGTCGTTTTGGCCACTGGGGTTAAGGCCCAAAACGGCGCCGTTTCAATCCTCTATAAAAACCAATTTTTTCTAAATTTTTCATTTCTCCCCATTCTCTGAAAAAAAATAACTCAAATCACTCTCCCCCTCTCTCTCAACTCCCCTCTCCGGCCATGGCTCCAACCGACGGACCGTCGTGGCGGCCGCCGGTCCCTGACGACAGCACCACCATTCACGGTGGTTAAAAATTGAAAGAAGGCCATTTTTTGACTTTTCGACTTCCTCGACTCAAAAAAACATCGTTTTTCATCAGAAACAATGAACCTCGGCCCCCCACGACGGTGCAAATGCGAGAAAAGGGTAAGATTCGACTCCATTCTTTTTATTTTTCTTAAAAACTAGTAGAAATATAAGAAGAAAAGAAATAAAAACAAAAAACAAAAGAACCACCTTTTTTGTTTTCGATTGCCTTTTTTGTATTGAATTTTGTCGTAAAAATTTACATTGATTTGTTCATGGCTTTTATAGCCGAAAAATACTATGTTTTTCTCTTTACTGTTGTGCTCTCTTTTGCTTGGTCTGCAGGCACAGGGAAAGGACGGATGCTATGGTGGCAGAGAGAGCGTGGAGGGTACAGAGGTGCTAACATGGTGGCACGCGTGAGGAGGTTGGTGCGTGTGGGAGGAGCGGCGGCTTAAGAGGGATAGGTTTTGGGCCACTTGGGCTGTTAGGTTTTTTTAAATCTTTAAATTAGGCCTATTACAAGAACTATAAAAGGTTCATCCATCCTACACACTACAATGTGGAAACTAAGCCACTCGAAATCATAATATGCAGCTAAGCTAACATATATATAGAATCACGCAATAAACCGCTATTCAGAAATATTACAGTTGAACTACCGAAACAGGCTCCCTTCTCTTCATAACCAAAACCCCAATTTTATGCATATGTATGAATGCACATCAAACACTAATAGTGTCACAGATATCGAAGCTCATATTCAGTCAGTCAATCATAAAATTTTTATGCGATTACAAAATGCACACAACATACAAACATTCATACAGAAAACAAAACACACAAGTTCAATCAATCAGGTTTAGAATCAATTAGGTTTGTAACTATTTACTAATAACATCACATAACATTTAATCAAACTAATAAATTAACACATTAGTTGCGAACAAATGCACAAATTCAAACTAATCACAGTCCTAAACATTCTTACTAAGTCTTAACTGGGGTCAGAATACACAGAGGCACAAAACGAGTCAAAATCTGACACAAAACAAAAATCTACAAAACAAGGCCACATGACCGTGTGCCCTAGCCATGTGGAAGTTCCTAAGCTGTGTGGAGGTCTACACGCCCCATGTGAAGAAGGCACACGCCCGTGTGAACAGCCTGTGTAACTCTCTGCCCGAATTTGATAAAATAGAGTGCAGTGTAGACACAGCCATGTGAAAATCTCACAGCCTGTGTACTCAAGGTCCAATTGTTTTTTGATAGGATTTGTTGAATTTTTTAAATTTAGCGTTAAATTGATAGAATAAGTAAACTTTGAATATCTAAATTGGAAGAATCCACCCAAAGTAAAGCAAGGACTCTTTATAGAAATGTCGATCTATGTTAAAATATCATATAACTCCAAACACCCATCTTAAATGCAATGTGATCCAGAAATGTTTAAGCTTTTATCCCCAAATCACTCACAAATACGGGTGACTCAATAACTAAAGATATGTTTGTGTTAAAATTGAATATTTGTCTCATTCAAAAAATCTCATGTTAGAAAATTGGTGAGAAAATTCTACTCCCATAGTCAAGTACTTTCATAGTGGTTGAGAAATACATAGTGAATCTTTAATTTTCTTTCATGATAGAAAATGACATTAAAAAAGTCAGCAAAGAAGAAAAACACAGAAAATTATAAATAAAATGGCTAGTCTAAATTCATAAAATTTATATTTTACGTCTGAAGTGCAATTTTAAAATTTCATCAAATTTTAAATTTTCCCACAGTTTTGAAAGCAAATATTGAAAGAAAGAACACAAATGCAAATTCGTATAGTCATTCTTTTCTATTATTTCATTTTTGCAATGATGAAATGTTTAAAATTATTCAGATCATAAAAACTTTTACCTGTGATAAAAATAAAGTCTAATAATGAAAAAAAAAAAACCAATCAATATGTATATGCTTTTTTTTCCTTTTTCTTATTTTATTTATAAATGTTTGACATCCTAAAAATTAGGTTAAAAGAAATAGGGATAAAATTTAAAATCTTTTTTCTCTTTTAAAATATAAGGTAAGAGAGTTTGAGATAGTTGATCATTGATTTTGGAAAGTGCTTTTAGAAAGTGTTGTAGAAAAGTATCTTTGAGAAGTTTAGTTTAAGATTTAAGTGTTTTGTATTAATGTCAAAAGTGCTTTTGAGAAATAAAACGTCAATTTTAGACATGATATTATAAAGTAACAAATATGCATTTAAATAATATTAAAATTATTTAATATTACGATATTTTAGTAAGAATATAAAAAATAATTTATTATAATTTTTTGTTAATATTTTAATATATAAAATATAAATTTTAAATATTTTTAAACAACAAATATTAATTATTTATAAAATTTAATTTGAATATATAAATTATATTTTAAATATTTAAATATAACCATTAAATATTTGTAATTAAATATTAACATATTTGTATTCTTTTATTTTAAAATGTGTTCTTGGAGGGATGAATTAGTAATTAAGCACTCAAAAGTGCTTTTGGGTAAGAAAAGCTAAAAATTTTAGCTTCTCCATTTGGCCAAAAGTGCTTTTGAAAGGCGAAAATCTTATCCAAAAGTTACTAGCTTAGAACAACTTTTCTCTCAAAATTGTTTTTTAGGCCAAAAGTGGTTCTTCACAGCAATGCTAAACAAGCCCTTAGTATGCCTTAAAATTTATTTGTGTTAAAAGATAATAAGAATGAGCTTGTTGGTTCAGTGATAAGGCCTTAGTCTACCTATAGGTCTCAAGTTTGTAACTCCTTATGTGTATCCAACCAAATTATTTTTCTATTTTTATCCCACAAAAGTGTCAAATTTTCAAATTAGCCCAACCCAAAAACTTTTTTTCCAATTTAGTCCTTATTTTAAAATTTTTCCTAATTCTACAAAAGCACCTTCATGCTCTTTTCTCTTCAAATCAACTCTCAAAGCAAAAAGGAGTCAAAGTTTTCAAAATCAATCTCTCTTCAAGTAGATCACCAATCTCCTCTTGAATACTAATGTAACACCCCAAAACTCGGCTAGAAGTATGGATCGAATCTCAGAGGTTACTTTGAACACCGAAGTGATCTAAAAATAATTTTACAAAATGAATTGTTAACATCTGATTTATAACTCATTTTTGCTAAAATCAAACTAAGTCGTTTAACCATTCAGGATTCAAACAAAAATTTTAAATTACGTTAAAAACATTAGAAAGTATAATTCCGCAGTTTCAAAAGTTCAGTCCCAAAATAAAAATTTATGAAAATCCAGAAGTAAAACTTATACCACAGTCCCTATTACCACTTATAGTCCCAAGAAGTTAGAAAGGCTAAAATTGAATCGAAACACTTTATTAAATCAAATCTCACCTCTTCCATCTCAGTCTTCTAATATGTCGAGTCTAGCTACAGAACACGAGAGTACCTAAAAGGGAGAAAGCTAAGGGGGTGAGCTACGCGAGCTCAGTGTGAGTCCAAAACACAACAGTCGCTAAAAGAGGGGATAACACCATAAATATTTCAGACAAGCACTATATGATGGTCACTTACGAAAATCTTACATCGATAAGTCAATATACAGTACCAAACTACATAAGCAATGTCTCAAACACATGTAATAATCAAATTAGAACAAACATTTGCAAATAATATTAAAAAGAATCATAATCAGACACATATGCCTAATGCAAACCGTATGCAATAAGTCAAAAACCCACCCAACCATTTGAACACCACTTCGACCACCCTGCACACCACATTAGGGCTATAGAAGGCCCGTCTACCCTGCACACCACATAGAACTGTCGAAGCCATTTTTTAATAAAAAGGGGTTGACTTTTATTTTAAAAATAAAAATGAAAAAAAGCTAGAGTCGCCACTGATATTTTTTGAGGTGTGATCGGATCACCTTGCAATTCAATCGTTTTAACAAAACGTTTCGATTTTACTAAAACAATGGTTTTGGTCTACGAGATTCGAGAAAAACGGATTCGGGAGTCCGTTACGTGCGAGGAAGGATTAGCACCCTCGTCACGCCCAAAATTGATACCTAATTGATTAATTAATGTCTTAATGTCGAAAGTTGAAATTTTTGAAGAGACTTAAAATACGATCCTTTTATTAAAATTACCTAAAAGAATTTTAAAAAGGGCATGTTTTACATCAACTGAGAAAAAGAATTATACCCTGTGAGTTAGGAAATAACCTTAAATCTTGAAACGAGAATAAACACCAAAAGTTTTATTTATTTTTAGAAATTTTTTATTATCTCAGTTTTAGAAAAGAAATCATATTCCATAAGTTGGAAAACTATATTTTTAATTCCCGAGATAATTTTAAAAATGTGTTTTTGAAAAATGTATATTTGGATTTATCAAAAAAATCGAAACCCCGTAAGTTAGGGAACGACTTTTCAAATTCCAAAATACGAAATATTGCTTAGTTTCTAATTTTTATATTTTTTTACAAATTTGGGTAAAAATGTGTAATATTTAAAATAATACATGAATGAAATGTTGCATTAATAACTAACAATAATGAATATAATAAAGAGAATTTACGAGAATCATATAATATACACTACTTTAACATTAATAAGAATAATCAAAAGATAAATAAAATAAATAATAACAATGGTAATAATGCCAAAGTATGCATATAAAAGGACAATACCAACTTAAAAAAAACAAATAAAATAAATACATAAATAATGTAAGGGAAAATAGTTTATAAAAAATATTGAAAGTAAAGAACCGAATTAAAATATAAATGAAATCTAAAGACACAATTTGGAATAAAATATGTAAATAAATGAAATAATAAAAAACCATAAAAATAACAACAACAACAACAACAACAACAACAACAACAACAACAACAACAACAACAACAACAATAATAACAATGAAACTCAAGAATAAAATAAAAGCATCATTAAATATAAAAATCAAAATAAAAAAAAGAAATGCTATGCAAATAAATAAAATAAATAAAACACAACAAAAAAAAGAAAATAAAACCTAGACAGAGATAAAAGGGGATTAAATTGACATTGAAATAAAATTAAGAGCCCAAATCCCAATAAAATAAGTTTATGAATATAAGAGGGGCTAAAATTATAATAAAATAGACGCAGAAGGACTAAATTGAAGTTTAATAAAAAATCTGGGTAAAAATCATGAATGAAAATAAGGTAGAGGACCCATTTGAAAGGCATGACTAACTCATAGGGACCAACTGGATTAAGACAATTGAAAAATGCGGAACGGTCTAACGCGCAAATAGACCCTTCCACAAAAACACACGGATCCTCTTGCGGGTCGGGTCCACGTCGGGTTAAAGGGAACAACGTCGTTTTGGCCACTGGGGTTAAGGCCCAAAACGGCGCTGTTTCAATCCTCTATAAAAACCAATTTTTTTAAAAATTTTTCATTTCTCCCCATTCTCAGAAAAAAATAACTCAAATCACTCTCCCCCTCTCTCTCAACTCCCCTCTCCGGCCATGGCTCCAACCGACGGACCGTCGTGGCAGCCGTCGGTCGTCGACGACGGCACCGCCATCCACGGTGGCTAAAAAATTGAAAGAAAGACTTTTTTTGACTTTTCGGCTTCCTCGACTCAAAAAACGTCGTTTTTCATCAGAAACGACGAACCTCGGACCCCACAACGGCATAAATGCGAGAAAAGGGTAAGATTCGAGTCCATTCTTTTTTATTTTTCTTAAAAACTAGTAGAAATATAAGTAGAAAAGAAATGAAAACAAAAAACAAAAGAACCACCTTTTTTGTTTTCGATTTCCTTTTTTGTATTGATTTTTGTCATAAAAAATTTACATTGATTTGTTCATGGCTTTTATAGCCGAAAAATACAATGTTTTTCTCTTTACTGTTGTGCTCTCTTTTGCTTGGTCTGCAGGCACAGGGAAAGGACGGATGCTATGGTGGCAGAGAGAGCATGGAGGGTACAAAGGTGCTGACATGGTGGCATGCGTGAGGAGGTTGGTGCGCGTGGGAGGAGCAGCGGCTGAAGAGGGTTAGGTTTTGGGCCACTTGGGCTATTAGGTTTCTTTAAATTTTTAAATTGGGCCTATTACAAGAACTATAAAAGGTTCATCCACCCTACACACTACAATGTGGAAACTAAGCCACTCGAAATCATAATATGCAGCTGAGCTAAATAAATATAGAATCACGCGATAAACCGCTATTTAGAAATATTACAGTTGAACTACCAAAACAGGCTCCCTTCTCTTCATAACAAAAACCCCAATTTTATGCATATGTATGAATGCACATCAAACACTAATAGTGTCACAGATATAGAAGCTCATATTCAGACAGTCAATCATAAAATTTTTATGCGATTACAAAATGCACACAACATACAAACATTCACACAGAAAACAAAACACACAAGTTCAATCAATCAGATTTAGAATCAATTAGGTTTGTAACTATTTACTAATAACATCACATAACATTTAATCAAACTAATAAATTAACACATTAGTTGTGAACAAATGCACAAATTCGAACTAATCAGAGTCCTAAACATTCTTACTAAGTCTTAACTGGGGTCAGAATACACAGAGGCACAAAACGAGTCCAAATCTGACACAGAACAAAAATCTACAAAACAAGGCCACATGACCGTGTGCCCTAGCCATGTGGAAGTTCCTAAGCTGTGTGGAGCTGTGTGGAGGTCTACACGCCCCATATGAAGGAGGCACACACCTGTGTGAACAGCCTGTGTAACTCTCTGCCCGAATTTGATAAAATAGAGTGCAGCGTAGACACAACCATGTGAAAATCTCACAGCCTGTGTACTCAAGGTCCAATTGTTTTTTGATAGGATTTGTTGAATTTTTTAAATTTAGCATTAAATTGATAGAATAAGTAAACTTTGAATATCTAAATTGGAAGAATCCACCCAAAGTAAAGCAAGGACTCTTTATAGAAATGTCGATCTATGTTAAAATATCATATAACTCCAAACACCCATCTTAAATGCAATGTGATCCAGAAATGTTTAAGCTTTTATCCCCAAATCACTCACAAATACGGGTGACTCAATAACTAAAGATATGTTTGTGTTAAAATTGAATATTTGTCTCATTCAAAAAATCTCATGTTAGAAAATTGGTGAGAAAATTCTACTCCCATAGTCAAGTACTTTCATAGTGGTTGAGAAATAAATAGTGAATCTTTAATTTTCTTTCATGATAGAAAATGACATTAAAAAAGTCAGCAAAGAAGAAAAACACAGAAAATTATAAATAAAATGGCTAGTCTAAATTCATAAAATTTATATTTTACGTCTGAAGTGCAATTTTAAAATTTCATCAAATTTTAAATTTTCCCACAGTTTTGAAAGCAAATATTGAAAGAAAGAACACAAATGCAAATTCGTATAGTCATTCTTTTCTATTATTTCATTTTTGCAATGATGAAATGTTTAAAATTATTCAGATCATAAAAACTTTTACTTGCGATAAAAATAAAGTCTAATAATGAAAAAAAAAAACCAATCAATAGATAATCATGAAATCATCCCAAACATTGGTTTGTGTTAAAATTGAAATATTTGTGTTCTCATCCAAATATATCTTGAATTCAATTAATTGTGATTGAGAATTCATGTCAGATTGCTTGAAAACTGGTTAGAAAATTCTACGCCTATGGCAAGTAAATTCAGGATGATTGGGAAATAAATAGCCAACATTTTTCTTTGTTCTTCTTTCATTGTATTTGACAAGAAACATAGAAATGACATAAAGAAAAAAAAATGTTAGCAAAGACTCTCTTTGTTCTTCTTTCATAGCATCGGACTGGCTGGAAAGTAAATTTAGGTATTTCCCAATTTGTAAAAACATGATTTTTTTTTGTTTTGTTTTTTGAATTTCTAGGTTTTTCTTAGCTTTTTTATATTATTTTGGAATTTTTGTAATCTTCTTATAATTTCTTAAAAAATAATGTATTTGTAAAATTTTCTAAACTATAAATACCAATTAAGGAGAATGTGATAAAATTAGGGGTAAATGTGTATTTAAGCCAAAGAAAATAAAAGAATAATAATGAAATTCACCTTAAAGAACAATTACAAGGGCTAGATGAATAATTTGACCTAAAACTTTGTTCAAATGATGTCATTAATATCTTACATCAGCTTTCTTAGAGAGATAAGATTAAATGAACTTGGGATACTATGAAGCTTGTATCTCCAATAATTTAACATCATTTCAATATTTTCATCTTGAAAAAGATCAAATTCAAAATGATATGTTTTTTTTTGAATGAAAATGTTGAAATGGCATTAAATAATTCAAAAAAAGACACAAATTTTATGGTATCTCAAATTTTATCAAAGTATAAGGACAAATAGATTATTTCAACCTTCTTTTGTTTAAAATGCTTTTTACATTTATTAGATCAAAATATTTTGTTAGTGCTCGTACTTTGACAACATTTAAAATTTAATCCTTGTACTTAAAAAAGTTAAAAATTAAGTTTTTTACTTTTTTTTAGTTTAAAAAACCTAGTCCTATCATTAGGATTGTAAGTATTTTCTATTAAAATCTGTAAACTTGGATATATACTGAGTAGACTGCCTTCATATAATGTTGCATATGATTGATAATAAAAAATCTATTAAGTTGAAATTTTTTAATGGAATTAAAAATGATTGGACTAGAATTTTTAAATTAAAAAAATAGGAGGATTGGATTTTTTTTAACTTTTAAATTACAGGGACTAATAGCATATTTTAAGCAATTTATTATTCTGAAAATAAAAGAATATATAATAATTAATAAAATATATTTTTTAAGTTTTTTTAATGGATTATGTGGAGTAATGTGAAGAAAATTTAGGAGAAATTTTGAAAATTCGCTTCTTTGTACGTATTTCTAAAAGAAGAATACTTGACATTTATTTTGAAATTTCATCAAAACTTTGTTTTCCTTTTTGATTTTTAGGGTAATCTTAAATTTATCAAGTTTATCAAGTGTGCGAGGGTTGAAACATATTAAAGCATGCTCTCTGGGCTTTTCTTCATCATCCAAATTATTTTATCAACACAACTTCCCTTTTCCTACTTTTTTTTATTTTCTTGGCTTATTTCGTCTTGCAATCATGAACTGCAACACTTGCATTCATCTTCTTTTAGCTTTATTCATACCATGTTCTGTACTTTGCATGGCTATGACAGTCAGGAATCTCAACTCAGATCAGTTTGCACTTCTCGAGTTCAAGGATCGCATTCCCGATCCTCAAAATGTCATGGCAAACAATTGGATGGCCTCAACCTCTGTTTGCAATTGGATTGGTGTTTCTTGTGGCATCCTCCATAAAAGAGTTATAGCTTTGAATCTTACAAGCATGAATCTTAGGGGTACTATCCCTCCACACCTTGGAAATCTTTCATTTCTACTCTCTCTCGACTTGAGTAGCAACCATTTCTATGGCCATCTCCCTAAAGAATTGGGCCAATTGCATCGTTTGAGGATCCTTCAATTAAGCTACAACCGTTTGAATGGGGAAATTCCATCATGGCTTGGGAACTTACAGAGAGTTCGAAGGCTGAAAATGAAAAATAATAACTTTACAGGCACAATCCCTGAAACATTTGTTAACATGTCTAATCTAGAGATCTTGAACTTGGGATTCAATCAATTATCTGGTCAGGTTCCATCTTCCATCTTCAAGATTTCTTCTCTGAAGATTATTGGTCTCTCTAGCAATAGCCTATCAGGTACTTTGCCTAATGATATGTGTCAACATCTTCCCAAGCTTGAAGGGCTTTACGTGAGTTGGAATGAATTATCTGGTAACATTCCATTTGGCATGGGCAAATGCAACAACCTTAAAAAATTGTCGTTGTTCGGTAATCAATTCATGGGGATCATTCCAAGAAGTATTGGAAATCTAACACGACTCCAGGAATTATATTTAGGGTTTAATAATCTAGAAGGTAATCAAATTCTTTGATTTCTTGAATTTAAAGTATTTTTTATTAAAGAGTTTAATTTGTAATAGATAACAAAAGGAAGAACTTTTTATTTCATTCGAGGCAAAATAGTTAATTTGATGAAAAATATATGCTGAAAAACATTGATTTTTCGACTATGTCTGCAGGTCAAATTCCTGAGGAAATTGGTAATCTTCTTGGTTTGGAACTGCTTGATATTGAAGCAATTAAAGGCCTTACAGGTCAGATTCCAACTTCGATCTTCAACATTTCTTCTCTGACGACCATTGAACTCTCCAACAATAGCCTATCAGGTAGTTTGCCTAATGATATATGTCAACATCTTCCCAAGCTTAAAGGGCTTTACCTTGGTTGGAATGAATTATCTGGTAATATTTTTTTTCACAAAAGAGTTTGATTTGTAATAGATATCAAAAGTAAGAGCATTTTATTTCATTCAAGGCAAAATAGTTAATTTGATGGGAAAAAAAAATGCTTAAAGTATTTTTAGTTGAACAGTTTAGAAGGTATATTTTTCACTTCAATTTTCAACTATGTGTGCAGGTCAGATTCCATCAAGTATTTTTAATTCAACTATGCTCGAAGTAATAGGTCTATATGACAACAAATTAGAAGGTATGTTTTTCACTTTAATTTTTTCCAAACTCCAAAAACATTGTGTTGAATTTAATTTTTTATTTCAAAAAATTTATGGTGATATTTGAATCCACATCAATACATAAAACTTTAAATTTATCACTTAAAATTATGATGTCACAAATTAACTCGACACCAACTTAGGAATTGACAACAACATCATCATAAATAACTGTATTCATTTAGTATTCTTAATTTGATGTATTCATATGTTTAAATTATGTTTTACTTACAATTTAATCTATTTATACATTTCATTATTTATCATAAGTTATTTTAAAACACAAATTTATGTTCTAAATACGTAGTTCTCATACACGTATGTGTATGATAAAGTTTCTAATAATAATTTAAGTATAAAGTAATTCAACATAAATTTTAAATTTTTATTATATATTTTTAAAATAATTTTTTTAATAGAATAAAAATTGTTATTTATAAGGATGCATGTTAAATTTTTTTATAAATTTATTTAACCAAATATTTTAGTAAAACCAAAATTCTTATCCATACATATGATAAATCCTAAAAGTAATAAAAAAATATTTAAAATAACAAATTCAATAATATAGTAAACAACAAAGACTATGTAATTATTCCCTACAGCATATTGCTTCTTTTTTTTTTTTTACTTTGGTCCTTAATGGTTTTTTTGCCCACTTTAGTACCTAATATTATCAAACATTTCTAGTGTAGTCTCTAACATTATCAGGTGTTCTTGGTTTAGTCCATTGGACGTTAAAAAAATAGATTGAGATATCCAACTAATCATAAATTGCCATGTGGCATATGATGACATCATGATGGCATCATCATCTAAAAAAACCAAAAAAATCTTTAAAATTTCAAATAAAATTATAAAAAAATAACTACATTATAAATATATAATTGTTTTAAAAAATAAAAATTTGTTAATGTTTAAATTTGTAATAAATAATAAAATTATTAAAAATTGTTAGAAATTGTTAAATATTGTAAAAATTATAAAAAATTATTAGAAATTATAAAATTCTGATAAATTTTTAAAAAAAAAAAGTTAAAAAGTAGTAAAAATTGTGTAACTTGAAATAAAATATATATTCGCTAATATTTTTAAAAAATTAAAAATTTGATATTAAAATTGTATATTGTGCTACAACCAATTTTTATAAAAAAACATTTTGATAAATTTTTAATATTTTAAAATATATCAAAATTTAATACTTTGCCAACTCCCCGATTCATAAATAGGAGGATAATACACTTCAGCAAATTTGAACCCACATTCTCCTACATTGGCAACAATGCACATGCCAATCAAGCTAAGACTCAATCGACAACTCTTTAGAATAATTAAACATGCAACAATAGTTCTTAAGATATTGGTCTAGACACAAATAATTTATCTTGAAATAGTAAAACAATATTTGGAATAATTAAAAACATAGACATGAAGTTTATTTTATTTTTCAAAATGCCATACTAACACAAAAACTTTTTAACAGTGTTAATAAATGAACCTAAAATTTTCAATTCAAAAAGTAGAGACTAAATCACAGAAAATAAAAAAATATAAAGATTAAATTTTAAATATACGAAAAATACAAAAATTTTGAGCAAATAATAATCTTTAAATTTTACACTATAATTTAATAAAAATAAATAATTAACCCAATAGATAAAAATCATACCAGTTTACATTAAAAATATTTTTGTTTCCCAAATCATAACTATTTACTATTCAGTGTCAGTCTCATTTTTAAGATTGATTAGATGCCACATTCTCATGCCAAACTTTTATTTTTATTTTATTTCAAGTTTTACAATATTTTAAAAAATTATTAGTGTATTATATGTTTTGTCTATACAAATCACAAGGACTAATTACTACTCAAAACTTCTTATTATGTCTCAACTTTCTAATTGATTTCATCACATTTTTCCATGCCAAAATTTTATTCTTAATTGATTTAAAGTTTTACAGTTTTTATTTTAATGTATTATATATTTTGTGAATTTGGTATTCAATGAATATGTATACTAAAAGATGCTATTTTACAGGTAATTTACCACCCATCACCAATGCTCCAAAGCTTGAGATTCTTTTATTGTGGGGAAATAAACTTAGCGGAAACATTCCCAACTCTATCTCCAATGCTTCCATGCTTAAGGAACTAGAATTGGCACAAAACTTATTCTCTGGCCCAATCCCTAAAATGCTTGGCAGCTTAAAACACCTTGAAGTGCTCGAAATCTTTGACAATAATTTGATCACAGGATCTGCTACTGATCATGAGTGGAGCTTTCTTTCTTCTTTGACGAATTGTAGGAATTTGAGAAAAATGGGTGTTTCAGGAAATCCATTGAGTGGCGTTCTTCCTACTTATATCGGGAACCTTTCAAAATCCCTTCAATTCTTTTATGCCTCTAATTGTGAGCTCCAAGGCATTATTCCTATGGAAATAGGTAACTTAAGCAACACGTTGGTTTTAGAACTTGGCTATAATAAATTAAGTGGATTCATTCCAACATCAATAGGAGGACTGCGAAATCTCCAAAGTCTAGGTCTTTCCTCTAATAAATTAGGAGGGCCCATCCCAGAAAGCCTTTGTGATTTGGAGAGATTATACAGGTTGAATTTAAGGTTGAATAAGCTGCATGGATCCATACCCTCTTGTTTGGGTAATATTACTTCTTTGAGATATCTTTACTTAGATTCCAATAAATTGAGTTCTGCAATACCCTCAACTTTGTGGAATCTTAAAGATATCTTAGAAATAGATTTATCATCAAACCATCTTCACAATTCACATGCTATTGATGTTGAAAATTTGAGGAGTCTACTGAAACTAAATTTATCAAGGAATTTTCTCACAGGCGATATCTTATCCACATTTGGGGGTCTTCAAACTTTGGTTTCATTAGATTTATCAAATAATATACTACATGGTCATATCCCTGAATCATTTGATGGGTTGATTAGTTTGGAATTCTTGGATTTATGCAATAACAATCTCTCTGGAGTCATTCCCAAACCTTTGGAAAAGCTTTTATATCTAAAGTATTTTAATGTGTCTTTCAATAGACTTGAAGGGGAAATTCCCAGCAAAGGATGCTTTTCAAACTTTTCTAGCACATCATTCATGAAGAATTATGCACTTTGTGGTCCACCTAGGTTGCTAGTCCCACCTTGCAAAAACGACATCCACAAAACCTCCCAAATGATTATATTGCATGCTTTCAGGTATGGTTTACCAACAATTGGTATTGTCGTAGCACTAATAGTCTTAACTATTATGTATAGAAGATGCCAAAGGAGGAGTACAACTCTACCAATTAAAGATGATTTGTTGTCTTTGAAAACACCGAGAAGAATTTCACATGCTGAACTTTCCCGAGCAACTAATGGATTTGAGGAAAGCAATATGCTTGGTTCAGGGAGTTTTGGATATGTATATAAAGGGAGGCTTTCAGATGGAATGGAAGTTGCAATAAAAGTTTTCAATTTGCAAACAGAGGGAGCATTTAGGAGTTTTGACATTGAATGTGATGCTATGCGTAATATAGTTCATCGTAATATTGTGAAGGTCATTACTTGCTGCTCAAGTGTTGACTTCAAAGCCTTGGTGCTTGATTACATGTCTAATGGAAACCTTGAGAAATGGTTACATTCTGAAAATTATTTCCTTGATATCATACAAAGGGTCGACATAATGATAGATGTTGCGGTAGCTATAGAACACCTCCACAATGGACATCCAACACCTATAATTCATTGTGACATAAAACCAAGCAATATTTTACTAGATGAAGACATGGTTGCACATGTTGGAGATTTTGGCGTTGCCAAATTGTTGGGAGAAGGTGAAGTAATGAAGCAAACCATGACTCTTGCAACGATCGGGTATATGGCACCAGGTGAATTCTTTTTTATTTTTGTATGATTATTTTCCTAATTTGCATTTTATATTTTTGTTTCATGTGTATATGGATATATATTTGAATAAGCATTTTAGAAATAATTAAGGATGAATGATGTTCTAATTATACTTGAAATGCAGAATTTGGATCAGCAGGAATTGTTTCTATAAAATCTGACGTCTATAGTTATGGGATCGTCCTTATAGAAACTTTCACAAAGAAAAAGCCAACTGATAATGTTTTTGTTGAAGAAGAGAGTATAAGGCATTGGATGGAAAGTTCATTGCCTAAAGGAGCGATAGAAATTGCAGATGTTGATTTATTAAGAAGAGAGGATGAGTACATTGTTGTTAAAGCAAATTGTATTTCATCTATCATGGAGTTGGCTTTGAATTGTTCAGCTGAGTTACCAGAAGAAAGAAAAGATATGAAAGATGTTGTGGTTGAGCTGAAGAAAATCAAACAAAGGTTGCTAAACAACATCCAACATTTTTAACAGAGATGGTGAGTAATGAGTACACTTGTGGTTATTAATTCACACTTAATTTTATCTTTAATTCAACATTTTTATCCTATTCTGGAATTTTAATCATATAAACTATTTTTTAATATGTCGGTATTCGAAAAAATTAATAAACAATTTTTTTTCTTTTGCTCTCTTCAAAATTCAAACTTCTTTTTTTAATCATATGAACTATTTTTTTTCTTTTGCTCTTCAAAATTCCAACTTCTTTTGCAAAATCAAAATGGAAACCAATAAAATGAGCAACAAGCCTTCCCATGAATTACGGTTTATGGTAGCTTTTGGATATCAAGTTATTTTCTTTGTTAGATTGGATTTTCATTTACGATATAATTTTATTTTAATCTTTTGCCAAAGATTTTATTAGGGGCGAAGGCAGAAAATCTTTTTAGAATGTGATATTAAATTGTAATTTTTACGATAGTGAAAATGTAATTTCACCATTTTAATAGCCTATATTTTTATAATTTTAAAAAGATTAAATCAAAGTTTTATCATTTTTTGAGGGCCAAAGTACAATTTTACGTTTATTAATTTAAAATTTTAAAAATTTAAAGGGCCTCAATGGAAAATTTTTATTTTAAGGGGGGTCGGGCCCCTGCCAACTCCCCTAGGTACGGCCTATTAGCAAAGCCCTCAACAAATGGTATTGTTCTCATGTTAGGGTTTTGTCTCTTGATTCCGCTAAGAGCCCTATGGGTTCATGGAGATGGTTGCAAGGTAAAGGCTACACATGCATTGGTTGATAGTTTGAATCCCTATGCACATATCCTCAATGATTATTCCGCAAAGGCTAGGGATAAAATCCCGACATGGGAACACTACCATTAGTTGTTGAGGGCAGCGCCGACTGCCTAGCAAACAACACTCAAAAGACTTCTCCTAAAGGAGTTGATCTCTCTCAACAAAAAGTCAAGTACAAGGTCTATTATGGGTGATCGTAGTTTATCCAATCAATGACGTATAAGTTTTATCAGTTTTCAAGTATTTTCTAACTCTTTCTCTTTATTTTCTTCTAAATTTTTCAATTTAGAGACAAGTATAACACAATGGTCTTAATTGAGCTAGCTTGCCTCGTCAGGTAATTTGTTGCTTTCCATTTATTTAGAGTTATTTAGAGTGTTTTGTATTTAATATTGTCATAGTTGAAATTATCATTCATAATCTAATCTAATTGTGTTTTTGGCTAGTGGTTGTTGATCAAGGAAAACTAAAGGAGGGAAATAAGAAGAACGAAACTCCACATCTTTACTATCATGTTCTACAAAACAAAGAGACTTTTTTGTCGATGAAATTTGTATTGGGCTATCAATGTTTCATGGATTATGTTGTTTTTCAAATGTAAGAGGGGGTTTTGCCAATATTGCATGCAAAATCAAAGTAATATTTGCCAATGTTTAGCTTAATAAACTCTAATGCTGCTATGGATTTGATTTGTCTTTACAGTATTTAGAGATTATTTTGTGAATGTTAAATTGCCTTTGGGCCTTTCAAAGAAATTCAGCAAGCTTACAAGTCATTTAATTACCATTGGACCTCCCATGAAATTTTTATGTATGAAACATACAATATATGACTTGAATTTCATAATTATATTATATATAATGAATCATTTGTTTCTTTTTGACCCTCTCCACCAAAATAACCATTAACTTCATCAAAATCACCCGTATGATCCCAAAGGTCTCTTGGCTTGTCTAAACATATTTTTTTCTTTCATATTTTGTTAATAAAAAAATAAAAACTTATTTTAATCTTTCAAAAATTTATAATTTAAATCTCTAAAAAAGAAATTTTTATTCGTCAAAGTCATACAAATACTAACCTATATATTGTTGTTAATCCAAATCAAATATTTTTAGGGTTGGAGCAAATTTAAAGAGGCAGGCAGGGGTATTGGCCCAACCAAAATGGGAAAAAAATTCTATTAAGACCATTTAAAAATAATAAATTAATAAATGATAAAATTATATTTTAACTTCTCAAAATTGTATAATTTAATTCTAATTCTTCTAATTTTTTTTAAATTCGCCCCTATTCAAAGCTTCAAGCGTTTTTTGGTTTGGTAGTATAGCATGGTTGTTGGAAAATTGAGTGGATTAATTTATTTCATATTTTTCAATCCCACACACCCGTGTGTGATAGCTCCAGTCTCCACACACCCGTGTCACTTACCCACATGCCTGTGTGGGTTTTGGGGTTTTGAATTTTTGTCTCTTTAAATTGGTATTCTAATTTGTTTAAGTGACAATTTAGTCCTTAATAATAAAACTTGAAGTAGACATAGCAAACGAACTCAAATTAATTTGAAAATTTTAGACTTGCATAATTTGACTAAAAGAAGGTCAGTAAACACTTAAATCTAAAATCAGGTTAGTTTTACCATAGGTGGTAAATGACGTAAATGCCCTTAGGTTAAATTACCTAGGTAAAGTTTAAAATTGGCTCATAATTTATTTCGGCATTAATAAATAACTAATGATTAGATAAGATTTAGGTGTTATAAGATCGAGGTGTGTCTTGGGTGGTCATTAGCTGGGGAGTCACTTAGGTGGCTAATGTAATGCTTCGAATTCGGGCCAGTCTGTCCCGGTCGGCTTTGGGGTGTCACAATCTATCATAGGGTTCATCTCTCTTAGGTATCTAGGAAATTAGTTCATGATTAAAAATAAAAACATCCAAAACTAGTAGAAATATAAGTAGAAAAGAAATAAAAACAAAAAAAAAACAAAAGAATGACCTTTTTTACTTCCGGTTGCCTTTTTTGTATTGATATTTGTCGTAAAAAATTTACATTGATTTGTTCATGGCTTTTATAGCCGAAAAATACAATGTTTTTCTCTTTACTATTGTGCTCTCTTTTGCTTGGTCTGCAGGTACGAGGCAAGGACGCATGCTATGGTGGCAGAGAGAGCGTGGAGGGTACGGAGGTCCTGACGTGGTGGCAAGCATGAGGAGGTTGGCGCGCGTGGGAGGAGCGGCGGCTGAAGAGGGTTAGATTTTGGGCCACTTGGGCCATTAGGTTTTTTTTAATTTTTGGGCTTGTAATGTTTATTTTGGGTTTGTAACTTATTTTGTTGGGCCCGGACGAATTGGGCCTATTACAAGAACTATAAAAGGTTCATCCACCCTACACACTACAATGTGGAAACTAAGCCACTCGAAATCATAATATGCAGCTGAGCTGACATATATATAGAATCACGCGGTAAACCGCTGTTCGAAAATATTACAGTTGAACTACCGAAATAGGCTCCCTTCTCATCATAACCAAAACCCCAATTTTATGCATATGTATGAATGCACATCAAACACTAATAGTGTCACAGATATAGAAGATCATATTCAGTCAGTCAATCATAAAAATTTTATGCGATTGCAAAATGCACACAACATACAAACATTCATACAGAAAACAAAACACACAAGTTCAATCAATCAGATTTAGAATCAATTAGGTTTGTAACTATTTACTAATAACATCACATAACATTTAATCAAACTAATAAATTAACACATTAGTTACGAACAAATGCACAAATTCGAACTAATCAGAGTCCTAAACATTCTTACTAAGTCTTAACTAGGGTCAGAATACACAGAGGCACAAAACGAGTCAAAAGCTGACATAGAACAAAAATCTACAAAACAAGGCCACATGACCGTGTGCCCCAGCCATGTGGATGTTCCTAAGCTGTGTGAAGGTCTACACGCCCCATGTGAAGGAGGCACACGCCTGTGTGAACAGCCTGTGTAACTCTCTGTCCGAATTTGATAAAATAGAGTGCAGCATAGACACAGCCATGTGAAAATCTCACAGCCTGTGTACTCAAGGTCCAATTGTTTTTTGATAGGATTTGTTGAATTTTTTAAATTTAGCATTAAATTGATAGAATAAGTAAACTTTGAATATCTAAATTTTTTATTAGGTCAATAAAAAAGTCCAAATCAACTTTTCGTCCCTCAACTAGCGAAAACTAATAAAAGAGTGTTAATTTCAAAAAATTGTGTAATTAAATCAAAAAAATTAATAGTTGAAGGTTGTGGATAATTAAATTTACTTTACCTTAACTAAAAATTATCATTCCACTATTCATCTCCCTTAAAAAAACATTAAAAATGGAGAAAATAAATATGAATTGTAGGGATCATTTTCCTCTTGAAAATAAAAATTCAAAAAGAAAATTAGATTGAGGAATTCTTGAAAAATATGAAAATTTTGGTCTTTGCAAAAACATAATATTTTATTAAAGAAAAGTCGTCACTGATCATTTTTGTTAAGTGTAATCATCTTTTATAAAGAGATTTTAAAAATCTTTTAAAAAGACAAATTTTAGGTATGCGTTGAATTCTAAAGGAAAAAAGGTTCAGGAGTCAATTATACATAGGGAAGGTTAAAACACCCCTATAACACCCAAAATTGATACATCGTTAATTACGCAGTTGTAAAAACAATTCAAAATTTAAAAAAGAGAAAACTAATATTAATCCCCTGAAATAAAACACTTATTTTTCGAGTGAATTAAAATTTCATAGTACAATAATTTTCAGTATCTCCTCGTATCATGACAATAGTAAAGCAAGGACTCTTTATAGAAAAGCCAGTCTATGTTAAAATATCATATAACTCCAAACACCCATCTTAAATGCAATGTGATCCAGAAATGTTTAAGCTTTTATCCCCAAATCACTCACAAATAGGGGTGACTAATTATGGGAAATGTGTTAAAATTGAATATTTGTCTCATTCAAAAAATCTCATGTTAGAAAATTGGTGAGAAAATTCTACCCTCATAGTCAAGTAATTTCATAGTGGTTGAGAAATAAATAGTGAATCTTTAATTTTCTTTCATGATAGAAAATGACAT
The DNA here is from genome assembly GCA_008044935.1 of Gossypium turneri. NCBI lineage: Eukaryota > Viridiplantae > Streptophyta > Magnoliopsida > Malvales > Malvaceae > Gossypium > Gossypium turneri. The sequence goes on from CP032575.1 coordinate 9,087,145, forward strand.
TAAAAAAGTCAGCAAAGAAGAAAAACACAGAAAATTATAAATAAAATGGCTAGTCCAAATTCATAAAATTTATATTTTACGTCTGAAGTGCAATTTTAAAATTTCATCAAATTTAAAATTTCCCACAGTTTTGAAAGCAAATATTGAAAGAAAGAACACAAATGCAAATTCGTATAGTCATTCTTTTCTATTATTTCATTTTTGAAATGATGAAATGTTTAAAATTATTCAAGTCATAATTTTACATGATCCTCTCCATAAAAACTTTTACCTGCGATAAAAATAAAGTCTAATAATGAAAAAAACCCATCAATATCTATATGCTTTTTTTTTCCTTTTTTTAATTTTATTTATAAATGTTTGACATCCTAAAAATTGGGTTAAAAGAAATAGGAATAAAATTTAAAATCTTTTTTTCTCTTTTAAAGTATAAGGTAAGAGAGTTTGAGATAGTTGAGCATTGATTTTGGAAAGTGCTTTTAAAAAGTGTTGTAGAAAAGTATCTTTGAGAAGTTTAGTTTAAGATTTACGTGTTTAGTATTAATGTCAAAAAGTACTTTTGAGAAATAAAACGTCAATTTTAGACATGATATTATAAAGTAACAAATATGCATTTAAATAATATTAAAATTATTTAATATTATGATATTTTAGTAAGAATATAAAAAATAATTTATTATAATTTTTTGTTAATATTTTAATATATAAAATATAAATTTTAAATATTTTTAAGCAACAAATATTAATTATTTATAAAATTTAATTAGAATATATAAATTATATTTTAAATATTTAAATATAACCATTAAATATTTGTAATTAAATATTAACATATTTGTATTATTTTATTTTAAAATGTGTTCTTGGAGGGATGAATTAGTAATTAAGCACTCAAAAGTGCTTTTGGGTAAGAAAAGCTAAAAATTTTAGCTTCTCCATTTGGCCAAAAGTGCTTTTGAAAAGCAAAAATCTTATCCAAAAGTTACTAGCTTAGAACAACTTTTCTTTCAAAAGTGTTTTTTAGGCCAAAAGTGCTTCTTCACAGCAATGCTAAACAAGCCCTTAGTATGCCTTAAAATTTATTTGTGTTAAAAGATAATAAGAATGAGCTTGTTGGTTCAGTGATAAGGCCTTAGTCTACCTATAGGTCTCAAGTTTGTAACTCCTTATGTGTATCCAACCAAATTATTTTTCTATTTTTATCCCACAAAAGTGTCAAATTTTCAAATTAGCCCAACCCAAAAACTTTTTTTTCCAATTTAGTCCTTATTTTAAAATTTTTCCTAATTCTACAAAAGCACCTTCATGCTCTTTTCTCTTCAAATCAACTCTCAAAGCAAAAAGGAGTCAAAGTTTTCAAAATCAATCTCTCTTCAAGTAGATCACCAATCTCCTCTTGAATACTAATGTAACACCCCAAAACTCGGCCTAGAAGTATGGATCGAATCTCAGAGGTTACTTTGAACACCGAAGTGATCTAAAAATAATTTTACAAAATGAATTGTTAACATCTCATTTATAACTCATTTTTGCTAAAATCAAACTAAGTCGTTTAACCATTTAGGATTCAAACAAAAATTTTAAATTACGTTAAAAACATTAGAAAGTATAATTCCGCAGTTTCAAAAGTTCAGTCCCAAAATAAAAATTTATGAAAATCCAGAAGTAAAACTTATACCACAGTCCCTATTACCACTTATAGTCCCAAGAAGTTAGAAAGGCTAAAATTGAATCGAAACACTTTATTAAATCAAATCTCAACTCTTCCATCTCAGTCTTCTAATATGTCGAGTCTAGCTACAGAACACGAGAGTACCTAAAAGGGAGAAAGCTAAGGGGGTGAGCTACGCGAGGTCAGTGTGAGTCCAAAACACAACAGTCGCTAAAAGAGGGGATAACACCATAAATATTTCAGACAAGCACTATATGATGGTCACTTACGAAAATCTTACATCGATAAGTAAATATACAGTACCAAACTACATAAGCAATGTCTCAAACACATGTAATAATCAAATTAGTACAAACATTTGCAAATAATATTAAAAAGAATCATAATCAGACACATATGCCTAATGCAAACCGTATGCAATAAGTCAAAAACCCACCCAACCATTTGAACACCACTTCGACCACCCTGCACACCACATTAGGGCTATAGAAGGCCCGTCTACCCTGCACACCACATAGAACTGTCGAAGCCATTTTTTAATAAAAAGGGGTCGACTTTTATTTTAAAAATAAAAATGAAAAAAAATAGAGTCGCCACTGATATTTTTTGAGGTGTGATCGGATCACCTTGCAATTCAATCATTTTAACAAAACGTTTCGATTTTACTAAAACAATGGTTTTGGTCTACGATATTCGAGAAAAACGGATTCGGGAGTCCGTTACGTGCGAGGAAGGATTAGCACCCTCGTCACGCCCAAAATTGATACCTAATTGATTAATTAATGTCTTAATGTCGAAAGCTGAAAATTTTGAAGAGACTTAAAATACGATCCTTTTATTAAAATTACCTAAAAGAATTTTAAAAAGGGCATGTTTTACATCAACTGAGAAAAAGAATTATACCCTGTGAGTTAGGAAATAACCTTAAATCTCGAAACGAGAATAAACACCAAAAATTTTATTTATTTTTAGAAATTTTTTATTATCTCAGTTTTAGAAAAGAAATCATATTCCATAAGTTGGAAAACTATATTTTTAATTCCCGAGATAATTTTAAAAATGTGTTTTGAAAAATGTATATTTGGATTTATCAAAAAAAATCGAAACCCCGTAAGTTAGGGAACGACTTTTCAAATTCCAAAATACGAAATATTGCTTATTTTCTAATTTTTATATTTTTTTTCAAATTTGGGTAAAAATGTGTAATATTTAAAATAATACATGAATGAAATGTTGCATTAATAACTAACAATAATGAATATAATAAAGAGAATTTACGAGGATCATATAATATACACTACTTTAACATTAATAAGAATAATCAAAAGATAAATAAAATAAATAATAACAATGGTAATAATGCCAAAGTATGTACATAAAAGGACAATACCAACTTAAAAAAAACAAATAAAATAAATACATAAATAATGTAAGGGAAAATAGTTTATAAAAAATATTGAAAGTAAAGAACCGAATTAAAATATAAATGAAATCTAAAGACACAATTTGGAATAAAATATGTAAATAAATGAAATAATAAAAAACCATAAAAATAACAACAACAACAACAACAACAATAATAACAATGAAACTCAAGAATAAAATAAAAGCATCATTAAATACAAAAATCAAAATAAAAAAAAGAAATGGTATGCAAATAAATAAAATAAAAATAAACACACAAAAAAAAAAGAAAATAAAACCTAGACAGAGATAAAAGGGGATTAAATTGACATTGAAATAAAATTAAGAGTCCAAATCCCAATAAAATAAGTTTATGAATATAAGAGGGGCTAAAATTATAATAAAATAGACGCAGAAGGACTAAATTGAAGTTTAATCAAAAATCTGGGTAAAAATCGAGAATGAAAATAAGGTAGAGGACCCATTTGAAAGGCACGACTAACTCATAGGGACCAACTGGATTAAGACAATTGAAAAATGCGGAACGGTCTAACGCGCAAATAGACCCTTCCATAAAAACACACGGATCCTCTTGCGGGTCGAGTCCACGTCGGGTTAAAGGGAACAACGTCGTTTTGGCCACTGGGGTTAAGGCCCAAAACGGCGCCGTTTCAATCCTCTATAAAAACCAATTTTTAAAAAAAATTTCATTTCTCCCATTCTCAGAAAAAAATAACTCAAATCACTCTCCCCCTCTCTCGCAACTCCCCTCTCCGGCCATGGCTCCAACCGACGGACCGTCGTGGCGGCCGCCGGTCGTCGACGACGGCTCCGCCATCCACGGTGGCTAAAAAATTGAAAGAAGGACTTTTTTTGACTTTTCGACTTCCTCGACTCAAAAAACATCGTTTTTCATCAGAAATGACGAACCTCGGCCCCCCACAACGGCGCAAATGCGAGAAAAGGGTAAGATTCGAGTCCATTCTTTTTTTATTTTTCTTAAAAACTAGTAGAAATATAAGTAGAAAAGAAATAAAAACAAAAAACAAAAGAACTACCTTTTTTGTTTTTGATTTCCTTTTTTGTAGTGATTTTTGTCATAAAAAATTTACATTGATTTGTTCATGGCTTTTATAGCTGAAAAATACAATGTTTTTCTCTTTACTGTTGTGCTCTCTTGTGCTTGGTCTGCAGGTAGAGGGAAAGGACGGATGCTATGGTGGCAGAGAGAGCATGGAGGGTACAGAGGTGCTGACATGGTGGCACGCGTGAGGAGGTTGGTGCGCGTGGGAGGAGCAGCGGCTGAAGAGGGTTAGGTTTTGGGCCACTTGGGCTATTAGGTTTTTTTAAAATTTTAAATTGGGCCTATTACAAGAACTATAAAAGGTTCATCCACCCTACACACTACAATGTGGAAACTAAGCCACTCGAAATCATAATATGCAGCTGAGCTAAATAAATATAGAATCACGCGATAAACTGCTATTTAGAAATATTACAGTTGAACTACCAAAACAGGCTCCCTTCTCTTCATAACCGAAACCCCAATTTTATGCATATGTATGAATGCACATCAAACACTAATAGTGTCACAGATATAGAAGCTCATATTCAGTCAGTCAATCATAAAATTTTTATGCGATTACAAAATGCACACAACATACAAACATTCATACAGAAAACAAAACACACAAGTTCAATCAATCAGATTTAGAATCAATTAGGTTTGTAACTATTTACTAATAACATCACATAAGATTTAATCAAACTAATAAATTAACACATTAGTTGCGAACAAATGCACAAATTCGAACTAATCAGAGTCCTAAACATTCTTACTAAGTCTTAATTGGTGTCAGAATACACAGAGGCACAAAACGAGTCAAAATCTGACACAGAACAAAAATCTACAAAACAAGGCCACATGACCGTGTGCCCCAGCCATGTGGAAGTTCCTAAGCTGTGTGGAGGTCTACACGCCCCATGTGAAGGAGGCACACACCTGTGTGAACAGCATGTGTAACTCTCTGCCCGAATTTGATAAAATAGAGTGCAGCGTAGACACAGCCATGTGAAAATCTCACAGCCTGTGTACTCAAGGTCCAATTGTTTTTTGATAGGATTTGTTGAATTTTTTAAATTGATAGAATAAGTAAACTTTGAATATCTAAATTGGAAGAATCCACCCAAAGTAAAGCAAGGACTCTTTATAGAAATGTCGATCTATGTTAAAATATCCTATAACTCCAAACACCCATCTTAAATGCAATGTGATCCAGAAATGTTTAAGCTTTTATCCCCAAATCACTCACAAATACGGGTGACTCAATAACTAAAGATATGTTTGTGTTAAAATTGAATATTTGTCTCATTCAAAAAATCTCATGTTAGAAAATTGGTGAGAAAATTCTACTCCCATAGTCAAGTACTTTCATAGTGGTTGAGAAATACATAGTGAATCTTTAATTTTCTTTCATGATAGAAAATGACATTAAAAAAGTCAGCAAAGAAGAAAAACACAGAAAATTATAAATAAAATGGCTAGTCTAAATTCATAAAATTTATATTTTACGTCTGAAGTGCAATTTTAAAATTTCATCAAATTTAAAATTTTCCCACAGTTTTGAAAGCAAATATTGAAAGAAAGAACACAAATGCAAATTCGTATAGTCATTCTTTTCTATTATTTCATTTTTGCAATGATGAAATGTTTAAAATTATTCAGATCATAAAAACTTTTACTTGCGATAAAAATAAAGTCTAATAATGAAAAAAAAAAACCAATCAATATGTATATGCTTTTTTTTCCTTTTTCTTATTTTATTTATAAATGTTTGACATCCTAAAAATTAGGTTAAAAGAAATAGGGATAAAATTTAAAATCTTTTTTTCTCTTTTAAAATATTAGGTAAGAGAGTTTGAGATAGTTGAGCATTGATTTTGGAAAGTGCTTGTAAAAAGTGTTGTAGAAAAGTATCTTTGAGAAGTTTAGTTTAAGATTTAAGTGTTTTGTATTAATGTCAAAAAGTGCTTTTGAGAAATAAAACGTCAATTTTAGACATGATATTATAAAGTAACAAATATGCATTTAAATAATATTAAAATTATTTAATATTATGATATTTTAGTAAGAATATAAAAAATAATTTATTATAATTTGTTGTTAATATTTTAATATATAAAATATAAATTTTAAATATTTTTAAGCAACAAATATTAATTATTTATAAAATTTAATTAGAATATATAAATTATATTTTAAATATTTAAATATAACCATTAAATATTTGTAATTAAATATTAACATATTTGTATTATTTTATTTTAAAATATGTTCTTGGGGGGATGAATTAGTAATTAAGCACTCAAAAGTGCTTTTGGGTAAGAAAAGCTAAAGATTTTAGCTTTTCCATTTGGCCATAAGTGCTTTTGAAAAGCCAAAATCTTAGCCAAAAGTTACTTGCTTAGAACAACTTTTCTCTTAAAAGTGTATTTTAAGCCAAAAGTGCTTCTTCACAGCAATGCTAAACAAGCCCTTAGTATGCCTTAAAATTTATTTGTGTTAAAAGATAATAAGAATGAGCTTGTTGGTTCAGTGGTAAGACCTTAGTCTACCTATGGGTCTCAAGTTTGTAACTCCTTGTGTGTATTCAACCAAAATATTTTTCTATTTTATCCCACAAAAGTGTCAAATTTTCAAATTAGCCCAACCCAAAAACTTTTTTTCCAATTTACTCCTTATTTTAAAATTTGTCCTAATTCTACAAAAGCACCTTCAAGCTCTTTTCTCTTCAAATCAACTCTCAAAGCAAGAAGGAGTCAAAGTTTTCAAAACTCAAATTTTTTAATCTTAGCATCTCAAAACAAAAAATTCTAACTGCACCCTAAAATTTACTAATTTAACAAATTTGAACAAGTCGACTCGACTTGGCCGAGCCAACTCAACCTATATCATCTATTTCTATTGAGTTTTGCTCGACCCTACCCCAAAGACCTGTCAATGTTGTTAAAATTGAAATATTTAAGTTGTTGGAGAAGACTAACTTTAGAAAAGTAAGTCAATGCTAAAGTGAGAAACTCCAAAAACCATCTTAAAATTGATTGCATACCAACAAATTTAATGTCGACGTTTTAATTTTTTAGTTTTTGGTGTAAGACGTTTTGTTGTTTTCAAAATAGTTGATAAGCCTGAAATTATAAAAGAAAATGTTGTCGAAACCGTTTTTGAAAACAAAAAATTTAGTTGTCGACTTTAAAAATAAAACTGGAGTCGCCACCGATCCTTTATTAGGGTGTGATCGGCTCACCTTAAAAATTATTTTGGCCTACGAATTTTGAGAAAACGAGTTTGGGAGTCAGTTACGCACGAGGAAGGGTTAGCACCCTCGTAACGCCCAAAATTGGTACCAAATTGATTATTTGATGTCTTAGTGTCGAAGGTTTAAAAAGGATTTTAAAATAAGCTAGAATGATGAAATTTGCAAAAGGATAACCAATTGTTCGAGTCATGTAAAGAAATCGAGTCCCAATACGTTAGGGTACGATTCCTCATAATCCCCGAACTTTGAATATCACTTTTATTTTATGCGAAAATCTTCATTTCGAGAAGGTAACATGCCACACCCAATACGTTAGGGCACGACAAATTAAGTTCCCAAAAATGAATTTTGGTGCTCGTGTATTTAAAATAAAGAATATCCCCGGTAATTTGTAATCAGCAAAGAAAATCAGAACCCAATACGTTAGGGCTCAATTTTCCTCGAAAACCCCAAAACCTTGAATATTGTTTTTTATTCACAAAAACTTATGAATTGAGAAAAATTGATTTTAAGGCCTTGATAAAACCCCAAAAAAAAATAATTTCTAAAAGGCATGTTGAAAACCTCAATGTACAATAATGAGGCAGATACTTTAATTTAAATTACATGCAGATATGTATTTGAAAATCAAGAAAATAAAATAAAAGTATAAATGTATGGATATGTGTATATATTTACAAAATAAAAATGTATGGGCATATCACGAAAATATGTATGTATGTAAATATATGTATATATGAACAATACGTATATAAAATAATAGAATATATATATACAATAATAATACGTTTTTTAAAAAAATGTAAATATATATACTATAAAAATGAATGTATATTTTAAATTATAAGATATAGGAAATAAATATGTTACAACAATGTATATCTATATAAAATATAAATGTATATGAAAGTAAGTAAAAGTTATGCAAGTAGAATAATAATAATAATAAATATATATGTAAGGTGCATGGGTTTATAAAAATTATTTAAAAAAAAACAAAATGTATGTATATATTATTGTAGAGAATATGCATATGTATATATATAGTAATGGTAATAATAATAATAATAATAATAATAATAATAATATATAACATAATTAATCATATAAAAAAAACAAATTAAGGATTAAATTGGAAATAAACGAAGTTTTGAAACCAAATTTAAAGATGGGAATTAAATAAGGACCAAATTAAAATGCACACAACAGTAGGAGGATCGAAAGGCTAATTTACCCAAACCTCCCAAATGCTGCGCAGCATCATGGACCAAATTGAAACATTATTAAAACATATGGCCAAATTTAAAAAAAATAAAAAGAATGATTTAAACACCCCTCATAAAACAGAGGACCAAATGTGCAATTGGCCCCTTTTTACAGAAATGCGCGGATCCTTCCCTGGGTCGGGTCACCGCGCGGGTCGCAAGGCTGAAACGGCGCCGTTTTTGTGCTTACCCTTTGGCCCCAAAACGGTGCTGTTTTGGGTAAGCTATAAATATATTTTTTTTTAAAAAAAAACTCATTGTTCTTTCTATTTTAAAAAAACAAAAAAAAGGTTTCCTTTTCTCTCAAGCGGGCCCAGAATCCGGCCAAACTCCGGCGAGTGGCCACTGCGCCAGCCGCTGGTCGTCGGCGTCGGCGCCGCCGTGTACGGCGGCGGGGAGTCAAAAAACTCACTTTTTTAAACCGTTTTTCAGATCCCGTTCAATAGCCAAACTTCTTTGGCTCAAAAGGATGACCCTTGGCCCCTTCTCCTCTTGGATCCGACGGTCACGAAGGAGGAGAGCCCTCTGATGGTGAACCCGCAAGGCGAAAACAGGTAAGCCCGTTCCCCTTTTATTTCTTATTTATTAAGCGTAAAAAAAAGAACAAACAGAAGGAGCAAACAAGGAAAAAAAACGAATCTAAGGGAAAAAATAACCTCTGTTTTGTATTCTATTTTTTTCAAATCTTTTTTTCTTCGTATTTTCGTATTTCCTTACACTCCCCCCCCACGTTTACATATTAAAAGTGGCCTTTTATAGGCTGAAAAGAAAAAGAAATCAAATTATTCTCTGCTTGTTTTTCTCCTTCGGACTCTTTGAGTCCATGTTCGCAGGTATCGTGGCTGTTGAGTGCGTGCGGCGTGCGCGGAGCAGCAAGCGCGATGTGCGAGAGTAACTGGCGCGATGTGCGGCGCTTGCAGAGGGGTAGTTGTGGCTTGCGGCGACGGTAGGGAAGCTGCTTTAGGGTTTCTGCTAATTGTTTTAGGTGTATTGGGCTAGGGTTTAGGTTGGGTAGTGTATTAGGTCAATTGGGCCGTAACAAAATTGGACTGAAACATTAAGCCCTTTTTTTTGTTTGGTTTTTATTTATTTAACGGGCCGGGCAGAAATTGGGCCCTACAAATGTGATCTTAAAATGTTGGATTTCTTGTCCCAAATCATCCCAAACATTGGTTTGTGTTAAAATTCTACGCCTATGGCAAGTAAATTCAGGATGATTGGGAAATAAATAGCCAACATTTTTCTTTGTTCTTCTTTCATTGTATTTGACAAGAAACATAGAAATGACATAAAGAAAAAAAAATGTTAGCAAAGACTCTCTTTGTTCTTCTTTCATAGCATCGGACTGGCTGGAAAGTAAATTTAGGTATTTCCCAATTTTGTAAAAACATGATTTTTTTTTTGTTTTGTTTTTTGAATTTCTAGGTTTTTCTTAGCTTTTTTATATTATTTTGGAATTTTTGTAATCTTCTTATAATTTCTTAAAAAATAATGTATTTGTAAAATTTTCTAAACTATAAATACCAATTAAGGAGAATGTGATAAAATTAGGGGTAAATGTGTATTTAAGCCAAAGAAAATAAAAGAATAATAATGAAATTCGCCTTAAAGAACAATTACAAGGGCTAGATGAATAATTTGACCTAAAACTTTGTTCAAATGATGTCATTAATATCTTACATCAGCTTTCTTTGAGAGATAAGATTAAATGAACTTGGGATACCATGAAGCTTGTATCTCCAATAATTTAACATCATTTCAATATTTTCATCTTGAAAAAGATCAAATTCAAAATGATATATTTTTTTGAATGAAAATGTTGAAATGGCATTAAATAATTCGAAAAAAGACACAAATTTTATGGTATCTCAAATTTTATCAAAGTATAAGGAAAAATAGATTATTTCAACCTTCTTTTGTTTAAAATGCTTTTTACATTTATTAGATCAAAATATTTTGTTAGTGCTCGTACTTTGACAACATTTAAAATTTAATCCTTGTACTTAAAAAGTTAAAAATTAAGTTTTTTACTTTTTTTTAGTTTAAAAAACTTAGTCCTATCATTAGGATTGTAAGTATTTTCTATTAAAATCTGTAAACTTGGATATATACTGAGTAGACTGCCTTCATATAATGTTGCATATGATTGATAATAAAAAATCTATTAAGTTGAAATTTTTTAATGGAATTAAAAATGATTGGACTAGAAATTTTAAATTAAAAAAATAGGAGGATTGGATTTTTTTTAACTTTTAAATTACAGGGACTAATAGCATATTTTAAACAATTTATTATTCTGAAAATAAAAGAATATATAGTAATTAATAAAATATATTTTTTAAAATTTTTTAATGGATTATGTGGAGTAATGTGAAGAAAATTTAGGAGAAATTTTGAAAATTCGCTTCTTTGTACGTATTTCTAAAAGAAGAATACTTGACATTTATTTTGAAATTTCTTCAAAACTTTGCTTTCCTTTTTAATTTTTAGGGTAGTCTTAAATTTATCAAGTTTATCAAGTGTGCGAGGGTTGAAACATATTAAAGCATGCTCTCTGGGCTTTTCTTCATCATCCAAATTATTTTATCAACACAACTTCCCTTTTCCTACTTTTTTTTTATTCTCTTGGATTATTCCGTCTTGCAATCATGAACTACAACACTTGCTTTCATCTTCTTTTAGCTTTATTTCATACCACGTTCTGTACTTTGCATGGCTATGACAGTCAGGAATCTCAACTCAGATCAGTTTGCACTTCTCGAGTTTAAGGATCTCATTGCCGGTCCTCAAAATGTCATGGCAAACAATTGGACGGCCTCAACCTCTGTTTGCAATTGGATTGGTGTTTCTTGTGGCATCCTCCATAAAAGAGTTATAGCTTTGAATCTTACAAGCATGAATCTTAGGGGTACTATCCCTCCACACCTTGGAAATCTTTCATTTCTACTCTCTCTCGACTTGAGTAGCAACCATTTCTATGGCCATCTCCCTAAAGAATTGGGCCAATTGCATCGTTTGATGATCCTTCAATTAAGCTACACCCATCTGAATGGGGAAATTCCATCATGGCTTGGGAACTTACAGAGAGTTCGAAGGCTGGAAATGAAGAATAATAACTTTACAGGCACAATCCCTGAAACACTTGTTAACATGTCTAATCTAGAGATCTTGAACTTGGGATACAATCAATTATCTGGTCAGGTTCCATCTTCCATCTTCAACATTTCATAAAAGAGTTTGATTTGTAATAGATAACTAATTTGATGGAAAAAAAAGATGCTTAAAGTATTTTTAGTTGAACAGTTTAGAAAGTATGTTTTTCACTTCAATTTTTGACTATGTGTGCAGGTCAGATTCCATCAAGTATTTTTAATTCGACTACGCTCAAAGAAATAGGTCTATATGGCAACAAATTAGAAGGTAAGTTTTTCACTTTAATTTTTTCCAAACTCCAAAAACATTGTGTTGAATTTGTTTCTTCTATTTATGTCATATACTTTTATCATATTAATCTGATAATAAACAATAAGATTTATATGAATTGATTTATTTTAAATTTTTTAATTTCCATTAAACTTTAAAAAGTAAATAATTCTAATTAGTTTTTTTTTAAAATTTTGTTATTCAAATGGTTGAATATAATTAAAATATATTAATTTATATAATAATTTTTCAAGTTATAATTAAAGTATATGTACCATATTTAGTATACAATATAATTTTACTTCATATAATTAAAAAAACATTATTAAAACTAATAAATAATAAATATAATTAAAATATATCACTAATTTTTTGTTAATTCAAAAATAGTGCTAATAATTTTTTTATCATCATTAAATCATCTGGACAAAATCTAAAAAATTTAGTGTTAATTCAATTTCATTTTTTCTTTTCTTGATACTTAATAAATTGATCTTCAAAGTTTGTAGATGATATATAATTAATATAAATATAATATATTAGATCATATAAATATATTATTTATAAATTTATTCATCAATTATGAATTTACTTGCTATATAATTATTTGGAACTAAAGTACTTTTTTTTAATGTGAATATCTATATTATTATTGAAGCTTTTGATTGAGTTGGTGTCATGAGTCATCCGGGCACCAACTCGGTTAGAGAAATTACAAAAATACCCTTTCGTATTTAATATAAGTTATATTATTTTAGGGTACTTTAGTTTTTTATTTTAAAAAAAATATAGTGATATTTGAATTCACATCAATACATAAAACCTTAAATTTATCACTTAAATTTATGATGTCACAAATTAACTCAACACCAACTTAAGAATTGGCAACAACATCATCATAAATAACTGTATTCATTTAATATTCTTAATTTGATGTATTCATATGTTTAAATTATGTTTTACTTACAATTTAATCTATTTTTAGTTTAATATGGTAGATATGCCATGTGTTATTATTAAATAGTTTCAAATTATACATTTCATTATTTATCATAAGTTATTTTAAAACACAAATTTATGTTCTAAATACGTGGTTCTCATATATGTATGTGTATGATAAAGTTTCTAATAATAATTTAAGTATAAAGTAATTCAATATAAATTTAAATTTTTATTATATATTTTTTAAAATAATATTTTTAATAGAATCAAAATTGTTATTTATAAGGATGCTAAATTTTCTTATGAAGTGAATTTATTTAACCAAATATTTTAGTAAAACCAAAATTCTTATCCATACATATGATAAATCTTAAAGGTAATAAAAAAATATTTAAAATAAAAAATTCAATAATATAGAAAAAAAAAAAAGACTATATAATTATCATTTCAAAAGTTTCTCAAAATCCATGCATTTATATATTATAGATATATTTTTAATATAGTCCTTAATTTTATTTGCCCACTTTAGTACCTAATATTATCAAACATTCCTAGTGTAGTCTCTAACATTATCAGGTGTTCTTGTTTTAGTCCATTGGACATTAAAAAAATAGATTGAGATATTCAACTAATTATAAATTGCCATGTGACATATGATGACATCATGATGGCATCATCATCTAAAAAAACCAAAAAAATCTTTAAAATTTCAAATAAAATTATAAAAAAATAACTACATTATAAATATATAATTGTTTTAAAAAATAAAAATTTGTTAATTTTTAAATTTGTAATAAATAATAAAATTATTAAAAATTGTTAGAAATTGTAAATATTGTAAAAAATTATAAAAAATTATTAGAAATTATAAAAGACAATAAAAATTTTTAAAAAAATCTAAAAACTAGTAAAAATTGTGTAACTTGAAATAAAGTATATATTCGCTAATATTTTTAAAAAAATTAAAAATTTGATATTAAAATTGTATATTGTGGTACAATCAATTTTTATAAAAAATATTTTAATAAATTTTTAATATTTTAAAATATATCAAAATTTAGTACTTTACTAACTCCCCAATTCATAAATAGGAGAATTCAGCTAAGACTCAATCAACAATTCTTTAGAATAATTAAACATGCAACAATAGTTCTTAAGATATTGGTCTAGACAAAAATAATTTATCTTGAAATAGTAAAACAATATTTGGAATAATTAAAAACATAGATATCAAGTTTATTTTATTTTTCAAAATGCCATACTAACACAAAAACTTTTTTAACAGTGTTAATAAATGAACCTAAAATTTTTAATTCAAAAAGTAGAGAGACTAAATCACAGAAAATAAAAAATATAAAGATTAAATTTCAAATATACGAAAAACAAAAAATTTTGAGCAAATAATAATCTTTAAATTTTACACTATAATTTAATAAAAATAAATAATTAACCTAATAGATCAAAAATCATACCAGTTTACATTAAAAACAACGACTTTAACATTTTTGTTTCCCAAATCATAACTAATTATTATTTAGTGTCAATCTCATTTTTAAGATTGATTAGATGCCACATTCTCATGCCAAACTTTTATTTTTATTTTATTTCAAGTTTTACAATATTTTAAAAAATTATTAGTGTATTATATGTTTTGTCTATACAAATCACAAGGACTAATTACTACTCAAAACTTCTTATTATGTCTCAACTTTCTAATTGATTTCATCACATTTTTCCATACCAAAATTTTATTCTTAATTGATTTAAAGTTTTACAGTTTTTATTTTAATGTATTATATATTTTGTGAATTTGTATACTAAAAGATGCTATTTTACAGGTAATTTACCACCCATCACCAATGCTCCAAAGCTTGAGTTTCTTTTTTGTGGGGAAATAAACTTAGCGTAAACATTCCCAACTCTATCTCCAATGCTTCCATGCTTAAGAAACTAGAGTTGTCACATAACTTATTCTCTGGTCCAATCCCTAAAACACTTGGCAACTTAAGACACCTTGAACGGTTCCGAATCGTAAGCAATAATTTGATCACAGGATCTGCTACTGATCATGAGTGGACCTTTCTTTCTTCTTTGACGAATTGCAGGCATTTGAGAAAAATAGCGGTTTCAAGAAATCCATTGAGTGGCGTTCTTCCTACTTATATCGGGAACCTTTCAAAATCCCTTCAATACTTTTATGCCCATAATTGTGAGCTTCAAGGCATTATTCCTATGGAAATAGGTAACTTAACCAACCTATTGCTTTTACAACTGGGCTATAATAAATTAAGTGGATTGATTCCAGCATCAATAGGAGGAATGAGAAATCTCCAAGGTCTATTTCTTTCCTCTAATAAATTAGGAGGGCCTATCTCAGAAAGCCTCTGTGGTTTGGAGAGACTATACAAGATGTATTTAGGGTTGAATAAGCTGCATGGACCCATACCCTATTGTTTGGGTAATATTACTTCTTTGGGATATCTTTACTTAAATTCCAACGAATTGAGTTCCGCAATACCTTCAAATTTGTGGAATCTTAAAGATATCTTAGAAATAGATTTATCATCAAACCATCTTCACAATTCACATGCTATCGATGTTGGAAATTTGAGGAGTCTACTGAAACTAAATTTATCAAGGAATCTTCTCACGGGCGATATCTTATCCTCATTTTGGGGTCTTCAAACTTTGGTTTCATTAGATTTATCAAATAATATACTACATGGTCATATCCCTGAATCATTTGATAGGTTGATTCGTTTGGAATTCTTGGATTTATCCAATAACAATCTCTCTGGCGTCATTCCCAAATCTTTGGAAAAGCTTTTATATCTAAAGTATTTTAACGTGTCTTTCAATAGACTTGAAGGGGAAATTCCCAGCAAAGGATGTTTTTCAAACTTTTCTAGGACATCATTCATGAGGAATTATGCACTTTGTGGTCCACCTAGATTGCTAGTCCCACCTTGCAAAAACGACATCCACAAAAACTCCCAAATGATTATATTGCATGCTTTTAGGTATGGTTTACCAACAATTGGTATTGTCATAGTACTAATAGTCTTAACTATTATACATAGAAGATGCCGGCGAAGGAGTACAACTCTACCAATTAAAGATGATTTGCTGTCTTTGAAAACACCGAGAAGAATTTCACATGCTGAACTTTCACGAGCAACTAATGGATTTGAGGAAAGCAATATGCTTGGTTCAGGGAGTTTTGGATATGTATATAAAGGGAGGCTTTCAGATGGAATGGAAGTTGCAATAAAAGTTTTCAATTTGCAAACAGAGGGAGCATTTAGGAGTTTTGACATTGAATGTGATGCTATGCGTAATATAGTTCATCGTAATATTGTGAAGGTCATTACTTGCTGTTCAAGTGTTGACTTCAAAGCCTTGGTGCTTGATTACATGTCTAATGGAAACCTTGAGAAATGGTTACATTCTGAAAATTGTTTCCTTGATATCATACAAAGGGTCGACATAATGATAGATGTTGCGGTAGCCATAGAACACCTCCACAATGGACATCCAACACCTATAATTCATTGTGACATAAAACCAAGCAATATTTTACTAGATGAAGACATGGTTGCACATGTTGGAGATTTTGGCGTTGCCAAATTGTTGGGAGAGGGTGAAGTAATGAAGCAAACCATGACTCTTGCAACTACGGGGTATATGGCACCAGGTGAATTCTTTTTTTATTTTTGTATGATTATTTTCCTAATTAGCATTTTATATTTTTGTTTCATGTGTACGTGGATTTATATTTGAATAAGCATTTTAGAAATAATTGAGGATGAATGATGTTCTAATTATACTTGAAATGCAGAATTTGGAACAGCGGGAATTGTTTCTATAAAATCTGACGTCTATAGTTATGGGATCGTACTTATAGAAACTTTCACAAAGAAAAAGCCAACTGATAATGTTTTTGTTGAAGAAGAGACTATAAGGCATTGGATGGAAAGATCATTGCCTAAAGGAGCGATAGAAATTGCAGATGTTGATTTATTAAGAAGAGAGGATGAGTACATTGTTGTTAAAGCAAATTGTATTTCATCTATCATGGAGTTGGCTTTGAATTGTTCAGCTGAGTTGCCAGAAGAAAGAAAAGATATGAAAGATGTTGTGGTTGAGCTGAAGAAAATCAAACAAAGGTTGATAAACAACATCCAACATTTTTAACAGAGATGGTGAGTAATGGGTGCACTTGTGGTTTTTAATTCACACTTAATTTTATCTTTAATTCACACTTGTGGTTATTCTGGAATTTTAATCATATATATAATATGTCGGTATTCGTAAAAATTAATAAACCATTTTTTTTCTTTTGCTCTCACGTAGTAGGCTCTCTTCAAAATTCAAACTTCTTTTGCAAAATCAAAATGGAAACCAATAAAATGCATTAAATTTCGACATCAAGTTATTTTCTTTGTTAGATTGGATTTTCTTAGTTTCTTTTTTTATTTACGATATAATTTTATTTTAATCTTTTGCCAAAGATTTTATTAGGGGCGAAGCCAGAAAATCTTTTTAGGGGTTGAAATTAAATTGTAATTTTTACGATGGTAAAAATGTAATTTCACCGTTTTAATAGCTTATATTTTTATAATTTTTAAAGGATTAAATCAAAGTTTTATCATTTTTGAGGGGGCCAAAGTATAATTTTACGTTTATTAATTTAAAATTTTAAAAATTTTAAAGGGCCTAAATGGAAACTTTTTCATTTTAAGGGGGGTCGGGACCCCTGCCAACTCTCCTAGGTACGGCCCTATTAACAAAGCCCTCAACAAATGGTATTTTTCTCATGTTAAGGTTTTGTCTCTTGATTCCGCTAAGAGCCCTATAGGTTCATGTAGATGGTTGCAAGACAAATGCTATTATGGGTGATCGTAGTTTATCCAATCAATGACATATAAGTTTTATCGGTTTTCAAGTATTTGCTAACTCTTTCTCTTTATTTTCTTCTAAATTTTTCAATTCAGGGACAAGTATAACACAATGGTCTTAATTGAGCTAGCTTGCCTCGTCAGGTAATTTGCTGCTTTCCATTTATTTAGAGTTATTTGGAGTGTTTAGTATTTAATATTGTCATAGTTGAAAGTATCATTCATAATCTAATCTAATTGTGTTTTTGGCAAGTGGTTGTTGATCAAGGAAAACTAAAGGAAACTCCACATCTTTACTATCATGTTCTACAAAACAAAGAAACTTTTTTCTCGATGAAATTTGTATTGGGCTATCAATGTTTCATGGATTATGTTGTTTTTCTAATGTAAGATGGGATTTTGCCAATATTGCATGCAAAATCAAAGTAATATTTGCCAATGCTTAGCTTGATCAACTCTAATGCTGCTGTGGATTTGATTTGTCTTTGCAGTATTTAGAGATTATTTTGTGAATGTTAAATTACTTTTGGACCTTATACCACCTATTCAAAAGATGAAATTCAGCAAGCCTACAAGTCATTTAATTACTTTTGGACCTCCCATGAAATTTTTATGTATGAAACATACAATATATGGCTTGAATTTCATAATTATATTATATATAATGAACCATTTGTTTCTTTTTCACCCTCTCCACCAAAATAACCATTAACATCATCAAAATCACCCGTATGATCCCAAAGGTCTCTTGGCTTGTCTAAACATGTTGCCAAATTGTTGGGAGAAGGTGATGTAATGAAGCAAACCATGACTCTTGCAACTATCGGGTATATGGCACCAGGTGAATTTTTTTATTTTGTATGATTATTTTCTTGATTTGCATTTTATATTTTTGCTTCATGCGTCTGTGGATATATATTTGAATAAGCATTTTAGAAATAATTAAGGATTAATGATGCTCTAATTATACTTGAAATGCAGAATTTGGATCAACTGGAATTGTTTCTATAAAATGTGATGTATATAGTTACGGGATCATCCTTATAGAAACTTTCACAAAGAAAAAGCCAACTGATAATCTTTTTGCTGAAGAAGTGACTATAAGGCATTGGCGGATGGAATATTCATTGCCTAAAGGAGCAAAAGAAATTGCAGATGCTGATTTATTAAGAAAAGAGGATGAGTACTTCGTTGTTAAAGCAAATTGTATGTCAGCCATCATGGAGTTGGCTCTGAATTGTTCAGCTGAGTTACCAGAAGAAAGAAAAGACATGAAAGATGTTGTGGTTGAACTAAAGAAAATCAAACAAAGGTTGCTAAACAACATCAAACATGTTTAACAAATATGGTGAGTAATGAGTACGCTTGTGGTTATTAATTCACTCTAAAATTTACCATTAATTTAATAATTTTAATCTATTTTAGCATTATAATCATAGATATCTAATATGTCAATATTCGTTTCCATGAAGTTTGTTTTAAAAATCGTGGAAATTAATATACTAATTTTCTTTCTTTTGCTCCCATGTACTAGGCTCTATTCGGAATTCAGACTTCTTTTGCAAAATAAAGATGGAAACCAATAAAACGAGCAGCAGGCCTTACCATGATTTAGTTTTATGGTAGCTTTGGGGCATCAAGTTATTTTCTTTATTAGATTGGATTTTCTTAGTTTCTTACTTCATTTACAATATAATTGTGTTTCAATCTTTTGCTAAGGATTTTATTATTGGATTTTTAGTTGCTTTTCTTTAATTAATATGATATTTACTTTCATTAAAAAAAGTATGCATTTAAATTTCATTTATTGTGTTGACGGAACTCTCAAAAGATGGTATTATTCTCGTGTTGAGATTTTGTCTCTTGTTTAACACCCCTCGCCTGGTCCAGTCACCGGACCTGAGCTATAACTACTACCACAGTATAGCTTGTACTTTTGCTACGGCACACAAGTTGACACAGCTCATGTATTAACATAGTTCGCATGTCAATACAACTCATAGATTACATAACACACATTTTACTACTTTATAGACTAGCTCGCACTTAGTCACTTTACAAAGAGCTCGCACGTAATTACTTTACAAAGAGCATGTACATGATACAAGCCATACAAAGTCAGTTCACACATAATTTTAATGAACCAGTTCACATATTAAGTTACAATTACAGATCTCACATTTACAGGGTCCACACATTGACACAGATCACATATAAACACTATTTGCATATAACTCAGTTCACATATAAACACAACTCACATATAAACACAGTTCGCATATAACTTAGTTCGCATATAAACACAACTTACATATAAACATAGTTTGCATATAAACACAATTCACATATAAACACAATTTGCATGTAACTCAGTTCGCATATATACACAGTTCACATATAACTCAGTTCGCTTATAAACACAACTCACACATTGTCACAGTTCACCTCATAACTATTTATATAGAGTTCGCTTATAACTATATTATGGGTTGGTTACTCATACTTTGAGTGGATAATTAACTCACGCGTTACAAATGCAGTTCACGCAGAAAAATACAGTGATAGTTCACATATGTAATACATTGACAATTCACACATTAAATACAATGACAGCTGGCATATTCAATGCAATGAGGTTCGCATATTCAAGTAATCTCATATATCTAATAAGGCCTAAATACATTCACCAAGTATACAAGCATAACAATGCCAATCTAGTTAAACAAATGTGTCTTGCATCAAGCATTACTAACCAGTAAATACATATAGGTATATGACATATATCCATTAAAAATCCAAGTCACATTCATGAACCAAGATACCATATTTCAAATTGCACACATGATCATGATTTGCCTTTCAACAGATCATAGTATGATTACAAGTTTTATCTTTATATAAACACTCTATCGGCTCCATTTTATTTGTCCCTGGTACCTACAACCGTCTATTATCTTAAACGTCTTCTCTCAAAGGCCTAAACGTCCTCCCTAGACTCAACGGCAATAGAAAGACAGAATAATAGATATATGGGTTTTGAGTCAAATAAACATGAAACAAACAGAACTGTAAATCAAAGATAAAGACTTACAATGAATACTACGATATTATTTCTCCAAGAAATATTTACACCGGCACCTCTGATACCAATAGGGGGGAAGGGTTGCGTGCTATGTCCGAAAGGCTATAGACTCTTTTAATTTACAAAAGGAAAGTGTTTACAGAAGAGAAAATATAAAAGGGAAAACTATACGATATTTTCAAGATGCCTCTACAATTGATAGCCTATCTCTATTTATAGTCCAATTTCAAAAATTCTATACAATTGTATTTTGAATCTTGAACAGTGATTCTGATAAGGATCCCTTCTTGAATGGATGTTGTTGCTTCCACGTCGCATTTGTCATGTTTCTTGTGTGATCATGGTTGCTTCCACGTTTCACCGTCTTTTTCCATCATGGATTTGATGGTTGCTTACACATTGCAAAACTTTTTTCTCTGCATCTGGACGCCTTTGAACATCATAGGCATAAAAAGAAAAAACATTATAAATTAGTTAAAGGGAAATTAAGAAATAACAAGTTTTCTGGTAACAAAAAGTCTTTTAGAAGAAAAACTTCTAGAAAACTTAAAACACTAAGTTATAAATGCTTTTTAGGTGTTAAGAAAGATCATATAGTCAAAAACTTTTCTAACAAAAGAAAAGAAGCTAGAAAAAGGATCAAAAGTCTTGAAAAACAAGATTTAAAAATATGTTATAAAAAGGAAACAAATCCTAGTAAAATACTATCAGAAAAAAATTTTGATAATAATAAAGATTATATATTTGTGTTAGAAAATTCTAGAAACACTAGAATGAAAAAACTACAAACAATTATTCAACAAATAAAGTTAGAAAAGATGATGTAATTACCTTTTCAAATTTTCAATCAAGGAAATATTATACATATATTAAAATTACATTTCAGTTTAAATAATATAAAAAATATTCTTTACATGCTTTATTAGATATAGGAGCTACAACCAGTAGTTGTCAAAAAAATGTCAACCAGTAGTTGTCAAAAAAATGTCATTCTTGTAGAAAAATGTGAATTAATGAAAAATCCTATAAATGCAATAGGAATAGATGGTAACGAAACCATAATTCAATGTAAGGCTAGAAATATATCAATTTACATGAACAATGTAAGATTTGTGATTCCAAAAATATTATGTTTTCCTGCGATGCATGGAGATATATTATTAGGAAATAATTTTATATATCAGCATCTACCATTTTCTATAGATAGAAATTTAATTATTTTATCTGTAGAAAAGTCTTCAGTGGAAATACCACTTGTAGAAAATCATAAGTTTGTGTGTAATAAAAACTTTACACCAACTAGAAAGGAACAAATTAAACAACTAGAAACAAATCATTGGTTGTTTAAAATTCTTGAAGATAATTTTAGTGAAGAACCATTAAATTATGGAATAATAGTCTTAGACACTGTGATATTAAATTGGAAAATCCCAATAAAATTATCAGAGTTAAACCTATGATCTATACTAAACAAGATATAGATGAATTTGAAGTTCAAATAAATGAACTATTAGAAAAGGGATTAATAGAAAAAACTAATAGTCCACATTCTTGTCCCGCTTTTATGGTAAGAAACCATGCCGAAATAAAAAGAGGAAAAGTTAGGATGACAATTAATTATAAAAGGTTAAATCAAAATATTATTTTTTTGATGGATATTTTATTCCAAGAAAAGATGTTTTGATTAATCAGGCTAAACAAGCTAAATACTTTAGTAAGTTTGATTGTAAATAGAGTTTTTGGCAAATCATGCTAACTAATAAATCTAAACCCTTAATAGCCTTTAGTGCTCCTAATGGACATTATCAATGGAGAGTAATGCCATTTGGGTTATGTAATGCTCCACAAATTAAAGACTAGATTGTGTGAGCTCCAAGTTTATCCATTGTTGCGTTCCGCAAAAGGCAACTAAAAGATAGGAAAACAAGACAAAGTAAGCATTTTAAAATACTTAGCAAGTTCATAAGCATAGAATGATTAGCTTGCCTCATTTAAAACCTATAACTAATTACTTAACCAAGTTGCCAATTAAACCTAACCATGGTAGTACAATTTCCACAAGATGAGTTCACACAATCCTTCCATATGCTAATTCAGTGTACAAGAAACTCTATTATAATTTAATGCTTTAGTACCACACCAAAATCAATTCCACATTCAACCATGGACATGTTCATATTATCCCATTTGAACTCATCACTCAAAATCTGTTCATTTCTTGACGATCATTGTAATACAAACAGGGACACCAAAGTGCATATAGAGGCACGAAAATGCAATCAAGGGCACCAGAGTGCAATCAGGGGCACAAAAATGCAATCAAGGGCACCAGAGTGCAATCATACATCAACATATAAGCAACTCAAATTACATACACACATACACAATTTATAATTCAATTATATATAACAATTAAATATAAGTATACCATATAAACTTACCTGGAAAAAATAATAGTAAGCGAAGTGTCAGGGCCTAATCTACAATTTTCTTTTTTCCTCGACTAACTTCTGGTCAATTCAAATCTTAAACTATATTGTAATTCATTTCAATTTATTAGTTCCAATTACCTTACAACACCTTATTCTATACATATGACACTTAAATTTTAATTTTCACAAATTCACTAATCTTTTTACATTTTATTCATTTTAGTCCCTAAAACCAAAATAACAATAACTTTCATATTCAAGCTTCGCTTTTCAATCGGATTTCAATTTCATCATTCTATAACCCTCTAGAATCAATAATTATATAAATTTCATGTCAATTTCAAAATATTTACACTTTAGTCCCTATACTTAAAACTAGTAATTTTCTCATTACAAAATAGTCATATTTAACATCTAAGCTTAACATTCAACCAATTAATACCAAAAGCTTAATAATCATCAATGAAAACATTTCAAAACTTTACAATTTTGTGAATTAATACATGAGTTAGTTAAATCAAGCTCCCCGGGATCTCAAAACATAAAAATTATAAGAAAATGACTTAGTTAACATATGATGCAAGAGGATCGAACAAGATTGATGCAAAAAAAAAATGGTTTCTGAAGTTCTCTTTGGTGCTCATGTTTGAAGAAGGAAGAAACTAAAGTGGATGATCACTGTTGTTTTATTTTTCTTATAACATATAACATAATTTCATTATAATTTTTAACATATATTACTTAAAACAAAACATCAATTGTCCACCACTATAAAAAAATGGCCTAATTGCCACTTAAACCCTTGAACAATTTCTATGTAATTCTTTTAACTAATAAAATTCAAATAGCTATCAACTTTTATATTTTTTACGATTTAGTCCTTGTACCATAATTACTAATCGTTCATCAAAATTACCAGACCAAAAATCAATATAACACTATAATAGACTCGTAAATATTAATAAATATTATTTACTGAATCGATTATTGAAAAAAGGAGTTCTAAAACTACTAAAAATGGGCTATTACATCTTGATTCTGCAAGTAAAGGATACATATGCATTGGTTGGTGGTTTGAATCCCTATGCACATATTCTCCATAATTTTTCTACAGAGGCTGGGTTAAAATCTTGACATGGGGACAATACCTTTAGTTGTTGAGGGCAACAACGGCTGTCTGGTAGACAACACTCAAAAGACTTCTCCCAAATGAGTTGATATCCCTCAACAAAAAGTCAAATACAAGGTTTGTTATGATGATCATTGTAATAACCCAAATTTGCCCGGCCCACATACATTTCAAAAAAAAAAAACCAAGCCAAATAAATAATAATAATAAGGTCCAATTACATTACTGGCCCAGTAAATACCAGAAAAATAAAATTAAAAGTCCAATATAAAAACAGCCCAAATTACTAATAGACCCCAAACCCAATTTTCTAAACCCGAATCTCCCAGGCCCAGAACTCAGCCCGAACCAAGGGAGTACCCCAGAAGCTTCTAGGGTTTCATCGGCGCCACAGCGGTTCGACCCAGACTTCGCGCGTGTATCACCATCAGGCGCGTGCATCTTCCTCACACGAGTGTGCCTCCGTCTGTTATTCCAGGCTGGCTGAATACCTGCAAATACACACGAAAGCCAACAGTAACAGAATAACAGATGTAATTTGAGGGAATTTCATTTTTTTTATTTTTTTATTTTTTCTGTAAATCTGACTATAAAAGATCCATTGGAATACTGTAAATTTTTACGCATACACAATTTAAGAAATCAAAACAAAAGATTCAAAGAAAGAGAGTTCTAAAGGTGATTTTAAATCTTTCCTTTGCTTCTTCTTTTTTCTTTTTGTTTTTTCTTTTTTCTTTCGGTTATCTTTTCTGTGTTTGTTTGATTCATTTTTGAATAAAAGAATATAAAAACAGAGATTAGAAAGCAGAGAAGTGACCTTGTGGCCGAATCCTTGCTCTCTCCGTCGTCATCGGAGTTTGGGCCACGTTCGGAGAATCCTTGAGTGGACAATTCACAGAGCGGCACAGAGAGTGTTTAGTTTAGGTTTTTAGTGAAAGGTTTTTTGTTTTTAGGGTTATCTTAGCCCTTAAGCACGGAGATTAAAACTTCGTCGTTTGATGCCAATACGATGGCTTCGAAACGGCATCATTTGAAGGCTCAGATCCACGTGGTGACCCGACCCGAGGGCAAGATCTGCACTTTTTGGTAAATTGGACTATTTGCGCAACCAGTCCCCTTTGTTTTGTATTGCCACAATCCAATTTTCTTTAATTTTTAAATATTTACCATATATTTTATTCTAGTCACATTTTGGTCCAAAGTCAAACGGCATCGTTTTCATTAATTGGTTTCGAATCTCTGAGCCTTTGCGTTCAATTGCTGTTTTAGTCCCGCAGTATTGAATCAGTTATCAATTTAGCTTGAATTTGTTTTTTTTCTTTTTAATTTAGTATTTAATTTAGTATTTTTAGTACTTAATTTTAATATACATATGTATATATAAAAATATATTATTAATTTCAAATTATAAATTTTTACATATTTTCTATACATAAATACTTTATTTCTTTTAAATTTTCTATTATGTTTTACTTATTTCAATTTTTACACATATTATTATTATATGTATATTATTTTTTACATTAAGTTTTTACTCATTTAGATTAAAATATGTATATTAATTTTAAGATTTATTCATTTTTATTTTCGTTTTATAATTCTTTCTTAAAAATTCATTTAAACATTTTTTTTTCATTTTTAGTTCTATTATTAAATTGTTTCAAATCTTCACATTAATTACTTATTTTTTTAATTTTTTTATGTATAATTTTGTGTACATACTTTATTAATTCCAAATTTCCTTTCTCTCATTTTTTTTTTTTTTTGTTTTTATAAGTTACATTTCATTTTTCTTCTAGGTTAATGTTGACGTTGATATTTGCATAATGTATGATTGAAATTATTGTTATTCTATTTGTTTATATTTATTTATTGTTCATTACTCATTGATGTACATCTTATATTCAAATTTTGTGTGGTATGCTGCCGCTTAATCACACTACATTTTTAAAAGAAACCGTGTTTCATTAAAAACATTAAAATCATCTTATTTCGTAAATTGTCAAAATACTCGGTATTTGCGATTCTTGAGAGGATTGTGCCCTAACTTACTGGGCTTCGATTTTTTTTTCGATGAATTTAGATAGCCAAGTATTTCTTTTGCAATAAAACCATACAAATTTCTAAATAAAGTTTTTCGGGATTTCAAAATGTTGAATCCTAACTCACTGGATATGACATTTTGTTATATCGAGTTAAGGATTTTAAAATAAAGGTAATATTCGGTGTTTAGGAATTTCAAGAAATTGAACCCTAACTTACTGTATTCTGATTTCTCATTTGACCCAAATAACCAAATATCCTTCTAAAAATGCATGAATTTTAAATTTTAAAAAGACAAACTTAATTTCGAAGATTGGACTGTTGCACCCTAACTTACTGAGTGTGACAATTTATTTCTTTGAAATGGGTATGTCTTATCATCCAATTCGATTATTCAAGTTTTCTTTTCAAAGGATCGTATTCTAAAATCTTTTCAAATTTTCAACACTAAGACATTAAGCAATCAATTCGGTACCAATTTTTGGGTGTTGCGAGGGTGTTAACCCTTCCTCGTGCGTAACCGACTCCCGAACCTATTTTCTCAAAATTCGTAGACCTAAAATCATTTTCAAGGTGATCCGATCACACCCCAATAAAAGATCGGTGGTGACTCCCATTTTTATTCTTAAAAGACGATTTCTGTTTTCAAATAAAAAAATGGTTTCAACAATCATAAGTTAACTG
This sequence comes from Gossypium turneri, assembly GCA_008044935.1. Lineage (NCBI taxonomy): Eukaryota > Viridiplantae > Streptophyta > Magnoliopsida > Malvales > Malvaceae > Gossypium > Gossypium turneri. Next base: position 9,114,438 of record CP032575.1, read on the forward strand.
AAACTAGGTTCCTATTTGAAAATTGACTAATAACAAATAAAATATAATTAAGATACAAAGAAAGCAAACTTATGCTCCCTCAATCCAATGTAGTTAACTCTCAAGCCTAGGGGTTATATTACAATAGTTTACATGCTACAAATCATAATATAAAATTCTGCATAAAAATCTTTAAATGTATAACAAAAGAATTGAAGAATTAGGATCTTTCACTGCCTGCACTAAACATAAGAAACATAGTTGAATATGCAATTCGAGGCCCTAATTTTTGTGTTTAGAAAACATATCAGTAAAAAACTTACCCTTTTTTTCAAATTTAGGAGGAACTGATAGCTTTAAGATAATATAAACTTAGGAAAAGAAAAAGAAAAAAGAGCGAAGGATGATAGCTTCAATTGACTGACGTAGGTTTCCTCTACAACCAAAGGAAAAAAAAGGGAAGCATTTAAAAAAGAGTACCAATATCCTTAGTAGAAATGGAAATGAAAGGAAGTTACCAATGAGACCGAGGGAGACTGATGATGGTTCCAATTACATGGTTTTTATCCTCCGGGTAAAGGTGAGGAAAAAAATTGAAAATGGGAAAAAATCTTCCTATTCTACCGAGTTGAATACCTATTTAATAGTAAGGGAAAGGAATGACTATGTAGCCTTTTCCCAGAATAGAGCCCCATTCAGCACAAGTCGTAATAGGCCATTACAGTCAACCAAACATTAGTTTGGTGATGGGCCTACCAAATTAGGATGTAAACCATTCCTAGTCCCCCCAACCAAACATGTTGTAAGTATACTTTCCATGAAGATACATTTACCTCTTATGCTCTACATCTAGATTGTGCTTGAGCAATCTGTACGTCTAGGCCCGTAAAAAGGAAAACACAAAATTAGTTAGTAGCAATCCTTTGGAACGACGCCAAAATTTGATGGATGTCGAATCTACCAAAAATAATATTCCTACACCTAAATAGTATAAGTGGCAGGGTTGATCCCATAGTGTTGAGGTATCGAAATTTGACTTTTGGTTTAACGATGTTACGCAGTCAAGCAATTGTCGTGCCCACAACGTGTGTCAACGTATACTAAAATAAAAGGGAAGATTAAATCCGATTAAAAATAAAAGTAATAGAAACAAATTGAAATTGAAATTGGAGTAAAATAAACTAAAACAAAATTAAAATTAAATAAACCGATGTGACGACGCTCTAGCTTCAAGCTTTGACTTTAAACTAGTTCTTGGCAAAGAATTTTCTCTTCCAATCGATAAGTCAATTATAGTGATCGAGGACGCCTTAGGCCACCAACCCTTCCGTGTATAAAATAAATATGAGAACGTCCGATGATTAACCCTTACCAAACGAACAACCATGAAACACATATCCATGATTTAACTTTTCAATAGTCTCGCGAACCAGAAGGGCCCAACTCAGATAAATGGCCTCAACCGCGCAAGTCATTTAAACCCGATTGTTATTTTCTTTGACGGGTCCAACCAACCACTCAATTGAACACGTCAATGTATTCCTTAGTAAACTGAATATGGCAATCAACCGTATTGGTTCTGCCAACTAGACACCACACAACACCCAATCAACGAATCTTTTTTGATTTTATGCCAGAATGATTTTATGAGACTATAGTGTCTATTTCTTTACCCCAAAAAATAATAAATACAAGAATGAAAAATTTTAGATATGGTTTCGAGTCTCATAGTTGCAAAGACTAGATAAAAAATTAGCCCAGGTAAAAAACAGACCTGTTCAAGGGTCGGGCTGCTCGACCAGACCCTCTTGAAATGTGGGAGGATTTGGACAAAAATATAAGCTGAAAAATGGGATTGGATAAAAAATTGAGGCATGTTTTCTAAACGAGTCAAGCCTCGAGTAAGTTTTTTTCAACCCGGGCCCAATCTAACCCCAACCGTACTTATAAATCATATTTTTAGCAAATTAAGCATTTATTGGATTGGGCTTTGAAATTGGAAAATCATGTTACTTGTTTGAAAATAAAGCTTCCTCTTTGTTTTTCCCTCTGTCCAGTACTCCAAACAATGTTACTTCTTTCAAACAAAAACAATTTCTAAAACTAAATCCCTAATTTCTCACTTTCACCTTCACTTTCACTTTCACTTTCACTTTCACTTTCACTTTCATCATACGCTAGGCACCCTTCAAGTTTTCTTAATCTTCGCATCATTCGCTGGCTCCACTCTTTTATTGGACTGATCGAAGTCCAAGTGCATCTTCATTTCATCAGCGACTATTTTTAGGTTATATTTTCTTTTATTCTATACTTCTTTTTGTATTCTCTTTGATTTTTTTCTTCATCTTTGATACTAATTGTAGCTTTAGATTGACATTTAAGCAAATGAGTAACGGTAATTAATTTACGGATTTGTTGAGTGATTTGTCAGAAATTATGATAAAAGAAAACCGGATTTAAAGTTTTGGCTGTTAGATTGGACTTTATAAATTACAGTTTGTTTGGTTAGTGGTTGATCTGCTTGATTAAGTGGTAGATGGTTTAAATGGTAGTTGCTAATTAATTTAAAGATTTGCTGAGTGTTTTTCAGAAATTATGAGTGTTCTTTTTATTTTTCTTTTTCTTTTTTGTAGTTTTAGTAGCATTTTGCAGCGGCTAATTTAACGTTACCTGAAACCTTTTTTAAATCGATTTTTATTTTAAAAACGAAAATGGAGTCGCCACCTATCCTTTTTATTAGGTGTAATCGGGTCACCTCAAAATTTAATCATCTTAATAAAAGATTAGATTTTACTAAAACGATAATTTTTAGCCTACAAAATCCAAGAATATGGTTTCGGGAGTCGATTACGTATGAGGAAGGATTAGCACCCTCATAACCCTCAAAATTGGTACCTAGTTGGTTACTTGATGTTTTGATGTCGAAAATTTAAAATTTAAAAGAAAATTTAAAATGCGATCGCTCTTTGCATGATGTTTTTTTTAATTAAAATATCGATTAACTAAATTAATTTTCACAAAAAAGGTCTTATTTCAAATTAATCGAGAAGAAAATATCATGCCCTGTAAGTTAGAACACGATGCTTCAAATCTTCGAAAACAAGAATAATCACCATTTGATCATTACTTAAATCTTATATGTCTTGAATTTAAAAAGGATGCTCATTTATCTTGGTTCAAGGAGAAAGTCGTACCCTGTAAGTTAGGGCACTATTTCTTGAATCCCTAAACAAAGAACATTGCCTCATTTTTTTTTTTTTAAGTTTCCTTTTTTATGCATCGAGTAAAAACGAAAATAACATTTAAAGTGATGTGCATTTAATTTATTTGCGCATAGTATGAAAATGGACAAATATATTTAACATGACACATGATATAGTGATAGCTAAATAACATAAAATAATCATGTGGGTAAAACATCTATATTAAAAGGATAAATAATAAATAAATAAATACCATAATAATAATGCAACCATAATAATAAATAAGATATTAATTCATAATACTAATAGCAATAGCCATATCATTATCATAATACCAAAATAAATAAATAAATAAAAATATGTAATAACCACCTAAAAATATATAAATAAAAAATAAAAAAAAGATACAAACAACTTAAATTTTAAGTGCCAAAAAATTAAAAAAAAAAACAGTAATTAAAAGTGTGAAGTTAAATAAATGATTGATTAAATTGAAATTTAGATGAAATTTAAATAATGAATTTTATCAAATAAACAAATGAATAAATAAAGCAAAATAAAGGACTAAATATAAAACGCGAAAAGGAACAGAGACCAAATGGGAAATTATTCCCAACCTCATTACACACACCATTTTCCAGAGAGACCAAGGTCCAAAGGACCAAAATAAAAATATCCAAAATTGAGTGGTATAATTAAAAAGAAAAAGAAAAAAGACCAGAAATAGGACTGTGTTGCAAACATTTAAAAAGCGAAAGGACTAGGTCAGCAATTAGACCCTTCTCACGAAAACATGCGGATCCTAGGGGATCTAGATCGGGTCAGCAGTTAGGCTTCAAAACGACGCCGTTTTGGAGCTTCTAATGCCAATCCAAAACGAAGTCACACCAAGGCCCCCATAAGCCAAAATTTGTTGAAAAAATATCACTTCTCCTGTGTTTTAAAAAAAAACCCCTTCTTTCGTTTTTTTTTCTCTATAAATGTAACACCCCTAACATGTATTCATCGTCAGAACAGGGTTACCGAGCATTACCAGAGTTTACAGATCAAATAAATAGATATTTCATATCGTATAACATTCATGTCAAAAATCAATCGAAATCATACATATTGTCCCTTATACGAGCCCTTGGGGCCCAAAATACACGTTAATAACAAGTCGGGGCTAGATCAGATACTCAAAGAATTTTTCGAAAACATTAAAAATTCTTAAAGTTGTAGGGGACACACGGCCGTATGACTCACACAATCAGGAGACACGCCCGTGCCTCAGGCCATGTAGGCATTCGAAATAGGGATACACGGCCGTGTCCAGCCCGTGTCCGTACTCGTGTAACTCTCTGACTTGGGTCACACAGCCAAGCCACACGCCCGTGTGCTAGGCCGTGTGAGAATACTAACTTGCGCAATTAAAAGATACAGGGGACAAACGGTTGAGACACATGCCCGTGTCTCTACCCGTATGGACGAAAATAGGTCATTTTCCAAGCCACATTTCTCACCCAAATTGACATCAACCTAAACACAACGCTTTGCATATCAACAAGCCATAACAAGGCATTCAACATAATCCAAAATCAATTCTTAAACATGAAATATTACCACATACAACTAATATGCCCTTATGCACCTCAATTGACAACTTAAAGACATGTCAACAAGTATCTCAATTTACCTAAATGACCATATTCATGTATGCATATTCAAACCACATTTTACTTTCTTTCATTCTACCATATCACTCACACATCAAACATGATAAAGTCACTTATATATATATATATATATATGCATCAAAATATACCAAACACAAGTCATTCAAGTAACTAGTTTCCATAAAACATTTATATGCCAACATTGGTCAAAATAACCTATACATGTCATTATAACCAAAATTAATTTACTGAAAATACTAAAAGGACCGATGGATAGTGTGAAATAGCTCCGACCAGCTTCTAACTCGTACGCTGAATTACTATAAAACATGAAAAATAACACAGAGTAAGCATTTAAGCTTGGTAAGTTCATATAATACAAAATTTAACTTACCATATTTCCATAAAATATGGTAAGTAAACATAGCATATCTCAATCAATTTGGCCAAAAGCCTAAATACATGATCACCAACATATTAACCATGAAAATCACTTATAAGATCCAACACACATGGTTGAATTCATCAAATAATCACATCTCATATTTTTCATATTAATACCAATAACAGTTCATATCGAACTCATAAAATATCGTAATAGAACTGTACCCATTGAACCATTTAAAATATCGTTGGATACACGAGCAGTACACACAAAGTGTACTGAACTGTAATCTGTCAATTCATGTACATGTATGCTCATAAGAGCAGTAAATAGGAAGCTCCGAGCTTAATAATAGGAAGCTCATGGGAGTTGAATAACGGGAAGCTCGTGCGAGCTGGGCATCGGGAAGCTCATGCGAGCTGGGTATCACAAAGCTCATAAGAGCTGTGGTGTGTCCACAACACATGCAGGACCCCAACCAAATCGGTAACCCTAATGACATGTCATTTCTATCTTACTAATTTCATAAGGTTCAAACAGGACTCGATAATCATCGGATATGCGATCGGTATTTATACATGGTAATTATACAATTCACATACATATAATTCAATTAATACATATACATACTCAATTTAATTATATGAACTTACCTCGATAAATGTACGTAGATACGAATGTGACTAATCTGATATTTTTCATTTGCCTCGATCTAACTCCGTACTAGGTCTAACCGGATCTATACAAATGAGTTTAACTCAATTCAATATAATTCATATTCAATTTAGTCCAACACATATTTTTCGGAAATTACTATTTCCCCTATACTTTTAATTCATTGCAAATTAGTCCCTAGGCTTGAAAATTGACTTTTATGCAATTTAATCCTTACTCAAGCCTAGTCAATTTTTTTACATATTAATAACAGCCCACATAATTCATAATTTCACAATTTAACCATAAATTTATCATCTTTTTCAATTTAATCCCTCATTGATAATTTCATCAAAATTCTCTTTACAAAAGTTATTTATCTAACAACAACCTTTCATTTTCTATCATAATACTTTAACAATTTTGCAAATTAATCCCTGAGCTAGCTAAATTAAGCTACTACGATATCGAAAACATAGAAATCATTAAAAACGAGACAACAATACATACCTAATTGAGCAAAATAAGCTTGCTAATATCTCAAGCTTCTATGGTTAGGTTTTCTCTTCTTCCTTTTTTTTGGTGGTAGATGATAATAATAGATTATTTTATTTTATTTATTATAACTTTAGTTGATAATTTCTAAAATTACCCTTAATAATTTATTCAATTTCCAGTGATGACTACTCATGCTTAACCACTAAGCACTTTAATGGTCTATTTACTATATAAGGACCTCTAATTTCAAATTCTATAGCTATTTAATACCTTTAGCTATTAGAACTCAACTTTTGCCCTTAATGCAATTTAGTCCTTTACATTAAATTAGGTATGTAAATGGTAAAATTTCTTAATGAAATTTTTATACAGTATTTCTATCATACTGTAGACCATATAATAATAATAAATTTTTTCGAATTCAAATTTTTGGTCCCGAAACCACTGTTCTGATTTAACTGAAAACGGGCTGTTACAGAAACAAGTCCCTGGGTCCGGCCATAAGGCTATCGTCGCCCCGCTGTGGCCACTGGTCATCGACAACGGTGACAGTGACCGTCGCCTCCAGTGGCCGGAGTTGTCAAAAAAACCTTTTTTCATCTCCGTCTCACAGAGAACCAAGATCTAGGGTTGAAATCCCTAAAAATCTGGTCAAGATTCGAAAATACCAAAGGGACCTTTCGATTTTTGGTCTTCCTCCGATGCGGCCTTTCAGCAAATCCCCAAGGATTCGACGACCTTTTGAGACAGAGGGGATATCGACGGTGGCGACAAAGGTAAAAACCCTTCGCATTATTTATTTTATTATTTTTTATATATGCGTGAAAAAAGTAAATAAAAAAAACGACTAGCTTTTGTTCTTTTTTACTCTCTATTATTTCAAAATCTTAGTTTTTTGTATTTCACTCTATGTTTGAATCTTACAATAGTTTGGCCTTTATAGCCATTTTAATTATAATATTTCCTTTTTCTTTTTCTTTTTTGTTTCTGCTCTTTTGTTTTTTCTATTTTGCAGGAGATGGTGCAAGGTCTATGGTGGGGAGAGAGCCACGCCTTTGCCATTTTGGTGCAATGGTGGCAAAGGAGGCGTCAGGTCTTGCGCAGTGCATCCATTGACGTGGCCAGGAGCAGCAGCGCACAAGGGATCTAGGTTTTTTTTTTTTTTGTAAAAATTTAGGTTGTGGGCTTTGGATTATTGGGTATTAGGTTAGGGTTTTGTAAATTGACTTTATTATTGGGCTTGTAACTTGGACTGCTAATAGAATTTTTGTTTATTTTTGTTTTGAATTTTTTTATTTATTTAAGTTTGTTTATTTGTGTTAGGCCAAGCAAAATTAGGATATTACACCAAACTTTATATCCAATATGCTTACATGCATGTGCGATTTCAAGTTGGTTCTGGTTTCTAAGTATGAATTTTTGTCTATGCCAGGCTGCATTTATATGATGAAATGAAAATTCTAATTTACCTGACAATTTTGCTTCTTTGTCTTGTGCTCTTATATTAATATGTTTTTTTTACTTTATTTCTTTTCTTCTTTTCTTCTTCTTTTTTTTAAAAAAATTCTTATCCTTTATTTTTATTAGAATGATGTTTAATATTTGTTGAAAATGTCCCGGTGAAAAAAAAAATGTCAAATTTGATATATTATATATTTTAAAATTTGTTTCATATAATAAAATATTTTTAAAAAATAATATGGGTTAGGCCTAAGCTTAATAACTTTATTTTGGGCCAAGTTTGAGAAAGAAAATCTAAATCTATTTTTTGGATTGTGTCGGGTTAGTCTTATTAGTCGAATTTAAAATTATCCTGACTCGACTCAAACATGATTTGACCCAACTCAAGAATAGATTTAATAAAAACTAAATCAAAAAATTGAAGAACGATAATAAAAGAAAGGGATAAATTGTATTCAAATAAAATGAAATAAAAATAGCGCAACAGTGGTTTCTAGTTCATGCGCAAGTGAATGTGAATATAAAGGAAGGGTTGTTGTGCTCCTGCCTCCCCTGCTTACTATAACTATATATTTAATACTAAGGGTGGGTTTGGATGAGCGATTGGGTGCGGTGCGGTGCGTTTAGCTTACTTTTTGTCTCACACTACAGTATCTAATCTCACAGCCACCGCTGTTTTTACACTAACCGCAGGTAAACGCACCGCCCATCCAAACTCACCCTAATAATAAGATAAAACTTAACAAGAAGGTGCGAAGTCAAAAAATTCTTAAAGGAGATCGGAATTAAATTATATGTTTTTATAATGGTATAAATAAAATTTTAATATTTTGATATTTTATATTTTTATAATTTTTAAAATGTTTTTTTAAGAGTTAAAATATAATTTTACCATATATTAATTTTAGGAGGAGCCTGCTAGTAAGTATAAGGGTTGGTTGTCATGTGCTGCCCGGTAATTATACATTATATAAAATCCTAAAATAAAAAGAGATAATAATAAAATAATTTTAAAATATTTGTTTCGCGCGTCAATTCTAATTATTGTGTCAAATTTATTGTGCAAATCACATATCCACTTGTTTATTGACACATTAGATAATAACTGTATCGATAAAGAAAATAATTAACTAAATGTGAAATTAATTAAAATTTATGTCCAAATTAATTAAAATAATTAATAAAAATATGTTAATTAAATGCATTATTATTATTGTATTTGTTTCACTATTCTAACAAAATTTACCAAACAGCTAAATATATTTTAGGTTGAATAATCCAAATATTGGAAAATACCAATATTTTAGAAAATAATTGAAATCATTCTCCTAAAATTAATTTACTCTAATTTTCCAAAATTGATAGAAGGGTGATATGAGGGTGACCCAACTAATCAAGTTTTTTATTTTTTATTATTTAAGTGTTTGATAGAAGGGTGAGATGACAGTTCAAAAGGTAATATAATAATAAAATTAACCTTAAAATTTTTTCATTTTATGCCAATTTGATCACAACTTTTAAAAAATAACCCTCAACATTATAAATTATTTCAATTTGATCATAACTCTAATCACACATATGTATTTTCAAAAATTATAATAAATTTAAAAATATATATCAAATAAAATCAAGATCTAAAAAAGAAAACTTGGAGAGAAAGTATGAATAAAGTCAAATATCATATTTTTATAAGATTTGCTCTTTATTTTAAAATCTACAAAAGAGAACTTGATGAAGAAATCTATAAAAACTTGGAATTCGACTTTGTTCATACTTCTTCTCCAAGTTCTTTTTTCTTGATCTTGACTTTATTATTTATATATTTTTAAATTTATTATATATTTTAAATATTTATGTATAGTTATAATTTCTTTTTTAACTTTTTAGAATTAGGATCAAATTAAGATAATATGCAAATGTTAACAGTTAATTATTTTAATTTATGACTAAATTGACATAATATGTAAAAATTGTACACTAAATTTGTTATTATAGTAATATTTGAACCGTCATCTCACCTTTCTGTTAAATATGTAACAAAAATAGATAAAAGAAAACAAACCGGTTGGGTGGCTATTTTGAAACTGACAAAAAAAAGCCCTAAGATATTAGACCTGCTCATGGGTTGGGTCACCCAGCCCGAAGGCCCGCCTGAAAAATGAAAGGGTTCGGCAAAAATATAGGCTCGAAAAATGGGCTTGGACAAAAAAAATAAGGTCCATTTTAAAAATAGGCCAGGCCTTGGGTAAAGACATTTTTTGCCCGAGCCTGGCCCGAATTCACTAAATGCCAAAAAAAATCTTTTTTTTTGTTATTTTAATGATATTTTGTTGTTTTCTCCATATTTTGTTACCATTTCACTATTATATTACTACTATTTTGTTGTTATGGTTTGGATATTTATAACACTTGTTTTATTATTAATTTTGTTATTATTTTAAAGAATTTTCTTGTTAAGTTGCATCTATTTTAGTATTATTTAAGTATATATATTTTTTAAAATTTATTTTCAATTTGTTCGGAAATATTTATTTTAATATTTTTAATATTTTTGATATATTATATATATTTAAAATTTATGTAAAAATAAAATAATATAAAAAATTAATATGAGTGGGCAGGATTGGGTTCAAGTTTTAACATTTTCATCCGAGCTGAATTTGGACAAATTTTTAGGCTCATTTTCATGCCAGACCTAGACCTAACAAACGAGTCTAAAATTTTACTTGACCTGACCCGAACCTAGTCCGGCCCCTTACCACCTCTATAAGATACTAAAGAAGCATAATAAAATTTACCCATTTATTTATATTTATGGTTCTTGTAACTAAAGAAGCGGTTGCACTTTTCTGTGCGACTTCTACTCACGGGATTGTTGACTTTTACAATGTGAACAAGAAAAACACAAAACAACCAAAAGATACAAAACGTACGATTAACTTGGGTGTTATCGCAAGTTTTTGAAGGATTATCGCAAGGAAAACTGTAAGAAAACCAAAATCTGATTCTTCGTAACATATGAATTTCTTCCTCTGTTTTTATTCACACATTTTCTACTATAAAAGGCCGATGTGGTAGTTGACGGTAGTTTCCCACCGGCTCTACATCCGATGTAAACGACATTGATTTCTATGGAGGTGTTTCAGCAATAAGTAAGATGAACCCAAGTATTTTCGAGGCTATCTATATCACGTTCTATGCTTCACCGAGTGTTAGATATTGAAGTGGAGGGATGGAACAAAGGATGCTGTAGGCATCAATTTCAAGGTGGATTTCACCGTAGAACGTTTGAAGAAAATTGCGTGCGCTTACATCGGTTTAATGGAGCGTCGAAAGCTGGATAATATGGCTTTGAGGATATCCAATTGAGTATGAGTTGAATCCTGGGAAAGAAGAGCATACTAAGATATGTGAACAGTCCAAGGTGTTTATGGATGCTGTAGAAGAGTATAGAAGCTTGGTCAAGCTCGGTCTAACATCAACTTTCACTTTTAATGTTTGAGGTCAATTTACCTTATTAAAATGAGCATAATTCTCATTCAATTATTTAAACTCAAATTTTAATTTCAAACAAAAATGAAAATATTATATATTAACAAGAAAAACTCGATTGGACTTGATAGCTACTCAAATCAAAGTATAAGGGTACTCGAATCCGGTTCATTTGTTAGCTCTAGCTCAACGTTGATCTGGCCAGGTCTTTTGAACATACCAGAGCTGACAGGCTTATCGTTGAACTCTTCTGCAGCATCCATAAACACCTTGGACTGCTCACATATCTTTGCATGCTCTTCTTTCGCAGCACTCAACTCAGCCTCTAACTTGGATATCCTCAAACCCGCACTATCCAGCTTTTGACGTTCCATTAAACCGATGTATGCACAAGCAATTTTCTTCAAATGTTCCATGGCGAAATCCACCTTGAAATTGATGCGTAAAGCATCTTTGATTGCATCCCTCCACTTCAATATCAGATCCTCGGTGACGTGCTCCAGTCGTAGATTGCTCATCTCTTTGACAGAAGCACAGAACATGATATAAACGATCTCGGCAATACTTGTGTTCATCTTACTTGTTTCTCAAACATCACCGTAGACTTCGATAATGTTGTTCACAATCGGATGCAGGGCTGGTGGGAAACTATATTTTCCTACTGATATGCGCTCACCATGTAAGCCGGTGAAGTCAGAGAACTTCACTCTGCTCTCGTCATCAGCTTCAAGTTTCATAAGAATGTCAGTTATGGCTGCTTCATTATTACTGCATGTTTCAACTTCAGAACCCGTCTGATTTTTTGCTATACCGTCATTACCATCAACTACATTTACAGGAACTGTTCCCTGTAGATTTTTGTATCTCATTCATCTCCAAATTGCAGAGCCGAGACAATGAATTGTGAGGGAAAACAAATCAGGATTCCAGAATTTGAATCTTTATGAGAAAATATGGTTCAATCCAAGGTATCGAAATCCAAACATAAATTCCAGTTCAAGCATTAGATTTTTCAAACATGTAGAACAATTAATATGCCATTTTGTTCCATGGACAGTAACAGTTTGAGGGTGAAGCTGCTTGCCGGTTGACTGGGTAATGTAACCATCCTGTCTCTGTTGAGCTGCTGCTTGGAATTGCGCATTAGAGAGTAGCAATCCAAGTTGTGCTTTCAACTCTCCATTCTCAACTTTCAAGCGTTTAATCTCCCAATTCTGTTCATCTGCTTTTACCTACACCGCAGAATGTTAATATCAAACAAGACAAATTTAAGAAATCAATTTACATAATTTGGTCACCACTTGACCATTCTAGTTAAAATACAATCATATCAATATGATGGGTTAAAAAGGGCATTTAAAGTAAACATTTTGATTATAACTAATTCCATTAGAGGCTATATTCTAGAGAGAGAGAAAAACAATTGGATTATCTTATACCTTGCGCTTTTGCCTATACTTGTAATCTCTTTGTCTTTTGTTTTCTTTTCTTTGAGCTGGAGTGAGTCTAGATCGAGTCCCACCTTCTGATACCGTTTGTTATGAAGCTTCGGGTGTTTCTTCTTGATTGAATTGATGGTGTTGGTCTAGCAGAGACTGATCCGTTGGTCCATCGTCTCCAGCAGAGAAGTCGATATCGTCCAGTACTAACCCAATATTGTGTCTGCCATTCAGCTCCAGCCATCCATCTACTACGCCCCAAGAATCAGTTTGGTGTGGAAGTTGTGGCTTGTTGGGTATGTTTGAGCCAAAAAATGAATTAGATCCATCTGATGAATAACCCTCCATGTTTACCCAGATGTAGAACCTTGATTTGAACGGCCAAAACGAAGTAACAATTCTAGAAATCAACCAGATTTCTGCAATAAAAAAGAAAAAAACATACACAGGAGTAACGCAAGAGATGTAATAAGAGGTGGGCAGTAAGAGTTTGAAGTCTCTGATTGGATGGAGTTAGATTATTTATTTATTGACATATTTGCTTAAGGTGGTCTCGTAGTTGAAAAACTTCAATCGCTCGACAACTCCCGACCCGTAAGTCGAGGAACAATCACGCCTGTAGAAGACGTCCGAATTTGTAAAAGCTTACAATGTTTTATTTTGGGTAAACTTTCCTTATAGTCACCCAAATTTTAAGGTAATTTTGTATTGGTCACAAAAAAAAAATTATTATTTTAGTCCCTCCCATTAGATCAATTACAATTTATAGTCATCCTACTATTAAAATACCTTTGATCACCAAATGAAATATTGGAATAATAACAAATTTAGTCTTCAACATTCACCCATTTTGTTTATTTAGTTCTATTTGTTTTTTTAAAGTCAACCTTCAACATTTATACATGGTGTAAATTTAACTTTAATTCTAAAAGAAAAATTATAAATAAAAATTTTGAAATATATAAAAAAATTTATCAAATTTTCAAAAATATTATAAAACATTCAAAAAAAATTATAAAATTTACTGAAATTGATAAATTTTAATATATTATTTAAAATATATATAATGTAGAGATAATTAAAATATATATATATATATATATATATATATATATATATATTGTTAATTTAGTCTTAATTCCTAAAAGATCAACCTTGAATGCTTTAAATTATTTATGGGTATATGATTTTTGTCCATGTTTTATGAAAATAGGGTTAAGTATGCAAGTGTTTGTGTTATCGAAAGGTATACTTTTATATTTCGATTTTATTAGTAAAAACACTTCTATGTGCCTCTCTATCTTGATATAGAGTAAATTGGTTCCTCTAAAAAAAATGGAGCAAATTATCTCTGATAATTTAAAAAATGAGCAACTAAGGACAATTAATCACGTTGATACTGAAATAATGCCAAGCGAGAGTGCGAATAGGTTTCGGCTTACTGTTGAATCAGGATGTTACAATCAGCACCTACGATAATTTTATATCAAAAATTAGTGGCTAAAACAATCAATAACTTCTTAGAATAATCGGCCAAATCAGCATATTTAAACGAAATTAATACGACACTAAATCTCACTAGCTTCCACACTTACACTACCCATTAACTATTTCGAAATCATTGAACGGAGGGAATCGAATACACCTGAAAACGACACAATTAAATATTGATTAGAGGAGTGGAACAACAAATTTTTTTCTTGAAAGATACGGCTAAAGAGAGAAAAACAGTAACCCCAATGTAGTGTTTAAAATGGTGACACATTACCATGGATGGCACACACGAGGGCTGCTTTGGGCGGCACAAGGAGGGAAATTTAAGGGCTGATTAGGGATAGTATAAGGCTTGAAAAAATAAAGGAAAAGAGGGTTGGAAATAGCAGTACAAGTCAGCATTTCAAAAGCATAAATAGACAATGTTAGAAGAATAGAGATTGTTAACATAAGATTTGTTAGTTCGTTATCATTCAGTTGATTAGTCTGGTATAGTTGGTTAGGAGTAGTTACTCATATTGAAGTATATAAACATTGACAGTGTATTGATTAAAGTAGATAATAATACTAAGCAATTTCTCAGAAAAAATTCTTTATCTAAAATCTATTCTTGAAATAGTATAGTACCTAACATGGTATCAGTCGCCTAGTTCCTGGTGCAAGCTTCCGTAATCGATTCATGGCTTATTCCAAAGATTCAACTACTGCTGATCCTACCAGTTCATCTTTTTCCAGTGCACGACTGGTTCAATCGTTTCCTCGTCACGATACAGTGAAACTAGATGAGGGAAACTTTGTTCAATGGCAACATCATCTTCGACTCATTATAGAAGGATTTGAGTTGCAAGGGTTTCTGGAGGGCACGTTACCTGCTCCGCCTAGATTTTTGGCGTGGTCGCGAGTTTTATCCTCAAACACAATGTCAAATTTGCGGCAGATACGGTCACTTGGCATAGTGATGTTTCTATCAATTCAATCGCGACTATGGTGGTCCGAACGCTTCAACCACGGTGCTATTTTTCTCTGTTGGTGATGGCCAAGGGCTGCACGGTGACGTTTATGGCCGATCTTCTAGTTCTGGTGGCCCTGGGCTACGTACGGTGCCCGTTCTGGTGCACGATCCTGGAGTCACCTCATGGGGGAGATGGCCACAAGATTTGGCTATTAGCAGCCGCAACATAGGGTTGCTCATACCTTTGCTTATCCTACACCTACTTGAGCTGGGCGTGATTTTGGTCTTACTAATGGACCATATGGCGTCTTTCATGGTCTCCTGGTGGCCCAATTATTTCGCATGATCCATATGACCGACCAACTGGGCATGACCTAGGGCGCGATTTGGGCTAGCGCCGAGTTGGGTTCTCTACTGGGGTACAGAGGTCGAATGATGAAGGCCAAAATCTTGGGCCAACTGGTCCTTTCTAATCCTGGGACTGACACCTCCAACGAGCCCCATACCTGCTAGTCACAAGTGTAAATCCCTTGTAGGGCTCGTGATCCTTTCTGTGGATATAGCTCGTTACCCCATTCCTGCGAGGCTTATGTGAGCTATCTTTGCGAGAACCCTAGCAGTTACCAAATCCTAACAAGAATAAATAGTTTTATATGTTTAATTTGTCAAATATAATTTAATTGACGTGATTTAATTTGGGTTCTAGGTTTGATTTGATGACATTTAGTCGCTAATTTTATTAATTGATTATAAGTTTTCATCAAATCAACTCAAACGAAAATTAAACACTACAAAATTAACATTGTTATTTTCAAGTACCAAAATAAATAACTTTTGTCAGTACCATATTAAACCAAAAAATTACACAAGTATCATATTTTAAAAAAATGTCAAAACATAGATATCAAATTTTGTATTTTATATTAATGATGGTTCAATTATAAATTTGTGTTTTGCATCATATTGATCTGAAATTAGATGACAATAATTTTGAGCTTCATAAATGATGTTGTTAAATGGTAGCAAATGAATCTAAATTTGTGGAAATCAATTGTTCTGCTTTAATTGGAATGTCTTTAAATGATGAATCAAGTCGAAACACCCCAAGTTTCATGTCCAACGAAAACTGGAGGTGGTAGTGGTAGACCTAAACCTACTCCACCTCAAAGACAGTGATTTCAAGTACAGGCAAAATCGCAAGGTAAACAACTTTTCCATTTTCAATAGGTTTATATAATAATATTTTTTGTCATTCAATATCATGATCCTTTCACAAATAGTCACAAATAATCAATATCTATTTTTTGTTTCATACAAGTAGGATATTGACAAAAATAGAGTAATATGTTTTAATCTTATTGATTTATCTAAAAAATATACATAATATTTATGCAGCAGTAGTCACATAGAAATAAAAAAGATATATAATATATTCTTAAAAATATGCTTAAAAGATATACAATAATATATAATATCTCATAATAATATTCTAACAGATATTCATGAAAAATAACTTGAATTTGAATTACAATTGTATAAAAAAGAATAGGGTTCAATCCATTATATTTAGATCACATATCTTATTTGATGTTTTACATTTTTAAGTGCAAAAAACATAGTTTCCCATTGGCTCTATTTTCGGTTGTAAACAACATAATTAATGTCTACGGTGATGTTTCTACAACAGTAAGATGAACCCAAGTATAGTTAATGGATGAATCTGAGTATTGTTAAAACTGTCTGTTATGTTCTATGCTTCTATCAAAGAGATGAGTAATCTACGCCTGGAGCAAGTCATTGAGGGTCGGATATTGAAGTGGAGGGATGCAATCAAAGATGCTTTACGTATCAAATTTGTTGACACAAAGAATCAACAAAAATAGAAATGGAGGCCCCCAGATGAGAGAAAATGGTCTCCTCTTTAGAGAAAAAAATAGAGGTAGAAGAAGGAGCTCTCTTACTTTGGGGTTTAAGGTTTCCTTTTTATTATATCGGGTTAGACTCTGGATCGAGTCATTTTTATTTTATTATAATTATATAATAAATTGTCTCTCATCTTGTCAAAGAAGAGTTATAAAGTGATTCTTTCTAAGAAAAACTTACACTTATAGCGTGTTTAATTTGATTACCAAATGTATACTTTATTTTAAGTTAGACAATTTTTACTAGTATTTTAACTTTTTAATTTTTACCTTCTTTTATGATTCTAATAATTTTTATAATGTTTTTACAATATTTAACAATTTCTAATAATTTTATTATTTTTTACAAATTTTAAAAAAATTAAGAATTTTTTTTGAACAATTATATATTTTATAATGTAGTTAATTTTATAAAAGTTTATTTGAATTTTATGATATTTTTTAAAGATTTTTTTGGTTTTTTCTTGATGATGATGTTATCGTGACTTCAGCATATACCACCTGGCAATTTATGATTAATTGGATATCCAAATCTATTTTTTTAATGTCCAAAGGACTGAGCCGAGAACACTTGATAATGTTAGGGACTACACTAGGAACATTTGATTTGGCAACTGAGCTACAATACAATCGCTTGACCACAAATATCTGATTTGGTAGTTTAACTGCATATTGATAAGTCATCATTGCCAACTAACTCGAGGTGGTAGATCATCGTTTTCGGGCAACCTAAGATGACTTAATTGGTGTGTTTTTAGATGGACGAGTTCTAGGGAACTATATTCGGGTGTGTAGTGGTGTTGGGTAGGATATTTTTTGAAAAAAATTGCATTATGATTTTCTGAAAACTACCGCATTGGCATAATCATGTATGCTCAATTCTGTTTGACTGATTGTTATGAAATTTCCTATGATTTTATGATTTGTATATTGTATTGTGTGTGATCTCGGCTTGAGTTTTACTTATGCACTAAGCTTTATAGCTCACCCATTTGTTTTATTTCTAATGTTTCAGATAATCGATAAGTTAGAATCGGGTTGTGTGCGGAAGATCGAATCGATTCTCTAATTAAATGGTTTACTCTGGTTAATAAATGGATTTACTGGACTTTTGGATTTTGGTTTAATTTCTCAAATTTAATTTTGCTTTGGGTTTCTTTGGCTTAGTTAAAGTTTTTTGTTCTGTATGTTTTGTGTTACTCAACAATCAATGTTGGGTTTTCAAAATTATACGAGCTAAGATTTTTTTTGCCACAAAAATACGAATTGAGATTTTACAAAATTTAATAATGTAAATTTAAAATATGCCCAATCGGCTAAATAAAACGTTTTTACTTGACGAAATTATAATTTACGAATATTAGTTTGGAATTTTCGTTGCAAAAATTTTAGTCAAAATTACAAGTTTTACAAAGCAAATGATGTTAGCATTTTGATTGTATAAGGCTAGGTTTTTTTTTTAAGTTAATAATTAATATGTTCACATTTACGTTTTGATAATTTACAAATTTTCCTATCGGGGAATCATGACGAACTTACATAAACTTTGGTTTTCAATTTCGTAACAAAACACACTTTGGAAAAATAAATTTTTTCGTACTGATGTAACCTTTCAAATTTGGCCATAATTTATATGCCAAGTTTGGGGTGTTACATTTAGTGGTATCAGAGCAAGGTAACAAAACTCGAGCTGTGATTTCTGGGTTCGAAAATCTCCATTAAATAGGCTTTAAATAAATTGAATTTTTGATTAATTTTGATACTTTGGGTTTCTAAAATGGATATTTAGATTTTGATTATTTTTATATTTAATTCTATAAAAAGAGAATCCAAAACTACATCGTTGATCCTGTAAGTATCTTTACTTTAGCTATGCTAGACAAACTAGCAAAACTTAAGTGCTAGGATTACTCTACTCTAGCTAAAAACTATGGTAATTATGTAAGAAACTTTGATAAAACTCTAGACTTATGATTTTTAATAAACTTAAGCTAATTCATAAAATTTCTCAAACTGTAGATTAGTATAATGGGTACTTGAGGGCATGATGTGCAAGGGCGTGGTGGACATAGCCGGGTGACTCGAGCCGAGTTCTCTTCTTGGGGCAGTAAGCCCAATTTGAAAATAAATAAGTTTGCTATGACACCCAAATCTGAGGGCAGTTTAGAAGTAGGGGATGTTTTAGTGTTCCAAGAGGTGTTTAGAGATTTGCAAAGGGTCGATGGAACCCAATTTGGATATATAGGACAAGAGTCTGTGATTGAGTGACCTCAAGCATATCAAGTCAAGTTAGCGGTAGAGAGTAATTTCTCGGGGGGAGAGAATAAGTAATGAATAAAGTGTGAAATAAGATGAGTGATGGTTCTATTGACTTAAATCCACGACCAAGGAAACGAGCTAAAATAGACAGGCTTCAGCGGGGTGAGGCAATTGTGAATGCGGTTGAGGTTTTGATTTTTACTTACTGTGATAGGCACCATTCGGACGATTGTTGGAGGAAAATGGGAGCGTGTTTTAGATGTGGGTCTGTTGAGCATCGAGTTTGGGATTGCTCACAACACTATTTTAGTCGAGTACAAGCTTCGGCATAAAAACAAAATCTGAGATGGGGATATGTAACTAGGTATCAAGCGAACCGTGATGCATCTAACAATGATACAGGTACTTTTATGATATGTTCCAAATGTACTGTGCATTGATAAGAATTGTTTGTACCTGTATTTTATGGTAAGTGATGTTTTTTAGAGTCTGGGGTAAAAGATCATTAGTGATGTTTCTGTGGAAAGCTTATTGAGGTAATCCGAGGTAGTGAATAGGAAATTCCTCTGAAATATTGTCTGGATCAGACTTGAATGGAGATTAGAGTTGTACAATGATAGCCTGGTGGTCGGTTTGGAGTAAGGAATTTTAGATTTTGTGGTTAAGTGTATGGTGTCACAGTAGGAATTTCGAGGATGAAATTCTTTTAAGGAGGGGAGAGTTATCACATCGCAAAAACTGGGTTAGAAGAAATTGGGTAAGTGAAACCAAGAGTGACCATATTCTGAATTTTTAGTTAATATTGTGAAAATTATGTCAATGGAGTAAATCTGGTTCAATGGATAGGTGTTATACTTGTGTGTGTGAGGTTCTAGGTTTAAATCTTTCCTTTGAATTTTTGTCATCTTTGGTCTTAACCTCTATCCCTGATCATTTGACATAAATAATATTTTCGTTCAATTAATTTCAAGGACGAGCCTACTAATTTAGTGGTAAGGCTTCAAATTACCCTAAGGTTTCGTGTTCAAGACCCCGTGTGTGCAAAGTAGAAATATTTTTATTTCCTTACACTATGCCACCCATGTAGTGGTATTTGGGTTGAATTTAAACTCTAAGGGAATCTGTTTAGAAGGTAATCAGATTTAATGGGTTGAGTGATGAGTTACTTTTTATTTATCCAAAATCTCTCCACAAACTGCTGTCACTTTCCCACTCCTTCTCTTTGTCGTTTCATTTTTTTTTCCAATCTCCTTATTCTTGATTTTTCGCCATTTTTGCTCCAATAAGTCTTTGTTAATATTTTTGTTATAACAACCTTAGTTCAATCTTTAGTTGCCTTTTGGTTTCAATTTAACCTTGCGAAAGTCGGTGTCATTAGTGGTTTTTGAGCAATCTTGACGATTGGTGGTAAGGAATATGTGAAAAGATTCGTACTTTGTTGAGTTTCACGATTTTGGGGTTAATTTGTTTCCTTCTTTGTGTGACGCGATTTTGATTACTCTGAAATCTTTGGTTTAGGTGACGTTACTGTAACAAATAGTCTTCCGGTGAATTGAGAGATTTTTAGTACTGCTGCTACTATTCTGGGTTAGTAGTCAGATGCCAAAAGGTTGATTCCTGGTTTGATAAGGTTTATTGGTAGCAGTTTTTGTTGTTTAACGATTTAGTTTTCGGTTTCATTGCTAATTTGAGTGGGTTGAATATGGATTTTAGGTTTTGGAATTCTTGCCATGATTTTGCTTCGGAAAATAGTAAGGTGTATATCGAAAAACTCAAAAAATAATGAACTGTTGAAAGTCAAAAATTAGATTTTCGACGCCATACGACCTAGGCTAATTGGGCCATGTTGGCCCATTTTCTAAAAATTTTCGTTTAGGCCCATTTTGATTCGTGAATCATGTTTAGCCACTTTGTAGGGTTCGTACTATGTAAAATTGACTTTGAAAATGTAATATCTGATAATTTGATATTGTAGGTGATATGAATAATGTATGTGAAATTCGTGTGCATGAATTGTTTTCTAATGAATCTGGTAGCATGATTTGTATTTTTATGTTTGTATATGATTATATGAGGGTTGGTTACGTTATTTTTATGTTTTTGATTCTACTATGTGATCATGCATGTGACTTTATAGCATACCAACTTGCTTATGTTGAATTTGTGATAAATCTGTTCTGTAAAAGAGTGGAATGCCATGCTTTCTAAATTTTCTTACGGTACGACTACATGCCTTACATGCTTGTCGTTTTGATTATGTAAATGCATGTCATGTCACATTGCATGGGGTTGGGATAATATGGAAGGGAGGAAGTTTTGGCAGTTTAATGGTCTGTTCTATCTGGTAGTTTATCCACATATTTTTATTTGGCAGCTTGGATGCAATATAGTGGCTTCACCACATATTTTTGTTTCGGTAGCTAAGTTGCAATTCAATGGCTTGAACACAAATATCTGATCTAACAGTTTAATTGCATATTGATAAGCCATCGTTGTCGGGCATCCCATGGTGGCGAGTCATCATTTTTGGGCAACCTGGGATGACTTAATTGGTGTGTTTTTTTTTTATGGATAAGTTCTAGAGAACTCTATTTAAGTGTGTAGAGGATTTGGGTAAGACGTTTTCTGAAAAATCTGCATTAAGATTTTCTGAAAAATACCTCATTGGCATAATCCTGTACACTCAATTCTGTTTGACTAATTGTTATGAAATTTTCTATGATTTTATGATTTGTATATTGTATTGTGTGTGATCTCAGCTTGAGTTTTAGTTATGCACTGAGCTTTATAGCTCGCCCCTTTGTTTTATTTATGATGTTTCAGGTAATCGGTAATGTAATAGGCCAATTTAGCCCGGGCTCACAAAAAAATAATAAACCCAAAATAATAAAACAAAGTCCAAGTCAGCCCAAAATTGTATCATTTGGCCCGATCGGAATGACCTATTACTTGAAAAATGATATGCAATTTTAGATATGATATGCAATCTCAGATAAGATATACAATCTTAGAAGATAAGATTTTGTAATCTTAGAGATTTAATTTGTAGATACCCTTTAAATCTTAGCCGTTGATGTAATTGATCTATACCGTTGGATTTGGGGAGGCTCAACGATAAATACAGGCCTCTCCCTTCATTGCAAAACACTGGAGTTTGAAGCAATAATAATTATTAAGAGCATTCACTCAAACTTCTCCTTCTCTTGCGTTCTTATTTTCTGTGGCTTGTTCTTATTTTGTTTTTCGTTCATCTTCGTTTCTTTTTAAGTTGCCTTCATTTGAGTTGGATTTTGGTGGAGGAATTTCGTTGAATCTTCATAATGTGGAAGTAAGGCTGACGCAAGCGTTTTTTAACCTTTTTTATTTATCTATTTAATTGTTTAATCATTAATTATTCTTTTACTTTTATTTGTTTATTTATCCATCAACTTTCTTATCTACATATTGTTCATTCATTTAACCATTCTTATCATTCTGAATTATGTTTTTTTTTAATATTATGTTTATACTTATGTTTTTTTTAATATAATATTATGTTTTTTTTTAATTTTGAATCTGATATTATTTGAATGTTTATACTTATTATTATTAAATTAATTATTAATATTATCTAAGTGTATTGTATATTATTATTTTAGATTTATCATGTTTTATTATTTGTAATTTATCAATATTATTATTTTAAACTCATTGTTAATATTATTTTAAATTTATCATGTATATCTATTTCAAATTTATCATTAATATTTTTAAATTTATTATATACTATTATTTTGGATTTATCACGTATGATTATTCTAGAATTATCATCAAAATTTTTAAATTTTATATGTATTATTATTTCAAATTTATTATATATTATTTATTGTAAATTATCCAATTCATTTCAAATAGTAGATATTATTTGTATTAAATTGTACATTCATATATATTATTTGTTTTAACTCATATATATTGTTTATTTTAAAATTTTTAACGTATAATTTATTGATTATAAATTCTCCTTTTGCCATTGATTTCTTTAGTATATCTTTTAAAATTGATTATTAATTCATTTAATTTTAAAATATTGATATTGGTATTTATATAATGTATGATTGAAATTATTGTTGCCATGCATGTTTATATTTGTTTATTAATTATTTGTTATTTATTAGTGTATGATTCATTTACAAATTATCCTTTTGTGTCGTATGTTATCATTTAATCACATTACATTTTATTCAAAAGTTTATAAAACAAGACTCGATTTTTAAGATTTTAGAGAAGATTATACCCTAACTTACTGGGTTTCAATTTTCTCGTTAAATTCAAAATAGCCGAGTATCCCTTTTTCAATTAAATCATACAAATTTCAAATAAAAGTTTATTCTCGATAATTCAAAATGTAATGTTATATCCTAACTCACTGGATACGACGTTTTGTTATCTCAAGATGAGAATTTTAATAAAAACAACTTTGTGTGTTGTCATCGGAACTTCAAAGAATCGTACCCTAACTTACGGGGTTTCGATTTCTTCATTAAAGTAAGATGGCCAAATTTTATTTAGCTTTCAAAATAATAAATTTCAATAAGGATTTTAAAAGGGGAATTGTTTTTATCTCTTCAAATTTTCAATATTCAACATTAAGACATTAATTAATCAACTAGGTACCAATTTTGGGTGTTACGAGGGTGCTAATCCTTCCTCGTACGTAACCGACTCCCGAACCCATTTTTCTGAATTTCGTGGACCAAAATCATTTTTTTAATAAAATCAAATCGTTTATTAAAAACAACTACTTTTCCAGGTGACCCAATCACACCTCATAAAAATAGATTGGTGGCGACTCTATTTTCGTTTTTAAATAAAAGTCGACCCCGTTTAAATAAAAATGGTTTCGACAGGAAAGTTAGAATTTGTGGGCACTCGGATTGATTCTTTCATTAAATGTTTGCTCTGGTTAATAAATTGATTTACTGGACTTTTGGCTTTTGGTTGAATTTCTCCGATTTAATTTGGCTTTGGATTTCTTTGGCTTAGTTAAAATTTTTTTTCTGCATGATTTGTGTTAACCAACAATCAATGCTGGGTTTTCAAAATTATAAAATTTTCCGCCTTACGAAAGTTAATAACGTAAATTTTAAAATATGCTCAATAGGTTAAATAAATTGTTTTCGCTGCAAAAATTTTAGTGAAAATTACAAGTTTTACAAGGCAAATGATTTTAGCATTTTGATTGTATAAGGCTGGTTTTTTTTTAAGTTAATAATTAATATGTTCACATTTACGTTTTGATAATTTACAGATTTTTCTATTGAGGAATCATGACGAACTTACATAAATTTTGGTTTTCAATTTCGTAACAAAACACATTTAGAAAAACAAAATTTTCTACGTACTGATGTAACCTTCCAGATTTGACTATAGCGTCTAGGCTGGATTTGGGGTTGTTGCAGATTTGTTGAAAGTTAATTGCTAATATTATTAGTTTACTGTGAAATTTTCATCAAATCGCAACCATAAAACCTACATTAAACACTAGAAAGTTAACATTGTTAACTTTAGATACCAAGATGTATAACTTTTATCAAATATAAATATCTCATTAAACAAGAAAATAATACAAGTACTACATTTAAAAAATATCAAATTCAAATATCAAATGAATTATTAAGCAATTTTAGATTTATCTCACTCTCTTTCTTTCTTTCTTTCTTTTTTAATTTTGAAGGATCATTTTTTTAATTGTTTCTTATTGTTTCATATTTGCATGCTACATGTCAGGGTAAATCATCTTTGGTAAGGCAAACTTTTGTTCTGAAAATTAACTTTAAACAATACTGCAGGAAAAGAAAAATTGGATGTCACTAAAAAATCCAGTGGTTTTTGGGACTACTTAAAATCATCTTTAGAAACTTTAAAATCATCCTCAAAGGATTTAGGAAGCCTAACAATGATGTGTTTAAACTTGAAAATAGAAATATGAAAAAAAATAAAAAATTCTTTTTTATTAACTATATGTAATAAAAATGATTAAATACTAATTGAATTGATTTATTATTAGTTAATATACTAAAATAAATATGATTATAAAAGAAATTGAATAAGAAAAGAGATAAAGTACCAATTTGGCATTGGTGGGATACACTTTTAAACCAATCGTGAAAAGTCAGTGAAGAACTGAAGTGTAACCCCAAAACTAATATATTTTATTATAATATATATAGAAACTTCAATATAAATATATTTATTATTTATTATTTTTAAATTAAATTAAATTTGAGTACAATTTTCAAATTTGTTCATGTCATAATCTTACTTAACTCGGCTCATAAATACATTTATTTACGGAAAAAGACTAAAAACTGAAAAGTCTGTCAATAATAGCTTAAGTGAAATTAATATTTCAACGAGCCGTACGTCTAAAAATTGAATGTGTAATAGCAAATTTATTGTCCACGTGGTATTGTTTTTGAAACAGTTTATTAATGAAAAGGATGAAAGAAAATTATGTGATCCTAAATGTAATTGAATTAAATGTCATCAAGAAATGTACAAGTTTTGTGCCCACCCAGAGATGTACAATTGTGGAAAAGTTAGATTAAAATAGAATAAATCGAATGGTTAGATAATTATTTTATACTGTAATTAAAATTTTAAATTTAAATGATTAAAATATAAATATACTTATAATTGAGTGATTATTTATATATTTTCACTAATTTTCATTAAGAAAAAAAGTAGAGAGGAGATTGTTAGCGGTGCCAACGGTCGGGTGAGTTGAAGATGG
This sequence comes from Gossypium turneri, assembly GCA_008044935.1. Taxonomy (NCBI): domain Eukaryota; kingdom Viridiplantae; phylum Streptophyta; class Magnoliopsida; order Malvales; family Malvaceae; genus Gossypium; species Gossypium turneri. The sequence goes on from CP032575.1 coordinate 9,140,606, forward strand.
TGATGTGTCATGCATGATGGTGTGTATTGCTAAGAGTGAGAGATGGTGTGTATTGCTAAGAGTGAGAGAGGGTCCAATTATTTTTTGATAGGATTTGTTGAATTTTTTAAATTTAGCATTAAATTGATAGAATAAATAAACTTTGAATATTTAAATTTGTTATTAGGTCAATTAAAAAGTCCAAATCAACTTTTTGTCCCTCAACTAGTGACAACTAATAAAAGAGTGTTAGGTTTAAAAAATTATGTAATTAATTCGAAAAAATTAATAGTCGAAGGTTGTACATAATTAAATTTACTTTACCTTAACTAAAAATTATCATTCCATTATTCATCTCCCTTAAAAAAACATTAAAAATGGAGAAAATAAATATTAATTGTAGGGATCATTTTCCTCTTGAAAATAAAAATTCAAAAACAAAATTAGATTGAGGAATTCTTAAAAAATATGAAAATTTTGGTCTTTGCAAAAACATAATATTTTATTAAAGAAAAGTCATCGCTGATCATTTTTGTTAAGTGTGATCATCTTTTATAAAGAGATTTTAAAAATCTTTTAAAAAGACAAATTTGATGTATGCGTTGAATTCTAAAAAAAAAAGGTTTAAGAATCGATTACACATAAGGAAAGTTAAAACACCTCTATGGCACTCAAAATTGATACATTGTTAATTACGCAATTGCTAAAAAATTTCAGAATTTGAAAAAGAGAGAGCTAATATTAATCCCTTGAATAAAACACTTATTTTTCGAATGAATTAAAATTTCATAGTATAATAATTTTTAGTATCTCCTCGTATCATGAAAATATTAAAAATATTAAAAAAGAAAAAAGGACATCTTCGAATGAATTTGATCATTAACTTCGCCGCTAGGTGGGGTAGGAATAAGGATGACAGTACAACAATTGTTGGAGAGTAGTACCAACGACCACGCTAATTGGAAGAATCCACCCAAAGTAAAGCAAGGACTCTTTCATAGAAAAGTCGGTCTATGTTAAAATATCATGTAACTCCAAACACCCGTCTTAAATGCAATGTGATCCATAAATGTTTAAGCTTTTATCCCCAGATCACTCACAAATAGTGGTGACTAATTATGGGAAACGCTCTCAATAACTAAACTATAACCCTAAAGATATGTTTGTGTTAAAATTGAAATATTTGTCTCATTCAAAAAATCTCATGTTAGAAAATTGGTGAGAAAATTCTACACCCATTGTCAAGTAATTTCATAGTGGTTGAGAAATAAATAGTGAATCTTTAATTTTCTTTCATGATAGAAAATGACATTAAAAAATTCAGCAAAGAAGAAAAGCACAGAAAATTATAAATAAAATGGCTAGTCCATATTCATAAATTTTATATTTTACTGAAGTGCAATTTTAAAATTTCATAAAATTTAAAGTTTTCCCACATTTTTGAAAGCAAATATTGAAAAAAGAACACAAATGCAAATTCATATAGTCGTTCTTTTCTATTATTTCATTTTTTCAATGATGAAACGTTTAAAATGATTCAGGTCATAATTTTACATGATCCTCTCCATAAATACTTTTACCTGGGAAAAAATAAAGTCTAATCATGAAAAAACCCATCAATATGTATATGCTTTTTTTTTCTTTTTTCTTATTTTACTTATAAATATATGACATCCTAAAAATGGGGTTAAAAGAAATAGGGATAAAATTTAAAATTTTTTTTCTTTAGAGATAGTTGAGCATTGATTTTGAAAAATGCTTTTAAAAAGTGTCAGAGAAAAGTGCATTTGAGAAGTTTAGTTTAAGATTTAAGTGTTTAGTATTAATATCAAAAAGGCTTTTGAGAAATAAAACGTCAATTTTAGACATGATATTATAAAGTAACAAATATGCATTTAAATAATTTTAAAATTAATTAATATTATGATATTTTAGTAAGAATATAAAAAATAATTTATTATAGTTTGTTGTTAATATTTTAATATATGAAATATAAATTTTAAATGTTTTTAAGCAACAAGTATTAATTATTTATAAAATTTAACTAGAATATATAAACTATATTTTAAATATTTAAATAAAACCATTAAATATTTGTAATTAAATATTAACACATTTGTATATTTTCTTTTAAAATGTGTTCTTGGAGGGATGGAATAGTAATTAAGCACTCCAAAGTGCTTTTGGGGAAGAAAAACTGAAAATTTTAATTTCTCCATTTGGCCAAAAGTGCTTTTGAAAAGCCAAAAATCTTAGCCAAAAGTTACTTGTTCAGAACAAATTTTCTCTCAAAAGTGTTTTTTAAGCCAAAAGTGCTTCTTCACAGTAATGCTAAACAAGCCTGTAGTATGCCTTGAAATTTATTTGTGTTAAAAGATAGTAAGAATGAGCCTGTTGGTTTAGTGGTAAGGCCTTAGTCTACCTATAGGTCTCAAGTTCGTAATTCCTTGTGTGTATTCAACCAATATATTTTTCTGTTTTTATCCCACAAAAGTGTCAAATTTTCAAATTAGCCCAACCTAATTTTTTTTCAATTTAGTCCTTATTTTAAAATTTGTCCTAATTTTACATGAATTAGGAAAACTTATTTCAATTAAGGAAAAATATGTTTTATAAATAATCAATTTTATGCAAACCCCAGAATTTTATCTAGCAAACTTTTAAGAAAAGCACCCTCAAGCTCTTTTCTCTTCAAATCAACTCTCAAAGTAAAATGAGTCAAAGTTTTCAAAATCAATCCTTCTTCAAGTAGATCATCAATCTCCTCTCAAAAATTAAGGTTTTGTGTTTTCAAATCAAGTGTGGGGTCTAAACTTAAGTCATTATATGTAATTAATTGTCACAATCCGAAAACCAGGTCAGTGAAACCAAGAGGGGTTATGTTCGGCTTTTGAATTAAGGTTGTGAAAATTATGTTAAGTGATTTAATTTGGTTCAATGGTTAAGTGTTGTGCTTGTGTGTGTGAGGTTTTAGGTTCGAATTTTTTCCTTGAGTGAGGGAAGTGGGTAGTTTTTTTTTTTTAAATTTCCCATAAATTCTCATAAAATCCCTCACACTTTCTATCGTCTCTCTTTTCCATTTTTTCCCATCTTTTGATTTGGTTATTCTCTCTTTTCTCCTTTTTTGGCTACCCAAAATGTTGATATCAGTCTTTGCTAATCTATTTTCATTTCTCTATCATTGATTTTCTGACGAGTAAGTCTTGCAAGGGTGTTCTTTAGAGGTAAGATTAACTAGTTCGTTTCCACTTGTTGATTGGGGGTATAGTAGTTTGTATTATTCGATTATTAATTATTTTAGTTTCTGATAGGAGAAGAGGGTGGTGCGTATGACATCTTTCTAACAACTTAGGCACTATTTTAGGCTACTATTTCTGTTAAGTGATTGAACGTCGGAAGGCTAGTTTCCATTTTATTAAGATTTAGCGGTTGTGGCCGAGTTGGTTTTTGGAATTAGTGTTTCATTATTGAAATTGATCGTTTAAGTGCTCGTTTTAGGTTCTGGAATTTTAGTGGTTGGATTCACATCGAAAAATGATCAGGTGTGTAATGAAAAACCTGATAAACAGAAAATGACGCAATGCTGAAAAACTCACTGTCAACGTCACATGGCCGTATGGATCACACGGTCAAAGCTATTTGGGTCGTGTGGGCCACATAGGCATGTGGGCCCCTTTTTTGGAGAATTGTCACCTAGGGCCATTTTGATATTTGGTTTGTAATTAGACTCTTTGTAAGGTCCATACTGCTTAATAAGACTCGAAAATAAGTTATTTGTTAATATGCTTTTGATGTGATGTGTCTAAGGTATGAGAATTATATATGTATGATCTGTGTTCTGTCAATTATGATGACATGTTTCCATTTTGCTATGTGTGTATAAGCATATGATGTCAGTATATGTTGTATTATATATCTCTGAATTTACTATATGACCATGCATGTGATGTTATGGCAAATCTGATTTGCTTATGTTGAATTTGTGATACATCTATTCCGCAAATGCCATGCCTTCTAATCTCTATTATTGTACGACTGCATGCCTTACCTACTTTTCATTCTGATTCTGTATATGCATGCCATGTCACATTGTAACAACCCAAACCCGACCTAGACGTTATAACAAGATCATGATGTGTTACGTAATTTGATTGAAAATTTTAGTTTTCATAAATCTTGACAATAGTCATAAACTCTTAAAAAATTGGATTATTCAAAAATATATCTTATCCAAAATTTATTATTGAAAATGTTGTTTGATTACATTTTCTAAAAACTTATAATTTTCCAGTGAAGACTCCTTAAAAAGTGATTTTGGAAAACATCGTTTGTTGTTTGAAAACCATTAATTTTGCAGAAAAGTGAACTTTGTCGATTAAACATTTAAACGATATTAAGCAAAATATGAAAGTAAAGTTCTAAACCCAAACAGTCCAAAATGTCTAGAGAGTCCAAAATTTACATAACTCTAAAACCCAAATTTAAATAAGTCAAATTTTAAAAAATAATGATTAACCGAGTTCCTGAATGCACCGATCCGCCTAAGCCTAAGGGTTACCTGAAAATAACAATCAAACAAAAATTGAGTTTTTGAAACTTAATGTGCAACAAATAGCTCAAACAGATAATTAATATTAGACAGATTTAACAGTACAGAGTCTTAACAAAGCAATACAAATACAAATATATTTCCTACCCACATCTGCTACACACCATCTTTGATCATCCCAACACACCATATGGAGTATGAAACACCCATCCAACCCTACACACCACTTAGTGTCATCAAGACACTTATAGAATATTTGCAACCTTGTTGCTAGTATAATGGGTGAGTATCGCCATTCACAAAAACACTTCCTACACATAGTATAGCCATCTCGAAAGTAGACATAATCAAAGCAGAATCCTTACATGCTACAGTTTTATATGCATGGCATAACAAATACAAATCACATACATAACAATTTTTTAGTCTACTTATCACATGACATCTCAAAAATACTTACAAATAACAGAATTTACACTGTCAAATGACCATATTTCATATTTTACGATACATTTAATCACATATCGACCCTATGGAAGGCTCACGGTCAATCAGGGTGACAAGTTTAGCCCTAGGGAAAATCCTAAATTTTGGGCCCACACAGCCCAACTGGCTAGCCTGTGTGTCCCACACGGCCCCACACGACCCAAATAGCCCAGACCGTGTGTCCCATATGGTCTAGCACACGGTCTGTCACATGGTTGTGTGTCACACATGGCCTACCATATGACTTGGCACACGGCCGTGTGGTATCGGCTGGGCAATTTTTTGACTTTCACAGTTTGCTATTTTTCGTGTTTTTTGTTACACACCTGGTGAAAAACCAACTTAGAATCAACAATCACGTAATACAATACTTAAATCGATAAATTACATGAATTATTAGCTAAAATCTAATCAACCCAAATCGATCAATTGAAGAATTCGACACTAACCAACTATTTCGGCAACTTACAACCTAAAAATAGCATTAATCACTTACCCTCATGTGACGACAGCACCCTAACAACCCTCAATTCATTGGTGGATAACCCGGTTTGCAACCTTCACCTAGAGAATCCCACACGATTAACAATGGAAATCGAAGCAAACAGAACTAGTAAAATCCCAACATAGCCAAAGATAACAACATAAAAATTCAATCATAGAATGAATAAAATTGACAGTACTTAAACCAGATTTGAGTTGCAAATGATTCAATTAAGCATTCACTATAGAAATTTGGTAACCCAAGAGACCAAGATCAAGAAAGCAAAGAAGTTTACAGAGGAAAAAAGAAAAAAAACAAAAGAATTTTTTTTAGCTTAGTAAGTAAGCATATGACAAATAAATAAATTTCTCACATGATTTCATAGTAACATAATTTTAATCACACATAAATTTCATTGTTTGTTCAATTTCCAGCAATCTATTTTTCTACATCATGGTCACTAATTTATTTTTATCTGGAGCTACAGGGCTCAAAATTAATTTCTGTAAATTTTTCTTGAAACTAGACTTGAATACCTTTCTACCATAAAATTTTTAGAATTTTTGGTTTAGCCAATTAATACAGTTTATTCTTTAAACTTCCCCTATTTCACTGCTCGATTGCTCTGACCTCTCTTTATTGAAATTTACTTAACTCTTTGTACAGAATTCAAACGATGTTCTTGTTTATTTCTTTTGAAAATAGACTCATTTATAAATTCAAGCATGTAAACTACAAGCCATAATTATTTTTTTACAATTTTTGGTGATTTTCTAAAGTTGGAATAGGGGATTTCGAAATCAATTCAACCCTATCTCACTAAAATTCAAATATTTCAAAATATATAACTCTTTTGCTTGATATATTTCTTTCATGTGAAAATTGACTCATTAAACTTCAATTTCATATATTTTTCAGCCTCTAATTCAATTTCCACTATTTATGGTGATTTTTCAAAGTTGCTAAACTGCTTTTGTTCAAAACTGTTTCACTTCTAAATTTACTCTTTTGTAGTTTTGATATTTCATACCATCTTACACATAGGTCGATTAAGTATCAAACCTAATATTCCTCACATAATCTTGTCCATTTCATATGTTTATTCGCTTTTCCAATTTCCCTGTTGAACACTCGGAATATCATCCGTTACTCGGTGGATTCAGTACTTAGCAACCACCTTAAATTCAATGATACGGGGAATATTCAGCACATAGCAACCCCTTTCACAATCAAAGATACGGTGGAACCAGCACTTAGCAACCACCTTTATATTTAATAATACAGGGAATCAGCACATAGCAACCCCTAGCAACCCCTTTCACAATCAAAGATACGATGGAATCAGCACTTAGCAACCACCTTTATATTCAATAATACGGGGAATCAGCACATAGCAACCCCTTTCACAATCAAAAATACGGTGGAATCAGCACATAGCAACCACCTCTAGAGTCAATAATTTGGGGAATCAGCACTTAGCAACCCCTCGGAGAATCTGCACTTAGCGACCCCTTTTTATTCCCCGTATTCCTTATTATTCTGAGTGTTAAATTGGAAACCTTGTTTTTCAACATTTTACCACCTTTCTCAAACTTAACCAACTTCTTATGTTCTACATCAAATATTTATTCTATATTCATTAAAATCTCAAAAATATATTGAATAACATTAAAATAATACATTAATTCACAAGCATACTTACCTCGGTGTAAAATATTGTAATTTTGCAATTTACTACAGGATCTTTTCTTTTCCCGATTGAGGTTGTCTTCTCGTCTTTCTTGATCTATAATAGAAAATTTAGCTTATTTAATATTCACATTTATTAAAACGGTCCTCAACTCAAATTTTGCAAAAATATGATTTTGTCCCTAAACTTTTACATATTTACATTTTTGCCCCAAAGCTCGAAAATTAAATTTCACTCCTTATTCTTATGTTTTACAACATGCTGAATACTTTTTCCTTCTATGGCAACATAAAGTTCTCACTCTAACATGTACTTTTAAACATTAAATATTTTTACCGATTATGTCAATTTACCCGTTTTCACCCAAAATCGCTCAGCAAAAATTGTTTAACATAACTTCTAGCTTCATATTCTACCATAAAACATCAAAATAAACACATTTCACCTATGGGTATTTTTCCAAATATAAACCCTAACATGAATTAATGGTAGAATAAGCTAAACCGAGCTACAAGGATCTCAAAAATGCGAAGAACATTAAAAACGGGGCTATAATACACTTGCTATGAGCTTGAGAAAGTGAAGAAACCCTAGCTATGGCTTACTTCAAATTTCGGCAGCAAGTTATGAAGATGGACACCATTTTTCCATCTTTTTCCCATTTTAATTCTATTTATTACCAAATGACTAAAATGCCCTTACTTAAAAAAATCTATTTCACTAATTCTATGCCCATTTTTGTCCATCAATTAACTAATGGTCTAATTACCATAGAAGGACCTCCACTTTAAAATTTCATAACAATTAGACACCTCTAACATGTAGAACTCAACTTTTTCACTTTTTACAGTTTAGTCCTTTTGACTAAATTGAGTGCCCAAATGTCAAAATTTTCGAACGAAATTTTCATGAAATTTTTTCGTGAAATTGTAGACCATAAAAATATAATGATAATAATATTTTCCCTCGTCGAATTTGTCGTCCCGAAACCACTGTTTCGACTAGGCCCAGAATCGGGATATTACACCTCCTATATGTGCGAGCCTGTGTGCGAACACTACATGTGAACCCTAGGTTATGACATGCGAGCTTGTTACACGCAAACCCTAGGATTATGTTATGCGGACCCTATGGATTGTAATATGTGAACCTTGTATGTGCCATAAGCGAGACATGATATGTGAACCCTGTATGCATCATATGCGAACCATGTTATCCAAACCCTATGAATTGTTGTACTGTGCAAACACTATATGTTGTATTGTGAAAACACTATATGTATTGATATGCGAACCCTAGATGTTAGATATGCAAACCCTATATGTTTATTACATAAACACTTAAGGGAATATTACGCTAACATTGTATACATGCAAACCCTTATGCTAATTATGCGAACCCTAGATAATTAATATGCGAACCCTGTATGTTATACGAACCTTAGGGACATGTGAGCCTACATGCTGTGTGAACCCTAGGTACATGTGAGCCTATATGCAAACCGGTACATGTGCTAGATAACTAGGCCTGTTAAATCACATAAAAATCTTGTACATGTGACACTTTATTTTTTTAACTCGCACAAATTTTATGTGTATATATGAACCAGTTATGTATGTGCTAGCCGAGTAAGCATGTTAAGCAATCTAATATAAATATATTGTTACAAGTTCTTGTAGCATGAAAAGATTGTATATGTGAAATTGATATGAATGCATGAATACATGCCATTAAATGTTAGTATGAGATATTGAATATGCATGATAAGTATAACATCGATTGATGATAAAAAAAAAAAACATAAGCATGCTAAGAATATGTGCATAATTACATGAAATTGGGTATGGAGGACAAAAGAGTTCCGTAGGAGACAGTGCCAAATTAAGTCTACACTGAAAGTCAATACTGCACGACGTAGGTGTTAATGTCATCAAAAGCGGATAATTTGGGATGGTAGGCTAAAATATACCAAACCGAGACAATCGAGATGATATTTTATTGTAGTAAAAAGCCATCTAAATCAGATAGGATGGGATAATAGTTTAAAACACCATCAAAATCGAACCAAACCCGGGTGGTAAGTTATTGTAGAAAAAGACATCGTCACGAATGTTAAGTGAACAACCATTGTCATCGAAAATCAACCCCGGGATGATCAGCTATTGAAGTGGGTTTTTGGAGTGTCGAGAAATGCTCGAGGGCATTTAAGATGGACGTGTGAGAAATTAAAACATTAATGGCATTGCATCATGAATATAAACTATACATGTATTGATATACTGAATGTTCTTTACATTATGTTTAATATGCTATTATTCTATGAATTAAATACTTCACAGTTTGAATAATTATATATAATGGTTTACAATTAGTCTCACAATGAATTGTTGTAAGCTTATTCCCCCTTTTCCTTACCTCTCAGATAGTGCAAAGATCTAGGACTCAGAAAGCCATCGGAGGAGCCTCGGATTAGCAGCTTTTTTCTGCTTTTCTTTAAAAGTTTCATTAAATATTTCCTTAATCATTTCATTTTGGGGATTGTATAGTTTATTTATTTTAAGCATGACATTTTGGTTATTACTATGATATTTGTATACCTTTCGGTTTAGAAAACCATTACCTTAAAAGTTTTTCGTTGCTTTATAAATACTTAAAATTTTTTGATAAAAACTCTAAATTACCAGGTAAAGTCGGTTTAAATTAATGAGTAATGTTTTCTAAAAAAAAAGTCATTTCCTTACAAATCAACTCAAGTAAAAAGAATGACTTTATAGGATAACGTCGGTGATCGAATGTAATGCCTTTGACTTAGCTGAAACTCCTAGGCCGGGTCGGGGTGTTACAAAATTATTTTTAATTATTTAAAATTTAATATAATTTAACTATCGATAACCCCTCCCCAACCCTTAAATTAGAAAATAAAATACATTTGAGCACAATTGGACCCATGTCCTTTTGCATTGACAATAATACCAATCCTAACTCAACTAAAACTCAGGCAGCCATATATTTTAAATTTTAAATATAATACATGTGTATCAAGAATAAATCTAGTATATATGTATATATATATATATATATAGCGTACACGGGTGCACGGTAAATTTTGTTAATTTAAGGTTTGGCATGGATTACTAGTTTGATACTAGACATGTGTTTTTTTAATGATACTTTTCATGTCTATTTTACGGTTCATGTCCGGAGATTGCGATTATTCCTTCCAATAATGTCATCTCAAAAGTTCGAATCTCATTCTCCCATTAAGAGTGCAATGCGCCTTGTCACTGCACTAAACACTTGTTAGTTTTTTTTTTATCGAATGATAATAGACATATTTATGATTATAGTACGATAATGGGTTTATAATATTTATCTCTTTTCAGTTTTTTTAAATTATAATACTATAGTCACGGAAAACAAATAATAATAACAACAAATAAATCAAGTATATTGATGTAAAGCTTAGTTAAAAAAAACTATTAAAAAATCACATAAGGTCAAATTTGAAATAAAGTCAATATTTATGGTTAAAAAAATATCATTTGTTGTTTAATGGAGTTAATATTTTTAAAGCTTTATGGTTTAATAAATGAAATATTTCTTCTGAAATCGAACTGCACTTGAAAAATATTTTTTCTTGATTTTTTAGAGAAAAATATTTTATTGATTTTTTAGGGTTAGAAATTTTTAACCAGTTTTAAATATTTTATAAAGTATTTAATTTTTAAAAAATGTTTTAGACAATTTTAAATTTCATATATATTTTTATTTTTTAAATAATGTTTTTAATAGTATTAAATTTTGTTTTTAAAATTTTTAATAGTATTTATAAAAAAAATTAAGATACATATAAATATTAAAAAATCAAATGACTAATTAACTAATATTTAATTTAGTGTTTAAAAGGATTTTTTTGTAGTATTTGTTTATTTTTAAAATTAAATATAAATATTAAAGCTTTTTAATAAAAAATTATATAAAATTTAAAACTTTTTAATAAAATTTTTAAACATTGTCATATAATTTTTTTTGAATTATGAAATTTTATACAATCTAATATTTCAATTTGATATTTTCTAAGTACTATTGATTTTTTTAATTAACTAATTAAAGAATATTTATTTTTTAAAAATTTTATTTATACGTACTCTATTCTCTTTCCCTTTTAACTTTTTAGCAATATTTTAAAAAAATAAAATTCTGTATAATTTAATTATATATTTATAAAAATAGTTTTAAATTTTAGGGAATTTTTTAAAGGATAAATTATTTTTATTGAGAATTTTAATGGTATTCTATAATTTAATTTTATTAGAACAAAACAAATTTAATGGATAATTAAAAACTAAAAAATATAAAAAAAGAAAATGAGAGAGAGTGACTTGTTGTAAATTTAGTACTATATGTAACTTGTTATATTATATATATGATATACGATATACGAGTCAGGTTTTAATTTGATTTGATGAAAATTCATAGTTAACTAATAATATTAGCAATTAATGTTCATTAAATCAACTCTAAAATTTAGATCAAACACTAATAAGCTAACATTATTACCTTTAAGTACCAACATATGTAACTTTTTTACCAAATACATGTATCACATTGAACAAAAACAAAAAATACAACATTATAAAAAAAAGTGTGAAACTCATATACAGATTAATATATTTACCCTTACCCAATTAAGTCCAATGTAGTTTTAATTGAAAATTATAAATATTATTATGTGTCTAAAATATGTTGTTAGTCCCTATATTTCCATAAAATTTCAGATTTAGTCAATATACTTTAAAAGTTATAAATTCAATCCCTTACAATTTTCAATTTAAAAATTTTAGTTCCATCATTATTATTATTGGTAGTTTTTTGTCAAAATTTGTTAACGTAACATGTTTATTACTTGTCAATCATATACCACGTCATATAAGGGAAACCTAATTAATATGTCAAGTTGACAAATTTTGACAAAATAATAGTAACAATGTTAATGATAGGACTAAGATTTTTAAATAAAGATGGTAGGGCTTAATTTTTAACTTTTTAAGTACAATGACCAAATTTCAAATTTTATGAAAGTATAAGCACTAATAGCATATTTTAACCTTATTCTATTTTAAAAGTTTTAAAAAAATTTAGGTCAAAATATGTTGTTAATGCTTGTACTTGGACAACATTTAAAATTTAATCATTGTACTTGAAAGGTTAAAAAATAACTCCTCTTACTTTTCTTATTTAAATAATTCGGTCCTACCATTAACACTATTAGTATTTTCTGCCAAAATCTATCAACTTGGTCTATATGTTGATTAGGCTGTCTTCATATGACGTTGCATACGATAGAAAATAAACATGTTAAGTTAACAAATTTTAATGGAATTACCAACAATGATAATGATTGGACTAAAATTTTTAAATTGAAAAATTAGGAGGATTGGATTTTTAAGCTTTTAAAGTACATGGACTAAATCTGAAATTATGAAAAGTACGGGGATGAATAGCATATTTTAACCAGTTTATTATTGTAAAAAAAATAAAAGAATATATAGTAATTAAAAAATTATATTTTATTAATTTTTTCTTATGGATTATGTGGAGTAACGTGAAGAAAATTTAAGAGAAATTATATTTTCTTTGTATGTGAAGAAGACTTGATACCAATCAAAAAGTAAAATCTGGATTACTGATGTAAACCCCAACAACCAACCCCCCCCCTCCCGGCCCCCCGCCGAGTGAATTTACTGTGGAAGAAGTATGCGAGGGTTGAAACATATTAAAGCATGCTCTCTGGGCTATTTTATCATTTCAACTTCCCTTTTCCTACTTTTTTATTTTCTTGCCTTACTTCGTCTTCCAATCATGAACTACAACACTTGCTTTCATCTTCGTTTAGCTTTATTCATATCATGTTCCGTACTTTGCTTGGCTATGACATCCAGGAATCTCAACTCTGATCAGTTTGCGCTTCTCGAGTTTAAGGATCGCCTTGCCGATCCTCAAAATGTCTTGGCAAACAATTGGACGGCCTCTACCTCTGTTTGCAGGTGGATTGGTGTTTCTTGTGGCATCATCCATGAAAGAGTTATAGCTTTGAATCTAACAAGCATGAATCTTAGGGGTACTATCCCTCCATACCTTGGAAATCTTTCATTTCTACTCTCTCTCGACTTGAGTCGCAACAATTTCTATGGCCTGCTACCTAAAGAATTGGGTCAATTGCATCGTTTGAAGATCTTACGATTAAGCTTTAACAGTCTTAATGGGGAAATTCCATCATGGCTTGGGAACTTACACAGAGTTCAAAGGTTGCAAATGACAAATAATACTTTTACAGGCAGAATCCCTCAAACACTTGTCAACATGTCCAATCTAGAGATCTTGAACTTGCGATTCAATCAATTATCTGGCCAAGTTCCATCTTCCATCTTCAAGATTTCTTCCCTAAAGATAATTAATCTCTTCAGCAATAGTCTATCAGGTAGTTTGCCTAATGATATGTGTCAACATTTTCCCAAGCTTGAAGAGCTTTACTTGAGTCGGAATGAATTATCTGGAAACATTCCATCAAGTATAGGCAAATGCAACAACCTTCAAATTTTGGCGTTGTCCAGTAATCAATTTATGGGGATCATTCCAAAAAGTATTGGAAATCTGACACGACTCAAAGAATTATATTTGGGGGTGAATAACCTAGAAGGTATGCATTTTCCTTGATGCATTTAACTTAAACACATTTTGCCCCTTTGTTATTAAATTAAAAAAAGATTTGTAATATAAATACAAAAAAAAAACATTTCTTTCAAGGAAAAATACTTAATTAGCTGAACTAATATACTTAAATATGATTAGAATCTAACAAATCCATATTATTTCATAACGAAAAAAAAAAGCCTCCTTGATTTACACTTACAAAATAGTTAGCTTTAACACCTTGATATTTCAACTATGTTAATTTACAGGTCAAATTCCGGAGGAAATTGGTAATCTTCTTAGTTTGGAAATGCTTAATATTCAAACAATTAAAGGTCTTACAGGTCCGATTCCTTCTTCCATCTTCAACATTTCTTCTCTGAAAGCTATTGGTCTCTCCGAAAATAGCCTATCAGATAGTTTGCCTAATGATATGTGTCAACACCTTCCCAAGCTTGAAGGGCTTTACTTGAGTTCGAATGAATTATCTGGTAACATTCCATCAAGTATAGGCAAATGCAACAACCTCAGAATTTTGTCAAATTTACGGGGATCATTCCAAGAAGTATCGGGAATTTGACACAACTTGAAGAATTATATTTGGCGTTAAATAACCTGGAAGGAATTAAAATTCCCTGGTTTCTTTAATTTAAAATATTTTTTTATAAAAAAAGTTTAATTTCGTTAAAATATTTTATTTAAGAGAAAATGAATATATGAATTTTAAAGAATTATTAACACCGTTAAATCTTTTTACAGAATTCATATCCATTATAATTTCTTTTGGTTATATTGTATTTGAAACAAACATCTTAACCCTTAACATGTAATTTATTAATTTAATGATTTATTCTTAAAAAAAATGATAATGTGAATTTTAATGAATTGTCAACACTATTAAAATTATTTATTAAATCCAGATCCATTATAAAAAAATTTTATTATATTGATATCAATTTTATTTTATTTTTCAAAATGTTACATTAACACAAATATTTTAAACGTGTTAACAAATAGACCAAAATTTTTAATTGGAGCTTATAGAATATATAGCTTGGATTTTAAACTTCACTCTTAATCTTTATATCGTATTTCCACATTAGGGGTTTTCCTTTCTCTTTTTTGGCATTTTAATTTACTTGATTTAACTAAGCAGAAAGCTCGAAACCATTTTCTAATTGATCTTATCAATTCCACAGCTCACCCTCTCCATGGTTTGTTGATTCTTTTTAAGTTTTTCTGATTTTTTGTCCTATTTTCATTTTTATATATATAAATTTTTGGTATTCTCTATGTCTATTTTACTGTTTATGTATGTTTTACTTTCCTATTTTATAATTTTTAAAAACATTTTCTACATTTTTTTAAAAAAATCTGAATTTTTAATTTTTTAATTTTTCATAATAATATTTTTGTACCATTTTATTAACGCTTCCAACTTTAAATATCAAATTGGTACAAATAATTTTTTTAGGTACCAAAATAATAATCAAATACAACTTTAAGGGCTAAACCAACATCTAACCTTTAGAACAATATTGTATTTGAAATAATTTTATTGATGTTATATTATTTTGATTTCTTAGACTTGGATTGATGCAAGTTTACCATTAAACCGAATACTCATACAGAATGATTTAAAATTTTTGTTTTCCAAATCATAATTAATTATTATTCATAATTTTTGTTTTCCAAATCATACAGAATTTATATATTATAACATGCAATTTTTACAAGTAACTTACAAGCATGGAATGGTTTAATTTTTTTTTTTTTTATACAAATCACAATGGACTAATTACTACTCAAAAATTCTTATTATATGCCATTGTTCAAATTGATTTGATCACATTTTTCCATGCCAAAATTTTATTTTTATTTGATATAAAGTTTTACAGTTTTTTATTTTAAAGATGTATTTTAGTGTATTATATATTTTGTGAATTTGGTATTCAATGAATATGTATACTAAAAGATGTAATTTTACAGGTAATTTACCATCCATGACCAATGCTCTAAAGCTTGAGTATCTGATATTGAGGGGAAATAAACTTAGCGGAAACATTCCCAACTCAATCTCCAATGTTTCCATGCTTAAGTTTCTGGACTTGGTAGATAACTTATTCTCTGGCCCAATCCCTAAAACGCTTGGCAACTTAAGACACCTTGAAGTGCTCCAAATCATAAATAATAATTTGATCACAGGATCTGCTACTGATCATGAGTGGAGCTTTCTTTCTTCTTTGGCAAATTGCAGGCATTTGAGAAAAATAGTTGTTTCAGGAAATCCACTGAGTGGCGTTCTTCCTACTTATATTGGGAACCTTTCGACATCCTTGCAACGTTTTTATGCTGACCATTGTGAGCTTGAAGGTAATATCCCAATGCAAATAGGTAACTTAAGCAACATGTTGGTTTTAGAACTTGGATATAATAAGTTAAGTGGATTTATTCCAACATCAATAGGAGGACTGCGAAATCTCCAAGGTCTGGGTCTTTTCTCTAATAAATTAGAAGGGCCTATCTCAGAAAGCCTTTGTGATTTGGAAAGACTATACAACTTGTTTTTAGGGTTGAATAAGTTGTATGGATCCATACCCTCTTGTTTTGGTAATATTACTTCTTTGAGATATCTTTATTTAGAATCCAACAAATTGAGTTCTGCAATACCCTCGACTCTGTGGAATCTTAAAGATATATTAGAAGTAGATTTATCATCAAATTACCTTGACAATTCACATGCTCTTGATGTCGGTGATTTGAGAAGTCTGCTGAAACTAAATTTATCAAGGAATATTCTCACGGGCGATATCTTATCTACATTTGGGGGTCTTAAAACTTTGGTTTCATTGGATTTATCAAATAATATACTACATGGTCATATCCCTGAATCGTTTGGTGGTTTGATTAGTTTGGAATTCTTGGATATATGCAATAACAATCTCTCTGGTGTCATTCCCAAGTCTTTGGAAAAGCTTTTATATCTAAAGTATTTTAATGTGTCTTTCAATAGACTTGAAGGGGAAATTCCCATCGAAGGATGTTTTTCAAACTTTTCTAGCACATCATTCATGAAGAATTATGCACTTTGTGGTCCACCTAGATTTCTAGTCCCACCTTGCAAAAACGACATCCACAAAAATTCCAAAATGACTTTATTGCATGCTTTTAGGTATGGTTTACCAACAATTGGTATTGTCATAGTACTAATAGTCTTAACTATTATGTACAGAAGATGCCAAAGTAGGGGTACAACTCTACCAATTAAGGATGATTTGTTGTCTTTGAAAACACTGAGAAGAATTTCACATTATGAACTTTCACAAGCAACTAATGGGTTTGAGGAAAGTAATATGCTTGGTTTTGGGAGTT
Organism: Gossypium turneri; assembly: GCA_008044935.1. Lineage (NCBI taxonomy): Eukaryota > Viridiplantae > Streptophyta > Magnoliopsida > Malvales > Malvaceae > Gossypium > Gossypium turneri. The sequence goes on from CP032575.1 coordinate 9,157,859, forward strand.
TTGGATGTGTATATAAAGGGAGGCTTTCAGATGGAATGGAAGTTGCAATAAAAGTTTTCAATTTGCAAATAGAGGGAGCATTTCGGAGTTTTGACATTGAATGTGATGCCATGCGTAATATAGTTCATCGTAATATTGTCAAGGTCATTACTTGCTGCTCAAGTGTTGACTTCAAAGCCTTGGTGTTTGATTACATGTCTAATGGAAATCTTGAGAAATGGTTGCATTCTAATAACTGTTTCCTTGATATCATACAAAGGGTCAACATAATGATAGATGTTGCGGCAGCAGTAGAACATCTTCACAACGAACATCCAACACCTATAATTCATTGTGACTTAAAACCAAGCAATATTCTACTGGATGAAGACATGGTTGCACATGTAGGAGATTTTGGCATTGCCAAATTGTTGGGAGAAGGTGATGTAATGAAGCAAACCATGACTCTTGCAACTATCGGGTATATGGCACCAGGTGAATTTTTTTATTTTTGTATGATTATTTTCTTGATTTGCATTTTATATTTTTGCTTCATGCGTCTGTGGATATATATTTGAATAAGCATTTTAGAAATAATTAAGGATTAATGATGCTCTAATTATACTTGAAATGCAGAATTTGGATCAACTGGAATTGTTTCTATAAAATGTGATGTATATAGTTATGGGATCATCCTTATAGAAACTTTCACAAAGAAAAAGCCAACTGATAATCTTTTTGCTGAAGAAGTGACTATAAGGCATTGGATGGAATGTTCATTGCCGAAAGGAGCAATAGAAATTGCAGATGCTGATTTATTAAGAAAAGAGGATGAGTACTTTGTTGTTAAAGCAAATTGTATTTCAGCCATCATGGAGTTGGCTCTGAATTGTTCAGCTGAGTTACCAGAAGAAAGAAAAGACATGAAAGATGTTGTGGTTGAGCTAAAGAAAATCAAACAAAGGCTGCTAAACAACCTCCAACATGTTTAACAAATATGGTGAGTAATGAGTACGCTTGTGGTTATTAATTCACTCTTAATTTTACCATTAATTTAATAATTTTAATCTATTTTAGCATTATAATCATAGATATCTAATATGTCAATATTGGTTTCCATGAAGTTTGTTTTAAAAATCGTGAAAATTAATATACTAATTTTCTTTCTTTTGCTCCCAAGTTCTAGGCTCTATTCGGAATTCAAACTTCTTTTGCAAAATAAAGATGCACGGAAACCAATAAAACGAGCAGCAGGCCTGACCATGATTTAGTTTTATGGTAGCTTTGGGGCACCAAGTTATTTTCTTTACTAGATTGGATTTTCTTAGTTTCTTACTTCATTTACAATATAATTGTGTTTCAATCTTTTGCTAAGGATTTTATTATTTGATTTTTAGTTGCTTTTCTTTAATTAATATGATATTTACTTTCATTAAAAAAAAAAATATGCATTTAAATTTCATTTATTGTGTTGACGGAACTCTCAAAGTGTTGAGGTTTTGTCTCTTGTGTAACACCCCTCGCCTGGTCCAGTCACCGGACCTGAGTTATAACTACTACCACAGTATAGCTTGTACTTTTGCTACGGCACACAAGTTGACGCAGCTCGCGTATTAACATAGTACACATGTCAATACAACTCATAGATTACATAACACACATTTTACTACTTTATAGACTAGGTTGCACTTAGACACTTTACAAGGAGCTCGCACGTAATTACTATACAAAGAGCATGTACATACACACCATAAAAAGTCAATTTGCACATAATTTTAATGAACCAGTTCACACTGATAATAAGATAAAACTTAATAAGAAGGTACGAAGTAAAAAATTTTTTAAAGGAGATCGGAATTAAATTGTATGTTTTTATGATGGTATAAATGAAATTTTATAATTTTAAGATTTTATATTTTTATAATTTTTAAAAGGTTATTTTTAAGAGTTAAAATGTAATTTTATCATATATTAATTTTAAATTTTAAATTTTTCAATTTTAGGAGGATGGGAACTTTTCAACATCTTTGACTCCGCCCATATTAATAAGGGTTGGTTGTCATGTGCTGCCCGGTAATTATACATTATATATATTATAATAATTCAAATTAATAAAATCCTAAAATAAAAAGAGAAGCTTAAAATACAAAAAGTTTAGTAGAGATAATAATAATAAAATAATCTTAAAATATTTGTTTTGCGCGTCAAGTCGAATTTTTGTGTCAAATTTATTGGACAAATCACATATCCACTTGTTTATTGACACATTGGATAATAATTGTATCTACAAAGAAAATAATCAATTAAGTGTCAAATTAATTAAAATTCTAACCAAATTTACCAAACAGCTAAAAGTATTTTAGCTTGAATAATCCAAATATTGGATATTTTAGAAAATCATTGAAATCATTTTCCTAAAATTAATTTACTCTAATTTTCCAAAATCGAATCCATTCAGTTTGGACTTGTATTCAATTCAGCGCAACAGTCTCATCCCTTCGCCAATTAATGCATCTCTAGGCCTTTTGTTGTTTTATGCCTTCTTTTTCTTTTTACACCTTTATTTCATCACTTAAATTCCAATTTTCTTTGTTTACTTGTCTGGGAAAGCAATGTCGGGAAGAACTGGGAGAAGGCAAGCAAGCAAGCCAATCAACCAATCGCGCGAACGGAAGGCAAAAATTGTTGATTCTTTTTGGGTAACCTACACTGAGGTGACCCAACTAATCAAGTTTTTTTAGGGTGAGGTGAAAATTTAAAAGGCGATATAATAATAAATTTAACCTTAAAACTTTTAGATTTTATGGCAATTTGATTACAATTTTTAAAAATAACCCTCCACATTATAAATTATCTCAATTTGATTATAACTCTATTTTCAAAAATTATAATAAATTTAAAAATATATATCAAATCTAAAAAAAAACTTGGAGAGAAAGTATGAATAAAGTCAAATATCATATTTTCATAAGATTTTCTCTTTTATTTTAAAATCTACAAAAGAGAACTTAATGAAGAAATCTATAAAAACTTGGAATTCGACTTTGTTCATACTTTTTCTCCTAGTTTTTTTTTCTTGATCTTAACTTTATTATTTATATATTTTTAAATTTATTATATATTTTAAATATTTATGTATATTTATAATTTTTTTAAACTTTTTAGAATTAGGACCAAATTAAGATAATATGTAAATGTTAAGAGTTAATTATTTTAATTTATGACTAAATTGACATAATATGTAAAATTGTATACTAAATTTGTTTTATATTAATATTTGAACTGTCATCTCACCTTTCTGTTAAATATTTAACAGAAATAGATAAAAGAAAACAAACTGGTTGGGTGGCTATTTTGAAACTGACAAAAAAAAGCCCTAAGATACTAGATCTGCTCATGGGTTGGGTCACCCAGCCCAGAGGCTCGCTTGAAAAAATAGAAGGATTTGGACAAAAATATAGGCTCGAAAAATGCACTTGGACAAAAAAATAATGTTCATCTTAAAAATGGGTCAGGCCTTGGGTAAGACATTTTTGCCTGAGCCCGGCCCGAATTCACTAAATGCCAAAAAAAATCTGCTATTTTTTTTGTTATTTTAATGATATTTGCTTATTGTTTTCTCCCTATTTTGCAACTATTTCACTATCATATAACTACTATTTTGTTGTCATTGTTTGGATATTATATAACACTTGTTTTATTATTAATTTTGTTATTATTTTAAAGATTTTTTTTGTTAAGTTGCATCTATCTTAGTATTATTTAAGTATACATATTGTTTAAAATTTATTTTCAATTTGCTCAAAAATATTTATTTTTATGTTTTTAATATTTTTGATATATTATATACATTTAAAAATTATGTAAAAATAAAATAATATAAAAAAATTAATATGGGTGGGCCGAATTGGGTCCAAATTTTAACATTTTTATCCGGACTGAATTTGAGTAAATTTTTAGGCTCATTTTCATGCCAAGTCTAAACCTAACAAACAGGCTTAAATTTTTACTTGACCTGACCCGAACCTAGCCCGCCCATTATTACCTCTATAAGATACTAAAGAAGCATAATTAAATTTACCCATTTATTTATATTTATGGTTATTGTAACTAAAGAAGCGGTTGCACTTTTCCGTGCGACTTCTACTCACGGATTGTTGACCTTTACAATGTGAACAAGAAAAACACAAAACAACCAATAGATACAAAACGTACGACTAACTTGGGTGTTATCGCAAGTTTTCGAACGATTATCGCAAGGAAAACTGTAAGAAAACCAAACACTGATTCTTCATAACTTATGAATTTCTTCCTCTGTTTTTATTCACACATTTTCTACTATAAAAGGCCGATGTGGTAGTTGACGGTAGTTTCCCACCGTCTCTACATCCAATGTAAACGACATCATTGATTTCTATGGAGGTGTTTCAGCAACAAGTAAGATGAGCCCAAGTATTTTCGAGGCGATCTATATCACGTTCTATGCTTCACTGAGTGTCGGATATTGAAGTGGAGGGATGCAACAAAGGATGCTGTAGGCATCAATTTCAAGGTGGATTTCACTGTAGAACATTTGAAGAAAATTGCTTGCGCTTACATCGGTTTAATGGAGTGTCGAAAGCTGGATAATATGGCTTTGAGGATCTGCAATTGAGTCCGAGTTGAATCCTGGGAGAGAAGAGCATACTAAGATATGTGAACGGTCCAAGGTGTTTATGGATGCTGTAGAAGAGTTTAGAAGCTTGGTCAAGCTCGGTCTAGCTCTATCAACTTTCACTTTTAATGTTTGAGGTCAATTTACCTTATTAAAATGAGCATAATTAGCAACAAAAACTCGATTGGACTTGATAGCTACTCAAATCAAAGTATTAGGGTACTCGAATCCGGTTCATTTGTTAGCTCTAGCTCAATGTTGATCTGGCCAGGTCTTTTGAACATACCAGAGCTGACAGGCTTATCGTTGAACTCTTCTGCAGCATCTATAAACACCTTGGACTGCTCGCATATCTTTGCATGCTCCTCTTTCGCAGTACTCAACTCAGCCTCTAACTTGGATATCCTCAAACCCGCACTATCCAGCTTTTGACGCTCCATTAAACCGATGTATGCACAAGCAATTTTCTTCAAATGTTCCATGGCGAAATCCACCTTGAAATTGATGCGTAAAGCATCTTTGATTGCATCCCTCCACTTCAATATCAGATCCTCGGTGACGTGCTCCAGCCGTAGATTGCTCATCTCTTTGACAGAAGCACAGAACACGATATAAACGGTCTCGGCAATACTTGGGCTCATCTTACTTGTTGCTGAAACATCACCGTAGACTTTGATAATGTTGTTCAAAATCGGATGTAGGGCTGGTGGGAAACTATATTTTCCTACTTGTATGCGCTCACCATGTAAGCCAGTGAAGTCAGAGAACTTCACTCTGCTCTCGTCATCAGCTTCAAGTTTCATAAGAATGTCAGTTATGGCTGCTTCATTATTACTGCATGTTTCAACTTCAGAACTCGTCTGATTTTTTGCCATACCGTCATTACCATCAACTACATTTACAGGAACTGTTCCCTGTAGATTTTGTATCTCATTCATCTCCAAATTGCAGAGCCGAGACAATGAATTGTGAGGGAAAACAAATCAGGATTCCAGAATTTGAATCTTTATGAGAAACTTAATATGGTTTAATCCAAGGTATCGAAATCCAAACATAAATTCCAGTTCAAGCATTAGATTTTTCAAACATGTAGAACAATTAATATGCCATACCTTGTCAACAGCTTCAGAGTTTGTTCCATGGACAGTAACAGTTTGAGGGTGAAGCTGCTTGCCGGTTGACTGGGTAATGTAACCGTCCTGTCTCTGTTGAGCTGCTGCGTGGAATTGCGCATTAGAGAGTGGCAATCCAAGTTGTGCTGTCAACTCATCGTTGAGCCGTTGAATTTCCTCTTTCAAGCGTTTAATCTCCCCAATCTGTTCATCTGCTTTTACCTACACCGCAGAATGTTAATATCAAACAAGACAAATCTAAGAAATCAATTTACATAATTTGGTCACCACTTGACCATTCTAGTTAAAATACAATCATATCAATATGATGGGTTGAAAAGGGCATTTAAAGTAAACATTTTGATTATAACTAATTCCATTAGAGGCTATATTCTAGAGAGAGAGAGAAAAACAATTGGATTATCTTATACCTTGCGCTTTTGCCTATACTTGTAATCACTTTGTCTCTTGTTTTCTTTTCTTTGAGCTGGAGTGAGTTTAGATCGAGTCCCACCTTCTGATACTGTTTGTCTTTGATATGAAGCTTTGGATGTTTCTCCTTGATTGAATTGATGGTGTTGGTCTAGCAGAGACTGATTCGTTGGTCCATAGTCTTCAGCAGAGAAGTCGAAGTTGTCCTGTACTAACCCATTGTCTCTGCCAAGCAGCTCCGGAAATTCATATACTACGCCCCAAGAATCAGTTTGGTGTGGAAGTTGTGGCTCGTTGGGTATGTTTGAGCCAAAAAATGAATTAGATCCATCTGATGAATAACCCTCCATGTTTACCCAGATGTAGAACCTTGATTTGAACGGCCAAAACAAAGTAACAATTCTAGAATTCAACCAGATTTCTGCAATAAAAAAGAAAAAAACATATACAGGAGGAACGCAAGAGATGTAATAAGAGGTGGGCAGTAAGAGTTTGAAGTCTCTGATTGTATGGAGTTAGATTATTTATTTATTGACATATTTGCTTAAGGTGGTCTCGTAGTTGAAAAACTTCAATCGCTCGACAACTCCCGACCTATTCCTACGTTTTCTTACATTCTGTATTGGTTGTTATTCGTTCACACTGTAAGTGAAGGAACAATCACGCCTGTAGAAGACGCCCGAATCTGTAAAACCTTACAATGTTTTATTTTGGGTAAACTTTCCTTATAGTCACCCAAATTTTAAGGTATTTTTGTATTGGTCACAGAAAAAATTTATTATTATTTTAGTCACTCCCATTAGATCAATTGCAATTTATAGTCATCCTACTATTAAAATACCTTTGATCACCAAATGAAATATTGGAATAATAACAAATTTAGTCTTTAGCATTCACCCATTTTGTTTATTTTGTTCTATTTTTTTTAATTCAACAAATTCAACCTTCAACATTTATACATGGTGTAAATTTGATTTTAATTCTAAAAGAAAAATTATAAATAAAAATTTTGAAATAAATAAATAAAAATTTATCAAATTTTCAAAAATATTATAAAACATTGAAAAAAAATTATAAAATTTAGCAAATTATCTCTGATAATTTAAAAAATGAGCATCTAAAGACAATTAATCACGTTGATACTGAAATAATGCCAAGCGAGAGCGCGAATAGGTTTAAGCTTACTGTTGAATCAGGATGTTACAATCAGCACCTACGATAATTTTATATCAAAAATTAGTAGCTAAAACAATTAATAACTCCTTAGAATAATCGGCCAAATCAGTTAGAATAATCGGCCAAATCAGCATATTTAAACGAAATTAATACCGCACTAAATCTCACTAGCTTCCACACTTACACTACCCTTTAACTATTTTGAAATCATTGAACGAAGGGAATCGAATACACCTGAAAACGACGCAATTAAATAATGATTAGAGGAGCGGAACAACAATTTTTATTTTCTGGAAAGATACGGCTAAAGAGAGAAAAACAGCAACCCCAAAGTGGTGTTTAAAATGGCGACACATTACCATGGATGGCACACACGAGGGCTGCTTTGGGCGGCACAAGGAGGGAAATTTAAGGGCTGATTAGGGATAGTATAAGGCTTAAAAAAAATAAAGGAAAAGAGGGTTGGAAATAGTAGTACAAGTCAGCATTTCAAAAGCATAAATAGACAATGTTAGAAGAATAGAGATTGTTAACATAAGATTTGTTAGTTTGTTATCATTCAGTTGATTAGTCTGGTATAGTTGGTTAGGAGCAATTACTCATATTGAAGTATATAAACATTGATAGTGTATTGATTAAAGTAGATAATAATACTAAGCAATTTCTCAGAAAAATTCTCTCTCTAAAATCTATTCTTGTAATAGTGTAGTACCTAACATGGTATCAGTCGCCTAGTTCCTGGTGCAAGCTTCCGTAATCGATTCATGGCTTATTCCACAGATTCTACTACTGTTGATCCTACCAGTTCATCTTTTTCCAGTGCACGACTGGTTCAATCGTTTCCTCGTCATGATACAATGAAACTAGATGAGGAAAACTTTGTTCAATGGCAACATCATGTTCGACTCATTATAGAAGGATATGAGTTGCAAGGGTTTCTGGAGGGCATGTTACTTGCTCAGCCTAGATTTGTGGCGTGGTCGCGGTTTTCATCCTTGAACACAATGTCAAATTTGCGGTAGATACGGTCACTTGGCACAGTGATTTTTCTATCAATTTAATCGCGACTATGGTGGTCCGAACGCTTCAACCACGGTGCGATTTTTCTCTGTTGTTGATGGCCAAGGGCTACACGGTGACGTTTATGGCCGATTCGCTAGTTCTGGTGGCCCTGGACTACGTACGGTGCCCGTTTCGTCGCACGATCCTGGAGGCACCTCGTGGGGGAGATGGCCACAAGATTTTGGCTATCAGCAGCCGCAACATAGGGTTGCTCATACCTTTGCTTATCCTACACCTACTTGAGCTGTGCGTGATTTTGGTCTTGTTGATGGACCATATGGCATCTTTCATGGTTTGCTGGTGGCCCAATTATTTCGCATGGTCCATACGACTGATCAACTGAGCGTGACCTAGGGCGCGATTTGGGCCAGTGCCGAGTTGGGTTCTCTACTGGGGTACAGAGGTCGAATGATGAAGGCCAAAATCTTGGGCCAACTGGTCCTTTCTAATCCTGGGACTGACACCTCCAGCGAGCCCCATACCCGCTAGTCACAAGTGGGGATCCTTGTAGGGCTCGTGATCCCTTCTGTGGATATAGCTCGTGACCCCATTCCTACGAGGCTTATGCGAGCTATCTTTGCGAGCACCCTAGCGAGGTCTCTCGCAAGCTGGATCTCCCCACGAGCTATCTTTACGAACATCCAGCATCCCAACGGGGTCCCCAGCGAACTATCTTTGCAGGGTCCCCAGTGAACTATCTTTATGGCTAACATTCTTCTTCCGGATCGGGTCTATCCTGGTCGAAGACCTGGAACCTATTGGTTCATTTGGGCTAGCAGTTACCAAATCCTAACAAGAATAAATAGTTTTATATGTTTAATTTGTCAAATATAATTTAATTGGTGTGATTTAATTTGGGTTCTAAGGTTGATTTGATGACATTTAGTCGCTAATTTTATTAATTGATTATAAGTTTTCATCAAATCAACTCAAACTAAAATTAAACACTACAAAATTAACATTGGTTTTTTCAGGTACCGAAATAAATAACTTTTGTCAGTACCATAATAAACCAAAAAATTACACAAGTATCATATTTAAAAAAAAATGTCAAAACTTAGATATCAAATTTTGTATTTTATATTAATGATGGTTCAATTATAAATTTGTGTTTTGCATCAGATTGATCTAAAATTAGATGAGAATAATTTTGAGCTTCATAAATGATGTTGTTAAATGGTTGCAAATGAATCTAAATTTGTGGAAATCAATTGTTCTGCTTTAATTGGAAAGTCTTTAAATGATGAATCAAGTCGAAACACCCCAAGTTTCATTTCCAACGAAAACTGGAGATGGTAGTGGTAGACCTAAACTTACTCCACCTCCATGACAGTGATTTCAAGTACAGGCAAAATCGCAAGGTGAACAACTTTTCCATTTTCAATAGGTTTGTATAATAATTTTTTTGTCATTCAATATCATTATCCTTTCACAAATAGTCACAAATAATCAATATCTACTTTTTGTTTCATACAAGTAGGATATTGACAAAAATAGAGTAATATGTTTTAGTCTTATTGATTTATCTCAAAAATATACATAATATTTATGCAGCAGTAGTCACATAGAAATAAAAAAGATATATAATATATTCTTAAAAATATGCTTAAAAGATATACAATAATATATAATATCTCATAATAATATTCTAACAGATATTCATTAAAAATAACTTGAATTTGAATTACAATTGTATAAAAAAGAATAGGGTTAAATCCATTATATTTAGATCACATATCTTATTTGATGTTTTACATTTTTAAGTGAAAAAACATAGTTTCCCATTGGCTCTATTTTCGGTTGTAAACAACATAATTAATGTCAACGGTGATGTTTCTACAAGAAGTAAGATGTTTTAGTCTTATTGATTTATCTCAAAAATATACATAATATTTATGCAGCAGTAGTCACATAGAAATAAAAAAAGATATATAATATATTCTTAAAAATATGCTTAAAAGATATACAATAATATATAATATCTCATAATAATATTCTAACAGATATTCATTAAAAATAACTTGAATTTGAATTACAATTGTATAAAAAGAATAGGGTTAAATCCATTATATTTAGATCACATATCTTATTTGATGTTTTACATTTTTAAGTGAAAAAACATAGTTTCCCATTGGCTCTATTTTCGGTTGTAAACAACATAATTAATGTCTACGGTGATGTTTCTACAAGAAGTAAGATGATCCCAATTATAGTTAATGGATGAATCTGAGTATTGTTAAAACTGTCTATTATGTTCTATGCTTCTATCAAAGAGATGAGTAATCTACGCCTGGAGCAAGTCATTGAGGGTCGGATATTGAAGTGGAGGGATGCAATCAAAGATGCTTTACGTATCAAATTTGTTGATACAAAGAATCAACAAAAATAAAAATGGAGGCCCCCAGATGAGAGAAAATGGTCTCCTCTTTAGAGAAAAAAATAGAGGTAGAAGAAGGAGCCCTCTTACTTTGGGGTTTAGGGTTTCCTTTTTATTATATCGGGTTAGACTCTGGATCGAGTCATTTTTATTTTATTATAATTATATAACAAATTGTCCCTCATCTTGTCGAAGAAGAGTTATAAAGTGATTCTTCTAAGAAAAACTTAGACTTATAGCCTGTTTAATTTGATTACCAAATGTATACTTTATTTTAAGTCAGACAATTTTTACTAGTATTTTAACTATTTATTTTTTACCGTCTTTTATGATTCCAATAATTTTTATAATGTTTTTACAAATTTTACAGTTTCTAATAATTTTATTATTTTTTACAAATTTTAAAAAAAATTAAGAATTTTTATGTTTTTGAACAATTATATATTTATAATGTAGTTAATTTTATACAAGTTTATTTGAATTTTATGATATTTTTTTAAAGATTTTTTTGGTTTTTTCTTAATGGTGATGTTATCGTGACTTCAGCATATACCACCTGGCAATTTATGATTAATTGGATATCCAAATCTATTTTTTTAATGTCCAAAGGACTGAGCCGAGAACACTTGATAATGTTAGGGACTACACTAGGAACATTTGATCTGGCAGCTGAGCTACAATACAATCGCTTGACCACAAATATCTGATTTGGTAGTTTAACTGCATATTGATAAGTTATCATTGCCAACTAACTCGAGGTGGTAGGTCATCGTTTTCGGGCAACCTAAGATGACTTAATTGGTGTGTTTTTAGATGGACGAGTTCTAGGGAACTATATTTGGGTGTGTAGTGGTGTTGGGTAGGATGTTTTTTGAAAAAATTTGCATTATGATTTTCTGAAAACTACCGCATTGGCATAATCATGTATGCTCAATTCTGTTTGACTGATTGTTATGAAATTTCCTATGATTTTATGATTTGTATATTGTATTGTGTGTGATCTCGGCTTGAGTTTTACTTATGCACTAAGCTTTATAGCTCACCCATTTGTTTTATTTCTAATGTTTCAGATAATCGATAAGTTAGAATCGGGTTGTGTGCGGAAGCTCGAATCGATTCTCTAATTAAATGGTTTACTCTGGTTAATAAATGAATTTACTGGACTTTTGGATTTTGGTTTAATTTCTCAAATTTAATTTTGCTTTGGGTTTCTTTGGCTTAGTTAAAGTTTTTTGTTCTGTATGTTTTGTGTTACTCAACAATCAATGTTGGGTTTTCAAAATTATACGAGCTAAGATTTTTTTGCCACAAAAATACTAATTGAGATTTTACAAAATTTAATAACGTAAATTTAAAATATGCCCAATCGGCTAAATAAAACGTTTTTACTTGATGAAATTACAATTTACGAATATTAGTTTGGAATTTTTGTTGCAAAAATTTTAGTCAAAATTACAAGTTTTACAAAGCAAATGATGTTAGCATTTTGATTGTATAAGGCTAGGTTTTTTTTAAGTTAATAATTAATATGTTCACATTTACGTTTTGATAATTTACAAATTTTCCTATCGGGGAATCATGACGAACTTACATAAACTTTGGTTTTCAATTTCGTAACAAAACACACTTTGGAAAAATAATTTTTTTTGTACTGATGTAACCTTTCAAATTTGGCCATAACATATAGGCCAAGTTTGGGGAGTTACATTTAGTGGTATCAGAGCAAGGTAACAAAACTCGAGCTGTGATTTCTGGGTTCGAAAATCTCCATTAAATATGCTTTAAATAAATTGAATTTTTGATTAATTTTGATACTTTGGTTTCTAAAATGGATATTTAGATTTTGATTATTTTTATATTTAATTCTATAAAAAGAGAATCTAAAACTACATCGTCGATCCTGTAAGTATCTTTACTTTAGCTATGCTAGACAAACTAGCAAAACTTAAGTGCTAGGATTACTCTACTCTAGCTAAAGACTATAGTAATTATGTAAGAAACTTTGATAAAACTCTAGACTTATGATTTTTAATAAACTTAAGCTAATTCATAAAATTTCTCAAACTGTAGATTAGTATAATGAGTACTCGAGGGCATGATGTGCAAGGGTGTGGTGGACATAGCCGGGTGACTCGAGCCGAGTTCTCTTCTTGGGGCAGTAAGCCCAATTTAAAAATAAATAAGTTTGTTATGACGCCCAAATCTGAGGGCAGTTTAGAAGTAGGGGATGTTTTAGTGTTCCAAGAGGTGTTTAGAGATTTGCAAAGGGTCGATGGAACCCAATTTGGATATAAGGGACAAGAGTCTGTGATTGAGTGACCTCAAGCGTATCAAGTCAAGTTAACGGTAGAGAGTAATTTCTCAGAGGGAGAGAATAAGTAATGAATAAAGTGTGAAATAAGATGAGTGATGGTTCTATTGACTTGAATCCATGACCAAGGAAACGAGCTAAAATAGACAGGCTTCAGCGGGGTGAGGCAATTGTGAATGCGGTTGAGGTTCTGATTTGTACTTACTGTGATAGGCACCATTCGGACGATTGTTGGAGGAAAATGGGAGCGTGTTTTAGATGTGGGTCCGTTGAGCATCGAGTTTGGGATTGCTCACAACACTATTTTAGTTGGGTACAAGCTTCAGCATAAAAACAAAATCTGAGATAGGGATATGCAACTAGGTATCAAGCGAGCCGTGATGCATCTAACAATGACACAAGTACTTTTATGATATGTTCCAAATGTACTGTGCATTGATAAGAATTGTTTGTACCTGTATTTTATGGTAAGTGATGTTTTTTAGAGTCTGGAGTAAAAGATCATTAGTGATGTTTCTGAGGAAAGCTTATTGAGGTAATCTGTGGTAGTGAATATGAAATTCCTCTGAACTATTGTCTGGATCAGACATGAATGGAGATTAGAGTTGTACAATGATAGCCTGGTGGTCGGTTTGGACTAGGGAATTTTAGATTTTGTGGTTAAGTGTATGGTGTCACAGTAGGAATTTCGAGGATGAAATTCTTTTAAGGAGGGGAGAGTTATCACATCACAAAAACTGGGTTAGAAGAAATTGGGTAAGTGAAACCAAGAGTGACCATATTCTGAATTTTTAGTTAATATTGTGAAAATTATGTCAATGGAGTAAATCTGGTTCAATGGATAGGTGTTATGCTTGTGTGTGTGAGGTTCTAGGTTTAAATCTTTCCTTTGAATTTTTGTCATCTTTGGTCTTAACCTCTATCCCTGATCATCTGACATAAATAATATTTTCGTTCAATTAATTTCAAGGATGAGCCTACTAATTTAGTGGTAAGGATTCAAATTACCCTAAGGTTTCGTGTTCAAGACCCTGTGTGTGCAAAGTAGAAATATTTTTATTTCCTTACACTATGCCACCCATGTAGTGGTATTTGGGTTGAATTTAAACTCTAAGGGAATCTGTTTAGAGGGTAATCAGATTTAATGGGTTGAGTGATTAGTTACTTTTTATTTACCCAAAATCTCTCCACAAACTGCCGTCACTTTCCCACTCCTTCTCTTTGTCGTTTCATTGTTTTTTTTCCAATCTCCTTATTCTTGATTTTTCGCCATTTTTGCTCCAATAAGTCTTTGTTAATGTTTTTGTTATAACAACCTTTGTTCCATCTTTAGTTGCCTTTTGGTTTCAATTTAACCTTGCGAAGGTCGGTGTCATTAGTGGTTTTTGAGCAATCATGACGGTTGGTGGTAAGGAATATGTGAAAAGATTCGTACTTTGTTGAGTTTCACAATTTTAGGGTTAATTTGTTTCCTTCTTTGTGCGACGCGATTTTGATTACTCTGAAATCTTTGGTTTAGGTGACGTTTCTGTAACAAATAGTCTTTCGGTGAATTGAGAGATTTTTAGTACTGCTGCTACTATTCTGGGTTAGTAGTCAGATGCCAAAAGGTTGATTCCTGGTTTGATAAGGTTTATTGGTAGCAGTTTTGGTTGTTTAACAATTTAGTTTTGGGTTTCATTGCTAATTTGAGTGGGTTGAATATGGATTTTAGGTTTTGGAATTCTTGCCATGATTTTGCTTCAGAAAATAGTAAGGTGTATATCGAAAAACTCAAAAAATAATGAACTGTTGAAAGTCAAAAATTGGATTGTCGACGCCATACGACCTAGGCTAATTGGGCCATGTTGGCCCATTTACTAAAAATTTTCGTTTAGGCCCGTTTTGATTCGTGAATCATGTTTAGCCACTTTGTAGGGTTCGTACTGTGTAAAACTGACTTTGAAAATGTAATATCTGATAATTTGATATTGTAGGTGATATGAATAAGGTATGTGAAATTCGTGTGCATGAACTGTTTTCTAATGAATCTGGTAGCATGATTTGTATTTTTATGTTTGTATATGATTATATGAGGTTTGGTTACGTTATTTTTATGTTTTTGATTCTACTATGTGATCATACATGTGACTTTATAGCATACCAACTTGCTTATGTTGAATTTGTGATACATCTGTTCTGTAAAAGAGTGGAATGCCATGCTTTCTAAATGCCATGCTTATCTGTTCTGTTACGGTACGACTACATGCCTTACATGCTTGTCGTTTTGATTATGTAAATGCATGTCATGTCACATTGCATGGGGTTGGGATAATATGGAAGGGAGGAAGTTTTGGCAGTTTAATGGTCTGCTCTATCTGGTGGTTTATCCACATATTTTTATTTGGCAGCTTGGATGCAATAAAGTGGCTTCACCACATATTTTTGTTTCGGTAGCTAAGTTGCAATTCAATGGCTTGAACACAAATATCTGATCTAACAGTTTAATTGCATATTGATAAGCCATCGTTGTCGGGCATCCCATGGTGGCGAGTCATCGTTTTTGGGCAACCTGGGATGACTTAATTGGTGTGTTTTTTTTTTATGGATAAGTTCTAGAGAACTCTATTTAAGTGTGTAGAGGATTTGGGTAGGACGTTTTCTGAAAAATCTGCATTAAGATTTTCTAAAAAATACCGCATTGGCATAATCCTGTATACTCAATTCTGTTTGACTGATTGTTATGAAATTTTCTATGATTTTATGATTTGTATATTGTATTGTGTGTGATCTCAGCTTGAGTTTTAGTTATGCACTAAGCTTTATAGCTCGCCTCTTTGTTTTATTTATGATGTTTCAGGTAATCGATAATGTAATAGGCCAATTTAACCCATGCTCACAAAAAAATAATAAACCCAAAATAATAAAACAAAGTCCAAGTCAGTCCAAAATTGTATCATTTGGCCCGATCGGAATGACCTATTACTTGAAAAAGGATATGCAATCTTAGATATGATATGCAATCTTAGATAAGATATACAATCTTCGAAGATAAGATTTTGTAATCTTAGAGATTTAATTTGTAGATACACTTTAAATCTTAACCGTTGATGTAATTGATCTATACCGTTGGATTTGGGGAGGCTCAACTATAAATAGAGGCCTCTCCCTTCATTGTAAAACACTGGAGTTTGAAGCAATAATAATTCTTAAGAGCATTTACTCAAATTTCTCCTTCTCTTGCGTTCTTATTTTCTGTGGCTTGTTCTTATTTTGTTTTTCGTTCATCTTCGTTTCTTTTTAAGTTGCCTTCATTTGAGTTGGATTTTGGTAGAGGAATTTCGTTAAATCTTCATATTGTCGAAGTAAGGCTGACGTAAGCGTTTTTTTAACCTTTTTTATTTATCTATTTAATTGTTTAATCATTAATTATTCTTTTACTTTTATTTGTTTATTTATCCATCAACTTTCTTATCTACATATTGTTCATTCATTTAACCATTCTTATCATTCTTTTATTTTTTTTTTCCATTAATTATATACTTTATTTGTTTTTAATATTATGTCACACATGTTGTTTATTTTTTAAAAACTCGTGTTATAAATCATCCATTTTAAATTATTTGATTATTTGCTTTAAATTTTTTCCATATATTATCAATTGCAATTTATTTTTTTATACTATCTAATTTTTTCCATATTTTGGCCCTCAATTTGGTTTTATTCTTATTTTTTCCTTTTAATTATGTTTTAAATTCAATTTAATCCTCCCTAGTTTGATTTAATTTGCTTGTGTTTTATTTATTTAAGTATTGATTATTATGTTTTTTTAAAATTCTGAAACTGATATTATTTGAATGTTTATACTTATTATTATTAAATTAATTATTAATATTATCTAAGTGTATTGTATATTATTATTTTAGATTTATCATGTTTTATTATTTGTATTTCATCAATATTATTATTTTAAATTCATTGTTAATATTATTTTAAATTTATCATGTATATCTATTTCAAATTTATCATTAATATTTTTAAATTTATTATATACTATTATTTTGGATTTATCACGTATGATTATTCTAGCATTATCATCAAAATTTTTAAATTTTATATGTATTATTATTTCAAATTTATTATATATTATTTATTGTAAATTATCCAATTCATTTCAAATAGTAGATATTATTTGTATTAAATTGTACATTCATATATATTATTTGTTTTAACTCATATATATTGTTTATTTTAAAATTTTTAACGTATAATTTATTGATTATAAATTCTCCTTTTGCCATTGATTTCTTTAGTATATCTTTTAAAATTGATTATTAATTCATTTAATTTTAAAATATTGATATTGGTATTTATATAATGTATGATTGAAATTATTGTTGCCATGCATGTTTATATTTGTTTATTAATTATTTGTTATTTATTAGTATATGATTCATTTACAAATTATCCTTTTGTGTCGTATGTTATCATTTAATCACATTACATTTTATTCAAAAGTTTATAAAACAAGACTCGATATTTAAGATTTTCGAGAAGATTATACCCTAACTTACTGGGTTTCAATTTTCTCGTTAAATTCAAAATAGCTGACTATCCCTTTTTCAATTAAATCATACAAATTTCAAATAAAAGTTTATTCTCGATAATTCAAAATGTTATATCCTAACTCACTGGATACGAGGTTTTGCTATCTCAAGATGAGAATTTTAATAAAAACAACTTTGTGGGTTGTCATCGGAACTTCAAAGAATCGTACCCTAACTTACGGGGTTTCGATTTCTTCATTAAAGTAAGATGGCCAAATTTTATTTAGCTTTCAAAATAATAAATTTCAATAAGGATTTTAAAAGAGGAATTGTTTTTATCTCTTCAAATTTTTAATATTCGACATTAAGACATTAATTAATCAACTAGGTACCAATTTCTGGTGTTACGAGGGTGCTAATCCTTCCTCGTACGTAACTGACTCCCGAACCCATTTTTCTGAATTTCGTGGACCAAAATCATTTTTTTAATAAAATCAAATCGTTTATTAAAAACAACTACTTTTCCAGGTGACCCAATCACACCTCATAAAAATAGATTGGTGGCAACTCCATTTTCGTTTTTAAATAAAAGTCGACCCCGTTTCAATAAAAATGGTTTCGACAGGTAAGTTAGAATTTGTGGGCGCTCGGATTGATTCTTTCATTAAATGTTTGCTCTGGTTAATAAATTGATTTACTGGACTTTTGGCTTTTGGTTGAATTTCTCCGATTTAATTTGGCTTTGGATTTCTTTGGCTTAGTTAAAATTTTTTTTCTGCATGATTTGTGTTAACCAACAATCAATGCTGGGTTTTTAAAATTATAAAATTTTCCACCACAAAATACGAATTGGGACTTTACGAAAGTTAATAACGTAAATTTAAAAATATGCTCAATAGGCTAAATAAAATGTTTTCGCTGCAAAAATTTTAGTGAAAATTACAAGTTTTAAAAGGCAAATGATTTTAGCATTTTGATTGTATAAGGCTGGTTTTTTTTTTTTTAAGTTAATAATTAATATGTTCACATTTACGTTTTGATAATTTACAGATTTTTCTATTGAGGAATAATGACGAACTTACATAAATTTTGGTTTTCAATTTCGTAACAAAACACATTTAGAAAAACAAAATTTTCTACCTACTGATGTAACCTTCCAGATTTGACCATAGTGTCTAGGCTGGATTTGGGGTTGTTACAGATTTGTTGAAAGTTAATTGCTAATATTATTAGTTTACTGTGAAATTTTCAACAAATCGCTACCATAAAACCTAGATTAAACACTAGAAAGTTAACATTGTTAACTTTAGATACTAAAATGTATAACTTTTATCAAATATAAATATCTCATTAAACAAGAAAATAATACAAGTACTACATTTAAAAAATATCAAATTCAGATATCAAATGACTTATTAAGAAATTTTAGATTTATCTCACTCTCTTTCTTTCTTCCTTTCATTTTTAATTTTGAAGGATCATTTTTTTAATTATTTCTTATTGTTTCATATTTGCATGCTACATGTCAGGGTAAATCATCTTTGGTAAGGCAAACTTTTGTTCGGAAAATTAACTTTAAACAACTGCAGGAAAAGAAAATTTGGATATCACTAAAAAATCTAGTGGTTTTTGGGACTACTTAAAATAATCTTGAAAATAGAAATATAAAAAAATCTTTTTTATTAAAAATATGTAATAAAAATGATTAA
This sequence comes from Gossypium turneri, assembly GCA_008044935.1. Lineage (NCBI taxonomy): Eukaryota > Viridiplantae > Streptophyta > Magnoliopsida > Malvales > Malvaceae > Gossypium > Gossypium turneri. Next base: position 9,177,197 of record CP032575.1, read on the forward strand.
ATACTAATTGAATTGATTTATTATTAGTTAATACACTAAAACAAATATGATTATAAAAGAAATTAAATAAGAGAAGAGATAAAGTACCAATTTGGCATTGGTGGGATATACTTTTAAACCAATTGTGGAAAAGTCAGTGAAGGACTGAAGTGAAGTGTAACCCCAGTATAAATATATATATATAAACTTCAATATAAATATATTTATTATTTATTATTTTTAAATTAAATTAAATTTGAATACAATTTTCAAAATTGTTCATGTCATAATCTTACTTCACCCGGCTCATAAATACATTTATTTACGGAAAAGTCTGTCAATAGCTTAAGTGAAATTAATATTTCAACGACCCGTACGTCTAAAAATTGAATGTGTAATAGCAAATTTATTGTCGACGTGGTATTGTTTTTGAAACAGTTTATTAATGAAAAGGATGAAAGAAAATTATGTGATCCTAAATGCAATTGAATTAAATGTCATCAAGAAATGTACAAGTTTTTGTGCCCACAATTGTGGAAAAGTTAGATTAAAATAGAATAAATCGAATGGTTAGATAATTATTTTTATACTGTAAGTAAAATTTTAAAGTTAAATGATTAAAATATAAATACACTTATAGTTGAGTGATTATTTATATATTTTCACTAATTTTCATTAAAAAAAAAGTAGAGAGGAGATTGTTAGTGGTGCCAATGGTCGGGTGAGTTGAAGATGGTGATGTGTCATGTATGATGGTGTGTATTGCTAAGAGTGAGAGAGGGTCCAATTGTTTTTTGATAGGATTTGTTGAATTTTTTAAATTTAGCATTAAATTGATAGAATAAGTAAACTTTGAATATCTAAATTTGTTATTAGGTCAATAAAAAAGTCCAAATCAACTTTTCGTCTGTCAACTAGCGACAACTAATAAAAGAGTGTTAATTTCAAAAATTGTGTAATTAAATCGAAAAAATTAAAAGTTGAAGGTTGTGCATAATTAATTTTACTTTACCTTAACTAAAAATTATCATTCCACTATTCATCTCCCTTAAAAAGAAATTAAAAATAAGGAAAATAAATATTAATTGTAGGGATCATTTTCCTCTTGAAAATAAAAATTCAAAAAGAAAACTAGATTGAAGAATTCTTGAAAAATATGAAAATTTTGGTCTTCGCAAAAACATAAAATTTTATTAAAGAAAAGTCGTCACTGATTATATTTGTTAAGTGTGATCATATTTTTTAAAGAGATTTTAAAAATCTTTTAAAAAGATAAATTTGAGGTATGCATTTAATTCTAAAAAAAAAAGGTTCAGAAGTCAATTACACATAGGGAAGGTTAAAACACCCCTATAACACCCAAAATTGATACATTGTTAATTATGCAATTGTAAAAAAAAAAAAAAATCAAAATTTGAAAAAGAGAGAGCTAATATTAATCCCTTGAAATAAAGCACTTATTTTTCGAGTGAATTAAAATTTCATAGTATAATAATTTTCAGTATCTCCTCGTATCATGAAAATATAAAAAATATTAAAAAAGAAAAAAAGGACATCTTCGAATGAAACTTCTCTGCTAGGTGGAGTAGGAATAAGGATGACAGTACAATAATTGTTGGAGAGTAATACCAACGACCACGCTAATTGGAAGAATCCACCCAAAGTAAAGCAAGGACTCTTTATAGAAATGTCGGTCTATGTTAAAATATCATATGACTCCAAACACCCATCTTAAATGCAATGTGATCCAGAAATGTTTAAGCTTTTATCCCCAAATCACTCACAAATAGGGGTGACTCAATAACTAAAGATATGTTTGTGTTAAAATTGAATATTTGTCTCATTCAAAAAATCTCATGTTAGAAAATTGGTGAGAAAATTCTACCCCCATAGTCAAGTAATTTCATAGTGGATGAGAAATACATAGTGAATCTTTAAGTTTCTTTCATGATAGAAAATGACATTAAAAAAGTCAGCAAAGAAGAAAAACACAGAAAATTAAAAATAAAATGGCTAGTCCAAATTCATAAAATTTATATTTTACGTCTGAAGTGCAATTTTAAAATTTCATCAAATTTAAAATTTTCCCACAGTTTTGAAAGCAAATATTGAAAGAAAGAACACAAATGCAAATTCGTATAGTCATTCTTTTCTATTATTTCATTTTTGCAATGATGAAATGTTTAAAATTATTCAGGTCATAATTTTACATGATCCTCTCCATAAAAACTTTTACCTGCGATAAAAATAAAGTCTAATAATAAGAAAACCCATCAATATGTATATATGCTTTTTTTTCTTTTTTCTTATTTTATTTATAAATGTATGACATCCTATCCTAAAAATGGGGTTAAAAGAAATAGGGATAAAATTTTAATTTCTTTCTCTTTTAAAGTATAAGGTAAGAGAGTTAGAGATAGTTGAGCATTGATTTTGAAAAATGCTTTTAAAAAGTGCTGGAGAAAAGTGCCTTTGAGAAGTTTAGTTTAAGATTTAAGTGTTTAGTATTAATATCAAAGAGTGCTTTTGAGAAATAAAACGTCAATTTTAGACATGATATTATAAAGTAACAAATATGCATTTAAATAATATTAAAATTAATTAATATTATGATATTTTAGTAAGAATATAAAAAATAATTTATTATAGTTTGTTGTTAATATTTTAATATATGAAATATAAATTTTAAATGTTTTTAAGCAACAAGTATTAATTATTTATAAAATTTAATTAAACTATATTTTAAATATTTAAATAAAACCATTAAATATTTGTAATTAAATATTAAAACATTTGTATTATTTTATTTTAAAATGTGTTCTTGGAGGGATGGAATAGTAATTAAGCACTCCAAAGTGCTTTTGGGGAAGAAAAACTGAAAATTTTAACTTCTCCATTTGGCCAAAAGTGCTTTTGAAAAGCCAAAAATCTTAGCCAAAAGTTACTTGTTTAGAACAAATTTTCTCTCAAAAGTGTTTTTTAAGCCAAAAGTGCTTCTTCATAGTAATACTAAACAAGCCTGTAGTATGCCTAGAAATTTATTTGTGTTAAAAGATTGTAAGAATGAGCCTGTTGGTTTAGTGGTAAGGCCTTAGTCTACCTATAGGTCTCAAGTTCGCAATTCCTTGGGTGTATTCAACCAATATATTTTTCTATTTTTATCCCACAAAAGTGTCAAATTTTCAAATTAGCCCAACCCAATTTTTTTTCAATTTAGTCCTTATTTTAAAATTTGTCCTAATTTTACATGAATTAGGAAAACTTATTTCAATTAAGGAAAAATATGTTTTATAAATAATCAATTTTATGCAAACCCCAGAATTTTATCTAGCAAACTTTTAAGAAAAGCACCCTCAAGCTCTTTTCTCTTCAAATCAACTCTCAAAGTAAAATGAGTCAAAGTTTTCAAAATCAATCCTTCTTCAAGTAGATCATCAATCTCCTCTAAAAAACTAAGGTTTTGTGTTTTCAAATCAGGTGTGGGGTCTAAACTTAAGTCATTATATGTAATTAATTGTCACAATCAGAAAACTAGGTCAGTGAAACCAAGAGGGGTTATGTTCGGCTTTTGAATTAAGGTTGTGAAAATTATGTTAAGTGATTTAATTTGGTTCAATGGTTAAGTGTTGTGCTTGTGTGAGTGAGGTTTTAGGTTCGAATTTTTTTCCTTGAGTGAGGGAAGTGGGTAGTTTTTTTTTTTTAAATTTCCCAGAAATTCTCATAAAATCCCTCACACTTTCTATCGTCTCTCTTTTCCATTTTTTCCCATTTTTTGATTTGGTTATTCTCTCTTTTCTCCTTTGTTGGCTACCCAAAATGTTGATATCAGTCTTTTCTAATCTATTTTCATTTCTCTATCATTGATTTTCTGACGAGTAAGTCTTGCAAGGGTGTTATTTAGACATAAGATTAACTAGTTCATTTCCACTTGTTGATTGGGGGTATAGTAGTTTGTATTATTCGATTATTAATTATTTTAGTTTCTGATAGGAGAAGAGGGTGGTGCGTATGACATCTTTCTAACAACTTAGGCACTATTTTAGGCTACTATTTCTGTTTTGGGTAAGTGATTGAACGTCAGAAGGCTAGTTTCCATTTTATTAAGGTTTAGATGTTGTGGCCGAGTTGGTTTTTGGAATTAGTGTTTCATTATTGAAATTGATCGTTTAAGTGCTCGTTTTAGGTTTTGGAATTCTAGTGGTTGGATTCACATCGAAAAATGATCAAGTGTGTAATGAAAAACCTGAAAAATAGAAAATGACGCAATGCCGAAAAACTCACTGTCAACGTCACATGGCCGTATGGATCACACGGTCAAAGCTATATAGGTCGTGTGGGCCACATAGGCATGTGGGCCCCTTTTTTGGAGAATTGTCACCTAGGGCCATTTTGATATTTGGTTTGTAATTAGACTCTTTGTAAGGTCCATACTGCTTAATAAGACTCGAAAATAAGTTATTTGTTAATATGCTTCTGATGTGATGTGTTTAAGGTATGAGAATTATATATGTATGATCTGTGTTCTGTCAATTCTGATCACATGTTTCCATTTTGCTATGTTGTGTATAAGCATATGATGTCAGTATATGTTGTATTATATATCTCTGAATTTACTATATGACCATGCATGTGACGTTATGGCAAATATGATTTGCTTATGTTGAATTTGTGATACATCTATTCCGCAAATGCCATGCCTTCTAATCTCTATTATTGTACGATTGCATGTCTTACCTGCTTTTCATTCTGATTCTGTATATGCATGCCATGTCACATTGTAACACCCCAAACCCGACCTAGACGTTATAACAAGATCATGATGTGTTACGTAATTTGATTGAAAATTTTAGTTTTCATAAATCTTGACAATAGTCATAAACTCTTAAAAAATTGGATTATTCAAAAATATATCTTATCCAAAATTTATTATTGGAAATTTTGTTTGATTACATTTTCTAAAAACTTATAATTTTCCAGCGAAGACTCCTTAAAAAGTGATTTTGGAAAACATCGTTCGTTGTTCGAAAACCATTAATTTTGCAGAAAAGTGAACTTTGTCGATTAAACATTTAAGCGATATTAAGCAAAATATGAAAGTAAAGTTCTAAACTCAAACAGTCCAAAATGTCTAGAGAGTCCAAAATTTACATAACTCTAAAACCCAAATTTAAATAAGTCAAATTTTAAAAAATAATGATTAACCGAGTTCTTGAACGCACCGATCCGCCTAAGTCTAAGGGTTACCTGAAAATAACAATCAAACAAAAAATGAGTTTTTGAAACTTAATGTGCAACAAATAGCTCAAACAGATAATTAATATTAGACAGATTTAACAGTACAGAGTCTTAACAGAGCAATACAAATACAAATATATTTCCTACCCTCATCTGCTACACACTATCTTTGATCATCCCAACACACCATATGGGGTATGAAACACCCATCCAACCCTACACACCACTTAGTGTCATCAAGACACTTATAGAATATTAGCAACCTTGTTGCCAGTATAATGGGTGAGTATCGCCATTCACAAAAACACTTCCTACACATGGTATAGCCCATCTCGAAAGTAGACATAATCAAAGCAGAATCCTTACATGCTACAGTTTTATATGCATTGCATATCAAATACAAATCACATACATAACAATTTTTTAGTCTACTTATCACATGACATCTCAAAAATACTTACTGATAACAGAATTTACACTGCCAAATGACCATATTTCATATTTTACAATACATTTAATCACATATCTACCCTATGGAAGGCCCACGGTCAATCAGGGTGACGTGTTTATCCCTAGGGAAAATCCTGAATTTTGGGCCCACACGGCCCAACTGGCTAGCCTGTGTGTCCCACACGGCCCCGCACGACCCAAATAGCCCAGACCGTGTGTCCCATATGGTCTAGCACACGGTCTGTCACATGGTTGTGTGTCACACATGGCCTACCATATGACTTGGCACACGGCCGTGTGGTATCGGCAGGGCAATTTTTCGACTTTCGCGGTTTGCTATTTTTCGTGTTTTTTGTTACACACCTGGTGAAAAACCGACTTAGAATCAACAATCACGTAATACAATACTTAAATCGATAAATTACACGAATTATTAGCTAAAATCTAATCAACCCAAATCGATCAATTGAAGAATTCGACACTAACCAACTATTTTGGCAACTTACAACCCAAAAATAGCATTAATCACTTACCCTCATGTGACGACAGCACCCTAACAAGCCTCAATTCATTGGTGGATAACCTGGTTTGCAACCTTCACCTAGAGAATCCCACACGATTAACAATGGAAATCGAAGCAAACAGAACTAGTAAAATCCCAACTTAGCCAAAGATAACAACATAAAAATTCAACCATAGAAGGAATAAAATTGACGGTACTTAAACCAGATTTGAGTTGCAAATGATTCAATTAAGCATTCACTATAGAAATTTGGTAACCCAAGAGACCAAGATCAAGAAAGCAAAGAAGTTTACAGAGGAAAAAAGAAAAAACAGAAGAATTTTTTTTAGCTTAGTAAGTAAGCATATGACAAATAAATAAATTTCTCACATGATTTCATAGTAACATAATTTTAATCACAAATAAATTTCATTGTTTGTTCAATTTCCAGCAAGCTGTTTTTCTGCGTCATAGTCACTAATTTATTTTTATTTGGAGCTACAGGGATCAAAATTAATTTCTGTAAATTTTTATTGAAACTATTCTTGAATACCTTTCTACCATAAAATTTTCAGAATTTTTGGTTTAGCCAATTAATACAGTTTATTCTTTAAACTTTCCCCTATTTCACTACTCGATAGCTATGACCTCTCTTTAGTAAAATTTACTTAACTCTTTGTACAGAATTCAAATGATGTTCTTATTTATTTCTCTTGAAAATGGACTCATTGAGAAATTAAAGCATGTAAATTACAAGCCATAATTATTTTTGTACAATTTTTTGTTATTTTCCAAAGTTGGAACAGGGGATTTCGAAATCAATTCAACCCTGTCTCAGTAAAATTCAAATATTTCAAAATATATAACTCTTTTCTTGTTATGTTTCTTTCATGTGAAAATAGACTCATTCAGCCTCAATTTCATATATTTTTCAGCCTCTAATTCAATTTCCACTATTTATGGTGATTTTTCAAAGTTTCTCAACTGCTGTTGTTCAAAACTGTTTCACTTCTAAATTTACTCTTTTGTAGTTTTGGTATTTCATACCATCTTACACATGGGTCGATTAAGTATCAAACCCAACATTCCTCACATAATCTTGTCCATTTCATATGTTTATTCGCTTTTCCAATTTTCCTGTTGAACACTCGAAATATCATCCGTTACTCGGTGGATTCAGCACTTAGCAACCACCTTAAATTCAATGATACGGGAATATTTAGCACATTGCAACCCCTTTCACAATCAAAGATACGGTGGAATCAGCACTTACCAACCACTTTTATATTCAATAATACAGGGAATCAGCACATAGCAACCCCTAGCAACCCCTTTCACAATCAAAGATACGGTGGAATTAGCACTTAGCAACCACCTTTATATTCAATAATACGGGGAATCAGCACATAGCAACCCGTTTCACAATCAAAAATACGGTGGAATCAGCACATAGCAACTACCTCTAGAGTCAATAATTTGGGGAATCAGCACTTAGCAACCCCTCGGGGAATCTGCACTTAGCGACCCCTTTTTATTCCATGTATTCCGGATTATTCCAAGTGTTCAATCGGAAACCTTGTTTTTCAACATTTTACCACCTTTCTCAAACTTAACCAACTTCTTATGTTCTACATCAAATATTTATTCTATATTCATTCAAATCTCAAAAATATATTGAATAACATTAAAATAATACATTAATTCACAAGCATACTTACCTCGGTGCAAAATATTGTAATTTTGCAATTTACTCCACGATCTTTTCTTTTCCCCGATTGAGGTTGTCTTCTCATCTTTCTTGATCTATAATAGCAGATTTAGCTTATTTAATATTCACATTTATTAAAACGGTCCTCAACTAAACTTTTTCAAAAATTACGATTTTGTCCCTAAACTTTTACATATTTACATTTTTTCCCAAAGCTCGAAAATTAAATTTCACTCCTTATTCTTATGTTTTACAACATGCTTAATACTTTTTCCTTCTATGGAAACATCAAATTCTCACTCAAACATGTACTTTTAAACATTAAATATTTTTACCGATTATGTCAATTTACCCGTTTTCACTCAAAATCGCTTAGCAAAAATTGTTTAACATAATTTCTAGCTTCATATTCTACCATAAAACATCAAAATAAACACATTTCACCTATGGGTATTTTTCCAAATATAAACCCTAACATGAATTACTGGTAGAATAAGCTAAACCGAGCTACGAGGATCTCAAAAATGCGAAGAACATTAAAAACGGGGCTAGAATGCACTTACTATGAGCTTGAGAAAGTGAAGAAACCCTAGCTATGGCTTCCTTCAAATTTTGGTAGCAAGTTATGAAGGTGGACACCATTTTTCCATCTTTTTCCCATTTAAATTCTATTTAATTACCAAATGACTAAAATGCCCTTACTTAAAAAAATCTATTTCACTAATTCTATGCCCATTTTTGTCCATCAATTAACTAATGGTCTAATTACCACATAAGGACCTCCACTTTAAAATTTCATAACAATTAGACACCTCTAACATGTAGAACTCAACTTTTGCACTTTTTACAATTTAGTCCTTTTGACTAAATTGAGTGCCCAAACGTCAAAATTTTCGAACGAAATTTTCATGAAATTTTTTCGTGAAATTGTAGACCATAAAAATATAATGATAATAATATTTTCCCTCGTTGGATTTGTGGTCCCAAAACCAATGTTCCGACTAGGCCCAGAATCGGGCTGTTACACCCCCTATATGTGCGAGTCTGTGTGCGAACACTACATGTGAACTCTAGGTTATGACATACGAACTTGTTACACGCAAACCCTAGGATTATGTTATGCGGACCCTATGGATTGTAATATGTGAACCTTGTATGTGCCATAAGCGAGACATGATATGTGAGCCCTGTATGCATCATATGCGAACCATGTTAGCCAAACCCTATGAATTGTTGTACTGTGCAAACACTATATGTTGTATTGTGAAAACACTATATGTATTGATATGCGAACCCTGGATGTTAGATATGCAAACCCTATATATTTATTACATAAACACTTAAGGGAATATTACGCTAACATTGTATACATGCAACCCTATGCTAATTATGCGAACCCTAGATAATTAATATGTGAACCCTGTATGTTATGTGAACCCTAGGGACATTTGAGACTACATGCTATGTGAACCCTAGGTACATGCGAGCCTATATGCGAACCGGTACATGTGCTAGATAACTAGGCCTGTTAAATCACATAAAAATCTTGTACATGTGACACTTTATTTTTTTAACTTGCACAAATTATATGTGTATATATGAACCAGTTATGTATGTGCTAGCCGAGTAAGCATGTTAAGCAATCTAATATAAATATATTGTTACAAGTTCTTGTTGCATGGAAAGATTGTATATGTGAAATTGATATGAATGCATGAATACATGCCATTAAATGTTAGTATGAGATATTGAATATGCATGATAAGTATAACATCGATTGATAAAAAAAAACATAAACATGCAAAGAATATGTGCATAATTACATGAAATTGGGTATGGAGGACAAAGGAGTTCCGTAGGAGACAGTGCCAAATTAAGTCTACACTGAAAGTCAATACTGCACGACGTAGGTGTTAATGTCATCAAATGCGGATAATTTGGGATGGTAGGCTAAAATATACCAAACCGAGACAATCGAGATGATATTTTATTGTAGTAAAAAGCCATCTAAATCGGATAGGACGAGATAATAGTTTAAAACACCATCAAAATTGAACCAAACCCGGGTGGTAAGTTATTGTAGAAAAAGACATCGTCACGAATGTCAAGTGAACAACCATTGTCATCGAAAATCAACCCCGGGATGATCAGTTATTGAAGTGGGTTTTTGGAGTGTCGAGAAATGCTCGAGGGCATTTAAGATGGACGTGTGAGAAATTAAAACATTAATGGCATTGCATCATGAATATAAACTATACATGTATTGATATACTGAATGTTCTTTACATTATGTTTAATATGCTATTATTCTATGAATTAAATACTTCACAGTTTGAATAATTATATATAATGGTTTACAGTTAGTCTCACAATGAATTGTTGTAAGCTTATTTCCCCTTTTCCTTACCTCTCAGATAGTGAAAAGATCTAGGACTCGGAAAGGCATCGGAGGAGCCTCGGATTAGCAGCTTTTTCTGCTTTTCTTTAAAAGTTTCATTAAATATTTCCTTAATCATTTCATTTTGGGGATTGTATAGCTTATTTATTTTAAGCATGACATTTTGGTTATTACCATGATATTTGTATACCTTTTGGTTTAGAAAACCATTACCTTAAAAGTTTTTCGTTGCTTTATAAATACTTAAAATGTTTTGATAAAAACTCTAAATTACCAGGTAAAGTCGGTTTAAATTAATGTGTAATGTTTTCTAAAAAAAAGTCATTTCCTTACAAATCAACTCAAGTAAAAAGAATGACTTTATAGGATAACGTCGGTGATCGAATGTAATGCCTTTGACTTAGCTGAAACTCCTAGGCCGGGTCGGGGTGTTACAAAATTCTTTTTAATTATTTAAAATTAATATAATTTAACTATCGATAACCCCTCCCCAACCCTTAAATTAGAAAATAAAATACATTTGAGCACAATTGGACCCATGTCCTTTTGCATTGACAATAATACCAATTCTAACTCAACTAAAACTCAGGCAGCCATATATTTTAAATTTTAAATATAATTCATGTGTATCAAGAATAAATCTAGTATATATATATAAATAGTGTACACGGGTGCATGGTAAATTTTGTTAATTTAAGGTTTGGCATGGATTACTAGTTTGATACTAGACATGTGTTTTTTTTATGATACTTTTCATGTCTATTTTACGGTTCATGTCCGGAGATTGCGATTATTTCTTCCAATAATGTCATCTCAAAATTCGAATCTCATTCTCCCATTAAGAGTCCGATAATGGGTTTATAATATTTATCTCTTTTCGTTTTTTTTAAATTATAATACTATAGTCACGGAAAAAAATAATAATAACAACAAATAAATCAAGTATATTGATGTAAAGCTTAGTAAAAAAAAAAACTATTAAAAAATCACATAAGGTCAAATTTGAAATAAAGTCAATATTTATGGTTAAAAAAATATCATTTGTTGTTTAATGGAGTTAATATTTTTAAAGCTTTATGGTTTAATAAATGAAATATTTCTTCTGAAATCGAACTGCACTTGAAAAATATTTTTTTCTTAATTTTTTAGAGAAAAATATTTTATTGATTTTTTAGGGTTAGAAATTTTAAACAGTTTTAAATATTTTATAAAGTATTTAATTTTTAAAAAATGTTTTAGACAATTTTAAATTTCATATATATTTTTATTTTTTAAATAATGTTTTTAATAGTATTAAATTTTGTTTTTAAAATTTTTAATAGTATTTATAAAAAAAATTAAGATACATATAAATATTAAAAAATCAAATGACTAATTAACTAATATTTAATTTAGTGTTTAAAAGGTTTTTTTTTTTGTAGTATTTGTTTATTTTTAAAATTAAATATAAATATTAAAGATTTTTAATAAAAAATTATATAAAATTTAAAACTTTTTAATAAAATTTTTAAACATTGTCATATAATTTTTTTGAATTATGAAATTTTATACAATCTAATATTTCAATTTGATATTTTCTAAGTACTATTTATTTTTTTAATTAACTAATTAAAGAATATTTATTTTTTAAAAATTTTATTTATACGTACTCTATTCTCTTTCCCTTTTAACTTTTTAGCAATATTTAAAAAAAATTAAAATTCTGTATAATTTAATTATATATTTATAAAAATAGTTTTAAATTTTAGGGAATTTTTTAAAGGATAATTATTTTTATTGAGAATTTTAATGGAATTCTATAATTTAATTTTATTAGAACAAAACAAATTTAATGGATAATTAAAAACTAAAAAATATAAAAAAAGAAAATGAGAGAGAGTGACTTGTTGTAAATTTAGTATATGTAACTTGTTATATTATATATATATATATATGATATACGATATACGAGTCAGGTTTTAATTTGATTTGACGAAAATTCATAGTTAACTAATAATATTAGCAATTAATGTTCATTAAATCAACTCTAAAATTTAGATCAAACACTAATAAGCTAACATTGTTACCTTTAAGTACCAAAATATGTAACTTTTTTACCAAATACATGTATCACATTGAACAAAAACAAAAAATACAACATTATAAAAAAAAGTGTGAAACTCATATACAGATTAATATATTTACCCTTACCCAATTAAGTCCAATGTAGTTTTAATTGAAAATTATATATATTATTATGTGTCTAAAATATGTTGTTAGTCCCTATATTTCCATAAAATTTCAGATTTAGTCAATATACTTTAAAAGTTATAAATTCAATCCCTTACAATTTTCAATTTAAAATTTTAGTTCCATCATTATTATTATTGGTAGTTTTTTGTCAAAATTTGTTAACATAACATGTTTATTTCTTGTCAATCATATACCACGTCATATAAAGGAAACCTAATTTATATGTCAAGTTGACAAATTTTGACAAAATAATAGTAACAATGTTAATGATAGGACTAAGATTTTTAAATAAAGATGGTAGGGCTTAATTTTTAACTTTTTAAGTACAATGACCAAATCTCAAATTTTATGAAAGTATAAGCACTAATAGCATATTTTAACCTCATTCTATTTTAAAAGTTTTAAAAAAATTTAGGTCAAAATATGTTGTTAATGCTTGTACTTGGACAACATTTAAAATTTAGTCATTGTACTTGAAAGGTTAAAAAATAACTCCTCTTAATTTTCTTATTTAAATAATTCGGTCCTACCATTAACACTATTAGTATTTTCTGCCAAAATCTATCAACTTGGTCTATATGTTGATTAGGCTGTCTTCATATGACGTTGCATACGATAGAAAATAAACATGTTAAGTTAACAAATTTTAATGGAATTACCAACAATGATAATGATTGGACTAAAATTTTTAAATTGAAAAATTAGGAGGATTGGATTTTTAAAATTTTAAAGTACATGGACTAAATCTCAAATTATGAAAAGTACAGGGATGAATAGCATATTTTAACCAGTTTATTATTGTAAAAAAAATAAAAGAATATATAGTAATTAAAAAATTATATTTTATTAAGTTTTTTTTATGGATTATGTGGAGTAACGTGAAGAAAATTTAAGAGAAATTATATTTTCTTTGTATGTGAAGAAGACTTGATACCAATCAAAAAGTAAAATCTGGATTACTGATGTAAACCCCAACAACCAACCCCCCCCCCGGCGAGTGAATTTAATGTGGGAGAAGTATGCGAGGGTTGAAACATATTAAAGCATGCTCTCTGGGCTATGTTATCATTTCAACTTCCCTTTTCCTACTTTTTTATTTTCTTGCCTTATTTCGTCTTCCAATCATGAACTACAACACTTGCTTTCATCTTCGTTTAGCTTTATTCATATCATGTTCCGTACTTTGCTTGGCTATGACAGCCAGGAATCTCAACTCTGATCAGTTTGCGCTTCTCGAGTTTAAGGATCGCCTTGCCGATCCTCAAAATGTCTTGGCAAACAATTGGACGGCCTCTACCTCTGTTTGCAGGTGGATTGGTGTTTCTTGTGGCATCATCCATGAAAGAGTTATAGCTTTGAATCTAACAAGCATGAATCTTAGGGGTACTATCCCTCCATACCTTGGAAATCTTTCATTTCTACTCTCTCTCGACTTGAGTCGCAACAATTTCTATGGCCTGCTACCTAAAGAATTGGGTCAATTGCATCGTTTGAAGATCTTACGATTAAGCTTTAACAGTCTTAATGGGGAAATTCCATCATGGCTTGGGAACTTACACAGAGTTCAAAGGTTGCAAATGACAAATAATACTTTTACAGGCAGAATCCCTCAAACACTTGTCAACATGTCCAATCTAGAGATCTTGAACTTGCGATTCAATCAATTATCTGGCCAAGTTCCATCTTCCATCTTCAAGATTTCTTCCCTAAAGATAATTAATCTCTTCAGCAATAGTCTATCAGGTAGTTTGCCTAATGATATGTGTCAACATTTTCCCAAGCTTGAAGAGCTTTACTTGAGTCGGAATGAATTATCTGGAAACATTCCATCAAGTATAGGCAAATGCAACAACCTTCAAATTTTGGCGTTGTCCAGTAATCAATTTATGGGGATCATTCCAAAAAGTATTGGAAATCTGACACGACTCAAAGAATTATATTTGGGGGTGAATAACCTAGAAGGTATGCATTTTCCTTGATGCATTTAACTTAAACACATTTTGCCCCTTTTGTTATTAAATTAAAAAAAAGATTTGTAATATAAATACAAAAAAAAACATTTCTTTCAAGGAAAAATACTTAATTAGCTGAACTAATATACTTAAATATGATTAGAATCTAACAAATCCATATTATTTCATAACGAAAAAAAAAAGCCTCCTTGATTTACACTTACAAAATAGTTAGCTTTAACACCTTGATATTTCAACTATGTTAATTTGCAGGTCAAATTCCGGAGGAAATTGGTAATCTTCTTAGTTTGGAAATGCTTAATATTCAAACAATTAAAGGTCTTACAGGTCCGATTCCTTCTTCCATCTTCAACATTTCTTCTCTGAAAGCTATTGGTCTCTCCGAAAATAGCCTATCAGATAGTTTGCCTAATGATATGTGTCAACACCTTCCCAAGCTTGAAGGGCTTTACTTGAGTTCGAATGAATTATCTGGTAACATTCCATCAACTATAGGCAAATGCAACAACCTCAGAATTTTGTCAAATTTACGGGGATCATTCCAAGAAGTATCGGGAATTTGACACAACTTGAAGAATTATATTTGGCGTTAAATAACCTGGAAGGAATTAAAATTCCCTGGTTTCTTTAATTTAAAATATTTTTTTATAAAAAAAGTTTAATTTCGTTAAAATATTTTATTTAAGAGAAAATGAATATATGAATTTTAAAGAATTATTAACACCGTTAAATCTTTTTACAGAATTCATATCCATTATAATTTCTTTTGGTTATATTGTATTTGAAACAAACATCTTAACCCTTAACATGTAATTTATTAATTTAATGATTTATTCTTAAAAAAAATGATAATGTGAATTTTAATGAATTGTCAACACTATTAAAATTATTTATTAAATCCAGATCCATTATAAAAAAATTTTATTATATTGATATCAATTTTATTTTATTTTTCAAAATGTTACATTAACACAAATATTTTAAACGTGTTAACAAATAGACCAAAATTTTTAATTGGAGCTTATAGAATATATAGCTTGGATTTTAAACTTCACTCTTAATCTTTATATCGTATTTCCACATTAGGGGTTTTCCTTTCTCTTTTTTGGCATTTTAATTTACTTGATTTAACTAAGCAGAAAGCTCGAAACCATTTTCTAATTGATCTTATCAATTCCACAGCTCACCCTCTCCATGGTTTGTTGATTCTTTTTAAGTTTTTCTGATTTTTTGTCCTATTTTCTTTTTTATATATATAAATTTTTGGTATTCTCTATGTCTATTTTACTGTTTATGTATGTTTTACTTTCCTATTTTATAATTTTTAAAAACATTTTCTACATTTTTTTAAAAAAATCTGAATTTTTAATTTTTTAATTTTTCATAATAATATTTTTGTACCATTTTATTAACGCTTCCAACTTTAAATATCAAATTGGTACAAATAATTTTTTTAGGTACCAAAATAATAATCAAATACAACTTTAAGGGCTAAACCAACATCTAACCTTTAGAACAATATTGTATTTGAAATAATTTTATTGATGTTATATTATTTTGATTTCTTAGACTTGGATTGATGCAAGTTTACCATTAAACCGAATACTCATACAGAATGATTTAAAATTTTTGTTTTCCAAATCATAATTAATTATTATTCATAATTTTTGTTTTCCAAATCATACAGAATTTATATATTATAACATGCAATTTTTACAAGTAACTTACAAGCATGGAATGGTTTAATTTTTTTTTTTTTATACAAATCACAATGGACTAATTACTACTCAAAAATTCTTATTATATGCCATTGTTCAAATTGATTTGATCACATTTTTCCATGCCAAAATTTTATTTTTATTTGATATAAAGTTTTACAGTTTTTTATTTTAAAGATGTATTTTAGTGTATTATATATTTTGTGAATTTGGTATTCAATGAATATGTATACTAAAAGATGTAATTTTACAGGTAATTTACCATCCATGACCAATGCTCTAAAGCTTGAGTATCTGATATTGAGGGGAAATAAACTTAGCGGAAACATTCCCAACTCAATCTCCAATGTTTCCATGCTTAAGTTTCTGGACTTGGTAGATAACTTATTCTCTGGCCCAATCCCTAAAACGCTTGGCAACTTAAGACACCTTGAAGTGCTCCAAATCATAAATAATAATTTGATCACAGGATCTGCTACTGATCATGAGTGGAGCTTTCTTTCTTCTTTGGCAAATTGCAGGCATTTGAGAAAAATAGTTGTTTCAGGAAATCCACTGAGTGGCGTTCTTCCTACTTATATTGGGAACCTTTCGACATCCTTGCAACGTTTTTATGCTGACCATTGTGAGCTTGAAGGTAATATCCCAATGCAAATAGGTAACTTAAGCAACATGTTGGTTTTAGAACTTGGATATAATAAGTTAAGTGGATTTATTCCAACATCAATAGGAGGACTGCGAAATCTCCAAGGTCTGGGTCTTTTCTCTAATAAATTAGAAGGGCCTATCTCAGAAAGCCTTTGTGATTTGGAAAGACTATACAACTTGTTTTTAGGGTTGAATAAGTTGTATGGATCCATACCCTCTTGTTTTGGTAATATTACTTCTTTGAGATATCTTTATTTAGAATCCAACAAATTGAGTTCTGCAATACCCTCGACTCTGTGGAATCTTAAAGATATATTAGAAGTAGATTTATCATCAAATTACCTTGACAATTCACATGCTCTTGATGTCGGTGATTTGAGAAGTCTGCTGAAACTAAATTTATCAAGGAATATTCTCACGGGCGATATCTTATCTACATTTGGGGGTCTTAAAACTTTGGTTTCATTGGATTTATCAAATAATATACTACATGGTCATATCCCTGAATCGTTTGGTGGTTTGATTAGTTTGGAATTCTTGGATATATGCAATAACAATCTCTCTGGTGTCATTCCCAAGTCTTTGGAAAGCTTTTATATCTAAAGTATTTTAATGTGTCTTTCAATAGACTTGAAGGGGAAATTCCCATCGAAGGATGTTTTTCAAACTTTTCTAGCACATCATTCATGAAGAATTATGCACTTTGTGGTCCACCTAGATTTCTAGTCCCACCTTGCAAAAACGACATCCACAAAAATTCCAAAATGACTTTATTGCATGCTTTTAGGTATGGTTTACCAACAATTGGTATTGTCATAGTACTAATAGTCTTAACTATTATGTACAGAAGATGCCAAAGTAGGGGTACAACTCTACCAATTAAGGATGATTTGTTGTCTTTGAAAACACTGAGAAGAATTTCACATTATGAACTTTCACAAGCAACTAATGGGTTTGAGGAAAGTAATATGCTTGGTTTTGGGAGTTTTGGATGTGTATATAAAGGGAGGCTTTCAGATGGAATGGAAGTTGCAATAAAAGTTTTCAATTTGCAAATAGAGGGAGCATTTCGGAGTTTTGACATTGAATGTGATGCCATGCGTAATATAGTTCATCGTAATATTGTCAAGGTCATTACTTGCTGCTCAAGTGTTGACTTCAAAGCCTTGGTGTTTGATTACATGTCTAATGGAAATCTTGAGAAATGGTTGCATTCTAATAACTGTTTCCTTGATATCATACAAAGGGTCAACATAATGATAGATGTTGCGGCAGCAGTAGAACATCTTCACAACGAACATCCAACACCTATAATTCATTGTGACTTAAAACCAAGCAATATTCTACTGGATGAAGACATGGTTGCACATGTAGGAGATTTTGGCATTGCCAAATTGTTGGGAGAAGGTGATGTAATGAAGCAAACCATGACTCTTGCAACTATCGGGTATATGGCACCAGGTGAATTTTTTTATTTTTGTATGATTATTTTCTTGATTTGCATTTTATATTTTTGCTTCATGCGTCTGTGGATATATATTTGAATAAGCATTTTAGAAATAATTAAGGATTAATGATGCTCTAATTATACTTGAAATGCAGAATTTGGATCAACTGGAATTGTTTCTATAAAATGTGATGTATATAGTTATGGGATCATCCTTATAGAAACTTTCACAAAGAAAAAGCCAACTGATAATCTTTTTGCTGAAGAAGTGACTATAAGGCATTGGATGGAATGTTCATTGCCGAAAGGAGCAATAGAAATTGCAGATGCTGATTTATTAAGAAAAGAGGATGAGTACTTTGTTGTTAAAGCAAATTGTATTTCAGCCATCATGGAGTTGGCTCTGAATTGTTCAGCTGAGTTACCAGAAGAAAGAAAAGACATGAAAGATGTTGTGGTTGAGCTAAAGAAAATCAAACAAAGGCTGCTAAACAACCTCCAACATGTTTAACAAATATGGTGAGTAATGAGTACGCTTGTGGTTATTAATTCACTCTTAATTTTACCATTAATTTAATAATTTTAATCTATTTTAGCATTATAATCATAGATATCTAATATGTCAATATTGGTTTCCATGAAGTTTGTTTTAAAAATCGTGAAAATTAATATACTAATTTTCTTTCTTTTGCTCCCAAGTTCTAGGCTCTATTCGGAATTCAAACTTCTTTTGCAAAATAAAGATGCACGGAAACCAATAAAACGAGCAGCAGGCCTGACCATGATTTAGTTTTATGGTAGCTTTGGGGCACCAAGTTATTTTCTTTACTAGATTGGATTTTCTTAGTTTCTTACTTCATTTACAATATAATTGTGTTTCAATCTTTTGCTAAGGATTTTATTATTTGATTTTTAGTTGCTTTTCTTTAATTAATATGATATTTACTTTCATTAAAAAAAAAAATATGCATTTAAATTTCATTTATTGTGTTGACGGAACTCTCAAAGTGTTGAGGTTTTGTCTCTTGTGTAACACCCCTCGCCTGGTCCAGTCACCGGACCTGAGTTATAACTACTACCACAGTATAGCTTGTACTTTTGCTACGGCACACAAGTTGACGCAGCTCGCGTATTAACATAGTACACATGTCAATACAACTCATAGATTACATAACACACATTTTACTACTTTATAGACTAGGTTGCACTTAGACACTTTACAAGGAGCTCGCACGTAATTACTATACAAAGAGCATGTACATACACACCATAAAAAGTCAATTTGCACATAATTTTAATGAACCAGTTCACACTGATAATAAGATAAAACTTAATAAGAAGGTACGAAGTAAAAATTTTTTAAAGGAGATCGGAATTAAATTGTATGTTTTTATGATGGTATAAATGAAATTTTATAATTTTAAGATTTTATATTTTTATAATTTTTAAAAGGTTATTTTTAAGAGTTAAAATGTAATTTTATCATATATTAATTTTAAATTTTAAATTTTTCAATTTTAGGAGGATGGGAACTTTTCAACATCTTTGACTCCGCCCATATTAATAAGGGTTGGTTGTCATGTGCTGCCCGGTAATTATACATTATATATATTATAATAATTCAAATTAATAAAATCCTAAAATAAAAAGAGAAGCTTAAAATACAAAAAGTTTAGTAGAGATAATAATAATAAAATAATCTTAAAATATTTGTTTTGCGCGTCAAGTCGAATTTTTGTGTCAAATTTATTGGACAAATCACATATCCACTTGTTTATTGACACATTGGATAATAATTGTATCTACAAAGAAAATAATCAATTAAGTGTCAAATTAATTAAAATTCTAACCAAATTTACCAAACAGCTAAAAGTATTTTAGCTTGAATAATCCAAATATTGGATATTTTAGAAAATCATTAAATCATTTTCCTAAAATTAATTTACTCTAATTTTCCAAAATCGAATCCATTCAGTTTGGACTTGTATTCAATTCAGCGCAACAGTCTCATCCCTTCGCCAATTAATGCATCTCTAGGCCTTTTTGTTGTTTTATGCCTTCTTTTTCTTTTACACCTTTATTTCATCACTTAAATTCCAATTTTCTTTGTTTACTTGTCTGGGAAAGCAATGTCGGGAAGAACTGGGAGAAGGCAAGCAAGCAAGCCAATCAACCAATCGCGCGAACGGAAGGCAAAAATTGTTGATTCTTTTTGGGTAACCTACACTGAGGTGACCCAACTAATCAAGTTTTTTTAGGGTGAGGTGAAAATTTAAAAGGCGATATAATAATAAATTTAACCTTAAAACTTTTAGATTTTATGGCAATTTGATTACAATTTTTAAAAATAACCCTCCACATTATAAATTATCTCAATTTGATTATAAATCTATTTTCAAAATTATAATAAATTTAAAAATATATATCAAATCTAAAAAAAAACTTGGAGAGAAAGTATGAATAAAGTCAAATATCATATTTTCATAAGATTTTCTCTTTTATTTTAAAATCTACAAAAGAGAACTTAATGAAGAAATCTATAAAAACTTGGAATTCGACTTTGTTCATACTTTTTCTCCTAGTTTTTTTTTTCTTGATCTTAACTTTATTATTTATATATTTTTAAATTTATTATATATTTTAAATATTTATGTATATTTATAATTTTTTTAAACTTTTTAGAATTAGGACCAAATTAAGATAATATGTAAATGTTAAGAGTTAATTATTTTAATTTATGACTAAATTGACATAATATGTAAAATTGTATACTAAATTTGTTTTATATTAATATTTGAACTGTCATCTCACCTTTCTGTTAAATATTTAACAGAAATAGATAAAAGAAAACAAACTGGTTGGGTGGCTATTTTGAAACTGACAAAAAAAGCCCTAAGATACTAGATCTGCTCATGGGTTGGGTCACCCAGCCCAGAGGCTCGCTTGAAAAAATAGAAGGATTTGGACAAAAATATAGGCTCGAAAAATGCACTTGGACAAAAAAATAATGTTCATCTTAAAAATGGGTCAGGCCTTGGGTAAGACATTTTTGCCTGAGCCCGGCCCGAATTCACTAAATGCCAAAAAAAATCTGCTATTTTTTTTGTTATTTTAATGATATTTGCTTATTGTTTTCTCCCTATTTTGCAACTATTTCACTATCATATAACTACTATTTTGTTGTCATTGTTTGGATATTATATAACACTTGTTTTATTATTAATTTTGTTATTATTTTAAAGATTTTTTTTGTTAAGTTGCATCTATCTTAGTATTATTTAAGTATACATATTGTTTAAAATTTATTTTCAATTTGCTCAAAAATATTTATTTTTATGTTTTTAATATTTTTGATATATTATATACATTTAAAAATTATGTAAAAATAAAATAATATAAAAAAATTAATATGGGTGGGCCGAATTGGGTCCAAATTTTAACATTTTTATCCGGACTGAATTTGAGTAAATTTTTAGGCTCATTTTCATGCCAAGTCTAAACCTAACAAACAGGCTTAAATTTTTACTTGACCTGACCCGAACCTAGCCCGCCCATTATTACCTCTATAAGATACTAAAGAAGCATAATTAAATTTACCCATTTATTTATATTTATGGTTATTGTAACTAAAGAAGCGGTTGCACTTTTCCGTGCGACTTCTACTCACGGATTGTTGACCTTTACAATGTGAACAAGAAAAACACAAAACAACCAATAGATACAAAACGTACGACTAACTTGGGTGTTATCGCAAGTTTTCGAACGATTATCGCAAGGAAAACTGTAAGAAAACCAAACACTGATTCTTCATAACTTATGAATTTCTTCCTCTGTTTTTATTCACACATTTTCTACTATAAAAGGCCGATGTGGTAGTTGACGGTAGTTTCCCCACCGTCTCTACATCCAATGTAAACGACATCATTGATTTCTATGGAGGTGTTTCAGCAACAAGTAAGATGAGCCCAAGTATTTTCGAGGCGATCTATATCACGTTCTATCAACTTTCACTTTTAATGTTTGAGGTCAATTTACCTTATTAAAATGAGCATAATTAGCAACAAAAACTCGATTGGACTTGATAGCTACTCAAATCAAAGTATTAGGGTACTCGAATCCGGTTCATTTGTTAGCTCTAGCTCAATGTTGATCTGGCCAGGTCTTTTGAACATACCAGAGCTGACAGGCTTATCGTTGAACTCTTCTGCAGCATCTATAAACACCTTGGACTGCTCGCATATCTTTGCATGCTCCTCTTTCGCAGTACTCAACTCAGCCTCTAACTTGGATATCCTCAAACCCGCACTAACCAGCTTTTGACGTTCCATTAAACCGATGTATGCACAAGCAATTTTCTTCAAATGTTCCATGGCGAAATCCACCTTGAAATTGATGCGTAAAGCATCTTTGATTGCATCCCTCCACTTCAATATCAGATCCTCGGTGACGTGCTCCAGCCGTAGATTGCTCATCTCTTTGACAGAAGCACAGAACATGATATAAACGGTCTCGGCAATGCTTGGGTTCATCTTACTTGTTGCTGAAACATCACCGTAGACTTCGATAATGTTGTTCACAATCGGATGCAGGGCTGGTGGGAAACTATATTTTCCTACTGATATGCGCTCACCATGTAAGCCGGTGAAGTCAGAGAACTTCACTCTGCTCTCGTCATCAGCTTCAAGTTTCATAAGAATGTCAGTTATGGCTGCTTCATTATTACTGCATGTTTCAACTTCAGAACTCGTCTGATTTTTTGCCTATACCGTCATTACCATCAACTACATTTACAGGAACTGTTCCCTGTAGATTTTGTATCTCATTCATCTCCAAATTGCAGAGCCGAGACAATGAATTGTGAGGGAAAACAAATCAGGATTCCAGAATTTGAATCTTTATGAGAAACTTAATATGGTTTAATCCAAGGTATCGAAATCCAAACATAAATTCCAGTTCAAGCATTAGATTTTTCAAACATGTAGAACAATTAATATGCCATACCTTGTCAACAGCTTCAGAGTTTGTTCCATGGACAGTAACAGTTTGAGGGTGAAGCTGCTTGCCGGTTGACTGGGTAATGTAACCGTCCTGTCTCTGTTGAGCTGCTGCTTGGAATTGTGCATTAGAGAGTGGCAATCCAAGTTGTGCTGTCAACTCATCGTTGAGCCGTTGAATTTCCTCTTTCAAGCGTTTAATCTCCCCAATCTGTTCATCTGCTTTTGCCTACACCGCAGAATGTTAATATCAAACAAGACAAATCTAAGAAATCAATTTACATAATTTGGTCACCACTTGACCATTCTAGTTAAAATACAATCATATCAATATGATGGGTTGAAAAGGGCATTTAAAGTAAACATTTTGATTATAACTAATTCCATTAGAGGCTATATTCTAGAGAGAGAGAAAAACAATTGGATTATCTTATACCTTGCGCTTTTGCCTATACTTGTAATCACTTTGTCTTTTGTTTGCTTTTCTTTGAGCTGGAGTGAGTTTAGATCGAGTCCCACCTTCTGATACTGTTTGATATGAAGCTTTGGATGTTTCTCCTTGATTGAATTGATGGTGTTGGTCTAGCAGAGACTGATTCGTTGGTCCATAGTCTTCAGCAGAGAAGTCGAAGTTGTCCTGTACTAACCCATTGTCTCTGCGAAGCACCTCCGGAAATTCATATACTACGCCCCAAGAATCAGTTTGGTGTGGAAGTTGTGGCTCGTTGGGTATGTTTGAGCCAAAAATGAATTAGATCCATCTGATGAATAACCCTCCATGTTTACCCAGATGTAGAACCTTGATTTGAACGGCCAAAACAAAGTAACAATTCTAGAATTCAACCAGATTTCTGCAATAAAAAAGAAAAAAACATATACAGGAGGAACGCAAGAGATGTAATAAGAGGTGGGCAGTAAGAGTTTGAAGTCTCTGATTGTATGGAGTTAGATTATTTATTTATTGACATATTTGCTTAAGGTGGTCTCGTAGTTGAAAAACTTCAATCGCTCGACAACTCCCGACCTATTCCTACGTTTTCTTATATTCTGTATTGGTTGTTATTCGTTCACACTGGTAAGTGAAGGAACAATCACGCCTGTAGAAGACGCCCGAATCTGTAAAACTTACAATGTTTTATTTTGGGTAAACTTTCCTTATAGTCACCCAAATTTTAAGTATTTTTGTATTGGTCACAGAAAAAATTTATTATTATTTTAGTCACTCCCATTAGATCAATTGCAATTTATAGTCATCCTACTATTAAAATACCGTTGATCACCAAATGAAATATTGGAATAATAACAAATTTAGTTTTTAGCATTCACCCATTTTGTTTATTTGTTCTTTTTTTTAATTCAACAAATTCAACCTTCAACATTTATACATGGTGTAAATTTGATTTTAATTCTAAAAGAAAAATTATAAATAAAAATTTTGAAATAAATAAATAAAAATTTATCAAATTTTCAAAAATATTATAAAACATTGAAAAAAATTATAAAATTTAGCAAATTATCTCTGATAATTTAAAAAGAGCATCTAAAGACAATTAATCACTTGATACTGAAATAATGCCAAGCAGAGCGCGAATAGGTTTAAGCTTACTGTTGAATCAGGATGTTACAATCAGCACCTACGATAATTTTATATCAAAAATTAGTAGCTAAAACAATTAATAACTCCTTAGAATAATCGGCCAAATCAGCATATTTAAACGAATTAATACCCGCACTAAATCTGCACTAAATCTCACTACACTAGCTTCCACACTACACTACCCGTTAACTATTTTGAAATCATTGAACGAAGGGAATCGAATACACCTGAAAACGACGCAATTAAATATTGATTAGAGGAGCGGAACAACAATTTTTATTTTCTGGAAAGATACGGCTAAAGAGAGAAAAACAGCAATCCCAAAGTGGTGTTTAAAATGGCGACACATTACCATGGATGGCACACACGAGGGCTGCTTTGGGCGGCACAAGGAGGGAAATTTAAGGGCTGATTAGGGATAGTATAAGGCTTGAAAAAAATAAAGGAAAAGAGGGTTGGAAATAGTAGTACAAGTCAGCATTTCAAAGCATAAATAGACATGTTAGAATAGAGATTGTTAACATAAGATTTGTTAGTTTGTTATCATTCAGTTGATTAGTCTGGTATAGTTGGTTAGGAGCAATTACTCATATTGAAGTATATAAACATTGATAGTGTATTGATTAAAGTAGATAATAATACTAAGCAATTTCTCAAAAAAATTCTCTCTCTAAAATCTATTCTTGTAATAGTGTAGTACCTAACACGGTATCAATCGCCTAGTTCCTGGTGCGGCTTCCGTAATCGATTCATGGCTTATTCCACAGATTCTACTACTGTTGATCCTACCAGTTCATCTTTTTCCAGTGCACGACTGGTTCAATCGTTTCCTCGTCATGATACAATGAAACTAGATGAGGAAAACTTTGTTCAATGGCAACATCATGTTCGACTCATTATAGAAGGATATGAGTTGCAAGGGTTTCTGGAGGGCATGTTACCTGCTCAGCCTAGATTTGTGGCGTGGTCGCGGTTTTCATCCTTGAACACAATGTCAAATTTGCGGTAGATACGGTCACTTGGCACAGTGATTTTTCTATCAATTAATCGCGACTATGGTGGTCCGAACGCTTCAACCACGGTGCGATTTTTCTCTGTTGTTGATGGCCAAGGGCTACACGGTGACGTTTATGGCCGATTCGCTAGTTCTGGTGGCCCTGGACTACGTACGGTGCCCGTTTCGTCGCACGATCCTGGAGGCACCTCGTGGGGGAGATGGCCACAAGATTTTGGCTATCAGCAGCCACAACATAGGGTTGCTCATCTACCTTTGCTTATCTACACCTACTTGAGCTGGGCGTGATTTTGGTCTTGCTGATGGACCATATGGCATCTTTCATGGTTTGCTGGTGGCCCAATTATTTCGCATGGTCCATATGACTGATCAACTGAGTGTGACCTAGGGCGCGATTTGGGCCAGTGCCGAGTTGGGTTCTCTACTGGGGTACAGAGGTCGAATGATGAAGGCCATAATCTTGGGCCAACTGGTCCTTTCTAATCCTGGGACTGACACCTCCAGCGAGCCCCATACCTGGTAGTCACAAGTGTGGATCCTTGTAGGGCTCGTGATCCCTTCTGTGGATATCGCTCGTTACCCCATTCCTGCGAGGCTTATGCGAGCTCTTTGCGAGCACCCTAGCGAGGGTCCCTCGCAAGCTCTATCTTTTACGAAGATCCAGCATCCCAACGGGGTCCCCAGCGAACTATCTTTGCAGGGTCCCCAGTGAACTATCTTTATGTGAACATTCTTCTTCCGGATCGGGTCTATCCTGGTCAAGACCTGGAACCTATTGGTTTATTTGGGCTAGCGGTTACCAATCCTAACAAGAATAAATAGTTTTATATGTTTAATTTGTCAAATATAATTTAATTGATGTGATTTAATTTGGGTTCTAAGCGTTGATTTGATGGCATTTAGTCGCTAATTTTATTAATTGATTATAAGTTTTCATCAAATCAACTCAAACTAAAATTAAACACTACAAAATCAACATTGTTATTTCAAGTACCAAATAAATAACTTTTGTCAGTACCATATTAAACCAAAAAATTACACAAGTATCATATTTTAAAAAAATGTCAAAACTTAGATATCAAATTTTGTATTTTATATTAATGATGGTTCAATGATAAATTTGTGTTTTGCATCATAGTGATCTGAAATTAGATGACAATAATTTTGAGCTTCATAAATGATGTTGTTAAATGGTTGCAAATGAATCTAAATTTGTGGAAATCAATTGCTCTGCTTTAATTGGAAGTCTTTAAATGATGAATCAAGTCGAACACCCCAAGTTTCATGTCAACGAAAACTGGAGGTGGTAGTGGTAGACCTAAA